>ML675620.1:26053588-26552952 GCA_007922155.1 Mesoclemmys tuberculata | reverse complement strand
AAAGGAAAGGGAGGGAGAGTAACGGGGAGGGGAGTGGAAGGGGGGGGATGTGGTAGGAAGGGGAAGAAGAAGGGGGGGGTGACCGCTCCTCCCCGCTAGGCTGGGAGCAGGGGGGGAGGGCACCAGCAGAGGGGGGAGACAGGGGGTCAAGCCAAGCAGGGGCCGTTCACTCACCAGCCCAAGATGGCACCTCGGCGTCCTCTCCGGCTGCACTGGGGGAGGGACGGAGTTAAATGAACTCGGGAGGGGAGGTGCAGTGTGTGAAGGGGGGGGCTAACGAAATTGGGGGGGTCAATTAAAGGGGGGGAGGGCCATGGGTGCTGCCGGAGCACAGGGGTCAAAGTGGGGGGGGAGCTGCAGCGGTTGGGGAGAAGGAGGGAAAGGTCAGGGCCCCGGGCGGGGGGCAGCGGCAGGGGAGGGGGAAAGAAGGGACAGGGGTGCCCCCAAACACAGGGGGCAGAGCAGGGGCAGCAGCAACAGGGGACGGGGGGCTCACGGCAGCAAAAGAGGGAGAAGAGGCAGCCTGCCAAGGGAGGGGGAAGGAGCCTTTCGGCAGCCGGTGCTGGCCTTGGGAGAAGCAGCCGCGGGGGAGGGTGGAGATAGCGGCTGGGCGAGGGGGGTGCTGGTGGAGATGAAAGGGGCACACACTCACCCCCTCCTTCCCGGCTGGGAGGGAGGCACACCAGCAGAATCCTTAAGCGGTGGTTGCAGCAGGGTCTCCCAAAAAAGCAGCTGTGAAAGGAGAAAGAAAAGAAAAAAAGAAAGAAAAGCCAAGGCCAGACCTGAGAGCTCGAAAAGCCGTTCGCCCTGCAGGCAGAGGGAAGAGCACAGCAGGGTAATTAACAGCACCTGGACCCAATGAAGGGCCAGGCCAGGGGTATTTAAACCCTGCCTTCCCTAAAGGAGGGGAAGGAAACACATGTAGGAAAGGCTGCCAGAAGGTTCTCTCCTGGTTGGGAGACAGCACTCCATTACAGTCAGGGGAGATGAGGTAGTTGGGGTGTCCTGACCGCAGATGACAGAGGTAAAGCGCAAGACCCACCGGGGGAAGCTGGCAGTCTGCCACACTGGTTTCTAGTAGAATTGTGGAGTTTACAGGCTTGTATAGTCCATCTGGTGTACATCCAGTACCTGGATGGGTCTCAGTCCTTTGGTTCACAGCTTAAGTTCAGTTCAGGTGTAGATGAGTTGATCCGGAGGTAGGTGAAGACTGACTGAACACAAAATGGATGTGGTGCAGCTGCCTTTTATGTCCTTTGGCCTTTGCCATGCTGCTTGTGGAAATTTACAGGAATAAGATGGAGTCCAGAGTCACATGAGTAAGTCCTGGAAACTCATCAGGTATATCCCTCGCTTCACCCCCCTGGGCCCCTTGTACCTGTGAAATTCCTCAATGGGCTATTAAGCAGGCTAATGCTGCAGCCATCCTGTCTGGGGTGTGGCCCAGACACAGCACAATTTGAAATACAGATCTATCAACCATGTCCATGACTTCCCTTGCACATATAACCCATGAACATAAACATTATCATCTTACTTAGCACATTATAGCCTTTCTAACAGTACCTGACGTGGCATATCTCACATGGATTATTATGATTCTATGTATTGATGTTAAAAAAATATAATAAATGACCCCCTCCCCCATCCAGCCAGTGTGACACTGCTTTGACTAGTGTGTAATGTACCCCAGGCTCTGCATGACCTTTACCATTTCTTGCGTTGATCATAGCAAATTTCCTAGAATAATCTGGTCAAATGGGAATGCTAAGTGAAACCACTGGATTGGGATTTATTTTGCCCTTTTGTGAATTTTAAATTCCCTATGGAATCCTGTGCGAATTTCACTTTGTTTGTATCACTTCAGCAAACTCCATCATCAGCACAAAAGTAACTCGTTTTTTCGGTCTAGGTGCCTTTTCAAAGTTGCCACTAAATCACAAGGAGCTGATTTGCAGGGATTTAAATATTTTCTGTATTTTTACTACCATAGTGCCTAGAGATCAGAGGCCTGGGTAAAAGCCCCATTGTGCTAGACCTGAACAAACATGGTAAACAGATAGTCCCTGCTCTAAAGAGTTTACGATATGTTGTTGGTGTGCAGAATTGATTGTACAAGCCTTAAGCATCCTGTACTCCTAAAAACTTAACGTTGTATTTTGCACAGCATTATTTTTATATGCTAGTTTTTATAAATTGCTGAGGTAAATGGTTAACAATACATGTTTCTCTTCTTTCCATTTTGATGCTGGTACTGGAGATGCCATAGTGTAAGTCTATTTTTGTAACTGAGAATAAGGAGTGTTGGGAATTGTTAAGAAATGCTGTACACAAAGCGTTACTGCTGAAAAGTGCACTTCTTCAGTAAGGATCTCTTCTGCAGGGCAATGCAGGAGGTAATATATCGTCATCTCTCTTTTCTTTTTTTTTTTTTTTTGGCAGTCCACATAATCTTGCAAATCCCTCTGCAGGGCTTTCACTTTTTAATCTCCATTGCAGGCTGCTGTCTTGAGGCCATGTGCTTCCTTGTGGTAAGCAGCAGAAGGGAGAAGCACGTGTAAAGGTAGCCTGAAAGGCAGCCTGGAGTAAGGCTGTGAATACCACAAGAACTCAACTCCGAAAGGCAGCCTTGGATAATAATAATTAGAGCCACATAGTAACAACACAACACACTGCTTACATGGGTGTGGTGTTGGACTATAGTGGGGAGGAGCATAGTTTGGGATAGTAATAGTACCCTCCTAGGAGTGAGATGAGATATAATTGGTTAATGATTGTAAAGTGCTTTGTGTTCCTTGGAGGAAAGGGGCAAATTGAAGGGAAAATACAGGACACAGCACTCCTCAAATTAGGGTGAACTCTGAGCAGCCCTAACTTGCAGTGTGATATAAAAGGATCACAGTGAGTGATATGTCCTTGAAAGAGTTTCTAGCATACAGCTGCAGCCAGGCAGGGGAGAGATGGGACGAGGTTGCACAATGTGTCATGGCTTGGCGGTGCAGGGGTTTGTTGCTGGTAGATGGGGCCAGGGATCTTGAGTTTAATCCCAATGAAGGTACATCAAGCGTACCATCGTCTTGCAAGAACTATTGCGCCAGATTCTAAGGCCCTGCTATGTGCCAGGGCAGACTGGATGATCCTATATTCCCTCCCAGCTATAAAATCTATGAATTCCAATTCTTTCCATTCCCAAGAGATTGGTGCTGTTATGAACTGGACTCTTGGGGGCGTACTGGCTTGGACCATTGTTATATAGAATTTCCACAAGTTTTTCCATATTCTTTGAGCTGTGCTGACCACTACTTTGTCTGCTTGAATAGTGATTGTTCTGAGGGCCTGCTATGGGACACTGTTTTGTGTGTCTGTGTTTTCATACTTATTGGCATATCTAGCTGCCTAACATGCAGTTATATGTCATTTAAGCTGGTTATGGCATGCAAAAGAGAAGTGAGAGAAAACTACAGGATATTCTTTCTGGAAGGTTACAGTGTAATACTACTTTAGGCTCATCCATGTCATGCATTAGTGCACACCAGCCTGGTGTAAGTTCTAGTGCATGACATGCTGATGCATACTCACTGTCCTTGTGGACCTGCTGGCATGCACAAAATGTTCTCTAGTGTATGCTGATGTCATCTAAACAGTACTACATCAGTGTGCACTAGGGAACTTTAAGTGAGCATGAGCAAGGTCCACGGGGACAGTTAATGTGTGACACATTGGTGCGCGCTAGAATTTACTTCCTAGCTGGTGCTCATTAATGTTTTGTGTGGACAAGCTCTTATTCTTAAAATCCTAATACACAGTAACCAAAAACAGCACGCGATCAAGTAGGCTATTTCGTAAAACAGGGAGGCACAAATCACCTCCCCTTGTTCCAGACTGACTACTGCTCCCAGATTGCTTGTTTCACTACAGAGCCCCCTAGCCTGCAAGCAGGACCAGGAACTCTGCCCCACCCTTAAAAGTGATAACTTGCAATTCCAGTGCAGTCCTCAATACACCACAGACATCCTGTAGCTGTTGACAAGGGTACAGGGTGGTTTGCCACGTTGGAAAGACTGAAAAACAGATTTACTAAGGATGTGCTAACTGTGCACTTACATCTAGTATCTCTTCTGCAACAGAAATATTGGTCTAGCAGCAGTAAAATAATGCTTTAACAGAAAGAAGATGGAGCTAGTGAGAATGGCGAGAGTCTAGCAGGATGTGGGCAGGTAACTGAAGAAATTGGCATCCTCTACCTACGTTGCCTCAGCAATAATCTGTAAGGTCAGCCATGCTGCCAATGGGCAACGTCCATGGGGCTGCACAGGCATAACTGAGACCAGAATCTGGCCTGCAGTGTTTGATGGCTAGCAATACAGTGTACGTAGTTACAGAGAGCCAAAGCAGGAATGGCGCTTCTGGAAGCGGACTGTGAGGAGCCCTGTTTCAGTCCTATATAGGATCATACCGAGCACGAATGTGCAGCCATACAAAGGCTGGCAGAGATACTTCCTGTTTTCATTAAGTATGTGTTCTGTCTTTATTCTCTACAAAGTGTTAATGCTATGAGGAAAACTCATGGATCCCAATGGATTCCAAATAACGTGTTTGCTAACGATATACAAACATCCAGACCTACAAAGGCCTACCTACCTATATATACTATTATTCTGTTAGGATCTGGGGACTTTGGCAATAAAAGACAAGGAGGCTGACTAAAGGGATCCTAAACTATTTAAAGGTATATTACCCAATTCTATACACTGTACATAGGCAAAAAATGTACAGTTATGTCTAACAGTTTTGCTCTTGAACTGTTTCTGGCTTGGTTTTGTTGTTTCTCATAGGATGAGTTGCACAGGAAGGGGAAGAAGCAATTGTTAGTGAGTGTATATGAGGGCAAAGTAGCATTTTGTAAAAAGTTGAACACCCCCTTACCCTGCATATTAGCAGAGACCATTAATTGGTAACATTGTTCTGCATTGTGCACACAGGATCCTTTGGACCACAGTCTCAATTGCTCCAGCTTTGAATTAATCTCTGCTGCAAGAGAAATTTAACCCCACTTTGTCAGTCAGGTTTTATAAGGGTGCTACCACTGGAAAAGAATATAATCAAGGAATATATTGAGAACTTCCCAATAAGGCAATTCAGTGCTGGGACAAATGGACAAAGGAAATATTTTGGAGCGTATAAATAAATCAGGCACATTTTGTGAAAATAGAAAGAAAATATTTTACTACTAGCACTTGCTCTTAAATTTGTACCTTTTTAAAAGGACCAAGTTTGCATTCTCACTTAAGTTTCTTCCCTTTTGATATATGGCACAAGTTCCAGCATTCTGAAAAACTCTCTCCTTGCAAAGAAACGTTTCAAAATGAACAGTGGTGACATGATATTTTTTTATTAGAAATACTGCCACTACGAAGTCACTGATTGCAGTTGGAGATGCCCAAGAAGCATGTTCATCAGCTTTGTAGATTCCTGGAGCCTGTTCATGAACTTGACGTCAGTGAAAGGTCAGTGTACTACATTAAAGTAAACAATTTCAGCAACTCTGCTGTGAAATTCAGCAAATAATGCGACATGTTTTGGAGCTAAAGATTGAAGTAATTATGAAAGGGGAACTTCACGCAATGAAGAAGACTAAAGTCCAACGTTGTGAGCTCAGGTTATTAACCAGCCTAGAAAACAAGCAAAAGCAGTTTGCTGTTGAATTAAGCCCAGATTTATTGCGCACACAACCACATTGTGATCTGTATCGTGAATATTGTAAAAAAGTGTACATTACATGTAATGTATTTTATTGTAAACGTTAGATGTAAAGGACTGTTTCAAGTGTAAATCAATATAAGTAGATCTGTTAATGTCCACCACATAGCCATGCGAATTTGCTGGACTGTGTTTCAGCTGTATGGTTATGGTTCTTGGAGCATTTGGTGAGTCAAGATTTAATCAAATTGACCCTCAGACATAAGAGAATATGGCCCTCTGTGTATGTGATAAGTGTTCTGAAAGCACAAAATTACAGCAACATTCCCATCCACAGATTTAACATGCTCCCTCAGCTGCTGTGACTACAAGCCAAGAAAAACCTACTAGCAGACAGATACAGGCTTTAAAAATTAATACATCCCTACAGCAGTGCCTTGGTTCAGTTGGGAAAATGATCATGCGCTTTTTCTTTTTTTAAAATGCCAAACATTTGAAAAATATGTCACCCCTGCAAGTCTATTCTTTTAAAATTAGATAACAATTGATGAAATTGGGTTGAACGTCTTTCTTTGGAGGTTTGTTTGTGGAAATTGCAATTATTTCTTGATACAAGCACTTGTTTGCTTGCCTTATTGTATCGGTGTATATATATTTCTAGTGTCTCCCCCTATGTAATGTCCCTTTGTGCAATGGACCTGAGCCAGTCCCACCATTTGGGAAGTAAAGGTTAGATGTTGCCTATAGTGGTATTCTTCCTAATATATTTACCTCTGACTTAACTTTGCACTGCATGATGTGTCCCATTTTGTGACTTCGAGCTTTGCTCCTCATTTCAAAAGGAACAGGTTCAGGTCAGAATATATCCATTTATAGCCATATATAAGTGCAAGCCATTTGTAATGCATCCATAAGACAGTAGAATAGTTCATAATTTTTTTTAAAGGGGCGATGATGTCAAGTTGCTCTCATTATTAAAAGAAGCACCTAGACCAGGCATGTCCAAAGTCCAGCCCCCGGGCCATATACGTCCCTTTATGCTTTTTAATCCAGCCCGCCGAACAGGTCCCAGGGTTCTTAAAATCGGGCCCGCCAGTGTGCATATCCAACCGGTTCGCAGCGGTTCGCACGAACCGGTTCTTAAAATGGTATCGTGCCCGCCAGTCTGCAGCTCCGCCGCGGAATTTGACAGCAGAGAGTGAGTTTCAGGGCGGAAATTCTCCGCTGTGAGTTCCACTCTCCAGCTCCGCTGCCGAAATTGACAAGGGAGAGTCAATTTCACAGTGGAGACTGTACCCTGCAATTCCAGCTCTTCCACCGAAATTGACAAGGGACAGTCAATTTCATGGCGGAGGGTGGTCTGAAGTGCTGGCTGCTGGGGTGCAGTGTGTTGGGTGCTGTGTGCATAAATGTGTTTATTTATGGCCCGG
Source organism: Mesoclemmys tuberculata (assembly GCA_007922155.1). Taxonomy (NCBI): domain Eukaryota; kingdom Metazoa; phylum Chordata; order Testudines; family Chelidae; genus Mesoclemmys; species Mesoclemmys tuberculata. The sequence continues at coordinate 26,545,822 of ML675620.1, read as the reverse complement.
CCCCTCTGTCAAATTTTAGAACCCATTGTGGCCCGTGAGTAAAAAAGTTTGCCCACCCCTGACCTTGACCAGGTGTCAAATTCATTTGCTATGGTGGGTCAGATTTGAATTAAATGTACTTCAAGTGGACCATAAATACCATAAATGGAAATACTAGGCACAACCATTTTTATGTAGTAGTATATTTTATCTGCTAGATATCAGAGATGTAAAAACTGCAGTAAATTCACTTCTACAACTACTACTATTTTATAATTAAAAGAATTGATCAATGATTAAGAATTATAGTACTGCATGATGTCCCAAGACCACACTGTCGCTCTCCCACCTTTTGGAGCCCTGTGTCTTGTGCACATAGCGCTCCACGCACTGCCGCCAGAGTACACAGATCTCGCGGCAGCGCGCGACACCGCCAGAGAGTACAACACCACAAGATGTTGTGGCAGCATGCACTGCTGCCAGGGGCTGGACCAAAAAGGTTGGTGGGCTGTATCCGGCCCGTGGACTGGATGTTTGACACCCCTGGTCTAGGCCCCCTCAGAGAATGCATTATTTTTTCAAGCTAAGTACAATTGATAAATCTTCCTGTGACCACATCCAGAATGAGAAGTTGTTTAAAAATGGCAGAAGACATCTGATGTCCGCTAAATATAATGGACATGGGAAAATCTTGAAGTGACAAACAAATGTGTATAAATCCAAAAACCCTTTTACTGAACCACATAATGACACAGTATTTGTATAGGCAATCCCTACATGAGGGAAAATCCAGAATCCTTTCTTTTCGTTTCAAATGATAAACATGCTATCTTCAAATATCAACAATAACAGTTGCAAGAAATATAAAATACTAAAATAACAAAAGTAACCACTGTGAAGAACGGTGAAAACTTTTTGCACAACTTAGTCTTTTCCAATCTAAGACCTTGATCTTGACAAGACTCTGCTGTGCTTATCTGTACAGTCCCATTGACTTTAAAGTATAAAGTTAAAGTATGTAAGTAAGTCTGTAGCATCTGGGCCTAAAATGTTACCTACTATGCAGTAGTATAAAAACATTACATCTTGTGTTTCTTCACGTGAGATCTTATCATAACTTTAACATTCTCTATTATCACTATCCTCTATTCTCCTTTTTCCTGTAGCATGAGTCTTCCTCAGACTTAATGGTAGAGTTTGCCCTGAAGCAGCAAAAAAAAAAAAATGTTTTTTTCTGAACATGTAGTCCAGTGTCCTATCTTCTGTTTGTCTTTATTATATCAGAACATCAACCTCCCGTGTATGAATAGGGGCTGCTGTGATAACTAAGCCTAGAATTTTATTCCCTTTTCACAACTGCGCTCACAAAGTCTCACAATAACCTATCAACATTAGGTGTCATGGGAAAAGTTGCAAAAGAGGGAAACAGAGAGACTGAATTAGTCCAAACAAAAAAGCCTAGTGATGTAACTCAAGGACTGTGTTAACATCATGCCTGGTAAACAAGACCGTGTGACACCAAAAAAATCAATGAACCAAAATTGCTGTGTCAGAAATTAGGCCTGATTGTTGGACGTAATAGTGAGGGGATGGGCTATTCCACCCATCACTCCTTTTTGAGGTCCCTAAAGAGACTTTGGGGAGAAAAATTAGCTACCGGAGTGAGCTTCACCATCATGGCTGTCCCCCCTCTGCCTTCTTGGGACCCAAAGACCTGTCAGCCAGGTCTTGAGAATTGTCCTGACCAGACTGGGCTAGAGAGAGGGAACCAAATGACATTGTCACATCCACTGGCTCCAGCTGAATCCCAAAATACTATATGTGATGTGAGACTTTGTCATGTGCACAATTCCCGCCTCCTCTACTCACCTCACCCTCTTGTGTGTTCTTCTCATTCCCCATTTTATTTCTTCTCTTTCCTATCTCTTTCCTTTTTCCCTCTGTCTAGTAAGAGTCTGGCTTAGCTGGCCAAGACTGTATGTTTTGTAACACTGCTGTAAGCATGTGCCCAGAGAGAGACAACTAAAAGCAATCCCCTAAACTGCCCAACACTGATACAAGTTTGCCAGGGCTCAAAGTGGCTGATAGGCACTGCACAAGGTCTTGTGTTTTTTCTAGCAGTGAGGTTCGAAGAGTCAATGCCAGAGACACAATGGTCGTTTTCTATCTTTGCTTTGCTTTTTGCTCCTCTTTTGTGTGTGTGTGTCTTGGGTTGTTGTCTTAGGAAACCAGATCCGTCTTTAACAGCAGCTCCAGCCCATCTCTCTTAACTTCTCTTTTCCCCAAACGAATGTGTATTACTAACCTTAGTACCATCTAAATGACAAACAAGGAGTTTTCAGTTTAAAAAAAAAAAACTCCAGCTAAAGAGAGAGGGAACATATGATGATGCTAAAGTGAAAGCCATACTTCATACTTTACATTTAAAATGCTTTAACTGTTTTTCCTTCTTTTCTGCATCTTTGTTAAAAGGATTTTTAATTATGTATTTGCCATAGCAGTAAGCAGGCTGAGGTCTCTGTATACTAAACCCTGCATCTTGTTTAAAATTTTTAAATGTTGGACAATGACCAGGTCTTGGTAACTCCTTTTGACGTTTTGGGCCCCTTTATTTAATTTAAATTAATACAACAGGCCCAAAACAGGATCTCTTAAATCTAGAAAGAAGAAAAGTGCCCTCCCTTGTACCCTGTAAATTCTGTACCCTGCAACTTCTGGTTGAAGTTAATCATTTATATCCTTTGCCAGTATGCTAAAGTACTTCAGTGACAATAACTAAAAGAAGTCCCTGCTCAGAAAAGATTGTCTTGGATAAGTATAAGATATGGATTTCTCAAACAGAGGAGATTCGAACATAAACTAGGAAGGATGCCTGTTGCTTAAGACATTAACCTGTTCACTCTGCATGGCCGTTTCAAGATCCCATGATTCTTTTAATAAGAATAAACGTTTATTCCAGTATCCTTGGGCAAAATGTTTCCACCCTATATGTGCCATTTAGTTTTCACCCTTCTTCCCCCAGAGATTGTATCTATATTGTATAATATAGTTTGTAAAATGCTTTGAAATTAAAGGAACTATACAAATATAATATAGCTAACCCAAGTTGTAAGTATGGGGCATGATATTGACTTAGTTTTGCCTGGCTTATTCTCAGTGAGCTAGCACTCATTCAAGCCCCAAGCTGTGTCCAATACCGAGAAAGTTATGCTATTCTCTGGAGTGTGATAGTATCATAATGTAGACTGCTATCTGCTACCTGTTCTCAAAAACAGGTACTGGCACGTTGGTCATACATGGTTCCCATTGCTCTTGCTATGTGTGAGACCAGCATGACTGCATCCCCATGCAAGTGACAACATACCATCAAGGACACCAATTATTTCCATAAGCAATACCCCTGTGGAAAAGAAATTGACTATGGCTATTGACCATTGTGGAAATCTACTAAAGACTAGGCCGGTGGAAGATTGCAAATAGCATAGACAGTTTGCTTTATTGAAATATAGCTTTAGAATATTGCAAGATGTGGCAATGGCATATTAAGAAATTAAAAAAGGAATTATCAGTATATAAATAAAACATGTTTTTAAGTTCTGCAGATATGGCCTGATAAGAGTTTCAGTCCAAATAAGGTTATTGCTTTATATTTCCATGTTCCTGTATGCTTATTATGCATATGATGTATTTGGTGTGTTAAGATTTTTCTGTAAAAGACTCCTATAAAATCTGTTCGGGGGCGCAGTCTTAAACTGCGTCCTCAGGTATGTACCTGTAAATAAAGATCTTCTCCTTAACTCACCCAAATGGAGTGGAGAGTTTTTCTTCAACACCCAAAGTAGCTCTGGCATATCCCTAGTACAAATTGATTGTAACTCCTAGAGTCTGATCACAGTAATATGTGCTAGCAATAGCCCATGTGACTGTGTCTGGCCCACACAATCTTGGTTGCCATAACAGGAACACAGACATTAGATTGGAGGAGGGACTGTCCTTTGCCATTTAGAAAGCACCCACTTGGTGTCAGGTGCTACTGCAAATAAATCATAGATGTAAAACAACCAGCCAGAGTTATTAAATAGCCATGGATCTGGTACGAGCTTTACATCACAGAAAGGCCTGGAGCTATAACTGAGGTCAATGTAATAATAGCACCATAGCCGCAGGTATCACGTATAAATTATTTGTCTATCTGGCTTGTGAGGGTACTGTATCTGGTATGACTGCAGCAATGTAGCCTGAGGGTTTGATTATGTGTGTGTAATCCAGTTGATAGTCTGCACATCTACATGCATGCCCTGTGTATCTTAAACTTCTTCTTCCATCACAGGAACTTGTGGGGAATCTTGTAGAAAGGTTACGCTTCACAGGTTTGAAACACTCCCAACATCCCAAGAGTAGAGCTGGATGAAATTTTTTGCAGTTTTTTATGAAAAAAGCAGGTTCAGCAATACCTAAATGTTTTGCAAATTCATATAAATTTTTGCCAAATTGTTTCTGGGGGGGAGGGAAGAAATGCTGAAAAAGTCCAAATGTTTTGTTTTGTCACTTTCTAGGCTAAACCTTTTGACTTTCTTGGTTTGAAATGAATTTTACTTTCAAAGTTTTACTAGGGTTATTTTTAAAAAATTACACATTAAAAATGGTCTGAATTGAAATGAGGTTTTTTGTAGGACCTGAAACTAATTTTTTTTTTTTTTTTTTTTACTTTTTGATTTACTGGAAATTTTTAAAAACTTGATTTTTGATTCAACAGGAACCAAAATTAAAAAAACAAAGAAGGCATGGACATTGAACCAAAAAATCCATTATTTCTCTCTTCCTACCCAAGATACTCTTAGCAGACATGAGGTATTCACGTACCAGAATACACAATGTAAAATCCTCATTGTGCCCCCAGTGAAAATGCTGTTTGTTGCCATATTTTATATCACAAGCTTATAGATAAAACTCTCCCTGCAAACACACAAGCAGTCGGCACCATATTTCTAAATCTCTCCCTAATCCCGGGCACGCAGCCAATGTCCTAGCTCAGTGTGAGGGCAGGACACGGACTGGCGACACTGTTGAATCCTGCATGGTCAGTCCACATCCAGTACAGTCAGTCTAATTTATGCACTGTCTTCCTCCCCTTCCCTTTAGACTGCAGTTACGTATTGAATGTTGGAGTTTATCATGTATCCATGGAGAGAATAAGCAGGGAATGCTGTGCAAGGCTGTCCAAGAGATCTGGCTGTTGTCAGATTGCAACAGCTGAAGCTGGGAGGTGATAGCAGGCTCTGCGTGTACGTGTATATTAGATTTTGTAAAAAATCTGTTTAAAAATAAGGCAGCAGAGTCAAGCACTCAAAAGAATGAAGTCTTCCAGTGCAAATGTGAGGGCTGGGGGCACAAAGTTAATTGATATGAGGCTTAGCCTAAAATTGTATTTCTTACTGTAAATTTGTAATACTAATTGTCTCACACATGGGGGGGAAGAGTTCAACAATCAGAAGATGGCTTCAAAACAGTATTTAATCCTTTTTCTAAGGAGGAAAAAAAAAAGATTGGCCAATGTCAGTGATTTCGGGGAAACGGGGACACCAGAATGGTGTGTCTCAGGTCAGACAGCTGACATCAGAGACCGTGAGTGGTGGAGATTTACAACCTACAATTCAGGTAACCAACGAGGCAATGAGACCAGGGCAGTATCAAAATGTTCTTGTTATGGGGGAGGAGGAGGTGGAAAAATAGTGACTATTGTCTTAGCCATTTGTGGGGGTGATAGTGAGAGAGTGAAGACAAAAGCAGGCTGGCAAGGCAGCTGGATTGTGATGTTTGTCTAAACTCAACATAATAGTGAAGAAGTCGACTTGCTGGATCTGCCTTTGACAACACTAGAGCATTACTCTGCCATCTACTGCTCGCTTCCTTCATCTGGCAGAGGCACTCTCTCCTGAAGGGCCAGCGGGCTACACTCCTGGTGCAATGCCCAGGCATGACAGAAAAGCTCCTGCCATGCCAGCTGATCAGCTTGCATGTCCCAGCAGCTTTGTGTTGACGCCTGCACTTGACAGGAATAAACGCAAAGGCTGCTGGGGTAAACGTGCTGGCTGGAAGGCAAGCCAAGAGGCAGAGCCACAATACATTCTGCCACTTGAAGAGTGAGGGAATCCGTTTTGGCAGGCGGTAAGGAATGTAATTGCTGCTTCCGTCTTTGGATGCCAGAGTTGGACAAGCAGACAATCAAGGATAGCTTTCAAGTGTACTAGATTTTTCAGGACTTTTGTGTTTCAGCTAATTCATGCTTAGGTCCACCAAGTCAGGCAGTGTTCTCCCCTTCCCTCTTGTATGTCTGCAGGGAGAAAGACCTTTTAGTCTAGAGGGAAGTGAACTTTGCTGGGAGCCAGAAAACCAGAGTTCTAGTCCCAACTTTGACTCCAGGTCACTGACTGTTCAGATGGAAGGCAGTCAAATATCCTTCACTCCCATTTTATTAAAAAGTAAAGCGAGACCTTGCAGACTGTCTCACTAAGCTGAGCTGGGAATAGAATTTGTGTCTTATCTGCAATTTCTTTCAGACTGCATGCTGCCAAATCTATATGTCTAGCCACTGTTCTAACCATAAAACCACTTCCAGGCCCAGAATCAGAAAAGATACTCAGGAGTCTGGATCTCCAACCACCTGCTGCTGGTTAGCAAATTGCTGCACATCCCATTGGCAAAATGTGTTGCAAGCCCCTTTAGTGGGTGGGTCCCCTCTAGGCAATAGCAGCTACTCCTTAAGCTCAAGTGGTGGAGGTCTGTATAGAGATCTTACCATCCCAGGCTCAAAACTTGCTGATAATCCATGGAGAGTTTCTTACAGTTGCATGGTGGTATTAGTTTCCAGTTTTTCTTTTTTAATGGTTAATTTAATTCACGCACAGAGTAAAATGCTTAAACCAGGTATTGTAATTAAAGGCCATTATAATCTATCGTTGATGATATTACATGACACAATATAGAGGTGTTTCTTGTTGCACATTTTGGCTGCTTCAGCCACATATGGGCAGAAGGCTGAGCGGAGTGGAGTCAGGTGTGTGGACGGCTCCTGGAATAGAAGCTGCTAAGTGACCACATGAATGGCAAAGACCTAAGTCGCCAATGGTAGCTGCTTTGGCCTTTAGGTGGGCTTCACTGCTGTCTGTTTGGAAGCATACCTATTATGTGCTTTGACGCGTAGCAGTTTCAAAGGGTAAATGTGCCAGGCTATGCCCTACATGGAACACCCTTCCCAGGTTGGGAGGGAAGGCTACTGTGTTTTCCAGATTCAAGTTCTTCTTCAAATCTCACCACTAAAATGCCAACTATATGAAAGGGACTAGCAAATTATGGAGAGGTTGTGGGGTAGTAGGAGATAATATAATATTCGTATTATTGTTATTATTTATTTTTTATAGACCATCATCCTAAGGATATGGCCCATCACTTGTATATTACTCCCCTTACATCTCACCTCCCTCTCAGCCTTTTTGGAGTGTAGGCTCTTTGAGGCAGTGGCTATGTTTCCTTTTATGTTTTATACAGTGCTAAGCACTCTGTGGACACTACTGGAAATAAATAATAGAGGATGATTAATGGCAGATAACATATTGACGTTTATACACGTGGGCCTACAGACCTTTGACATCACACCCTCTTCCATTTAGCAATAGACCCTCATCTGATAACTGACACTATGTGCCTGCCAGTTACTCCTGCCTGGAATCAGAAGAAATGCCCAAGAAGGGAGTTTGAAGCTAAATGTCTCATCATGATTGTGTGGGAACTTGCATCTTCTTGGGCATGCCCATTTTTAACTCTTGAGCATAAGGGAGCAGGCATATAGAGCACTTGAGTTTACTTCTACTTAGTGGCAAGGACCATGCCAAGCATTAATCTTACTTTGTACCATCCATAACCTACATATACTTTGTGCAGGAGCAACCACCTTGCGCATTCTGCAATTCTTCATCCCGGGATTCCTCGGATCCAGGCCTTTAAGGTTAGAAAATTGTATGTATTCACTGACAATGTATTATATTGTGTTACCCTGGTGGGAAAAAGAGACATTTTTAAGCCCATATTGGTGATGAATTTTCAGACAGACCATGGCCTGGGGTTTGTAGAAAACAAAAAGAAGTCTTCAGAGTGATCATGTCATAGGTGGTGGAGGGTATATCACCACTTTTATTTTCGAATTCAAATTTGAATACTTGTAATACATTATTGACTCTTTCAATTGGCAGTGGCAATGTCCCCTGACCCTAGAATGAGTGGGTAAGAAAATTTTGCAAGGGCCGGACAACTGGAGACTGCACATTTTGGTAGGTGTAGCTATACTTTTTTATGTATATAGCTGAACCTTTGCTGTGATTTCCAGCTTACACGAGAGGGGAAAATAGAGTAGCAGAATGAAAAAGCTGCTTTGCTTTTTACTCACAAGTGTTTAGAGTATGGGTGTCAAGACTATCTTAAGAATATATAGTGTACTACTGGCTTCCCAGCTGTTTAAATGCAATGTGACTTGGCCTCTCTAGCTGGTAGAGAGGATTCATTGCATATTATCTATGGCTTTCTGTTTAGAGTGGGCTGCTTGCCATTTATCAGCATAATTTTTATGTAGATGTTACACTTTCAAATGTTGCACTCATTGGCCTCCACTGAGAAAGCTTTCATTCTGTCAGTGACGTCAATTTCCACCCCAAGTTAATCAACACTGCTAGGTTAGATGAGGAAAGATTCACTTCTGGTGATACTTCCCCACTATGAATAGCATCCTACTGCTTGATTTAAAAAAAAAAATGTGTCCATCTCCCTCATGTTTTAATTACAGAAACAGAGCATATTAGCACTGTGATATATATTTTTCTTTCACAATCGTTTTTAGGCTATGTTCCTTTTTTTCTGGACATGCAGCACTGATTTTTGTCTGTCTGCTATGATTTCCATCTCTACTTGGGCAATTTCAGTTACTTTGTTGGAAGTTTCACTTGCATTTTCTTGCCCATGAGCATCTCTGCCCTATCTCCAGCGACCAGAACTGCTAACCTAAGATTTCTGCCTAGATCTGTCTATGATCTATGTGGTCACCATCACTTTTATGTGCTACTCTCCAGCTATGGAATTCCCTGCTGGCTTCAGTTGGCCTGTGGGTTGCTGCTGCTGGTTGTGACTCCAATCACAATATCTGCCAACTCAAGCAGTAATGGGACTCACAGTGGAACTGCCACTGTATGATTGTAATGATTTTTGAATGAGCACCCACTTGATATTGGGGCTCAGTGATGTGCTAATGTCAGAATTATGTAAATCAGGCCTCCTGTGTGTAAAGAAATCTGATAAAGGGGATATATTATAACAGGCCATTGCTGTGGGATGCACATCCTGTTGCCTTATGACGTTGAGCCCATAATAATATTATATGCATGTCACTGTAGCTTTAGTTTGTGTCAGTGTTCAGATAGTTTCTCACTCGTGTATACTCTCTCTGGGATCAGTTGTCTGAGGTGGTTTGTCGATGTGACCTTTCTAGGTAGCTGTAGGCTGTGCTTTGCCATAGGCTTCTCCTCTGCGATACCTTCGCAAGGTGTATATTCATGTTGTTATCCTAGAGGGTGGTGCATAGCAAGCCCTCATGCAGTCTTTCAGTTAGTTTGCCATGTTGACTTTATAGTATGTTTTGCAGTGTGAGCTCAGATTCAGTTAAGAAGCAAGGGAGAGAATCATGTTGAGCATTTGCAACAAATATCTCTGCCTGAATCTTAAGGCAATATGTGAGCTATATGACCTATGTCCATTAAGATGCACTGACTTGATTGCAAAAGACAACTCTCATGGAGCCCTTATTTATGTATTATGACTGATGGGACACACCCCAGCCCCCCGTCAGAAATTGTCAGGCAACTACATCAACAGTGCTTAAACACTGTACCGGTATGTTGTCTCCCCTCCACTCCCACATAAATATAGTGGCTCACTAGCTCTTTCTCACTGCTGGCTGATTGTCATGAGGGTGACTTATTGCACTCCTGTAGCTATCCCTCTTATCATGGTGCGAAGGAAAATATACTGTAATAGAAAGCACTGGCACACCAAAAAATGCAGGTGGTTAGTGACACCAATCATCTTATTGCAAATGTTCTAATGTGCTTTCTGGACTCTCCCTGGGCTCGTTGATCTTGAATACCATTTGAGTGAAAATGGCAGTCAGCCAATGGCCAGAGCACATTGTTTGTCTGCTGGGTAAGTTGACATAACAGTCGTGATCCTGTATAAAAGAAAGATGACCATGTTTACACTAACACATCATCGCTGATGTATAACCACTGTTGCACAATTGTGATAAACCTTGTACAAAGTACGTCATGTAAGGTATCACGGGACAAGTTAGTCTGCTACGTATGATTATCCTGTTTCATGTATGATCCCTGTATGTGAAGATATGAAATTTTGCTGTGTCTCTGTATCTCGAACCTGTTGTGTTTCTGGGTACCCTTCCACCCCCGAGGCAGATTTACATCAAGGCTAGCCAGCCTGCTTGATGGCCCATTAAGGGCAATCAGCTCTTCCAGGGACCCCTCCTAAGGTCTCTTCAGGCAGCACATAGGCAATGAAAGCTTCATGACTTAGCAAGGCACATGTGACCCAGGACTCCATGTTTGAGGTAGTAACGTTCCATGCACCTGAAATAAGAGAGAAATTGCAGACTCTGACGTATTCTTGGTTTTCATTCCTGTTCCACATCTGTGGACTATGATTTCTAACAAAGGGAAGTTTGAAAAAAGCACTGATGATCCCCAGCTTTTTGGGTGTTCCAGACAGACTTATTACAAACTGGCAGATTTAGTATCACTGCTATTATCCTGACCTACAAATTCTGAAATCAACTGTAATGTATATGATTTGTTTTAGCCTCTTAATAACTCTCTCCCTTTTTCTTATATTAATAATCCTTTAGTTTTTAGTTACTGAATGATTGGCTATTGGCATGATTTTTGGTTAAGATCTGAAGTGTATTTTGACTTGGAGTGTCTCTCTGGTTCTTTGGAACTGGAAGGACCTACCTAATATATGTGATTCTTGGTTTTAATAATCATTTATCACAGAAATCTGGTTTGTCTGGGGGTGCTTTAAGGGCTAGAGTGCCTGAAGGGGTTGTCTGTGGCTTCATAATAACTAGGATAGTATTTTGGAAGCACACATTTGTTACTGACTTGGTGAAGTCTTATAATATAATAGAATATACCACCAGTTTGGTGTACATGCCCTGCTTTCTGGCAGTCCAACCTAAGATCGATGCTCTTAGCTGTGTCTCATACCTGTCAGCACAATGACCGTGTTGAAAGAACTGGGTGTATCCTGTACTTTTTAATGATGTGCATAGACTAAGTGAGTGGACATTGATTGTAGTGCACTGACCTGTGGGTCTCTCTCTGACTCTGGTTCAACTAGCTAGCTGTGAGCATTTCTGCATCACATCAGTATGTCATGCATGCATACAGAGAGGCTGTTCCTATTAAGTTGCCTATGAGACAGACTGTTCAGTAGGTTGGGAACAGGTCAACAATAGTTGTTACATGAACAGTAATAAGACAACTGTGTTGTACAGCTAATACAAGCTGAGCCAAGCTGTTGTTTCTATTTATTGCTCTATCCTCAGTGTGCACTACTAAATGTAATGCTGTCAGGTATGAGCTCAGAAATCCTTTCCTTTGCTGTGTGATTCAATGGACTCTGCTGTATGATCATCCAAACACACTGTAACTATTGCTTTCATATCTCCAAATGGAATTTAAACTGCTGGAGGTCTCACAGGGCAATTCCTGCTAGCCCCTGAAGATGTGCAGGGGGGCTGTAAAAGAGGCTGGTGTGACCCGTCTGTGCCCAAGGTAGCCCACTGATAATGCCAGGGTCAGGGCAGGCTGTAAAAGGAGAGCAGATTCTCCCAGCACTGGTGGGTGACACTGAAGTCAAACTCCCCAACCAGCCACAAACAGTGCTTCTGATTCCCCTACACTAGTTATCAAGAAGCCACTGTGCAAATACACACAGCCCCCTTTACTGCATTTCAGTCTCTGGTTCCCAAACTACCACTAGGTCCAGTAAAGAGACCAGTAATTTAAACTTTATGCTCTTTACCCAAAAGATTCCCTCTGATCCCAGAGGGTCAGCCACAGTATCAGTACACTGTAAGTTTGGATCTTACCCAAAATACCATGCTGCCAGCCAATCCTTTAGTAACTAAAACTAAAGGTTTATTATAAAAAGAAAAACAAACAGTAAGAGAAATGTTCAAGGATTAAAGCAATTAGATACACACACATGATTTGAAAGTCCATATACATCAGGTTTTTAGAAGAATTGCGGAGTTGCAGGCTTGTATAGTCCCTCTGGTATACATTCAGTACCTGGATGGGTCTCAGTCCTTCAGTTCAGTTGCAAAGTGAATTGATCCAGAGGTGGGTAGGTGTGTCTGCAGCTGGACAGGAACAAAAACAAAATGGTTTGTGGTTTGATCTTATACCTTCTGCCTCTGGCCAGGAGGCCTGTAGGCCTTACAGGAACTAAAATGGAGTCCAGAGTCACATGGGCCAATCCTGGTAACTCTTCAGGTATGCCTTTAGTTCCTTCCTGGGCCTTTCACTTCTGTAAAGGTCTTGATGGGCCATTAAGCGGGCTATTGTCCTGCGGCCTGTTTGTCTGGGGTGTGTCTTATACAGCATAGTTTGAAATACAAGAATATCAAAGATCTCCATAACTTCCCTTACAGATATAACCCAGGAACTTAAACATTATCTTCTTACTCAGCACATTGTAACCGTTCTAGCAGTACCTGACATGGCATGTCTCACATGAATCACTAAGATTTTGACATACTGATGTCAAATAACACAAATGTCATGCCCATCCCTCCCCCCAGTCAGCATGACAGCTGGAAGCCAGATTCATATGGCTGTACACTCCTAGCATCAGATGAATTTGGCGAGTAAACAGCCACAACAGATAAATCTAGGAACCTGGGAAATTCAGGGGGTTCTGGTTCATAGCTGCCATCAACAATATTCAGCTCCTGTGCACTGATGGCCATTTCATTCAAAGATTGATTTGACTGGGGATTTTGAGTCAGTGATGTTTTAAAACCAATCCAAAGAGAAACTCCAGTGAAACCTGCTCCACCAGATGGGTTTCCTTCAATATAAGGGTCTGATTGTACTGAACATGAGAACAGTTGCTGCAAATGTGGCTAGTTCTGAAAGGTGACTATAAAAACGGCATGCTAGCTTCCAGGTTTGTTGTCTCAATGAATTCTAAATCCAATTAAGTAAATATACAAGTAAAGGGATATTTTTCTAATTGTTTGCCCTGCAAAACCATCCGTGGCTATGAAAGTCACGCTGGGTTATTTCCTTTTCCCACACAATCATCAATAGTAGAAATCAGACTTAAGAATCTCTTTATCATATCATCCAGGCGTGTTGAATTCATGTTATGCCTTCAGTTACACTTGCCATGTGAGACAAAGGCACAGCAGACTGGCAATACAAAGGGAATTTACCTATTTACTAACAAGTCTGTTAAAGATGCATAATGATGTGTAGAATCATATCTGTGTTGGATTTGCTATACTATTAGAAAAAAGTAGTAAAAACATTATTTTTGTCATCTACAATAAGCAGAGTCATGATCATAGAATATTAGAGTTGGAAGGGACCTCAGGAGATCATCTAGTCCAACGCCCTGCTCAAAGCAGGACTATCCTCAGCTAAATTATCCTCGTGAGGGTTTTGTCAAGCCTCAGCTTAAAAACCTCTAAAGATGGAGATGCCACCACCTCCCTAAGTAACCCATTCCAATGCTTCACCACCCTCCTAGTGAAAAACTTTTTCCTAATGTCCAACCTAGACCTCCCTAACTGCAACTTGAGACCATTGCTCCTTGTTCTGTCATCTGCCATCACTGAAAACAGCCTAGCTCCATCCTCCCTGGAACCCCCTTTCAGGTAGTTAAAGGCTGCTATCAAATCCCCCCCTCATTCTTCTCTTCTGCAGACTAAACAGGCCTAGTTCTTTCAGCCTCTCCTCATAAGTCTTGTGCTCCAGCCCCCTAATCATTTTTGTTGCCCTCTGCTGGACTCTCTCCAACTTGTCCACATCCTTTTTGTAGTGGGGGGCCCAAAATTGGACACAATACTCCAAATGCGGCCTCACCAATGCCAAACAGAGGGGAATAATCACTTCCTGCGATCTGCTGGCAATGCTCTTACTAATGCAGCCCAATATGCCATTAGCCTTCCTGGCAACCAGGGCACACTGCTGACTCATATCCAGCTTCTTATCCACTGTAATGCCCAGATCCTTTTCTGCAGAACTGCTGCCTAGCTCATCGGTCCCCATTCTGTAGCTGTGCATGGGATTCTTCCGTCCTAAGTGCAGGACTCTGCACTTGTCCTTGTTGAACCTCATCAGATTTCTTTTGGCCCAATTCTCCAATTTGTTTAGGTCCTGAATACACCCGAGGCAAATCTGTTGAATAAGAAGATGTCATTTTAAAATAGTCACTCTTTTAAGTTAAATGACATATAGAGTTTGGAGAATGTTTTCTTAAGAAAAGGACACCATTCACCTATGTAAGAATTAAAATAAAGCATAATTTATAATCAACACAAAATAGGATACAGTTTTCAGTGCATGATAAGTCTAGTTAACTGTGTTGTTCAATGTTACATACTCTGGCTACCATGACCAGCTGTCTGCATCTCTAAACTATTCCCACTGTTGTCAGCCCATATGGTGGTGGTGGTGACATCTGCCTACTGTCAAACTCCTTGGAGGGTGGTGAGGGAGTGAAACAGAGAGAAGTATAAGTATAACTTGCTCTTGTGGGGCCTCATCCTGAAAAATGTTGCTCATCCTGAACTCCTGTTGACTATAATGGGAATTGAGAGTGCTCAGCACCTTTCACACATGGTTTGATCTCACAGGATCAGGTCTTTAGGTAAGCAACATCCCTCTTCAGGCATCACTTGTCCCCTTTGAAAGATTTGCACCAAACTTTGCACATAAGCAACGACACCTGCTGTTTTCTAGAATATCAGTTGTTACATCATTTAGAAGACTGAGCTGCTTACTATTCATCTGCCCACTCCGAAGAGATAATAGAGAAAAGGCGGCTAAAGCCTTGAAAAAGAATCTATCTAAAAGAATCTTAATCTATCCTTTATTTGCAGCTCAGAACTGAAACACTCTAAGAGTTGAAAGTTAAGCAGTTTAAGTCCCAACTGCCGTAGGCAGGCTGACTTTATAAATGAACTCTGAAGTATGCACTTCAAGGTTACATCCTCAGCTCCTTTGGCACAGCTGTATATTACCCATGTCCTTGAACAGAGAAAAACATTAGGCAACAAAGGTACAGGGAAACTAGCTTAGTCCTGTTAGTATCAAGCTCCAGCCAATCTAAAGAGATGTCATTCATTTTGGATCTAGGCCTTGCTTCATGAAATTAAAAGGATTGATTGCTACTAAAGGTCTAGCAGTGAACTTAGAATTCAGTTCATGACTGCTGGGGCAGTTACAGCCATCTGTTAGCTATAACAGTTCTTCTAGATTTGATGTGTTCAAAGCCTGTGGTTTTTTTTTAAACTTAAGTCTCAATATGCCCATTAACAATACAAAAAATAATAAAAATGCACAGGGAAGAGAAAGCACAACAAAGAAAATGTAACTCTTCTATAACAAATAATTGCTAAAGAATATACTATTCCTTTTTGCCTACTGTTAATGATCAAAATTAAGTACTCAGTCTGAGTGGAGGATTTTAAATGATACTGTACAGTGTCTCTTAATAAAGATTCCTAATACAAGGGAGAACCTACTCTTGGTTATTTTCTCATTCAAAAGTGAATTACTCATATTGATGTTAGTGTAACTGAAAGCAGAATTTGACCCAATGCAAGTTTGGGGTGCACAAAGAATGCAAAACTGAGCCCTAAATGACCAGATTGTTTTCAGCAACTACGGGAATTTCTGTAACAGACAGCACTCTTGTTTTTGCTGAAATATGTTCAGTAGTTAGATTGATCCCGAGGATATCAGTTCATTAACTCTGAGCTAATTGCTTGTTATGTAAATATTTATATGTAAATAAATATTTCTCAATTAGTTGACGAAGTAAAGTGCGTTATCTCTGTTCTCAGTATGTTTGTAGAATTAGCTCATAGTTTGAGGCTATTAATCGCGCGCATGTGTGTTTCTATTGATTATTTCCAGTTCTGGTTGTACTGAAACTACTGCTTGTTGTTTTTATTATTTTGTTTTTATTTCCAAGAATGGAATTTAGCTGGCTTTACTTCAAGTTAAGTTAATGGTAATGACTACTCCAACTGCTTATCTCTTGCAAAGATATTGCTGCATATCAGAGCAATATATTAAGTTGCTCATCCTTTTCCCACACTGGATTCTTAAAAAAAAAAAAAAAAGTGTTGATATACCAATTAAAATAAGTGACATCTAAAGTTGAACAAAATGAATTACTATCACAAATGGTCATCCATTTAAGATCTACACTTTCCCCAATAAAGTCTATCCATCAGACCCTGAAGCTGTAATAAAAATTAGAAGACAGATAATCAAAGGTTAAACATGCAGATATATAAACGTTAAGTTACTAGGTGCTAAAAGGATGAGATATTTAGATGAGTTCATATACGTACTCACACATGAAAAAGGTCAACTAAACAAAACCATTTTTCTTGATTATTAAACAAAACAATTACTTCAGTATTCAATTATAGCTGATTTTTTTTCTTTGTCATCTTCATCCTCAGAATTTTCCCAAATATAATACCTTTTTTATATTCGTGCTTATAAATCTTTAGCTTCATAAGAACAAATATTGTCGTGCTTTAATACAATACTACAGTCTAACATAATAAATATTACAAATGCTGTGACTATTCAAGTTCGTATCTCCTGTATTATGCCAACTGTCACCTCCAACTAAAGAGGATTCATTTAAAAAAAAAATTAAATGACTTTAATCTACAATTTAGAGTTACCTATATTTAGTTCAGATATTGTTTCTCTTCTGTTGGTGGAAAGGTAGACACCTCCCATAAACTAAGGACCAAATCTGATTTAGCAAGCACAGATCCTTGCTCATGCATGCAGTTCTGTTGACTTCAGTGGGAATCTGCCAAGAGTGACATTCCATATATGCAGTTCTTAGTTAAGAAGTGGGCTTTATGTTTTTAGTCTTGCCTCTATGCAAAACCTAAACTAAGTTGATGTCCACTTCAGGTACTTCAGATTTAACTAAAGATGCATCTGAAAAAAAGTTTTTTAACCTTATTTAGGATCCCAAAATACTTGTTAATTTTCACCAGGATTTCAAATGTATCATTCAATATAGATTGAAAAGATATTATAATCTAAAAAGATTCCTAATTGTGTGTGTGTGTGTGTGTGTGTGTGTGTGTGTGTCTCTCTCTCTCTCTCAATCTTTAGTGAATGTTGATATTCTAAGATTAGGAACATGTTTCTGATTTCACTTACAGCACTAAAACTCCATTGAATTTATTGGATTCTGTCCTGATTTATGCCTTGTGTAACTGAGGTTAGAACAAGGTCCTAGAAGTTTTGGAAATGTCTGCAATTTGTAAAAACAGCTTGAGCTTCTTATGGAGTTGGAAACAAATAAATTGGGCCCGAGTCTTCTCACCTGTTTTTCCATTTATGTGTTACTTATCAATAGTCCTCATACAGTGCTAATAGTCTCTGTTGAATATTACCCTATCCTGGTCAGTTTATAATCCTATGGCAGACATGGTAGAACAAGTAAGAGCTAAAAACAATAGGTGAGAAATTAGGAGGATGGGATGGATGATGTTCATCAAAATAAGGACACATGGTAATATGCAGGTACTTCTTAAATTTATACACGTCTTGCACCAAAATATGGTCCAAATTCATTTTGTGTATGTTCTCTTAACCCACTAAAATTCTTTTCAAGAGAAAAATATCCTCTATAAAGGGGCCTGATTGTGATCTCACTTACCCAGGTTTAACACCAAAATAACTCTATTGGCTTCAATGTTAGCAGAATCAAAGCCCAGTGTGTTAACGGAAAGCTGAAGTTACAGATGGATGTTGAGCAGTCTGAAAGGTGTAAGTTACAGCATTAGATTCCTGACAGATTTCATTAAACATGCTGCTGAATTCAGCCCATAATGTCTTAGATGATAACAACAGAGTGCTGTCAGTTTTTTCTTTAAATGACAGATGGACATTCTAGTCATTTCAGAAATGGTTTATATTTCCCCTTAAAATTCATGTTTTGTAAATTATTTTATCCATACAAAAAGCTGACATGCTTCTAATTTAGTCACAAGGAACTTAATCGCCTGAAGCAATATTTGTTGAAGTGACTTGACAAAGCTACTAAGAGAAACTATATCCAAAAATTCAAAATCCTCTACCACATGACTATCATTTGAATGTTATTGGTGAAAAGTGCCAAAAGATTAGACTTCATAATCTCCCCTTCCTCTGGTACAGTACCAACTACACAAATAGAAGCAAACTTATCAAGAACCCTGGTTCCCACTGGTCCTTTGAATCATTCTATATACCTCTACAATTCAAAGCCATTTTGCATACAATACATCCGTCCCCTGGGAAGAGAATAATTAATATTAACTTTATAACCCCCTAGTATGTGAAATGTTTTTAAAAAGTACACTGGTAGAAACAGCTGTTTTGGGATTCCATAAAGTGGTTCAGTCTGGGATATGTCAGGCCCTAGCATGTGGCAAATAGCTATTGTAGCAAGAACAGCAGAAACCAATAGAGCTTTTTTGGGTCCCACTGCTGTTGAATGGGGATGAGGCGGCAGGCATCTTGTTCCCTTTAAAATATACAGAAGATAGAGAGGCTGGGGGAGCTTGACACTGCTTGAAGATCTTATATGGGGAGATGGATCAGCTGTTTGCCTCAGGAGACACCAGATGTGATGAGGAATTGTCACTGTGCCCAAAAGCCAGCATCACAGTAGGAATGAGGATTGGGGGCCTATTGAGAGGAGGCAGGATCCTGTGAGGAGGTGGATTGAAGACGGACCCTGAGCCATTTGCTCTCCAAAGTAGGCCCAAGTTTCAGAAAAGGTTCGCAAATGTGGTCTGAGTTACAAGTGGGTAACAAAACCTGAAATCAGGCAAGTAACCCATGTTAATTGGAACCCATATTATATTACTGGGTGAAGAAACTTCAACATGAGCAAGAGCCAGAATAATGTTAAATTAAAAGGTGCCACTCTGCCTTGTGTTTTTGCATAAAATTTGAAGTACTCAAATCCATTGACTCCATTGCACGTTGCTTCACTACAGTAAGTGTTTGAAAAGATGCTGTAATTAGACACATCTCCCTAACTGAGAACATGTCGTTCTGTGCTGGCACTCCCCTTTGAACAAGTCACAAGATTCATACTTGTGCAATCGTAAATTACGAACATACAGCTAGGTCTATAGACACATGCTTACTGGGCATGCCCTGTTGTTGTGTTTGACGTGTATATCATTAACAGTAAAATACTCGTGATCTTGTCAACAATTAATCAGTGCTGGGTTGCCACTCTGATTATTTTTTTTCCTGTATCTTAACTCAGTGTCATAAATGTAATCCCCATTGGAAATTATCAATGCTTTGGAAGTGTGCAAAAGATGATAATCTTGTTCAAATAGTAAATAACCTTGGGTTATAATAGAACATTGCATGCCACTGTAGTTGATGCCGGTAGCCTGTCCTCAGTCACCAGAAACATAAGGTTAGATGCTCCCACAGGTTGTTCACATGTATTTTTGTTTGTTTTTCAGATTATTTTATCTCTTTAAAAAGACAGATATTTTGAGGAGATAATCAGATGACGAGAACAACATTTTTCACACATTCAGGATCGCAGCACTGTTCTGTTAAAAAGCCATTGTTCTATTAAATCATTATGGGCTTGCTCCTTTTGAAGTCAATAGGAGTTTCATCAATTTTTCCAATGGGAGGATGGAAACCGTAGTCAGCTAACAAGCATCAACTCTTCCTCCTTCAGCAATACAATTTAAGAATATATGGAAGATGGAACGCATTAATGTATCCTTTATCAGAGCTACAGTTTCCAAATACAACAGCATATAAAGAAATTCCCAGTTTCACCAGGCCATGTTAGTCTGCTATTTTAGGGGAAAAAAATGTATTGGTACTGGTGCTATTCTCATTCTACCTCTATGAAACTCCAGACCTGAATATCCTTGTGCAGGCTGCTAGCTTTCTAGCTAAAGAGATTTATGGCTTATCCTGTTGAGAGGTTATCCTGGAAGGTTTTATTTTTTTCCTAATGGAGGGCCAGCCCAGCCAAACCTTGTTCCTAAACCTGGATTTGCTTGGGGCCAGATCTCTAAGCTCGGTCATCCTATATCCATGGAAAGGCGCGAAAAAGAGGAATGAACTTTCCAGACATTTGAAAATAATAGAGCTGTAGGACTAGATTGTCTGACGCTGGTGTGGGTGATGAAGATGACTCTAGAACAAAATCTCTGTAGGAAGAGTGGTGTTGTCTCCATTCATTCCTTCTATCCAAACTAACAGAGAGCTCAGAAAGTGAGAGTCAATTCGGTTCAATGAGACTTCATTGTCATGACAAACTGTACAAGTGCTGCCAAAGCGTAAAAGCAACAGATCCCTCACGTATCTGTCACGCCTAGGGCTGATCGAGTCAGGATGAGGTCTACCCAGCATTGTGGGGTTGATGATTATTGTCATTCTGGATATGTCTCCTTCTCAACAAAATAGACCCTTTATATGCTTATTGCATCTTGTCTTACACCCAGAATTCCTTACATTCTATTTCTCTTATACTTTATTCTGTGTTTGTATGATACCTAGTACAATGTAATAAGATAGCAATAAGTATTTTCTAACATAAAGCAAAACCATGGAATTATGAATAGACATTGAATTTTGAAAAGTATGTTAAATGTGCTTGACCCACAGAAATATTTTGCTAGACTGCATGCGGTTTGTAATATTACATTTTAGAAGCATGTATGTTACAGCAGGTAGTGTGGACTGTGTCTGATGCAGCAGGAGAGACTTCTGATTAGGTGGGTTGGTTAATTCTTGACGTGAGGGTTCTGGAATGTAAAGAATTTCACTATAAGAATAACATTCCAAGTTTTACAGGCAGTATTGCGTGAAGCATGAGTGTACTGCCTTGCTAAAGAAGACTCAGACACTGACGAGCAAAGAACATACTGCCCAGAGCTAGTGGCAAATAGGTTTGACAATTAATGACATTCCTAGCCATTCCAAAATAAGCACCAAATGTTTCCTTGTAATTGGGGAAGGGGGGTGTAGATAATCCCTGCATAAGAATCATAACGTTGCTTTGACATTTTTTTGCCATTACCTTTCAGACATTATAAAATAATCTCTAATTTGCTCTTTCAGGTCTTTCCCTTAATTACTGCTTTCCAATAATTTCTTCTTACTGAGCTTTCAGACTATGATGTTCAAATGTTTTAACCTGCATTATTCTAGGTTAAATAACACTTTATTTGCTACTTATATGTCTATCCACTGAGGAGTCTATTGTGTATCACATATTCCACCTAAAGAGGGAACGTCATGGGCAACTAAATGTCTTTTGTTTTAATCAATATCAGAATATAACCCAAATTTGTAGTGTGCTGTCTTAAAAATCTTTCGAGTACACCATGCTCCTGATTCTATGACCCTTACTCGCCTGAGTAAACCTTACTTGTGCAAATAGTGCCACTGGAGTCAATGGAATTACCTGAGTGAAAATTGATTTCTCCTGGAAATAAGGGTTTCTGTATCAGGTCCTTAGTCCACTTCTGGAGCACCTTTTGTGCAATGACAAATAATGTGAAGCCAATATAGACATTTAAATGAGCAAAGTAAACACTTCCATGTCATAGTCAAGCTAATCCTTCATTTCTGCTGCTTATCTGAGATCTGTCCTACAGATCTGATGGGAGGATTTAGCCCTTCCTTAAAGCTGTTGTGCATGTACGTGCTTGAACTGGGAAAGCCTCTTTTCACCTGCCTCTCAGAGCTGTTTCTCCAATGGGTGTTGCACAGAGAGCACAGGCTCCTTGCAGAAAGGGAAAACAATCTCTGAAATACAGAAGATTTGCAGGGAAGTATACTGTATATTTTGATACTATATTTTCCAATAAAGTACTGGGAAGTGAGTAAATAATAAAAAATGATACAAATATGTCAAGTGAAGCCCACTTAAAATATCTGCAGTTGGTTTTTGGAGGCAGGGACTGGGTTTTTCTATATTTCCACAGAACCTCGCACAATATGGCTGCTACTGTAATACAAATTATAATAGAGGAAATTAATGATAATTTTGCTCAGTCTTACTATCGGCTGTTTAGACAACTGCCTCTGAAAATAAAAACCGCAATGTATTTTAATTTCAGATTTCTTAGCATTAGGTGCAAAACATTTTTGTGGCCCTGTTGCTTATGTTTCTCTTGGGATATTATGCTAAGCGCATAATAGTATAGCAAATGGTCTCAATATAATGGTTGGGAGAAACTGTAGATGAGCTATCTCGATTTTAGTAAGGCTTTTGACAGTCCCACATGACATTCTTATATGCAAACTAGGGAAATGTGGTCTAGACAAGATGACTATAAGATGAGTGTGATGCTTCCTTTGAGAGCCCAGGATTGTGGTTCACCTTGTTACCCCTGCCTCCAGCATGAGGGAGTCTATCGGGATAGTTCTTGCACACTCTTTTCAAAACTCTGCCAGTTCTATTTTGCTTTGCTGGTTAACAATAGGTGCAATCTAATCCCTGAACCCTTTTTAAAGAGTGTGCCCCTGTAGCATCCAGTCCCTGTTATTGGACACTCACACCAGATAAGCTGCCTCTCAGAAAGGCAATATATATGCAGCTGGAGGGTTACAATTCAGGTTTCAGGTCTTCTATCTCAGCACAGTACTCTAATCTATTTATAGTGAAAACAAATATGAGTTTGTTAACAAAGAACAGTCGAGTGAGAATAATGGAAACAGAAATGGTTACCCACACAAAACAAAAATATAATGCACTTTCTAGAGATTAAGGCTTGGTCTACACTTACCTCTGTGATTCGGCGGCAGTCGACAGGAATTACGTAAAGTATGCAGAGAACATGTGTAACTCCCATCGACTTCTGTGCTTCTCTTCTGCATGCCGTCTTCACTGCACTGCACCATTTGCAGAGGTGGATTAATAACGTTGATTTCTGGATCGACTGAGCGGGTCGTCACTGACCGCTCAGTCGATCCAGATAAGTCGATCTGATAGTGGCAACTTTGCTGCCGACAATGTAGACATAGCTTAAGGTAAAGTCACTGCTGTCAGATCACTGACCACTCATTTGATCCAGGTAAGTAGAAGACCCGCTCAGTTGATCCAGATAAATCAACATTATTAATCCACTCCTGGGGGTGGCGTAGCGTTGCGTTGACGGGAACGAGGTTCCTGTTGGTGCAGTACAGTGAAGGTGGCACGCAGAAGAGAAGCACAGAAGTTGACAGGAGTTACGCAAGTTCTTTGCGTAACTCCCGTTGACTACCACCAAATCACGGAGATAAGTGTAGACCAAGCCTAAGACATAATAGACTACAACCCTTATCTAAAGCAGTTTCTCACCCTCCAAGTTTTTCTGCAGCAATTGTTGGTTTTCAATTAAAGATCCATTCTTTCATGAATTATCCCTCTCCACCGTGGGTGTTCCTTAGTGAAGTAGATAGTGGGTTGTCTTCTTTGCCTCCCTGTTATAGCCCAGTAGACCTCTGAAATGCATTCCTGTTCTTTGGTCCCCCGTCTGCTGGCACCCTGTTGAGTTCCCATCCCTTCCCTCATCAACCTATTTTTCCTGTTGATTTTCCATGCAAATGTAGCTCCCATTGTTCTTGGCTATCACCGCTTAATCAACATGTGACAGATTCCTTCTGGTCTGGAAGAAACCTGTTTCTCCTTTTGTTTGGTTGCAGACTTTAAAGCCTAATATTAGTAGGTATATGTAATTCCTTATATAGTGTTAATTCATGCACGTCACAGTGATATTAATAACCAAAGTGTCACCAGCTTTCATTTGATACCTTACATGATGTTCTTTATAAATAAATACTGACAGCAATGTGTTAGGTGTAGGGAGTTTGTAAGGCCTCATAAAAGTTGCTGATGGAATAGTGAACCCTTTTGCCAATTGACATTGGTGAGTTCTTAGGGTCATGTTGGGTGCAAAAGTGGCTGAAGGACCATACTCAGAGTAGTTTATCAATGGTTGGCTATCAACTGGGGAGACTTATCTAGTAGTATCCCATAAGGATCTATCCTGGGTCCAGTACTACTAATATTTTCATTAGTGACTTGGATAATGGAGAGGAGAGTATGCTTATAAAATTTGCAGAGGACATACAGGTGGAAGGGACTGCAAGCATTTTGGGGGCAAGGAGAAGAATTCAAAACAAGTTTGACAGATTGGAGAATTGGTCTGATGAAATCAATAAGGTGAAATTCAATAAAGACAAGTGCAAAGCCTACATTTGAGGAAAAATCAAATGCACAACTACAAAATTGGGAACAACTGGCTAGGCAGCAGTACTGCTGAAAATGATCCAGAGGTGACAGTGGATCATAAATTGCGTATTTGTCAACAATGTATTGCAGCTGTGAAAGAAGCTAATATAATTTTGGGATGTATTAACAGCCATGCCGTGTGTTAGACATGGGAGGTAACTGTCCTGTTCTACTCAGCATTTGTGACGCTTCCCCTGGAGTTCTGCGTTCTGTTCTGAGCATCACACTTTAAGGAGGATGTTGACGAATTTGGAAAAAGTCAATACAAGAGTGACAAAAATGAAAAAGGTTTAGAAAACCTGACTTATGAAGAAAGGCTAAAAAAACTGCGTGTGTAGTGTTGAGATAAGAAGACTGAGGAGGGATCAGATAAGGCTATTAAAAAGAGGACTGTAATCAATTATTCTCCACATCCACTGAAGGTAGGACAAGAAGTAATCTATGGAATCTGCTGTTAGGGAGATTTGGGTTAGATATTAGGAAAAAGTTCAAACTATAAGGGTGAATAGGCTTCCAAGGGAGGCTGTAGAACCCCACCACTGGAAGTTTTAAATAACAGATTAAACCAACATGTCAGAGATCCTCTAGTTATGGTTCTACCTAAGTTCAGGGGGCTGGACTAGATGACCTTTTGAGGGCTCTTCCAACCCTACGTTTCTAGGGCCATCTTTTGTTGCTATTTCTAAAAAGCCATCTTATATCATGCTTTTCATGACAGTAATCTAGAGTTGTGCGTGTTTGTGGTTTTTATTTAA
This sequence comes from Mesoclemmys tuberculata, assembly GCA_007922155.1. Lineage (NCBI taxonomy): Eukaryota > Metazoa > Chordata > Testudines > Chelidae > Mesoclemmys > Mesoclemmys tuberculata. The sequence goes on along the minus strand of ML675620.1, from coordinate 26,520,437 downwards.
AATGTTTCATTCTTGAGATTTTACATGCAAGTCATCATATCCTTGCTGGTGTTCTTGCTATTCTTCTAATGGCCCATTGTGAAATATACCTCTTGCATTTTTAAAATAAGGGCCCTATAGTATATCCATGGCTTTGTGGAAACCCTTTTGCACTCAGTAAAAAAAAAATCCTGAAAATGGCTGACCAATTAAAAAAATCAGATGGTAAAACAGCAAATCCTAGTGATGATTGAACCTGGTTCTATTCTGAACATAACTTTTACCATGCTTGTAGCTGTTTCCATTGCTTCATGTTGACTCTACAGATGTAACAGGCTTTAGAGTGGCATCGTGAGTAACAATCCTGGACATAGGCAAAACGGAAGTACAGAATCTCCATGTTGTTTTTGTATTGCTATTTACTCACATTTCCACCACGCAGAGCCTGGTCTATTTAGACATTTGGGTTTTATACACACCAGGTGACTTCTGTGTAATTCCACCTGCTTGTACCAGGTCTGAATTTGGATTTGTATGTCCATAAATTTAGAAAAAGTGTAACTCCTATTATAACCCATTTATTATTATAAATGAATTCTGAGCTGGTTTTGCAGACAGGTGAATAAAAGCTTTCCTTCTACTAGAATAGATTTTTTTTTAGGATAACAGACGGAACCTCTGTCTTTAGAGAAGCAAACTCCTCTACCGCTGCCTGTCTAGCTGATTTAACTGGATTATTAATCACAGCTGGTACTACTGTTTTCACTTTAATCAATCTTAATATTTTCAAAGATTCCTTTGAAAAGCGTTCCTTTACGTAAATGACTGATCCGAGTCAGTATGTAGAAAAGCACTGAAAGCTGACCGAATACTTAAATTAGGCAATTAACAAGAAGTTGCTGCCCCGCTAAGCAATATGCTCTTTTGGTACCAAGGTGAGCCTCTAAGGGCAGTTTGCCAACTATTTTGGTTTCTCTCCTCCACTAGGGGCCAGTAGAGGTGAACTTGGCGGCTATCACGAGTAAGTAAAGTAGCCGGGTAAGTGCCATCTGACATTAGGCAAGTCCCGCTATTCTAGTTCTAGCACCGACGCTTCTCGGTCTTGACTAAGAGCCCTTTAAAAGAAACAGGAACAGAAACTGCTGCCCACAACTGTTGCTGTAAGGCCATTAACCCTTTTTATGTCCTCTTGGGTAGAAATGGAGACCTGGGGCCGCTTTCCAAGGGGGAGAGCCGTTAGAGCGAGAGCGCAGGGTGGGAGGAAGCGCTCGTACCGCCTCGTTCTCTCCGTGCACGGCTTTCCTCCCGCTGCTGCCCGGGCTCCGCTGCGGGCGGCCAGCCGGGCCCCTGCAGGAAGGGTTTCCCGGGCAGCGCTGGCGCGGGGAGGTTGAGAGTTAGTATCGGGGCGGGGAGGCCCGGCCCAGCCACGTGCCCCTTCTAACCTGCAGCTGGGCTCGAAGCACGTGGAGGCCCAGGCCCCCGAACCGCCTCGCGCCTGGCCCCGGGGCCTGGCTCGCCCGGGGCAGGGGCGCTGACGGGAGCGAGGAAGGGGCTGGGTTCAGCGTGACCCCGCCCCGCTCCTTGCCACGTGGCACTACCTGCTCCCGGCACGGGGTCGGGACCCTCCCGCAGCCGCGGAGCCCCTCTTCCAGCGCGGCTGGGCGCCCGCGCGGTGTCACCCGGGCCTTTGCCCGTGCTCGGCAACCTCGCCGCGGGCTGGCCCGCCTCCCCCGCGCTAAGCGGTCACTGGTGGCACCCCCGCTCCCTGCCGCGAGGCGAGGCGAGGCGAGGCGAGGGCCGTGCCCCGCCCCGCCCCGCGGCTGGGCCGCTGAGTGCAACGAGGCAGCCTTAGCCGCCAAGTGCGCCACAGCTTCGGGTTTGGTCCTTGCGGGGGCGGGTCAGCGGGTGAGTGGCGTCTCCTGCGGCCAATGGGCTGGCGAAGTGCCTGACAGCTAGTCGGCGGTAGCCAATCGGATGGGCGCGGGGCGGGGCGGCGCGAGCGGGCTCGCCGGCGGCGGCTCGGCTGGGCTGGGCGGGACTGGCTCGCTCAGTCGCTCCCTCACGCAGCGGCGTCAGCGCTCGGCGGAGACAAGCGGCGCGGCAGGATGCGGTTGTGGGGCTCCGCGCTGCTCCGGGAGCTGCTGCGGCTCAGCCAGAACGGGGGGGGCGGAGGTGCCGCGCTCAGGCGCCCGCCGGCCCCGCTCGCGGCGGCCGCCTTGGCCGCCGGCTCGCTGCCAGGACCCCGCCCGGGGCCGCCGCCTGCCAGCCGCCGCCTCTGCACTCGCTCGGAGGGGGCCCTGCAGGAGCCGGGCAAGGGGCCGCCGTCCGCCCGGGCGCCGCCCGCCGACAACAACCACCACAACGGCGGCCAGGAGCCGGCCGCAGGCGGCGGGGACAAGTGAGTCTCCGGGGCGGGGCGGGGCGCTCGCCACGCGGGGAGAGATGCCGCTGGCGGCGGAGCTGAGTGAGCCGGGCCCCCGCGGCGGCAGGGTCGGGCGGGCGCCGGGGCCGGGATCCGCCTGCGGGGGCGAGGCGCGGCCCGCCGGAGAGGGCTGGGCTGGGCGCTGTCGCTGAGGAAGCTCGAGCACGCTGCGGGGATGCGCCTGCCTCTCCTGCGCGGTGCTCTGGGAGCCGCTCTTCCGGCTCTCGTCCGCCTCCTGCGGACCGCTGCGGGGGCGGTCGCTGGGCAGACCCGGCGTGGCGCTGTCCGGAGGGACAGGGGGAGCGCCTCGCAGCCCTGCTTCCCCGCCTCCGGTGCCCCCTCTTCCGCAGAGTAAAAAGTGTTTGAATACGTGGTGTGCTCTGATCTCCCTCGGGTAGTGCGTATCTCTCCCTGCGTCAGGGCGGCGGCGGATCAGTGCCCTGCTGTACACTGCAATAGAGCTGCAACGTCAAATCTGAAGTCTCAAGATTGTTCCCGTGCAGCCCTTGTATTCCGAATGATGCATTTTTTTAATTCTAAATATTAAAATAGGGGATTTCTTTTTTTTTTTTTTTTTGATGTGCAGCACATTGCATCTGCAAATTTCAGCTGGATTCAGTAGATTATGAACATGCAGTTTTTTATGGCCTGTAAACTATGCTGCAATCCAAATAGGGAGTAGGGGGGGATGTCACGGTATCAACACACAGCCTGGGGAAATAGTTGTTGCTATAAATTGGAGACTGTTGTACAGTGATAGCCTTGCATGTACTGATTGCGTGACTTGAAGATACTTGCAAATCTTTCTGTAAAAATAATTATGGTGCTATTGAGCCAAAAATACACATTTCAGTTCAGATAAGACAATATGTATTAGTGTTTTTTTCATTAGAATGGTACTTCGTGTGAATAGACATATTAGATGTAAAGTTAGATACCTTCTTGAATTAATTATTAAAGGTAACCTCTGCAGTCTAGTCCTTTATTGGGGGTCCTACAGTGGTGTCCTAAATTACACTGCTACATCTGGTGGGTGAACCATTATATTTTCTGGTCTCCAGTCTATAATTAGTGAAAGTAGAATTAATGAGAATATGCCTTTATAGATGTTGACAGTGATTTCCATGGCGTGTGTCCATGGGACTAGGGAGATGGATGGATCCTGATTTATTTCTTGATCATATGGCTGTATGAGGGTGGGAAAGTGATAATGACGGACAGCAGCCCAAAGCAGATTTCATTAAGCTCCTTTTAATATTTGACAGGGCTTAAAATTTATCACTCACTGGGCTAAATTTTCTAGGTAGAAAAGAGTGCAAAATGCAAAAAAGTTGGAATTCTAATATTAAGATCTAGGGAACAACACATTAATTGAAAAACTTGTGTGCATCATAACTGCCCTGGCTGCTGGGAAGGGAGAGGATACATGTCTCTCTGAAGGGCTCCATCTTTCATATCAGTCTTTAGCTAGTATTGGTCTTGTAAATGTGAAGTTACACACCTTCAACCTCTTGGAAGAGAGAATAAGTGTTTTCTCAGCTTTCCCCTTCTGCCCTTCAGAGTTTCCTTGGTGTTACTTCTCTTTCTCCCTGGTCTTTGGCTTTGTGAGGGCAGGTCATCCCCAAAGCTGGGCACATGACATTTATTTATAACTCCTATAATTCATATATGCACAATGTGTATGCATGGTACATTTTGTGCATATAGTTTCATGAATGATTAAATATAAATTAATGTTACATTAATTTATATTTAAAGTTCTTAATAAATGTAGTTCATAGAATTGTTGAACTTCAGTGTCAATGTATTTCATATTTCAGTGGGAGAAACACATGCTGTGTGGTTACAGATGCAGAAAGGGCAGCATCCAACTCCCTAATTTGAGTTCTTTTTTGTCTGTAGATTATTCCAAAGTAGTTATATTATTTTACAACTTCACATATGTAACCTGTACCAATGCACTGCAATTTACTAGCGTAAATTGTAAATAATAAAATTTCTAATTACTTTGATATCACTTGGAAAAAATACTAATAGATGACACAGAGCCAGAAAATCGCAAGCCATATTTTAAAAATCATTCATTGTTTGTTTTTTTTCGAAGCGTGAATGTACCTGATACTTGGTCAGTAGATACTTAATCTTCAAGCTTTAGTGCTTAATACGCAGAGGGTAGTTTCTTCGAATGGCCAAAACCCAGGCCATTATGCACTGGGTTATAAATAAATAACCAGTTGGCAAATACTTTTTTCCAGTTGAGCAGGCAGTGTTGGAATTCACGTAACTTTTCAGCCAAACTGCTCAGTGCTGGATGCTTCCAGTTGGGAATTCCTTAATGCATGATTTCAAAAGATTGATCTTTTCAACAAGCATCCCAAGCACACTGAACTTGGCTTGAAATATTTCTATATAATTCAGTAAGCAAAGAACATTGATGCTTTACGCTCCTTTGGGCAGGAGTGGAAATCTATAGCATTCATTGTCATTCAGCTGCTCTTTTGCAAAGCTATGAGCAGCAGCTGCGTTACTGGAGTTGTCTGGAGACTCAAGAAAACAGCCCTGCATTACTTTACACTCTTCACATTCAAAGGGTCATTTAATTCATTGCAACTGAAAGTATAGAAAGTTAATTTAAGTGGAAACTTAAATTGTGCAAAAATTCATACACTGTTGGCTCCTTACTATATCTCAGTGCTAGTGCATTTTCAAGCCCTGAATAACCTGCTGTAATTAAGGATATAACTTTTACAGATCTTGTGTTGACCTCCTGCCCCTCACCCACACATACAGCCCTGTGTTCCACCTGAAATTTGTCATGTATGTTTTATTAGAGGAGAATTTTTTTTGTTCGCTTCTCTAGTGAACCTCAGTCTTGAGTGGTTAATTTTAGAGTTAGCGGTTTTTAAAGTTTGTAAGGGCTCAGTGAAATTTACAGACTTTAATTAAACTTTTATGTGTCTGTGTTTAATCAAAATATTTTCTAAAAAAGTAAGCTTTGGAAATAGAAATCCATTGGTGCTATTAAATGTCAGTGGGTTCTCCGTGCTTAACACCAGTTTGTTTATGGCACTTCTCCCCTTCCTTTTGGGTAAAAAATCAACAAAATTTCTATCTCAAATTCATGTTCTGGTCCACAGATTTTATCCTTACCTTTCCCTTCCTAGGAGGGACAGGCAATAGCAGAACCCTATTCATTTTGTTTCGGTTATTTGAATTCCATCCCTAATTGTTACAACTAGTGCCTAAGACATGGCTGCCTCCTTCGCAGTCCTTGTTGGGGTAGGTGGAGCTGCCATTAGCCTTGCTCTCCATTTCCTCCTCACGTTAAGGGGAGGCTTCATATGGGTCCAGAGCTCCCCCAACTCCTGGGTGGGGAGGAGAGAGAGCTGCAATTCTTTACATCCATCCCTGGATCTACTGGTGTATTCCCCCTTTAGCTGACAAGAGCATTAGGCTGTTATTCCAAAGTTTTTATTAGTTATGTAGCTCAAGTGGGAGCAGTTTGTTGTATAGAGCTGAAGGTTTAGAGTGAGTGTGTGTGAAGCAGGCCTAGGAAATTCCATATTAAAAAATTCCATTAAAAGAAAGTTATATAGGCCAAGCACTTGACATTTCGAAAGTGCCAAATTTATGGGTGCCTGTTCAACCTTAATTTGCCCCTTTTATGCATATATACATTATGGTACTCTGATTACTCAGTCACATTATTTTTTTCCACAACACCCTTGCCTCATTCATTCACAGGACAGATGCACGAGGGGCCAAAATGAATGTTGACCAACTGTAAATTTGGCATTTGGTAACTTGAGTATTTGACTTTGCAATTGTAACTTTCTGAAATATAGTTTTTTTGCATATCATATATAATTTTCAATTTTTGTACCCTAGAAACAGAACTTCTTTCAGAAATAGATGGATACGTTCTTTTATGTTAGAAATATACATAGTTTCTCTGCTTGTTAATTTGTAATCCTTTCCTGTGGTAGACTGGGCAATACTTCTTTTTAGGTTTTTGTATAAGTTTCTGTTTGTAGAACTAGAACAAAAAAAACATTTTATTTGTGGCAGAAGTGTACATTTGAGACAACTGGGCTGAATGTGAAGTAGCTGTAATTTTTTTTTAAAGTCTGATATTTTTATAGAACAAGAATCTGCAGAAATTGCAGTGACTGTTTTAGTCATTCAGACTACAGCCAAAAGCAGTATTTCCAAGACTTCTGCACTTCAGCCTGAATGTGCTGAGATACTGCTTTCTTGAATTCTATTTTCAGCATAATAGTACATGATTCTTCCTACCTCTTGTATTGTAGAGCAGTGGAAAGAAAATGATATATTGGCATAATTTATGTATAAACTTGTCTTTCCTACATTTATTTTAAAAATACCAAAACACCCGAAGCAGAGCTGACTTAAAGTTGTAGGTAGTTCACAATAGCTCTGACCCCGGACACTGGGTTATAATTGTGAAATGTAATCAAATGGTTTCTTAGGCTCTGTACTAAAGTGCTTTTACAATTTTCAAGTACTGGTGATGATGGTTTTAAAAGTGGGATTAGACTCTGATACATAGTGTAACCTTAACTAATTGATTTATTTTTCAAGTCCGGTCCAGGTTACATAGAATGTGCCATACAGGGACAGACCAGTGGTTCATTTAATCCAGTATCTGAGAGTGGTCAATACTGAAGGTGCAAGAAACACAGTTATGGATCTAGGTGTAAAGGGAACCCACACCAGTTAGAAACTGGCTCATGCCCTCAAATAGCAAGTTTTGAACCCTTCTAAAACTTTTGATTTTGGTGTGGAGTTTGTTTAAAATGTCTTTACTACTGCATCTCTCTGAATGCATATACAAATTTAGTCCTCTCTTGAGTCCTGCTAAATTCTTACCAGCTATAATATCATGAGGCTACAAGTTTCATAGGCTGCTAACTATACTTTTGTGGAAAAGATGTTATCAGTTTAAAATGTGCAACTTTTCAATTGCTGGGAACTCCTTGTTCTTGGATTATGCACAGATGACTGGAAGGGACCAATTCATACCAGTTTATTTACATTATTCATTATTTTATAAACCTTTATCATGCTCCCCTCTTATTCACTTCCTCTTCAAAGTCAACAGTACCAATCTTTTCATAAGGAACTTCCCTCATGGCTCTGGTCATTGTTTGTCTGATTACTAGTGGTAATGACAAGAAAGTTAACACCATTGGATGGTGGGCTGAGCATCAAACGTGAAATTAATTGATGGACTCAGTCAGTTTCCTAGTAGGTAGGTGTCTATGGATATGTCTACACTACAGTTAAAAACCCTGCACTTGGGCTGTGCCAGCTGAGTCGAGCTTGGGCTACAGGGCTGTTTAATTGGGATGTAAATTCTCGGGCTGGAGCCTGGGCTGTAGGACTCTGTGAGGTGGGAGAGCCCCAGAGCTCGGGCTGCAGCCCAAACCCAAATGTCTATACCACAGTTAAACAGCTCCTTAGCCCAAGCCTCTTAGCCCAAGTGAGCTGGCACGGTTGTGTAATTGAAGTGACAGCATACCTTTTAGGACAAAAATGAATACCACATTTGATACCTTAGTTTTCTACTTAAAAAAACATTATCTATTAATTTAGTGTGAAATTTATTCTTGTAAACAGCCATGCAGGTTTGTAGGTGGGCTGTGTACTGGAGCAGAGGGGAACATAAGGGCAATCTTGAGGTGTGGGTGGCTAGATCCTTGCTCACATGGTTCTTGTGTCCTAGAACCTTTACATTAAGTGGCAATGTGGGACGACCTCCATTATTCCAGCCCATAGAACAGTATTTGTGAAATTTTCTTAAATCTTTCTTGCCTCAAATTAATTTACTCCTACACTTTCCCTTGTTTTTCAGAATATGGTATAAACCATAAAGCAGAGAATAAATTGGAATTTCCACTTTAAGCTAACTATGGCAATAGCACGTTCCCTTCACTTCAGTATCTTAGCTTTATGCAACATATGCTGAATAATACTTTTTTGCTAAGTGTGTTACAGTGCTAAAACATTGCTTTTAGGTTAAGCAAATGTTATGTACTAACAATATTGACCTGATAAATAGGGCAAAAGCTTATCCTGCAGTTTTAACTGATAAAGTTTATTGAAAGGTAGACCATTTGACAAAGCATTTTCTGTAAATAAAGAATAAGCAGCCTCATTTGCTTTGGCAGCTGGTGCAAATATATTAAATATTGAGTCAGTAAGCTTGATTTAACAGAAGCAGATGTGAAAGATACGATGGGAAATTTTTTTAAACCTTTTGTGAAATGCATACATTGATTTAAGAAAATACAAGTATAAATGTTATGAATGATGGGTGAGAAGCTTATGTCGAGTATTTCAACATTTAAGGTCATAAATCTGCATGATATAAATAGAACAGGTAGCAGTTTCCTGGGGCATAATTATAAAGCTTGTGATAGAGCAGATCCATCCATAGGTGTCAGCTCTTTTCGAACTCTCAACACTTTTGTGAGTGTATACATTAACTAAATGATAACAAACATTCAAATCTGAATGTCAAACTTCCAGAAATCAAAAATTTTTGTGCCAATGGAAACATTGTATATAATTCAGAAAGTTCATGGGGAAGTTTACTGAAACTCTATAAGAGTGACAAAAGTTGATGATGACTGTAGACATTCAAATATGCATAACATTGTAACTCCTAAAATATATGAAATAAAAATTGCATACTTTTGGGTTATTGAAATGCAGAATTACTATAAATCTTTAACAGTGTATAATATTTTGAAGTCTGGAAATAGTCTTTTCAGAAGCTAAGTGAATAGGATTTATAAAGATGCAGAGTGTGCCAGGGAAGACATGGAAGAACATTCTGTAACTTTCCTGGTATAGTTGCAAGTATTGGTTTTCGTAGAGTTGCCAGCCTGTCTGGACACTAGCTAGCATTGCATCATTTTAAAATAATGTTCATTTTCTGAAGTGAAGAGAAACAGTAAAAGCTGTGTTAGTTTACAAGTCATCGTCTGTTCTTAGTGTATGAGTAAGTACAGTGTTTTAAATAAATCAGAGAAATAGGAAATCTTATTTTTACCACTGATTTGGGTATTAGGGAGGAAAATGTAATATGAAGCCCATCATTAAAATTAAGGGTTGGATTAAATATATTCAGGTTATTGATTCTCTATTAATTTTTAACGAGTAAGCTGACCTACCTTGAAATAGTTTCAGCTAATATTGAATTTCTTTAAGTATGGATCAGTATAGTTTTACGTGTTTACATGACTATTTGCAACACTTATTATTGCAGTCTTAGGGCTGGGTTCTGCAAGTCACCTTTTCATATAAGTCAGATAATTCTTGAGTCTTGTGAAAGAGCTTTCATGACTAGGCAATAATTTTTCAGTTTTGTTTGTTTATAGGGTTTGTTTCCCCTGTTGGTTTTAATTTCCAGGAATGAATTTGACTTGAATAGATGACAATATAGTAACTAATTTAAAGACTATTTTCAAATTACAAGTTTATGTACTTGTTGTTTTTAATGGATAAGTTAAAACAGTAAGACAACTGCCACCTACAGAGTGGTAAATAATCTTTATTAGAGACTGTCATTAGTAATGCTCTGCTATTTTGTACTAAATTTGTCAAACACAGAGAGCACTGATTTTAAGTTGATAATAAGTCTAAAAGAAAACTAAAGCACATACAAGATGACCTAATGGGGGAAAAAGAAAAACGATCTGAAGCCCATTGTAACTTTGTTTCTAACAGTACTGAGATGTAGGTTTGTCAGATAGCACATCAGCAATCTATTACAGTGCCAGTCCAGAGAACAGAGTATGAAAAGCTGACTCTAAACCTGAAATTCCTGGCATACTATTGGAGGTGACATTGTGAAGCTTCAAGAAAGACTGTCTGTCCTGGTATTTAACCTTCATCATAGAATTTGGGGAGTTGCTGAGAGGGAAACAAACTTTATTGTGCTACCTACTTCCTCTTTCAGAACTGATCTTGTAGCATTGCATTGAGGGTGAAACAACAGAGAAATACCTGTTTGGAAAGGCAAGGAGACAGGATAAGAGGGGTGCAAAATGAGTGGTTTAGAGAAGGTAAATTTGGCTGTTCTATTTATACCCTCTCATAATACAAGAATAAGAGAATATTGAATAAAGTTTAAAACCCACAGATATAAAACTGATAAAGCATTGTTTAAAATTTTTTCCCCCCTCTCTTTAACTAACTTGTCATAACATGTAATTGATGGCAAGAGCTGATTAGGATTCAAAAACCGTTTAGATGTGTATGACTAATGAAAGCATTCATAGCAGCATTAGGATATTACACCTAGGAGGTAGAATTAAAAAATAAAATAAACGGGATATAAACTTGTGCTTATAGGCATGAGCCAACTGCTAGCTGATGGGGCAGGGAATAAACTTTCATGGAGACCAGTTACTTCATAATTATCCTACAATGGGATTTTTGCGCCTTCCTCTGAAACATCTGGCACTGGCCACTACTGAAGACTACTGGGTTAGATCATTGGTCTGATCCAGTATGTAAATTTCTGTGGCTGTAAGAACTTTCTAGCAGTTACTTTTTGTTAAGTTCATATCTCTTGGAGTTTAAATATTTGAAAATTAAGATTCATCTTGATGTATGTGTTCAGGGACAGTGAGAGATGAGGAAAAGAATGAAGGCTATGAAACTGCACATTTTTGTTCTTACAGTGAAAACCAATATCTTATTTACAGTTAGGTAAGCAGGTCTTTACGATCTCTAGACAAATTCCGTCCTTCTGCATCTGTAATTCCCCCTGAGGGTAGTGAGAAGCCTGCTTGTGATTTCAAGGGTGGAAGTAAGCTTTGTGAACAAAACAAAATTTGTGCCTCTTCTTTCCATTTGTCCCCCTGATATTAGACTTTAACTTGGTCTTCTTGTAAATACAAGTCATGCAAGATTTTTGTCCACATGCATTCTCATGATACAGAACCTCATGAACAGGAAGATGTAATGTAGCAGTTTCACAAAGTGGCATTGAATGAATATTTTATCTCTTTCATTTCTGAACTTATTGCCATATACAAAACTGATTATAATACCATTAATTCAAACTGTTGAACATCTTAACTATAGTAACAAGAAAGCTGAATATGCTGCTACTTTAACATATCAATTCTTTTTGGTGAAAGCTGAATTAAAGTTTGAAATGACTGCCCTGCAAATGTTCCCGAGTTCTCTCATAGCAGAATTGGTCTACACTGCTTTTTTAAGGGTGAATAAATTGTAAATAATGCATGTGCACTAACTTTTCTGTGACTTTCTTTTTATTCCTAGTAAGATGAAGCAAGGTCTCTTGCCTAGCTTGGAAGATTTGCTGTTCTATACTATTGCAGAAGGGCAAGAAAAAATTCCAGTTCATAAGTTCATTACTGTAAGTTTCAGAGTGGATAAAAATCTAACCCCAGGTTTTTCAAATTGGAATTAATTTTTCTTTAAAAAAATTAAACCTATGTAATTACATTTGTAGTTATGACAACCTGTGTTAAGGCCAAAACTTATTATAGTAAAATAATTTAAATAAAAAAAAGATCAGGCAGTTAAAGTATGCTGACGTTCTAAAGACAGTGAAACCATTGGACTGGTGGAAGTCACTGGCTAAGCACCTGAGGCCAGATAGCCTTTCCTGCAGGTGTAAAGAATATCTTTGTTCATTTCTGTTTAGTCATTTTCATTTTATTCAACTATTAATTCAAAGTTGAGAAACAGATTGGGACTTGAAAAATAGTAAAGCTTGTTTTCCTCTTCCAATCTATGAATTAAAATGCGGTGTGAAATGATGAGATCTACAAGTTCTAAAATCTGAAAGGACATGATGGACAGAAACAGTCAGTTCAATTCACTAACTGCAGTTAATATTTCATTTGTTCAGTAAATCATTTTTCAGTGTAAAAACATGTTTTGATAAACTTTTTTTAATGCATCCAGCACATTTAAGGTAGTTATTTAACTAACAAAACAAATTTTACAGTGCTGTCTCTCTCTGCATTTTTTTAGTAATTTCCAAATTCCATTTGAATGCAACTTCATACAAATCACGTTTAAAAAAAAAAAATCTAAGTAAATACATCAGTCACCATTTTCAAACATCATAAAATGTGAAAATTAAGAATCTGAATAAATATATATTAAACTATATAATTACTTACATAAATGTGTATAGATTTGCTGTATCCTTTTGGTTAATAAGTACCAAATTAAACCAACAAAGGAGAGTCAACCTACTTTAAGAAAATTACTTAAAATTATGAAAGTGCAAAACAAGGTTAAAATGGATTAAATCAAGATTTTCTACTTGCTGATTTCAGATATGAGTGGTGAGTTTTCTACTTCCCAAGTTCTATATAAAAGCTAGTTGGTATTATAATAACAAATGTTATGCTTTAGCAAGCTGCAGTCAGGAATATAAAATTAACTTCTGTTTACATGTTGGGCTATAACTTTTAGTGTGACATTCCTTGCTTTTCCAGACTTATCACTGTGATCTACTGAAGGGACTGTGAACAGGGTGAGGCTTTTCATAGTCATTAGACTGCACGCAACTTGAAAGGGTTCAGTTGGAGGGTTTTTTGTGTCTATCATTTAAGGATAAACACTGTTTTCCTGGGAGTAGTACTTTTGTACACCGACATAAATTCCCCAACAATGTGGCACCTCCTCCTCAAGTTATGGCCCATCAGATCCATTCACTGTTGTTAAAACTGGAAGTCTTTTGATGCCAGTTGTAATGGTAACATGGCAAAAGACTGAGGTTTTGAGCCCATCTGTAATTTGATGAAATTTTGATAGGCTGATTTATGCTTCTGTTGGAAGAGGAGGATAAATAGGGCTAAGCACTAGAGAATTTTATGTTTTAATTTTCAGTAAAGGCATTTTTCATGTTTGTAGTAATTCTGACTTCTCTTTATTGTAATAGGCTCTCAAATCTACAGGATTGCGTACGTCTGATCCACGGTTGAAAGAATGCATGGATATGTTAAAACTAACTCTTCAAACGACCTCAGATGGTGTCATGCTGGACAAAGATCTTTTTAAAAAGTAAAATATTTATAAAGAATTTATATACTTATATATATATAAAAAGATAATATTGTGATGTGGCTATTACATTATACAGATCATATGCTTTATTTAAGTTACATGCTGTCATGGAATACTACTGTGCATAAATCTAATATGTACTTAAGATGGAAAATGAGTGAGACCCTCATATTTAATCTAATTTACATTAAGCTAGTATTTGAGAATGTTTCGCTATCCCATGAAATATAACAGGCTAGGTTCATGCTGATACTCAAGGAATAAAATCCTTTATCTCTGTCTTAAGTTATTGCTTACAAAACGAAAAAGGCCATTGTTCTTAAAATCATCAGCTACTTTTTGTGCACTAATTAGTGATGCAGAAACTACATTTCTTTTTGAGAAAAGGAACACATGAAACAATCTTGCAGCACATTTAACATTGCTATAATGTAAGATGCAGCAGAGAATTAAGTTTGAATCTACATTTATAAATGAAATTTGGGTGCCTATTTCTGAACAATGTGGTAAAAACTAACCTCTGTCATTCATTCGATAGGTTTTTTTAATATCATTTTTATGATACAGGACCTATTAAATGGTTTGGTTCAATCAAGTGTACATGCATATTTTCTAGTTTTAGGTGTGGAAAAGCTTTATACAGTACTACACAGTGTAAGAGTTGTAAAATCTGCAGCAAATTAGCTAAACAATGTCTGTACTATTTATGAATTTCAGTTCATGCCAAGCTCTTTCCTTTCCCCTATTTTCAGTTTATTCTGGATATTAAAAAGGAATGTAAACTTGTTGCTATTTAGTTTTTCAGTCTTGGAAATTCTTAAACCTTGAAATGAGATTCTAGGCTTGCATTAACGGTACAGTACAACTTCTTTTCATTTTTGTTCTGTGCTATATTGACTCTGCAGGCAAAGCTAGATTTGATCTAGAAGTTTTAAAAATATTTACCAAAAAACTTTAAGTTCAGCTATTCTGTTGATGTCACATACTTCCTGCTTCCCTTTTTGCTGCGTCGGATACTCCTTGCATTTGTGAAATGTCATTGGGGTCTAATACGGAGCAAGCCGGGGAACAGTAACGTTATTAGCAGCAGTAATTCCTCCTCCTTCCCCCCCTTTCCTCCCAACTTTGCTTAGTTAAAATAAATGAAATGTTGACATATATGGGTTTTTCTGGAGGATGGGAAGAATTGGGGAAATAAGTGATTTGGTTGGGTAATGGCAGAATAACAAAGCATTTCACTTCTGGATCACTTTCTTGAAAGTGGCATGAATCATTTGGCAGTTAAAACCTACTATGTGGACTGATCAAAAAAACCAGTAGCTTGGTCTAATTCAGAGGTGTCAAACATCTGGCCCACGGGCTGGATACAGCCTACCAACCTTTTTGGTCTGGCCCCTGGCGGTAGCGCATGCTGCCACAAGATCTCGCGATGTCATACTCTCTGGGGGTGGTGTGCGCTGCTCTGAGATCTTGCGGAGTCGTACTTTCTGGCAGCAGCGGCAGCGCGCTGCCGTGAGATCTGGCAGCGGCAGCGAGTTGTGTGCATGAGACACAGTGCACCAAAAATGCCTAGTATTTTGATTTATGGTATGTATGGCCCACTTGAAGTACATTTAATTCAAATCTGGCCCGCCATAGCAAATGAGTTTGACACTCCTGGTCTAGACCAGATGTCCACTTGAAACTTTGCAGGTATAGTAATATCCTATATTAGCTAAGGGTATGAGATTTTTTTATTTAATTTCTCTATTGGCAGAAGCCATCGTGTAGTGAAATTATACTTGATAAAAATGCTTTTGCTAATGTAGCTTATTTCTGGGAAGTGGTATAAGATAAACTGACAAAAAAACAAACAGACCAAAAAAACCCACCTCTTGCCAGTATAAGATGCTTCTACTTGAGAAGGGTTTGTCTCTATAGCTATAGTTGCAAACTGTTTCTAGAAAAGACAAGGCCTCTATCTCAAAACCAGATGATATCTGTTGGGGAACTTTTTGGTAACTCATTTGAAGGGTGAAGATTGGGCATGGAGACTGAATAGTTTGCTTCTCCATATTAGTGTAATGCACATTGACAACGTAATCTGGGGAAAGCTTTCTTGATTGCTGTTCTGTGCATAAGGAAGACTGACTGTATTGAAGATTGAAAAAAATCACTAGGTTTCCAACGCTAAATTCATTTTATAGAAAACAGTAGGAGTTGATTAGTTTTTATGATTAAAATCAGTTTCTATAACAAGTTGTCTATACTTCTTGTATTTACAACACATCTGTTTTAGGGGGTGGTGAGTTATTTTATGGAAACATGTCAAACTTTATTAATATAATAATAAGATTGCCCAATTAAATCTCATGAAATAGGAAGTGCAAAAGCTAAGGTTCAACTGACATGCTGATGTCCACACTACACAAATGTAATAAATGGTATGGTTGAAACAATAATATCTATATTTCTGATTTCATGTAACCTGCAACTCTCCAGCTTAACAATCATACTTCTGTCTGAAAATTTTCCTTAGTTTAAGCATCCTGGATTACTAGTGAAAGCAATGGGGAGATTTAAGTTTCTTGAATCCAACCGTTAGTGGAGTTTTTTTTAATTGCACATACATCCTAGTTTAACTTTCATGAAATGTACATATTACAACATTCTACAAGCTTCTCTTTTATACTCAGTATGTGACTTTCAATTGGCATAATTTTCTTTTATCAGCTTTTTCTAAACAAGGCCCAGGAAGATAAAAACTCCTGTAAAAATACAAAATTTAGCTGTTTTGGGCGATGGGTGGAAAGGTTAATAGAAAATGGGAAACAGTCACAAAAATAGGAAAATGGTGCTTTTTCCCATATGTCTCATAGCCCAGCAACATTAGCTTATTTTGAAAAACAAAATTACTTCTAGAGTGAAAGAAACATGGAAAATTTAAGTGAAAACCATTTTGAGAAGTGAGGGACTCAAAATGAGATTATGGAGTGTTCTTTGACCTTAAATATAGTAGCAGCTGCTGAGCAACAGCTATAATAATGCTATATCTAAATTTAAAAGAGTGGGTGACTTGGTTGTGTAGCCTTCCTGTGCAAGAAGTTTAGTCTTTGACCTGGTCTACATTAAAGTCAGCTTTTTTTCAACAAAACACTGCTGGTGTACACACCACAATCACCCCCCGGCCAACAAAATTGCCCTGTTTTTTAGACAAAATAAAACCACTTGGAAGAGATGTAGGGCTTTTGTCAGCATATTTAGGACAACGCAGTATCAATGTAGGCACTGCATCCCCTCACATCAGCTGTGGGGCTGTCATTCTTGTCAATTTCACCAAATTAACAAGAAGGTGGAAGCCTGTCTGACTAGTTCCTGGCCATGCCAATTTCACGGTTCAGCCATGTAATTGACATGGCTGCCCTGATGGGGAGCAGGTGAAGAAGGTCCCTGACTTATCTCCCTGGCTCCCAATGGGGAGCAGGCACCAGCTGCTTGCAGCAGCCTGGGCTTCTCTCCCTGGCTCTCAGCCAGGAATGGGCACCAGGGAATTGTTTCACTCTGTGGCTTGCAGCAGGGCAGCCTCTAACATCACTATTTTCCATGCTGCGGCTCCTGTCTCACCTTTGAAAATACTACAGGATAAGCCGTGAGGTATTTGTGATGCTCACAATGATAGTGCAGAGCTGAGCGGGCACCAGGCCTCTCTGGCAATGGCATGCGCACAGCATAGAAAAACAGCACGAAAAAGCATTTGCAGTTTGGGACAATAAGGGAGGTAGAGGAAACACGTTGCATCATGGTAGGATGACAAGCTTCCCGAAAGGCTCTGTGGCTAGTTGCACTGTGGGACAGCTATCCACAGTGCACTGCTTTGAATATCGACCCAAGCGTGGCGAGTAGGGATGCAAGAGCCTGACGCAAGAAAGGTGGTCTGATCACACTCCTGTGACTTCTACAATTCAGTGGATGAAAATCGATTTAAAGTAAATCGACTATACTCTGCAGTGTAGACATGAAGTAGATCTCTGAAAACTACATGAGTATCTACCAAAAAGGGATAGATAGTCTGATGTAGTTTGTAACGAAGTATGTGCCATTTAGTATTTACCATTAGTAAAGTAGCAAATCTGCAAATTTACCATTAGTAAAGTCTACAAATCTGGCATGTTGGCAACCAGTAAAAACTACTTTTTGTGGAGTCCTTCAGAGAGACTCTCTAGTCTTTCTCCTTCACTGTTGGAGAGAGGTACCTTCTACTATTTGGAGTAATCTTGTCAGTTGAATTTAGGGTGAATTTCATGAAGTGTGAAGATTCAACACAGCTTAAACCCAAACTGGGACTTCATAGAAAGAGAATGTGCCACAGATGTAAGGGGACAATAGGTTTATTCAGTAACCTTATTGTGTGCAACCTTATTTTGAGCTCTTAGTGATGCTGTAGTACATAATATTTTGGAAGTAGATTTTATTTTTCAGTGTTTGGAATTAAATGATGTTTCTGGAAGTATCACCACTTAACATGGTAGAATTTTGAACTGTTATTTAGTCTTAATTTTTCTGAAGAAATCCCACTAGGTGATACCAACTGTAGGAAGAATGCAATCACTTTTTGAGCAGAAGTCTTGCAGCTCTTAGCCTCATTTTGAGTTAAATTTCTAGTGTGTGCTCCAGTTTTAGAAGCTTAAACAGACTCATAGAAAGTGTGCTGATTCTATGAAAATGTGGCAGTAGTTTGCAACCTTTTTTGTGTTGGACCCACTCCCCTCATTGAAATAGAGCTGTTTCTGCCCCATTCCTCCATATGTCTCCTCAGGCTAGGTCTGACATAGTTACTATGTTTCAGTTGTCTGTTCTCTTGTCTGTCTACTTACATGCTCTTGCATGTTTTTTCTTCCCTGCAGCATTTCTCAAAGTTCTCTCTATTCTGTGTTTTTTTTTTTTCTTTTTCTTCCATCTCTTCTCATCCTTCCTTCCAGTTTTGCTCACTTTAATTGTCTTGCACCTAGTCTCCACAATTTCCTTTGCCCCTCTTCTTCCTGGCCCTCAGATTTATCAGAGGGAGAGTGATGCTGTGGGAGGAGTGGGGAAGGACCCATTGGTGCCTGTGGGAACAAGGGAGTAGAGAGGTGTATTCTGGGCTGGGTTGGTGGCAGCTTGAAGGAAGATGTGTAGGTGGCTTTAAAAGAGCATTTACACTGTGGGCTAGAGTATGGCTACTTCCTCACTCTCAACTGCTTCTCTCAGCCTCCTTCCTGACACTTTTTGCTGCTCCATCAACAAATTTGTAGTGAGGATCCATTAGAAGTGGGGCTGAAGGAAGGAGCCAGCCCTACAGAGTTCGGTGAGTCCTAGCGTGCAGCAGTCTGAATACAACTGGTGGTCACATACAATTAAAGGAAATGCATTGCACTCCGATAGCTTAACCTTTAAATAGGAGCCTAAAATAATTAAAGAATAAAATGGACTAGAATTCAACTGCTGTAAATAATGAATTAATAATTTCCTTAATACCTTTGTAGAATGGAAGCTTCTTTCTAATAAAGTATATTTTATGCCTGTAAGAAGAATTAAGGGCCCGATCATTCAGCCGTTACTCATGCACATCATGCTGTTTAATTCAGTGGGATTACTCATAAGCAAGGGCTGCTGGTTTGGCCCTTTGATTGTCCTCTGAGAAAAATAAAAGGCAGTAGAAATATTTACTTAACGTGACAATTTTCTTATATTCCGCAGGTGTGTACAAAGCAATATTGTGTTGCTTACTCAGGCCTTCAGGCGAAAGTTCGTCATTCCAGATTTTATGTCATTTACTTCACACATTGATGAGCTGTATGAAAGTGCTAAAAAACAGTCTGGAGGACAGGTAATTCTTTGTAAGGGTGGCGTTTCATTTTCCTGTTTTCCCTTCAAACACCCGCCTAGCCTGAAAGATAGCCGCGGTTTGTTGGAGTGGTGCCAATTATTAATTTTTTATATCTTTATATGTATATCAATTAAGAAGATTGTTTCAGCATGGGATGAGACGAGAATCCATTGCAGAGGTTTTTTGAGCTCTTGCAGTCTAGTATTTTTTTTAAATTTTGGGTTTAAATTAACCCAAACTGCATTAAATGTAGTATAGTCTCATGCTTTGATGTGCTTTCAACTTCTGAAAGCATCGCCACGCTTCTAATGATTTTTGAAAATTAACCAAACTCTGGGTTTTCTTCTAATTAGAGAGATTTTTTAATCAAGCCATGTAAACACTGGCCTGCTGCTGAAGGGTTCTGAGCTAACTCATGTCTGTGACATATAAACAATTATATAGTATATGTTTAAAAAATTTTAATTTGGTGAGGTAGTAGGTGTGGGTTTGTATGCTGGCTTTTTTATGTCTTGTGAACTGAGTTTAAATTCTGACTTGGACCAGCAAGTGAAAAATTAGTGGTGTTACTTCCTCATTCTTTGTATAAATTACAAAGCTGCCACATGATTTGACACATTAAACTTACCTGCAAGAGACCTCTAAGGCTTGGATAATAAATCCTTTAGGGACACCTTGAGAGAGACCCTGGCATAGGTGTGCGGAGGAAATCGTATGTTTATCAATACCTACTGCAGTTAATCCAGTGCTTTCACTAGTTTTGTTTATGAGATTTTTTTTTAAATAACTGTTTCAAATTAATTATGCTTATAATTTGAAGATTCTGAGTGCATATAAGTTTGGATGTGAATTCCTGCTAGACCAAGCTTGAAGGTCATTATAGGTCACTGGAAAATACTTTTCTGTAAATTTGCAGTAAGGTTTTGGATTTGATCTGTGACTGCTGGCACATTAATTTAGTCACTCTCAGCATATCTCACATGCAGTATGCTCTCGTTTATTGGAAACCTTATTATCCCAACTTCTGCATTATCTGAATCCCTTCCCTGTCCTTTCCCAAAATATAAGCATGCTTGCAATCGCCAGTGGAACTCTGTCCAGCTGCTGGTAATGCGTAACCCATTCCCCTGCCCCCCTTGACTCTTCCTGATACCTCCACTGTGGAGTTGCTCTTCACCTGGTTGGTGTCATAGCTCTGGCCCTGGATGATGCAGCACCAATGTGCCCAGCTTCTTCTTCAACGCAGTCTCCATGCTGCTTCTCAGGTGGCCTGCTGGAGCTAGTGCTGGGTTGTGCATGCACCAAGCAGCCACAGGAGAATCCTAGGTACTAGGGAGTCGCTGCCTTGTTGTCACTACATGTGTGCAGTAACGTTTATTCACTGTACAGCTATTTCTGACTGTAAGGGAGACTGCAGGTGGGATAGGCATGTGAAGCTGCCTTGTTTGTCTGAACTCCCTATTATCTGAATAAAATCTGTACCTGCCAAGCAATTCAGAGAAATGAAATATGCTGTATTCCACAGCATAATATCCCCAGACATTTATGCCTGTTATGGTATATTTCTTAATAATGAAAATAAGCACTTTTAACAATATATTGAACTCATTTCACATTTTCATTAGGTTGCTGACTATATTCCACAACTGGCCAAGTTCAGCCCTGATTTGTGGGGAGTGTCACTTTGCACAGTGGATGGACAGAGGTATATTTTTTAGCATGTTTAAGATTTTCACTATTAGTATAACTTAAATTATGGCAACAAGAGCAGAACTCTCTAATTATGATGTTTTATGGCTCAGTGAAGTTTTATTGGTATTGCCAATACAGTAGAAACCACTTCATTTTACTTGGTGGCAATAGCCACTGGAGCTTGTTTTCTGATATTTGACAGCACATCATCCCTGACAGTAGCATTCAGTTGGGGTCATATGAATGAACTTCAGTAATAGCCAAATGAGTTTTCAGTTGCAATAGTTGGATGTAGATGACTGCTGCTGTTAATAGCTAGTAATGAAGATTGCATCCCAAATATGTCCTCTTTACAGCCAGTCTTCGATAGTAGCTATCTTTTGAAAAACTCCCTCCACTTCTGAAATTGGAATATATTATGACAAAAGGACTAACCTTTCCATGGGTTAACATGACAGTTTTGGTAAGTTTCAACACCACATTACACTATAAGTAACCTACTGAAAATTGTTCCAAAAAGTCCTTCTTTTCCTTTCTCACCCATGCCAATCAAGTAGTTGGAATTTCGCAGTTGATCCTTACTGGAGGATATGAGAATGGAGTTTGACACCACTTGGCTAGTATTAAGCTGAAAAATGTGAGGCTTATTTTAAGGGTACTCTGGCTTCAAAACTGTTGAAACTCCTTCTACAGCTAGTATTTATTGTATAGTCTAAGGCTCTTGTTAGGCTTCACTTGCATTTAAAACTTATACTAGCATAGCTATGTCAATTAGGGGTGTGAAGAAAACTCATTTCCTAGACATAAAGCTATGCTGACAAAACGTCTAGTGTAGAAGAGTGGTTCTGTTGGCATAACTAACATCACTCAGGGAGGTGGTGTACCTATATTGGGAGAAAAACTTTTGTTGGTGCACTCTGTATGTCTACACGAATGGGCTATGTCAGAATTGGCTCTGTAGTGCAGGTATAATGTTAGCCTCTTTTAGGCATCTTCCCCCCCCCGCCACTCCCAAAAAATAAAAAAAATGGTATAGCTTTAAGTTTATGCTCATGGAAGCCATGGAGATCTTTCATATCTGTTTTTTAAAAGGAGATAAATATGCAGGTACTGACATAAATTAACGAGAACCATTTTTCATATTTATGAAATGACAATTTCTCTCATAGGAGTATATGCTGGTCTGGGTATAACTGTTATCTGCATGATTGCCAGTGATTTGAACTGTCCTTTTCTCTAATAACAAAAAGGGTTCAATACCACCATTTAGGGATGCTTGAGTGTCCCAAGGGAACAGGATAGCTGGCTGTAGTATAATTAGAGAGATGCCTCATAGCAGCTTGCCAAGAGTATTGGTTTACGGTCATTTCACTATCACCTTAGGTGTGTTTATAATTTTAAAATACTTTACATATATTATGAAGGGGAAAAAAAAAGTAAAGCTGGAAAGCTCTTGAGCCCTATAAGTCTAGTTATTCTATGAGTGCTTGCGCGTCGTGCACAGTTGCTGGAAAGTTTTCCCTCCCCAGTAGTACCCGTAGGGTTGGCTCTAGAGCACTCCATATAAAGGCCTGCTGACCCTCCGCCTCCTCAGTTTCTTCTTACCTTCTGTGATGGTTGCCTGGAATCTATCACCTCTTGCTCAGCAAGAGTTCCTTTTCTCTCAGTGCTTCAACTTTGTACCTATAAATAGTTCAATTAGTGTTAATAGTAGGCAGTTAAGAACAGTTAGTAGTTAGTAGGTAGTTTAGGCAGATCCCCATAAGGGATCAGTCTGTTTATCCAGGGATTGGGGTGTGCCTTGGTCCCATGGATTCAAATCATGCAAGGAGTGAAAGAAGCCCATGCCAATGAGTGACTTGCACTCCACATGCCTTAAGTATCTCTGGGAGGCGCACCAGAAAGACCAGTGCAAAATTTGCAGGGGATTCCGTCCTCACACCCAGAAGGAGAGGAGCCAGAGGTTGAAGTTCATTTCAGATGGAGGCAACTCTTTGACCATCTCCGAACCTGTTGAAGCAGGCACCCAGTGCATCGGCATCAGTTAGAAGAGCCCCAGCCTCTGTCCATGACCCAGTGCCAAGGAAGGACTCACGGTGCCAAGGGTCTCAAGTATTTAAGGAGTTGCTGGCACTCAGAATGGAGAGTGCTCAGCACTGCTCCCATTCCCCAGTCCCTAGGAAGAGGCATGAGAAGTTAGACAGGGGTTACTTGCCAACTCCGAAATCATCAGGGCGTAAGGGAGATAGTATAGTGGGACCCGCGGTGGGCCACTTGAGCACTATGCCTAGAACTGCGGCACTATTGACTCCGGCCCCGGAGAGGGGTGTGTCGAGTCTGGCGCCGACTATTGCTCTCTCCAGCGAGCTAGATGAGGAGGTGGAGGACATTCAGTCACCCTCCACCCTGGAGACATTTGAAATGGCCAGGGAGCTCATCCAGAGCACGGTGCTGCAGCAACTGCAGTCCTGGGGAAGACCGCTAGTGGCAGTAACACCAGTGCGTTGCAAGTCAGTGCCTTCCAAGGGGAAGCCTGCTCTGATGTCCTGACAACCATCACCCTGGCACTGATCACTG
Source organism: Mesoclemmys tuberculata (assembly GCA_007922155.1). Classification (NCBI taxonomy): domain Eukaryota; kingdom Metazoa; phylum Chordata; order Testudines; family Chelidae; genus Mesoclemmys; species Mesoclemmys tuberculata. Next base: position 26,496,837 of record ML675620.1, on the reverse strand, counting down.
GCACCAAGGGGCACCATGCCACCATGGTCTCCAGGAAGTGGGTCTGGATCAGAGTCTGTCGCGGAATCGCTCGCCTTGCAGAGGAGTCGGTGCTGGGACAGGAGTCAGCACCGAGGCCAAGAGATGTCTCAGCCTTTCGCAATGCTGTGGCTCCCTCAGTGGCAAAACCCATCCCAATGGCCCTTCTGGATCTCGTGGGTTTTCCACCAGGCACAAGGGCCCCAATACGGTCAGTCCTTGTCCTTAGTGCCAGGGAGCAGGCTCTACCAGATCAGAGACCATTTCCTGACCCAACGCCGACACCAGAATCGAGCAAGACCTCGATCCTGGACATGGCACCGATTATGGAGGCATCTGTGCCAGTACTGAGTCCGACGCCCCCAGTACCGTAGAGGAGACAGATTGCTTGGTACTACGGGACCCCCTGGGTGCCGAGGGTCAAGAGGCTGGCCCATTGAGGGAGTTGTCATCCTCCTCACTGGAAGGTCAGAAGAACCTTGTGTATCAACAGGATTGGTGGAAAAGCATAAAATAAGCAACCTGACCAGGAAATGAGGAAAGCATCTGCTGTTAAACCCTGACTTCGTCCTTGGAAAGAACAAAACCTCCTGCATTTCCTGTTGAACCACGTCGCCAACAGGTCTACTTGGGGAATTCCCATCCTGGACCTAAGGAACCTCAACAAGTTTGTAAAGAAGCTGAGGTTTCGTATGGTCTCCCTGGTGTCAATCATTCCATCCCTGTATCCAGGAGACTGGTATGCCACCCTTTACCTCAGGGATGTGTATTTCCATGTGTCAATCATCTCAAGACACAAGAGATTCCTCACATTCGTGGTCAGCAGTCACCACTACCAGTTTACTGTGCTTCCATTCGGCCTCTTGACCACTCCCAAAGTCTTCAAAAAGCATGGTGGTGGTAGCTGCCATCCTGAGGAAGTGGAGGATACAGGTTTTCCTGTATCTAGACAACTGGCTGATCAAAGAGAAGTCCAGACAACCGGTAGAATTGATATAGCATTAATAAATAAATAAATAAATAAATAATAAATAAATAAAGCTAACATTAGTCTGTCTGGGCCTCTTGGCAACACACACAAGTCTGTCCTCACCCTCACACAAAGGATAGAATTCATAGGGGTGGTTTGGGGTTCAAACAAGTCCAGGGCCTTCCTACCAGACTCTCATTTTCACAACATTTTCTCTCATGGAGGAGTGGAACTGCCACCCTCAGAAGCTCTCTGAGACTGCTGGGACACCTGGCAGCCTGCACTCAGGTAGTTCAGTACGCCAGGCTACATCTGAGACCCCTACAGGCCTGCCTGGCTTCAATCTGCTGCCCCTCTCAGCATTGTATAGACACCAGTGTTAATTTCGCTCAGGGGGTGGCTAAATCGAGGAGTGATCTGTGCAAGAGTCCTCTTCTCGAGCCCACAGCCCACCATGACACTGGTAACCAAAGCCTTGGACTTGGGTTGGGGAGGCCCATCTAGGCCAGATGAGAACTCAAGGTCAGTAGTCAATGTGAGAAAGTTGAGTGGTATAGTTAGCATGGCAGGCCTTCACCTGGTGGGAAAATGCATCGCAGTAAAAACAGACAACGTGACAGTGATGCTTTATATAAACAAATGGGGTTGCTCGCTCCTCTCCCTTGTGTCAGGAAGCCCTCGATCTCTGGCACTTCTGTATAACTCACAAAATCCATATAGAAGCATCTTACCTCCTGGGATCCCAGAATGTGCTAGCAGACTTCCTCAACAGGCCAATAGCTGCCCACAAGTGGTGTCTACGCCCAGACATGGCGAACGACATCTTCCATAGGCAGGGAATTCCCCAAGTAGACCTGTTGGTGACGTGGTTCAACATTAAAGGCCTCTTAAAAGAGTCGTCTTTTTGCAAATACAACAGAACAGTGTACTCTTAAAACTCAGCTGATAGACAAGAATTCAGCAGGTTGGAGACCCACATTTTAGGCAGATTCAGACCACTTGTGCTAATGCATCCTTGCTTTTACAAACGTTCTGAATTAGTTGTTAAAACAGACTGAACAATCCATTTTATCAAATTTTGTCTTTCATCTCATTACAGAGCAGATATTTGCACTGAGACCCTTTTGAAATGTAAATCCAAATGCTTGAGCCTAGGCCTGAAGCTAAAATCCAAATTGTATTGCTTTAATTATCTAGACACAAACAGATATATCCTGTCTGGGAGCAGGTTGTAGTTTAGTGTCTTGAGCACAGGACTGGGAATCAGGATTTCCTAAGTTAGAGTTTTAGCTCTGATACAGACTCCTCTCTGTAGACTTGAGCAGCTCACTTACTTCCATTTCCTTAATTATATGGTGATTACCAGTGCTTGTCTCACTGTTGCCTTTACAGACATAGAAAAACAAAACATGTTGTTGCATTGATCAGAGATTTCTGTTCTTTTAAAACCTAATTTAACAATGTTGGTAGTACAAAAAGCAATCAGTAGTAGTCTGAAGAATTGGTGCAGCATTTAACTTGGTACAGTGGTCAAAAAGGGGGAAAAGGCAGCCTTTTAAATATTTTTATCTGTTTCTCTGCTAGGCATTCTGTTGGAGATACCAAAGTTCCCTTTTGTCTTCAGTCCTGTGTAAAGCCTTTGAAATATGCTGTTTCTGTTAATGACCTTGGCACAGAGTATGTGCACAGATATGTTGGTAAAGAGCCTAGTGGATTAAGATTCAACAAACTCTTCCTGAATGAAGATGGTAAGAATTATATAATATTTAATAATGAGAATCTTCTGCTTTCTGTCATAAAGGAAGATACAGGGTTTTTGTTTATACTTTTTTATTCAGTACATCAGATATGTATCCTCTTGCCAAGCTGATTATTAGGTTCAGTGCCCCAAAACGTTTTGCCCATGGAATTTTCACCCTTTGCTTATAATAGGTACCAGTTTTATCTCACTTCCAGACTTGGCATAACGTGCTTCACTGAGTTTTTAATTGCCTATGTCCAATTTTGTAAATACTAGTCATGGAAATTATTGTAAAGTAACTTTCATGCTGTACTTTTTTGAAAAATATGGAATTTAATGCTTTATTTTATTGTGTGAGTGGAGCTGGGTAGCTAGTCTTGCCTTTTGCAAAATGGTTTCTTGGTCACAGAATGAGATGTTAAATTGACTGAAGGAAATGTGATTGTCACCCTCTCCATTCTCACAGAGAGGCTGGTGCTAGTGCCAGATTCAAATGCTGGTGGGCTTCCAGATATTAGAAGTGGAAGCTGGGAATGTCTTCCCACGGATTATCTAACATTAGAAAAGGAGTGTGAGTGATAGAGAGGGAGAGGGAAAAAAACAACCAACCAGACTGCTTGAAGCAGGTCAGAAATTTCAGATGTTAGAATACGTTTCTGGACTATATATTAGTGGGCTGACTGCAGGTGAGATGTTTTTAAGGGATTATTGAACACCTCTGCAATTTTCTCAGTTGTCACCAAGCATATGGGTTTGTGTGATATGTACCTATATAGGGAAACTCCCAGCAAATTTCAGTCTTTTTATATGTCCTTTGCCAATATAAAAGTGACTAATTCTTGGTCAACTTCTGTGTGTGATTTGCATGTACATAATAATGTGCCTTAATTGTGCAAGGGAATGGCAAAAACTGATTTTTTTTACACTGGCAAAGAGGATTCCCTTAGCTAAATGTTGAATTGTGCTGGATACCTTGACATCCTGTATCAATCATAGCATTAGACTTGTATACTATAAGGTCAGAAGGGACCATCATAATTATCTAGTGTGACCTACTGCACATTGCAGTCTACAACCTCACCCACCCATTGCTGTAATAGACCCCCAACCTCTGGTTGAGTTATTAAAGTCCTCAAATCATGATTTAAAGACTTCAAGTTACAGATAATTCACCATTTACGCTAGGGGCTGGTCTATACTCGAGAGTTTTGTCAACAAAAGTCAGCTTTTGTCGACAAAATAGTGGAGGCCCCTCCCACCAATGTAATTCCCCTACTATGCCGATATAATTAAACCACCTCCATGAGAGATGTAGGGCTTATGTCAGTATAGATACTGCATCCTCTTTACATGGGTAAGGAGGGGAGAAGCCAAGGACGGCTGGACCCTGGCTCCCAGCTCGCAACCGAGAGGGGAGAAGCCACGGGCAGCTGAATTCTGGGTCCCGTCAGGGAGGGGAGAAGCCCTCTGTGACTTCTCTGCCACTCCATGCCCAGAGCCTGACAGCCTTGTCAATTTCATGGCTTAGCTGTGAAATTGAAAAGTCTACCCAGCAGGCCTCTGGTGGGGACCAGGCTGGTGGTGGGGTGAGAAGCCAGGGCAGCTGGACCCACTCTTCCTGGGAATGGGGTGAGAGGAAGCCCTTGGCAGCTACCCCCAACTCCTGGTAGGGAATGGGGTTGAGAGAAACCTATAGCTGGCTCTGGGCAGGGAATGGAGTGAGGGAGCCAACTGGGAGCCAGCCTGTGGGGCTCCCAGTAGGGAGCTGAGAGACCAGTCTCTGAGCTCCCCACACTGCCCGTCTTAGGTCAGTGGAAGTTCATAGACTCATAGACTATAAGGTTAGAAGGGACCAGTATGATCATCTAGTCCTGACCTGCATGACACAGGCCACAGAACTTCACCCATCCACTCCTGTAATAGACCCCTAAGCTAAGACTGAATTATTGAAGTCCTCAAATAATGATTTAAAGACTGCAAGGTACAGAAAGTCCACCAGCAAGTGACCTGTACACCACACCATCACTTCTTGTTTCCTTACAGTCTATCTAATCATTAATATACAATGCTACTTTCTCCTTCGGGTGATGTCCCTGTGGATGCTCCACATCAGGTGTTGGTGCGTCCCGGCATCATTGATCAGAGATTTGTGCAGCAGTGCCTATATGGGCCACATGCATGTGGAGAGTGTCTCACAGCGCTGTTGGTGCCCTAACTGCTGCTTGTGCGGCCCGACCCCCGCGGGTCCTTCTCAACCATTCCTGGCCTGTGATGGAGCTCCGCAGCAGTCCTTTCCCTGTAAGATAAAAGATAAGAATTAGTGAATTTAGGCATAGTTTTAGTTGTAGGACGTGTTAGTTGAGATAGATAAGTTACATAGTTTAAAAAAAAAAATAAAAAAAATTTTCTTTCACTTTAGCATAAATAATTAGGGAATATCACCTTTCCTAAAATTCCGAAATGCCAGGATCACCAGGGTAAGAGGTGAGAATCCTGCAGAGAAGCAATCTCAATTTCGAGGATTACACATGCTCTCTGTGTAAGAAGCTTAGGAGAGGGCCATATTCTGGCCAAATGTACTCCCTGATCTAAGCTTAAGGTGCAAACTTGATGAGATAGAGATCTCCTCAAACTTTTTTTCGTGGAGGAGTCCCTAGAGCCTACCTCTGACTCGGAGACGGGGGAAAGGAGCAACGCTACAGCTTAAACTTCCAATATGAAAAAAGAGTCATGACGCGCCAAAATTAAAACCATCTCCAGCCAGGTCCTTACCTTCTGTACTCTCTACTTCAAGGGAAAGTTCAACTACAGTGCTTACTTCTGCTGGCACCATCAGGACCAAGGCCACATTGGCACCGAGCCAAAAACCAGCACCGGCTATGGCACCATTGACACTAGCCAAATTAGTGCCAAAAGTCGCACAGGCATGCATGCCTCCGTCCTCAGCACCATCATTGGTGCTGACAAAAGAAAAAATAAAACCCATGGTACCGACAACCATGCCGATAGAGCAGTCAGCTTTGCTGCCATCAGCAGCAGGAAGACACTCTTGGCACTGTACACAGAAAGTCATGCCTCCTTCTCATTCCCCTCTCTATGGCACCAACTGATTGCCTTATATGCAGGCATCACAATGATCTGTATCACCTATTCCCACTCCACTATCTAGCGATGGCAAAGAAGGCTCACATGAGGAAGTCTCTCCATATCAGTCTTTCCTGGACAGAAGAGAATCTATGGCCTCACTGAAACCACTGGCTCAGATCGAGAGGACTATGAAAGAAGGCTTGAACATATGAAAAGCAGACACAATTGAAATCCCTAGTAGATGAGAGACAGCTGATCGCACAAACAGCTCCGCAGGCAGCTCTGGACATAGCTGATAGGCAGCTCGCACAACAGCCATGGCCGTTGCCATGCACCGCGCTGTCAGGCTCCAATCATCTGGTATTCCGAGAGATCTACAAACAAAAGTTGAAGACTTCGAAAAAGACAAGTTATTCTCAAAAAAGACAGATGAGACGTTACACTCCATGAAAGACTTCAGAACGACTCTCAGAACCTTGGGACACCTTCAAACACAGAAGGTACCAACCCTAGCAATGAAAAGACTTCTCCAATCGCCAACAAAAGCCTTACGATAATTGTAGGCAAAAACAACGGCCACTGAAGAGAAGGCAAACGTTGAATGACTCCGCCTCTTCTCAACCAACTCAGCCCAAGCAAACGTTTTGAGGGTTTGGTCAAGGGTCTGAGACACACCTCTCATGCAGCAACACTGTCCATTTTTGGACACTGCACCCCTTTTTCACCAGGTGGGCAGCAATCACCACAGACAGATGGGCTCTAGAAATCATCCACACAGGCTACTCCATCCCCTTCACATCCACTCCACCCACCCTCACCGTCCCTCTTCAGGGACCCCTCCCATGAGCACTTAGAGCAGCAGGAAGTGCTACACTTACTGCAGGTGGGAGCAATAGAGAAGGTTCTGCTTCAATACAGGCAGTATATTCTACTCCCAATATTTCCTTACACAGAAGAAAAAAGGGGGGGGGTGGAGACCAATTCTAGATCTCAGGTCGGTCAACAAGTATATTCATGTCAAAAGTTCAAAATGGTCACTTTAGCAATGATCATCCCTGCATTAGAATGAGGAGATTAGTTCTCAGTCCTCGACCTAAAGGACCCTTACTTTCATATTGCCCTACACCCATCTCATCGATGGTTACTTGGGTTTACAGCTGGTATGGAACATTACCAATATGCGGTTTTACTCTTTGGCCTATCTATCACACCATGAGTCTTTTCCAAAGGCCTCTCGGTGGTTGTGGCACATCTATGACGCTTAGGCATAATAATCTTTCCTTACCTGGATGACTGCTTTCTCCAAAGCCCAACGTACACGGAGGCAGAATACAATACAAAAAGAACTCTACATATTTTCCAAGAACTAGGCTTACAGATAAACTTTCAGAAATCAGTCATGATACTGACGCAAACCCTAGTATTTATAGGAGTACAGCTCGACTCATTCATGGCAACAGCGACTACCAGCTGAAAGATTTCAGTCAATATTGAACCTTATACAGGACATAAAAGCCAGTCTTTATATTACAGCCCACACGTGCCTCCAGCTGTTGGGCCATTTGGCAGCCACCTCGTTCGTGGCACAACATGCCAGACTGCATGAGAGGCCTCCCAAGGATGGCTGTGTTCAGTCTTCACTCCGAGCAGGCACAGAATGAACAAACAACTAACAGTACCTTTTGATAATCAAGGACTCCCTGGACTGGTGGATGAACCCAGACAACTTATGCAGAAGTATACCATTCCAAAAGTGGATACCGTCAATCATAATTACTCCGGACACCTCATTGATAGGCTGGGGCGCACACATGCAAGGCCTCACTGTCCAGTGTCAGTGGACTCGGTCACAGGCAGTTACACATCAGTCTGCTTGAACTGAGAGTGGTACACAAAGCATGTGCCCATTTCCTGCCACAAACAAAACACTAATCAGTCCAAATAATGACAGACAATGCAGCATGCATGTTTTACATAAACAGGGAAGGTGGTGCCCACTCTTATTCTCCCTCACTCTGCACCGAGGCCATAAAACTTTGGAATTGGTGCATAAACCACGGTATAGACATATTGGCTTCATACTTCCCAGGATGCATGAACACAACAGCAGACGTGCTGATCAGGAGATTCAGGCTGGACCATGAATGGGAGATAAGTGACACAGTCCTATGTGACATTTTTCAAAGATGGGGCACACCATCAATAGACCTATTCATGACAAGAAGGAATGACAGGTGCAATCAGTTTTGCTCTAGAGCAGGTCATGGTTACCAGTCTCTAGGAGATGCCTTTCTAATCGAATGAAAAGGTGCACTACTATATGTATTCCCACCATTCCCTTTGCTAGCACGGGTAATAAACAAGCTACAACGAGTCCATTCCTTGATGATTCTCAGCTCCAGCATGGCCCAGACAACCGTGGTACCCATACCTAACAAAAATGTCCGTCTGCACCCCAGTGAGACTTCCAGCAGAAAGATACCTCTTATCACAAAATGACGGCAGAACTACTCACCTCAGTCTGGATATGCTCTATCTGACAGCCTGGATGCTCCTTGGTTTTAACCAATAGAGAGAATGTGCTCAAAGCAGGTTCAAAATATGCTACTTAAGAGCAGGGAACTGTCCATTCGCAAGACATATCTGCAAAATGGAAGAAATTTACAATATAGTGCCACACCAAAACCATAACAGTGACATAGGCACCTCTATCACTGATTACCTATTAGAATTAAAGATGGCAGGATTATCACCTGAGCTCAGTCAAAGTACATCTGATGGCCATTAGCACATTCCATCAAAGTGGGCACGTCTCGCCTATTTTCTCTCATCTGATTATGAAACGCTTCTTGACAGGACTCCAAAATATATACCCAGAAAAATGTAAGCCTACACCTGCTTTGGACCTAAGAATGGTATTAAGGAGACTCACACATGCCCCTTTTGAGCCCCTGGCCACCTGGTCTCTCCTCCATCTGTCAATGAAAGTGGTGTTCCTAGTTGCCATTACCTTGGCGAAAAAAGTAGGCGCATTAGGGGCACTTATGGCAACACCCCTCCTCCCCCATACTGTTTTTCACAAAAAGTCTCACCATGAGACCACATCCAAAATTCTTACCAAAGATATCATCCTCTTTCCATATTAACCGGGCCATATATCTGCCAACGTTTTACCCCAAGCCACACAAAAAACAGTCACAGGCTAATTGGCACACATTGGATGTGTGCAGAGCACTATTATTCTGCCTTAGCAGAACTAAACTGTTTCATAAATCAATGAGACTGTGCTTTTTTTCCACAACAGAAGGCTCAAAAGGTAACATGATAGCCATCTAGATAGTCTTTGAGTGGATATCAGGATGTATTTACCTATATTACAAATGGTCAGGGTCAGAACCTCCATTCCATGCTAAAACTCACTTTACTAGAGCAGTGGTGACCTCTTTTGTCTTCCTCAACAACGTCCCTATATTTGAAATATGTAGAGCAGCTACATGGGCTTCCGAGCACATGTTTATAAACCACTATGCTGTTACGAGTAATGCTAATATGGACACTGAACTTGGATCCACAGTACTATCATCAGTTATTGAGACTGCTCCAAAGTCCCCTCACCAATAGTGGGACACTGCTTTGCAATCACCTGAAGTGGAGCATCCACAGAGACATCACTCCAATAAGAGAAAGTTACTCGCCTCATGCAGTAACTGAGGTTCTTCGAGATATGTCCCGCTGTGGGTGCTTCACTACCCCCCTCTACTTTGGAGTATCTATACTCTCCATGGTAGAGAATGAACTGAGGGGGTCGGGCCATGCAAGCGGTGGTTAGGGCACCAACAGCGCTGCAAGACACCCTCTGTGCATGCGCGGCCTGCACAGGCACTGCTGCACAAATCTGACCAACAGCGCTGGCACACACCGGCACCTGAAGTGGAGCACCCTCAGGGACACATCTTGAAGAACCTTGGTTACTGCATGAGGTGAATAACTTTCTCTTACCATCTTTGCCTTTTTATTTCTATTTTTCCTGAACAGCACATACCCTTAATACCTGTATTCCACTCTTGACTGCTAGTCCACCATGTTTCTGTTACTCCCATAATATCTGGATTCATTTCCTGCACCAGTAGTTGTCGTTCTTCCATTTTGTTACCCAGGCTCCTTGCATTGGTATACAAACATCTTAGTTGTTTCTGCTTAGCTTCGCCCACATTCCTTGTTCAGTTGGGTACAGTCATTCTACTGCCAGTATTGCCTACCTGATTGTTAGCTTCATGGGTATTGACACTATCTTTCCTCTTAATATCCATTCTCCATTGCTATACCTTTCTTTCTTGATTTCCCTCACTATCAATGTTAAAATCAGGCATGAAGATTACATGAGCATCTCCCAGCCATCTCCTGAGAGTTCCTAGTTTAATGCTTTTTTAATCAGTTGTGCCAGTCTCACTAGCCAGTCTTTTCTTCTGCCCGGTTCTTACAGTCACATGCTTCCACAGGCCACTTTCCTCACCCAGCAATCTCCCCTCAGAGATCTTCAGTCCAGCTGGCATCTTTGAGTGTTGACTTTTCTGTTCAGCCTCCTTTTGCCTTCCCTCCATCATCTGCTCAAATCCCCTTCAAAACTCAGTCATAGTTTCCACCTCCAGACCTCAGAGCTGATGGAAGAGAAGATCTACCTTCCTACAAACAACGCTCTTTTCAGGTACCTGTTCCAGGATCATGTACATCCTGTAGTTTCCACATCCAGTCATCTTCATTGTCTCTTCCATTGCTTGGATCACTACCACATCTGCCTCTGCCTCTCTGTCATAACTTTCCCACCTAAAGTTCACTGGCCCCTAAGCACCAAAGGCTTGCCTTCTTTCTCCAACAGAAGTCCCTCTCAAACTCCCTGGTTTACAGCTCTGTTTGCTGGCTCCTGTGGATTGCCATATTAGTGTTCTCTAAACTAGGGTTTGTTTTTGTCTGTAAGCTCTTCTGCTCTTGTAGCACTTTGTTACGTTGTTTTGCTTGAGTGCAGAAATTTTACTGAGGTAGGGTATCCTGTGCTAATTTTAGATGTAGCAGATGGCTCATTTTTTCCTTTGGTTGGGAAATTTTAAAGTGACCTCTTAAGACAGAGAGATGCCAGTTAGATGTGTTCCATAGTTTTATATTTAATAGCCCTATATTTTTCTCTGCTAACTTAGGACACAGCGTTGCAATATTTAGTTTATGCATGTTCATAAGATTACTTGTGTATAGTGTTTGTAGGGTTTTGCCTGAAATTTCAGAATTAAGATTGCTTTATCTTGTTTACTCATCTCATTACTACATAAGAAGTAGTATAATGTCATATCCTTGGGATAGTTTCAAGTATGTGTCTGTAGGCGGAGCCAAAGGCAAAACGATTCAGCTGTTAGGTCTAAAAATTACAGTAGCATACCAGCTCTATATTTATATGGTACAGTATGCATATACTTTTAATAGCCTTGTCATAGTGAAAATTCTACACTAATGAAGTACCATGTTAAGTGTTATGGGAGTGGAAATTTTGTATGAAACAAGCTGGGATGTTTAATACTAATCTGACAATCATAAGTAACCTGAGACATCAGTGTGCTTTTTCTTTAAATATAATACTTTGTATTGATCTGACAGTGGCAATGATGAAGTAGACAGAGTTAGTGATCCACACAGTTGTGAAGGTAGCTGAATTTTCAGTAGTTCAATATTGAATTTTTCAGTTTTTTTGTTATATCACAATGACTGTGGTTAAAGTGGTATTTTATATGAAACCACTTTTTAAAAAACCCTGTCTATAATGATGTGAGAAGATTCATGTAAGAAATGACATTAGTAGCACTCTAGATTTAAGGGTGGTTTTTTTTTTACTTGTTAAAAAAAAGTCTGTGGAAATGGAATATATATTTTTCATTTCTTCTCCGGACAATGGCAATTGAATGGCTTCCTTGGGTTTCCTATTCACACAGCGTCTTTCTTTAGAAAGATTTTAGTGTATTGTGCTAATAATTCTTTTCACTAATAGAGCACCTTTCATCTAGGTATCTTAAATTGCTTTACAAAAGTGTTTATTTTGTCTGATTTACAAATGAACAAATTCTTGTACAGGGAGGATGTGAGGTTTTTCCAAGGTATTATAAATTGTTTTATGAGTTGGGATTAGGGTTTGGATTTCTTAATGCTCTGCTACTACGTACGTGAACATTGGAATGCAGATTTATAACTTAATGAGCTGTGCTTATCTGCCAATTACATCTGTTTGTACTTGGATAAACACACATTATGGACATTATGGAAAGCTTCTTTTGGAGGCTGAAAGTGAAGGCCGGACTTGATCCTTGAGAGTATAGCACTAAATGCCGGTGTGGGTCCCCTTGCTTCCTGAGTGAAAGGACTATGAGTGTAAACAGTCCTTGTGTAGGGGCTTCTTGCAGTTGTCTTCCTGTCTCTTTCCTTTTGTATGTGCCCAAGGGCTTAGCATGCTTTTTATATTTTGTGAAGTGTCACATAATGTATGTGACATGAGCCATGATTATTTATTTATTTATTTATTTATATTTAGAGAGAGAACGCACGCACACAGTGTTGACCTTTCCTTTTTGTACTTGGAGTTTACAAGCCAAATAGTTAGGGAGTCAACACAAAAAGGGCATAAGGTCAACAGAGAAAATCAACCAAGAAAACTGGCAGAGAAGGGGTAGTGTAATTTGAGTTTACTAGGTGAAAGGTCTAAATTGCATGTGGAATAACTGTCTGGGATGTCGGCTAGAGCAGTTACTCCAGCAGTGAGGAAGTAATGAACTATTAGAATAGTAACTTGACTTGTACAATGTGGTTCTTACTAAGGATCCGTTGGAAATACATATTCCTCCAATACATAAATGACTTTTCTCTTATGGACTACTTATTTTCCCTTTGGGATGGAGATATTTGATGTGTATGTCCATGTTGTTCTTTGTGTAGTGTCCCTATGAGTGCTCCACTGTAGGTGCGCTTGCATCCCTGTGCTGCAGATCCGAGAACTTTGGTAGTGGTGTCCTTTGGGCCTGCACGTGCGCGCTCTCTCCTCGTGGTACTCCACAAGGCTAGTCAGCACACACAGCCCAACCCCTCTCTAGTTCCTTCTCAACCACTCTTGGCTAGAGACAGAACCATTAGCAGTCCCCTAAGTGAGCCCAAAGATAGCTGCAAGCAATTGCCATCTCGCTCGGTATCTTTGGCACCAAGACCATCTCAGTCCGGCACCTATGCCTCACGACAGCCGATGGCTACCAGTACTGCTGACAGGTTCACAGACCTATGGTTACAGGTACCAAATCTTCGGTACCGAGGACCAAGAGTAAGCACTCTAAAAGACACTCCTGGTACGCAAATCAACCTCAGTACCACTAGTGACAGTCCAGCACCAGAGGGACTGGTATCAACACTACCAACAAGGCCCAAGAATATACCCACAGATGGCTCCATCACTGCCACCATCTTGTACGGTCACCCATGGGTACCGCCTGCAGGCCCTAAGTCACCACAGCGGTCTTATTGGGGCTCTTGGGCAGCCCATTGACAGCCTGCTTTTCGAGCTTCAAGCCTCACTCGAGAACTGTCCAGGCACACCCCACTGGCTGCAGTGTCCAGGGCCTTGGGAACTGCCTCAGGAGATAGAGGAACAGGAGGCTGGCATCGAGGAGGAAATAACACCAAAGACCATATTCTCCTCCTCCTCCTCCTCTGGACAAAGCTGTCATGCATTTCCTACCATCTGTGGCAGATGACTTAGCTCTTTTCCAGGAGCTAGCGAAGAGGATGGTGGACACTCTCTGCATACTACTAGAGTAAATCAAGGATGCTCATCATCAGCTTCTTGATATTCTCTGCTCTTTGTCCTCCTCAAAGATTGCCTTCCCAATCAGTGAAGCCATTTTAGACCTGGCAGAGACTGTGTGGCAAACCATGGCATTACTGACACCAACTTGCAAGCGAGCAGACAAAAAATATTACTAAGGAATCAGAATTCATATTTTCCCACCTGCCACCCAACTCCCTCCTGGTGGACACTATCAATTTCCATGGTCAATAACATCAGTTCAGAACTACACCCTACAATAGGGATGGGAAGTGCCTTGATCTTTTTGGTAGAAAGGCATGTTCCTTGGCCACCTTACAGTTGCATATCGCCAACTACCAGGCGCTCAAGGCTAAATATGTTTACATAAATTACAATAAACGTAACGATTTTATTGAAAAGTTGCCAGTAGTACATCAGGACTCCTTCAAAGCCATTATCCAGGAAGGACAATTTAGCAGCAAAAACATCGCTGCAATTGCCCTTTGGTACTGCTGACATGGCAGCTAGGTCCATCTCCATGGTGGTAGTAATGCAATGAACATCATTGTCAGGATTCTCAAAAGCAGTCCATGGTGGAAGATCTTCCCTTTGAGAGCACAAAGCTCTTCACTGAGAAGACTGACTGACTGACTCCTCCCTTCATACCCTGAAGGATTCCAGGGCTACCCTCCGGTCACTGGATATCTATACACTAGGGCAAAAGAGATGATTTAATACCCAATCCCAGCATAGACCGTGTGCAGCTCAGTACCAACCTCAGCATCATTACAAGATGCAAAGAATGAAAGGAAATTTCCAAAACGCACATCTTCTGGCCCACAACTTTCATCCCAACCCTCTACATCTAAGCACCACTTTTGATGGGCAGGTCGAGTAGCCGCTAGACCACTCACCCTGACTGGCACAATCGACCATCATTGCACACCCATTTAGCCACCGGTTGGCAACATTCCACAGTGGCTGGGAATGCATAATGTTTGGCTGATGGGTCTTGGAGATCATTCGATCTGGGTGCTACATAGATTTCACCTTCCTACTCCCTCCACAACACCTTTCCCTGTCCTTCAAGGACGCTTCTCATGAGAGTTTACTATAACAGGAGATAGAACTCCTCCAGTTAGGAGCCAGTTAGGAACCAGTACCTCAGCAAGAGGTGCTACTGTCATTATTGCCTAATATGTGAAAGGAAGGGAGATTCCCACATAAGACTTCAGAGCTCTCAACAGGTTGGACAAGGCTCAAAAGTTCAAGATTGTCACCTTTCTGATGATCATTCCAGAGTTGGAACAGGGAGACTGATTTTCAGCCCTTGACCTCCAGGACGCCCACTTTCACAACTCGGTCCTACTGGCTCATAGACGATTTCTCAGGTTCGCTCTGGGACACAACCATTACCAATATAGAGTCTTCCCCTTTGGGCTTTCATTGGCCCCAAGAGTGTATTAAAAAATTCTCTAAGTGGTAACCGCTTATTTACACTTTCAAGGGATAATAATTTACTCATACCTGGAAGATGGTCTCCTCAGAGCCCGATCTTTCTGGGAGGCTCACTAAGTCATCGGCACTACAGGACACTTGCTTACATAATGGGTTTACAAATTAACACCCTGAAGTCAACCCCCACTCCAGTCAACACCTGGAATTCATTGGGGCTGACCTTGATGTGTTACAGGCCAAAGCCTTCCTATCTCAACAAGGTTCCTATACCTGGTTTCACTTGTAGACACTGTTCAATGCAGCCCACAAATACTGGCCAGGCTCTGCTTCCAACTTTTAGGACATATGGCAGCGGGCAAGTTGGTGATACTACATGCCAGGCTTCACATGCGATGCCTCCAACTATCAGTTCAGCTATAGTTATAGATCAAATGGGAACAGGTTGGACAAGCCCCTGTCACTACCACCAGTATCAAAAGCTCTTTAGACTAGTATAAGGACACAGCCCATGTATGTCAAGGGATGCCTTTCTTGCAGATGTCACCGTCATTGCTCCTTACCACCGACACGTTGCTTAGAGGGTGGGGCACAAGTTTAAAAGGTCTCATGACAAGGTGAGGTCACCTGCGTGAATAATTCCTTCACATCAATCCCCTGGAGTTGAGAGGAGTCAGGAATGCTTGCGCCCATTTCCCGCTGCTGGTCACAGGATCACACACAAAGACCCTAACGGACAACATAGCCTGTATGTGCTACATCAACCAATGGGGATGGGGGGAGGAGGACAGGTCACCCTTCCTATGCATGGAGGCAATGAGATTATGGAACTGGTGCATCTCCCACAATGTTACTGTATCTGTGGCTTACCTCCCATGCATGCAGAACTCAGTAGCGGACAGTCTCAGTTGCAAATTCCCACACGATGACGAGTGGGAGATACACCCTTGAGCAGTCCCCGACCTATTCACATGATGGGGAACACCATTCACAGACCTGTTTGCCACTTAGCAGAACAAGAAATGCCTGCTCCAGGGTGAGGATGGGACAGCGATCTGGGTGATACTCTTCTTTTCCCATGGGACGAGGATCTTCTTTACACATTTCCTCTACTTCTGAAGGTCCTGCTAAAAATAAAAAGGGATGGTGTTCATTCATTCTGATTGCTCCTACTTGGCTGAGAAAGACCTGGCACCCTTACCTGAGACAGCTTGCAGCATGCCTGCTGATCTCCATCCTGACTCTTCCGCACCTAATTTCACAGGACAGAGGGCATACTCTGCATCCCAGTAGGGGAATCTCTGCCTCAGAACATGGCTCCTGGTTGATTCCAGCATGTAGAAAGCTCCTGTTCAAGAGAAGTACAAGAGATTCTATTGCACAGTAGAAAGTTCCTCCTTCGATGTACATACCTGCAAAAAGGTTTCAGGTTTGGTGTACATCCCAACAAATCTCCTCAACGTCTGTGACTCTTGCATACATCCTAGACTATGCTCTGACTCTTTAAATCAGGTTTATTCCTAAACTCCCTTAGGGTACATCTAGCAGCTATAATCATCTTTCACCAACCTATGGAGGGATACTCAGTGTCTCACACCCAACGACTAAAAGGTTCCCCATGGGTATAATAAAACTCTTCCCGCAACCTCGACTTCCTACCCCCATGTGGGATCTAAACCTGGTTCTGAAAGGGCTGAGTAGGCCTTTCTTTGGCCACCTGTTCGCTGACATATCTATTGATGAAAATGCCTTTCCTGGTAGCAATTAACTCAGCCAGAAGAATAGAAGAAATAGCAGCTCTGATGACACATCCCCCCTGCACTATTTTTTTTCTGGACAAGGTTATGGTCAGGCTGCATCTGAAGTTCATCCCTCAAGTAACCTCTCCATTTCACATGGAATCAATTGATTTCACCTTGCATTCTTCTACCACAAGCCTCACCAAGACAACAGCTAGGCTATACCCATCATACCCTAGATGTTAGGAGAACCCTGGCTTTTTATCTTGACAGGACAAGAGCCTTCAGGAAGTCCCCTAGACTTTTCCTTTCCACTGTGGAAAGATCTCAGGGCTCAGTGGTATCAGTCCAAAGGCAGTCTAAGTGGGTTTCGTATTGCATCAGACAGTGTTACCAAATCCTCACTATGAACCCGTCAGACTCAGTTTGTACACAGTCCACAAGGTCAATCTCCTCATCCATCACCTTCTTCAAGAATGTTCCTATCTCAGAGATCTGTAGAATAGTGACATGGACATCAGTCCACACTTCCACTGAACATTTATGCAATCATTGGGGATTCCATCTCCGATGCCATCTTTGGTTCCACAGTACTCTCATCTGTAATTGACCTGGCTCTGAAGTCCCAGCTCTCCAGAAGGGGTACTGCTCAGGAGTTACCTATGGTGGAGCATCCATAGGGATGCTACTTAAAAAAGAGGTTATTCACCTTGTGCAGTAATAATGGTTCTTTGAGATGTGTGTCCTTATGGATGCTCCACAGCCCACCCTCCTCGTCTGTACTTGGGAAATCTTATCTATGACTCTGCAGTAGATAAGGAACTGACGGGGGTTGGCCTGCGCACGTTGATTAGCCTCATGGTGCAGCCCGAGGAGAGAGAATGCATGTGTGGGCCCAATGGATGCTGCTACTGAAGTTCTCCAATCAGCATTGCAGGAGGACACAAGTGCACCTACAGTGGAGCATTCATAGGGGGACATATCTCGAAGAACCATCATTACTACACTAGGGGAGTAATTTATTCTTAGAGAGAAGAGAATCCAAGATGGGGTGAGGGAAAGAAACATGCTCCTTATGTGCTGACCAGGCCTATATCAATATTAATATTTCTACCACATTTAAGTTTGGCAGCTCTACACTGATTAGTGTATTGGGGACAAGTCTCAATGCTGGGCACAAAAAGGGCAAACCAGCTAATGGTGAAGGAATATCAGGATTTGTACTTTGGAGTACTGTGTTTTTGGGTATGAGGACACATTTGGTGTATTTGGGGATGTAAATGTATCCATAGATAACTTGAGGCTGCATTAATAACGTAGGAGACTGCAAGGACTTAGGTAGGCCAGGTAAGTTTTCTTTCATGCTTAATTAAACTTTAAATAAAAGTGTAGCCAATGATTTTCAATGTTTGACTATATGGCATATATTTATTTATATGGTTTAGTGGCATTTAGCAATCAATCAGCTCCCTAAACTGAGCAGTATATGGAGGAATAGTAATAATTTTGAGAGACAAAGTGGGGGAGGTAATATCTCTTATTGGACAACTTCTGTGGTAAGAGAGACAAGCTTTTGAGCCACACAGAGCTCTTCTTCATGTCTGGGAAACGTGTTCTGAGCATCCTAGCTCAGTGCAAGGTGGAACAGATTGTTTAGCATAAGTAGTTAGCACATATTCTAAGAGACCATTGAAGATATAGTGGCCCATTAACACCTCTTCAGTAATAGGACAAAAAGTTTAGTAGGACAGAAAGGACAAAGATTAGTGGGTTACAGATTGTTGTATAAGCCATAAATGCAGAATGTCTATTCCAGGGGTGTCAAACTCAATTCGTATGGCGGGCCACATTTAGATTGAATTCATTTCAGGGGGGCCACGCATACCACACTCAACTTTTGATAGACTACTCTCTGCCGAAAAATCTCCCCGCAGGGTGAAATTCGGCGGCAGAGTAGGACAGCGGGAATGAGAACAGGGACTCACGGGGGCTCGCACACTCCACTCTCTGCCGTGAAATCTCCCTGCAGGGTAACATTCGGCAGCAGAGTGCGAGGCTTCGACGGCCATTTCCTTTTTAAGAGGAGATTTCATGGTGCCCTGAGTTCACGCGAGATCTCCCACGCTTTTCCTGAGCTCCGCTCAGAAAACACTGCTGGCACGGGTAACACAAACTGGCGGGCCAGATTTGGCCCTCAGGCCTTGTGTTTGACACCTGTGGTCTATTCAGTCCGTGAATTTTAGTGTCTAGCAGAATTTTGAATTTAAACTCCCAGGCTTGTCTTTTGAAAGTAAAGTGCAGGGTTCCTTTGTGGATGAGGACTGAGAGGTCAGATATAGAGTGATCGCTTTGTGGAAAGGGTTGTCACAGGTGATAGGGTGTGCTGGTCTTTTATCATTTTCCTGTGAGTGCATTCAAGAGCATGGTGATCGTCTGGTGGCACCCACATAGTTTTACTGGGGCATATAGTGCCCTGGATGAAGGCATACTACATGTGATTAGGTGTGTGTAAGGTCCATAGATCTTGAAAGGTGTGTTGTGTGTGGCTGGGGCTGTGCGGCATTGATCATTGTAGCAGTGGAGATATGTCTGCAGGTTTTGCATCTGTTGTTCTGGTAGGGTTTGGTGCCTCCTTTGAGTTGGTGTGTCCTGGTCTGTGGGGAGCTTGCTTCTGATGGTGAGCGTGGAGAGGCAGGGGGTTCTTTGAAGGCCACAAGAGGGGGTTTAGGAAAGGTTTCTTTCAGGATGAGGTCTCCATCAAATTTGGGTTATAGTTGTTTGATGATATTCCCTGCATGGATTCTGGTGTGGGATGGTAGCTGACAACTAGGGGTGTGCAGTTGGAGGGGGTTTTATTTCTGTAATGAAGGAAGTTCTTTTGGTGTATTTGTGTGGCCCATTCCATGATGTGATGTACTCCTCTGGTGGAGTGTCCTTGTCTGGCGAAGGTGATTTTAATTGTGTTAAGGTGTATATTCCAGACTTTCTCCCAGGAGCATATTCTGTGATATTTGAGTGCCTGGCTGTAGATAACAAATTTCTTGATGTGTTTGCGGCAGTTCCTGAATCTGTGAAGGTAGGCGTGGTAATCCATGGGTTTCTTGTATATAGCTGTCTGTAGGTTTCATTGTTGAAGCTGACTGTGTAATAAGATAGCTTTTATTTTTTCTCCTTCCCTAAGTGCACATATTCCAAAGGGAATTGTACTTGTTCATAGGGTTTGAAAAGTTACTCACCGATGGTTAGGAATCTTTGTATAGGTTTGTTAGCTTGATATTAATCCCAGGCAGATTGATGGAATGGTTGATGTGAGACACAATCTGCAAGGAATAAAAGGATGATAGCATAATTTAATGCCAATCAACATGATTTTATGGAAAATAAATCTTGTGAAACAAACTTTTGTTTTTGATGAGATTACATGTTTGGATGATAAATAGCAAGTACAGATCACTGAGGGGACCCCTATATAAACATCCTTTTAGGATGATGATTTTCCATTTACAGTTACTTTTTGAGATGATGATAATTTTTAATTCATTTAATATGGTTTACAGTTGTTTTGTTCAGTGCTGTTTTTTTATCACAGTGTCATGGAGGACTGCATCAAATGTCTATTACAATTCCCAGTAGTATTTATTTAATTAAACATTATATTTGTGTAATACAAGTCAGAAGCCTCAGTATGTTATGTCATCTTAGTCTGCATGACAGTAGGATTTAAAAATTAAAAAATGGGCTTTAGTTCTGTCTGTGGTATTAACATACTCCCTTTCTGAAACTAGTATGAATCAGTAGTACATAATTGCTCTCATGAAAGGTGCTAGCTAGAATAAATTTATGTGAGCTTCCCTGTATGGTTAGTGAGTATAGAAATAGTAAGGAGTTAACAATATCTGCTGGTTAATGATTTTACTTCTTTGACAGCTAACTCAGGAATTCACTAGTAAAATCTGCAATCCATGTACACCATCTGGGTTTGACATTTGCTTAGGGTTCATACATCAATTAATGTGGTGTTCATCCACATGTTATTTCCTAATATAATAGTTAAAGTATGGGTAATAGATTCGTCATTCAGTTAAAACTATAAATATAAGACAGGACAATTTAGGAATAACCTTTTCACATAACTGTTTCAGAGCACTGTATATAGTAGAATAGTAACAAATAAAAATTATATGTTCAGAATGTAGTGCCTGTGGTATTGTTGACATATACCTCTTAGTAAAGTGAAAAGGCATGTCACAAGATTTTTGGATGTGTAAAAGTCAGCTTGTGATGTGTGTCACTTCATGGAGAGAAGTATTCTATAAATTCTAGAATGGTGCACTTGTAACTGCAAAAAAGTGCATTATACATTGCTCAGGTGTATAGTGTTGGATTACAGGATTGTAATTTATGATTACAATAAAATAAAACAGTCAAAGCTTCAAGAAAGGTGTGTATATAATGGTTTTACTCAAATTTGGGTTGGCTGATTTTGATTTTTTTTTTAATATTTTGTTTAAAACAGCTGTGGACTTCAGCCCTAAGGATGAATGTATACAGTAATTGTAATTTTCTTGTTTCACAGACAGGCCACACAATCCTATGGTGAATGCTGGAGCAATTGTTGTCACTTCCTTAATCAAGGTAAAATGTTCACACTTAATTTTATTCTGAGTATTGCATTAGAATGTGGAAAATTAATGTATGTGTATAGATAAGTCTAATTGGAATTTACTAACTAGCAAACAGAAGCATGCAAGCAAGCTGTATGACTTGCAAAGTAAACACTTCAAAGTAGCCCTAAAACTCATTAATGATTTCTGAAAGAGAGAGATCATGAGCTGTGACCCAGAGTAATGTGGCTGAAATACAGTTTACCTCCTTTTCTCTTTACAACTTTATTTGTACTATTTTAACCATCCAGTTAGCATCTTGTATGCTGGGCAAAGCAGATAAATGGATCAGAGTAGGTACTTTCTCACTGACAGATCATTTAGTGCCATGTTTTTTATGAGAAATGTCATTAGAGGCTAAGAGTACATCCTCAGAAATGCACTAAATTTTCTCTCGCCTAATGACTAAGAATCACAAGTGTGCTTCTGAACTTAGATTCTTCCGTCTTGCATAAAATTACAATAGGAAATTTTTTTCCTTTTGTTGTAAAATTAGAGTGTTTTACAATTTAGCTCTCATTTGTAGGAGCTGCACAACTAAATTCCGTGCACGTATGTTAAACTTGTCCACAACTAACCTCCTGTGTAGCTAAATCACTTTTTAACCTCTGTTGTTTAGTATTACTTTGGACATAAAATGTCCACTTTCTCAAATAAGTGTATTTGGAAACTAACATCTGTGCATGTTTACATAGCAAATATAGCCCTGTTAGGCCGTGTTCCCGCATAAATGCATGTTTACGTTTTGGAAGGCAGGATTTTGCCCTTAGTAGGGGTGTGCAGGCATATTGTTAAACTTGTAAATGACGTGGATTTTATGGTGACTTGCTCAGTGTAAATCATACCCTTGCTGCAATTCTTGGAATGAAAATCTATTTTTGTAGTGGTGAATCACTATCTGGAATTTACTCACTTTCAGTGAATATTTCAGTCCTCCAGAGGTTTGATGTGGAAAATTTAAAACGAGGTTAATATTTCCAAGCATGACTTTTTAATTTCTATCTACATTGTGTTTATTAAATCTGGAAACTCACACCAGAGGCTAAATAATTCCTAGCTCCTGCCTGCAATGTATTAGTTATGAAAAGTTCTTTCTTATTCTTCTGCCATGATTTTCTGCTATTTTATATTAAATAAGTTGTACAAATTCCTGCTTAAAGACATTTATCTTTAATAGCTATAGGTGAAAGAAAATGGCCTTAAGTATGACAGGTAAATGTATTCATGATTAGTTTTTTCTAAAGGTTGGCTGAGCATTGAAATTCACTTTGGTAATAGTGAATTTTAAAATTTACGTTAGTCTCACGTTTGTCTGAGCTATCAAAATGTCACTCCTCCTATAGTGTGCCTTACTGGGCATTGCTTTCTGACAAAAGCACAGGGTTGCAACTATTGCAGAAGGCACCAATGTAGAGTTCTTGATAAATGAAGTAATTAAATGGATACAACAAATATTAGTTGTATTGCATGTAACTGATATTTGTTTTAAAAAGTTACAGTAATGTTTTTATAAACTGAATTGCATTGCATTGACATCTGTCTGTAGTACCTGCACATCTGATAGACACACATCATACTATCACTTCATTATTTATTTTCAGAGTGACAGTATTGAGATAATTTCATGTACTGCTTCCACTAAGATGCTAGTTAACATTTGAATAACTAATAACGTTACTTTGGGAAAATTATATTCAGGATCAACAGATATAAAACTTTAAGTGGTTATATTTTGTGTAGATAACCTATAGTCTGCAATTTAGCTGTCTTGCATATGAATTGTGTAGAAAATTTAGATAGACCACTGACAGACTTTGGTTTGGATATAATTGATAAAAAATATTAATAAATATTTAAATAAAACACATTGCTAAATTAAAACCATATGCTGTTCTCCATTCACATACATTCACTATCATTGAGATCCATGGGAATTGCTCATACTTATTGAGGACCATGCATGGCCCTTGGAATCCTGTAATTAAATGTTGTTTATCTTATCTTATCTTAAATGTGATCAAATATATGGAGCTTACAATGTAGTTTTATCTAATGCCAGCATGTCAAGAAGTATGGAGAGACTTTTTGGTGGAACTATTACTTCACTTATACTTCCGGGCTCCTTTATTTCATCTGCTAATTTTCTAAAGGTATTCTAACTATAAATAGAATACAATGCACTGGATGTGTCAGTAAAAAAAAAAAAAATTGGGCGTTGCCTCATAATTTTTATACATAATTATAATTAGTACTTATGATATAGTGGGTACTCATGGAGTGGAGAATGTAGGTCAAAGTGAATTTTTCACTTTGCATGAGTTGTATAGATATAAGGAAAAAGTCTGCCCTTAGGATCTCATCACGATTCTGACTACAGTTGGAGTTATACACGTCTTGGAAAAGAATACGGTCCTAATATGTAATTGGGTTTTTGCAATTAATTTAATATCACTTATGTTCTGTTAATTTTCATATTTGTTTGGCTAACTAAGCATAATACAGCATGTGGTTTTAAAAGCTTACATGACAGCCCAGCTGTAGTGCACCAGTATAATTGTTATTATTCACTATGAAATATTATTTAAAGTTTGGTGTCTTAGCTCCAGGCTCCGTTCTAGTTGTAATTTAAACCATGTAAAAGTGCTTTTGTTTTGGGGCTCTGAATCGTTCTTGCTTCTGACTGAATCTTAGTAAAAGGGATTTTAGACTATTTTCTCACTCTTTAATGATTGGGTAGCCACTTTCACTTACATGCACCGTCACATAACATTGTAGTCGTAATTACAGCAATTGCTCAGGCAGAAAAATAATATTAGGAAAGTATTTATCATTTTAGCTGTCTTCAGAGACATAAAACACTTTAAAACATGGAGATGCAGCAGCACGTAACGAGCAAGTTTTCTGCAGACTACTAATGATCCATTGTTTGGGAGATGTATATTTATCTAGTATAGTTGATCCTATCAGTTATTTGATCTTCTGTTGCCATCTGAGGCCTTGATCCTGATTGTCAAAGCTCCTAATATGTGATCTTTCAGTCATATCAGTGACTGTATCTCCTTTCATAACCTACCAACACAGCTGCACTTCTTTTGGAAAACACAATGCATAGAACCCAAGAGAAACCTCATGAGCACTTGAGAGGAAGAATGAACCACGGTAGAGGTAGGGGAAGTAGGATGGCTGTGGAGGGAATGGGCAGAGGAGAAGAAATTGTTTCAGAATCTGACCCCACGGGGCATGTTGCAAGACCGCCTCTGTATTAATAAACCCTTTCCACCATAACAGGAAGCACCTAAATGCAAAAAATGTAAAAAAAACCAAAAAACCCCAACCCTTTTTCAAATAGAACCTTCTATATTTAGGGAAAGAAGAAGAGTTGGATGCTCTGTGCAGATCCAATTGAAATGGGAAACATTTAGATACTACAGTGATGGGTGCTATCAAAAGTCACTGGGAAAAGTTCCAAAGGATTATCAGCATAGGAGTAAAATCAGGAGAAGTTTGGATAGAAGTAGTGCATAGACATCCTCAACTAAACTTAAATAACCTTGCAGAAAAATGAGATGTGCAATTAAGCTGCTTCAGTCACTCCTTGAAGCTAAGCATATAAATTAGTGTCATCCAACAATATTACATGCATCATAGATTTCTGACATTTCCTTAGTAGTAATGTGCGGTTAATCACAAAATAGATGAGACTGTGAGTGAAGAGATACATGGTGACAGTGTCCATGGTCCTGTTGAGTGCCACTATTCAACCTTTAGGTTCATAGAAGTATAAAGATGGTTTCCACACTACATCTTCATACCACTTGATAGAAGTCCCTGCATTTCATCCAGTATATCTAATAGTATAATTACATAAACACATGCTATCTTTTTTTCTTAATTCATCTTTGCTGTCTACTCCAGTTATCTCTTCTGGTTGTCTGACGTTTAAATAGGTGTATGCGTATGAATTGGAAAACATGTACCAACGTGATCATAGACATTCCCAAGATTTTGTTTCCTCTTCTTCTTGGGTGTTAGTTCATGTTGTTGAGCAAGAGAAGAGAGGTATAAACTTGTAGGTTTTTTCTTGTTTCTCAGTTCTTTATGTTCTTTGTGCAGTGACTTGTAAATATTTACATTTCTTGGTCTTTGCTTTTTTTTATGACACATTAATTGAAATTTATTCTGGTTGTAATATGACATTAGTTGGCATAGAATCTGTTCTATAGTGCACACTGTCCCACATTATGTAAAGTATTTATAATCACAGATAGTATTCAATGCTTACATTAAGGACACAAGAAAAATAGTTTGTGTGTGTATATACACACGTATAATTTAAGAATGGCAATATTATTTTTGGTGATTAAATACTGTCTATGACATTGTGCTCCCAAGCATTTCAGAGGTGAAAATGTTACGCTAAGCAGCCAAGACACCAGTTTTCACAGAGCATGCACAGATTAAACAAAAACCAAAAAAGTGTGTAAGTACAGAAAGCTAGAATAATAAGTCCATTAAGAGGTAAATTGATGTAAAATACTCAAATGCAAAAATGTTGATGCTGTCCTTATAATAGTATCAGTATTTGTCTTTTCTGGGGGGTTTATAACTTAATCCTAGCATTGTGGTGTGCTGAAATGTAGCATATAAAGTCGTTACTATAGAGTACGTTTTATAAAAATTTAAATAAAATTGTTAGGTATGTTTAAACATCATGCATTACTGTGTTGGGTTGCTTTCAAATTAAGAAATTAAGTGATTGGATTAATAAGAAGAGTTATTCGGCAAAGAGATTATATTACATTATGGTCTAATTAACTAGAACTCAAATGTTAATGAAAAGTGACTTTTCAGATACATTTTACATGGTTTATTATTGCATTCCTTGACAAGTATTTACAGCTCCCTATTTTGCCATATCAAATACATAGGCACTTGTATTCATATACTCTTCATATTACAGAAACAAAATGCAGAAACAGAAATCTTATTCAATTAGTATTTATCTAGTAGAATGTTTCTTAAAATAAGAACAACCTTCCACAGTATATTTTTTTTCTTTCTAAAAGTAATTAAATTAATAAGTAAACCTTCCCCCCTCTTCCCATGAAAACCCCCAACCTATTTAGAAGCTACTAAAGTCCTAACCCAAATTGCCAAGCAAAGAAATTCAGAGTTAGGCTTGACAGCTATAACTCTTTCATAGTGCTTTAGTGTGTTAAAAAATGCAGGAGTTTTAAGAGCTGTGTCATAACTTTGAATTTCCTGCCTATCACCAGATTGTTTCAGCCTTAACATTTTAAACTGTTTTGTATACATTTACAAACATTTATTCATGTGTATATACACAAATGTATATACAAAAATATACACACAAGCATGTATACAATAAGTGTGTATATGTGTATATATTTTAATATATATGATATTAATGTTCCTGAAACTGTTGCATGGATCATTTCCTTTCATTAGCATTTTAGACTACTTATGAAGCTTTGAAAAACATACATTAATTAAAACCACATACTGGAGCACCAAGCTAAAGTTAAGACAAGTAATATTTTAAAGAGGACAAAAGCTGCTCTGTCGTTCATTCTTTAAATGGTTATGGAAAATATGTTCAGAATTTCCACAGAAAGTCAAGTTAAGTTTTAGTATCTATATTTGAACTTCAATCAGAAAATATGTATTGTGTCTCAGTGTCTGTTCTGTTGATTTAGAAGGTGGGTGGTATGCTTTCTTCATCTGTAGAAATAAAAAGGGAAATGGTGGTGGTGATCTCTGTGGTTGCCAACAAAACGGAAATAAAAATTTGTTCTTTTTCTTAATTATATTGAGTACAGGTAAGGCTCCAATCATGCAGTCACCTATGCACGTGCACTAAGCACATGAGTAGCCTCATTGACTTCAGTGAGGCTACTTGTGTGCTTAAAGTTAAGTACATGTGTGTACAGGATCAGGACCTAAGTGTATAGCATCTGGTCAACATGCTTATTAGTGTACAGAAGATGCTGTGTAAAAGTATTATTTTCTTCTTTAAGTGTGAACTCAGACGGTGCTTATAAGAGATAAAGAAAACACTGAATTTTTTAAATGCTGAAAATAGTACTGATATATTAATCATGCATCTGACTTTTGCCCCATCATGTTTGTATTTTGTTAGTAAAATCAGTTTATTCAAGTGTAAAGGACTTTTTCAGTTGGGCGAAAGAGAACCAAAATATTATGTATTTGTGTTTTTGCTCAAAGCATGATCTTTCTCCTTCTCCCTTTTTTAACAAAAGCATAACTTATTTCAGTTTATTTTAAATGTCTAACCCTATGATTATTGATGCAGCATCCCATAACTAATGCTGACCCAGTTTCCCAAAAAGATGTTCATTATGCATTTAAAAGGTTGAAAAGGTTTTTGTGGTTTAAATGTTGTTACATATTTTACAGCATTATGATCTATGGAATATTTTGACAACTGCAACAGTTCAATGAAGTTGGTAATTTCTTCTTTTAATTATTTTTCATTGAACAGATTTGGCATTACATTTTTAAGGCTTGTATTCTGGTATATTATACAAGACACTTTGATGAAATGTATTGTGAAATTTTTTTAGCATACCTGTTGCATATTATCTAGCTAGAGATTATTGGCTCAGAGAGTAAGATTATTGATTATCTTTTATTTTTTAAGTGTAAGGGACCGTTGGCACATAATTTTGACACAGAAGGGTGGTATTCCTTTTGGCTAGAGATCATATATGTGTGTGACTGCACATCCTCTTGTAGATGAGCTGTTGCTTAGGGCTTCACAGGTTATGTGCAACACCTTAATCCACTTGTAGAGGTGGGCAATGAAACTGGCCTTATGCATTTCATTAAGTAAAATGCTGGTATATACAAAGCTTCTTTTTTTTTCCTATCCTAAACATAGTGTGAGTAATGTTTCTTGGATTGCTTGAGGTAATAAATCTTTTTGACTAGCATATCTAAATAGAATATTTTTAATATTAAAGTGCTTTATAAGACAAAAACCCTCATGTGTACACTTTCTATCAGTTTATATGATGCCAATTAATATGATTTCAGATTTTTAATCCATTGTTTTATAAACTTCCTTTTAAATTAAAATTAAGCTGCTTAGCTGTTTCAAAATTAAGTAAAAAGCATGAGGTGTGTGTGTTTGTTTTGGGTTTTCTTGCCCCCCATAAGAATTTATGGCAGGTCAGTTATCAGAAATAGACATAAAGAATCAATACATCTTTCATTGGCATTTACCAGATTTTTAAAAAATCCTTAAAAAATCCCCTAAAAACTAATTTAACAAATATTATAGGTCAATAAGATTTGACTTTTTTCTTAAGTTGCTAGCAAAATGTTGATATAGTTTTAGTGTCTTGTCATTTAAAGTTTTAAGTTTCTAAAATTTGTAATTTTTCAATTATACAATATTTTGCTAACCCAAATAATCAGTTTCTTTGTATAGGTAGGGCGTTTACCTTCAATCTTAAATTAAATGCAGTTATTTTATAGTAAAGGTAACATTTTAAGTCTTTCATCTGAATTAAATTCTTAGTATGAACACTAACCATAGGAAATACTTTAGCATGGAGTCTGAATTTTTCAGTGCTCAGCACTAATATAAAATAAGACTAGATCTTTAACTCTTTATACTTGTAATCCAGTGTTAAGTTCATTGTAGAAACATTAATCATAATGAATTTGTACGTGTGTCATGTATATTACCATATACTATTTTGTCAATATGTTGTGTTAAATAGAAAGCACTTAAAATTAAAGCATGCCTTTCTTACTGTTTAAATACATCCCTTATATACAGGTATTCGATAAAAACATCTTGTAGGATTCTTTGTGTAATTTTATTTAAACTATTTACTCTCCTAACTTTTTAATTTGGTTTTTCTTTTAATTATATTAATATACAAAATGATTGTAGTAATTTAGATTTAAGTAGCTTTATACGTTTACTCCTTTATAAATTATACACAAGTTAAAAACCCTAATCATATTAAGTGAACTTCTAAATATAGTTTTTTGTATGTTAACAATTCTTGTAAATATTTTTTCTTTCCTTGCAGCAAGGAGCAAATAATGCAGAAAAATTTGACTATGTAAGTGAATATTATAAAATTCTGGTACTGTTTATCATATTTAGATTTGGTTACACTGGGACTCACATTGGCCTCAGAGGAGTTTTTTTGCCTTCAAATGGCAAGTGAAACTTGAGCTATTTAAACAGCTACCTGATTTGTTGGTGTAGTTTGGTATTTAGGCACCCTAATGGCTTTGACTGTATGCCCCATACGTTCTTGGTTAAGGCCAAGTTGAAAATTTGGTTTGAGTTATGATGTTATCAGATCTAAAGATTTTGTGATGCTTTTTTTCTTTATAGATGATGCAGTTTATGAATAATATGGCTGGTAACGAGTATGTTGGATTCAGTAATGCCACGTAAGTATTTTTAGCTTGGTGCTAAAATATCTAAGGTCCACCCAGATCCTCCCTATCCCTGCCCCCTGTTCAGACACTCAGACCTCCATATCAGTGACCTGCACCCCTTGGCAGCTGTCCACGTCTTGACTTGAGCCTCAGCCTGATTTCCTGTTTCTAACGGCAAAAGCCCCCTTGCTTGTACTCACATATATCATCAGGAGGTGTATGCTCATTACATTTCACTGTCATGTGTCCTTTCTTTTCCTTTATTCTCTTACTGCCTTCTCTCTTTCAGTGTTACTCTTAAGAAAAGGGTCTCTTGCTTTTGTCTCAACAATTGCTGGCCTACTTATAGGTTAGTTTACATATGCTATGTTTGCTTTATTGGTAGCCACTAAAAGTAGATATGGTTCAACTGTTAAAGTTCAGTTCTGCACCTTATTCTGTTAGATCTTGAGCTGATTAAAGCTTAATTAATTAAAGCTTAATTAATACCAGAGAAAAAGTATTGTTGAATTAGATTAAACTTTAGAAGGACTTTAAAATCCATTCACACTATACTGTCAATTTCTGCAGAATTTAATTTTGCATTTTAAAAAATGACATTTCAAGTTCTGTGGTTTCCAGGGTAACCTCCATGTGTGACCCAAGTATAAATTAATGCAGCATCTTTCCAAGTCTGCAGAGAGAAGGTGCCTGTGCTGTTGCTCATAGTTTTGTTAAACAGTAGTAGAATAAAACAAACAAAACTGGTCACTTTTACTGTTGATATTCAAAGCTCTGTGGGCAATAGTGAAACAGTCAAGAATTGTGTTAGTTTCTTGCTGATGGAGGAAACAATGAGCAGCACATGAGGCAGACTCTGGAATTACTCATGCAGATTGGGTACCTAAAGAATGGTGGTACGTGAGGAAGAGTAGAGTTGTGAAGGTGTCTCTGCCTTCTCCTCACAGTTGCCAGAAAGTTCTAAAGGGGACAAGAGGAGAAAAGACATACACATTTCTTGCTTTCATTGGCTATCAGGGTATGGAGTTTCAAGCTTATTAAATGCCCTTTAGTAAAAGGATCTATATGAAAGATGATTCCTCTAGTTCTGGTGCAGCGTTCTATAGAATTCATTTTCTTCTCTTTTGAGTGATTGTCCAGATGCACATTGCATGAAGGACATGCTTGTGCCCCATGCACTAAGTTCATTGTCTGTGGGACAGCAGTCTGGTAACTTTATGCCTCCGTGAAGGCACAAAAGGGCAGAGTGCACCAACTGCCATCTGTTCCTCTCACCCCTCTCCAAGCATTGAGAGTGTGCTTGCTGTCCATACCTGTGTAATCCAGCCTCTGCCTTTGGCAGTGTGATAAAGTCAGGCTGGATTACTTTAAAAGGGTGTGCTGAGGCTGGTATGAGGGCCTTGTAAAGGGTTAAAAACCCTCTGCCCTCCAGGCAGAGGGGAAAGCACAGCAGGGCAATTAAAGACCCCTGGGCCCAGTGAAGGGCGGACCAGGGGTATTTAAACCCTGCCTTCCCTAAAGGAAGAGGAGGAACAAACGCAGGAAAAGTTGCCAGAAGGGGTGGAGCAGCTTGAGGAGAAGTTTCCCTCCCAGGTCAGGAGACAGAGCTCTGCTACAGCCAGGGGAATGAGGTAGCTGGAGGCGCCCTGACCGAAAACAGAAGGTAAAAGCAGCGCAAGACCTACCAGGGAAGTGGGCAGTTGGCCACAGTAGTGATATTTAGTTGTTTTGGTTGGTTAGTATTTGTGATTTGCCTGTGGGCAAATTAAACAGTAACAAAAAAAACTTTCCCAGGATGGCTTTCTTCAGGTTCCTGGGGTTAAAGTACTGCCATTTCTGTGAGGGAGCCACATGTGCCACTGACACACATGTAAGGTGCCTCTGCTGTCCTGGGGAAATGCACGTCCGTGGAAAATGCATGGCATGTAAATCATTTACATCCCAGTCCTGCAAAAAGAGAGGCCAGACTGGAGACCTTTCTGCTTAACCAGTCTATGGCCCTGGCATCAGATTCGGATCAATCAGATCTCTTCACCCCCATCGTATAACATTCTGCTCTGAAGAGTGAAGTAATTTTCTTATGGGTTGTGGACAGCAGCAACGTGTAAAGTGGCTAAGACAAAGAGAAGACACTCGGCAGACAAATTTAGAGTGCAGGCAGTGTTAAGCACAGATCTCTGAGCAAGAGCACCTTTTTTTTTTTTTAAAAAAAAAAAAGGTCCTTCCCCTAGACTGCTTCTCTGGGACTTTGGAGCCTTGTGTCACTTCCACAGAAGCTTGTTTGGTTTGTGGCACTGAGGACTTGGCGCTGTCTCAAGGGCCTGATGACTGTCTTAAGTCAGCACCTTTGAAGCCTCCAGCATAGCACCAATGGCTTTTTGCTTGGCACCGTGCTTATCATGAATGGTACTGATACAGCCAGCACTGCAAGTCTATAGACTATAGAGCCTCTATTGTAACCAGCACAGGGGCAGCACTGCATCTTGGGGAAACGGGCATTGTGCAGGCCAGCTACTTCACAATACCTAGCAGCAATGAGGTTCAGAGGATCAAGGGACCTGTTGATATTACAGGAACTTGGTTCACCATTCCTCTCAACCTCTTAACAGTGCTACCATGGCTTTTAGATATGGCACAGAGTATGTCCGTTTTTAGTCTTCAGAAGTTCCAGAGCCAGGTCTTGAGACTGGTAACCTCATCATTCCCAGAGTCCTCCTTGGTTTTCTACACTGTCGCCCCCTGCATTGTATCCCTCAATACCCATGTGGCCTTTTTGGGGTCCCTGGCCATCTCAAGGAGACAGGACTATCTGGACAGAGATCCTCTGTTCCTAGGGTGCTCCAGGCCGCTCTAGAGCCTTTATCTGTCTATGTCTGTCCTGTCCTTGAGAAGGAACAAGAGGGGAGAGCAGCTTCTATCCCTCTTGACCTAACAGGCTCACTCAGCTGTCATCTTCCTTCCTTGGTGGTGGTTGTTAATAATAACAAATTATATTACCACAGAGCCTAATAGACCTCACCATGGACCAGCGCTTCTGAAGGGGAAGGCTGTCCTCCTCCACAGTCCAACTGTCCCACCCTTTTATATCTACTTCTGGCTAGTAGCTGTCTGATTCTTTTCAAGTCTTAACTTTATGAAACTTGTCACTTTTCTTTGGTCTTGTGTTCATAAAATTATTCATAAACAGTATGGTCTAAAATCAGAAACATGCTTATCACAAGTGACGTATTGGCTGAATTAGGCAAGCAGTCTTTTTATTGGATCTCCTTGTATCCAAAAATGCCACTGGAAGGTTTACAGAATTATAATCAAAACTTGGTGTCAGCAAAGATAAACTCATTAATTGCATAAGACTTGCAAATAAAACAATTGTCTGTCGTTACAGAACGTCTGTCCATTAAAAATCAGCATGATTCCACCTCAGTTGTGTTGTCTGAAAGAAAGTTCTCTTAGGATGCGATGTGCTTTAATCTGTTTACTATGCTTAGTGACAAGAAGTGACTCCCTATTCAGTTATATAAAACATATTGATGGGATTTTATGAAACTAAATTGGATAGGTGGAATCTTTTTAGCTTTTCATCAGAGTAGGACAAGTATAGGACAGAAATACTGTGATGGTTGGAAGTAAATGAGGAGACTCCATTAAAATAATAGATTAGCACCAATTTTTTTTCATCAGTATTCTAGACTAATAAATTGTTGATGTAATTTTGAAAATAACATATGTCTTTGTTATTTCTCAATGATCTTAATCTTTTAAACTTGTACTGCATAATTATAGGTTAGTTCAGTAATATTATTTAGCAATTAAAAGCAGAAATGCATTCTAAATGGCAAATTCCAAAAAGGTGGAAAAATCAACCAAACCCTCTGCCAGTTTGATCCAATATGAAAAATCCCATCAAGATCTCAAAACAGGCAACTGTTTAGACTCACAATATTGTAAAAACACATCTGCTACACTATGGATAAGGTGAGGGAGTTAGTAGAAATAAGAAACTTTTTAAAACCAGGGAGAGTCTAAATGAGAGGTGCCCCCTTTCTTGGCAGCTGGCTACATCCCTTGCTGAGTCTGTTCAAGGACTCTGGGGAAAACTCCTGCTTGCCAAGTTTTTCACAAGTCTTGTTGTTTGAGCTTTCCTGTTCCTAGTCAGGATTAAGGTCCTGTTATCTAATGTGCTGTAAAAACATAAAACGCACTTCTTGCCCTGAAGAGCATGCAGTCCAATTTTAATAAGAGACTTGACTTAAAGGGATTTAATAAACAGGGTTCCTGCATTCTTGAATTCATTAGGAATTTTATCATTGGATTCAGTGGTAGCAAGTTTAGACCAATAGGACAGAGGACAAGGGTAACAATGACTAGATCGTGCACAGTTTGATAAGTCCAGTATTCCTATACCTATTTTTTTTGCTTGGTTTTTAACAAAAAAAAATTGATGTCTGCCTTTGTGTTTTTTGCTGCTTTTGCCCATATTTTTTTTTTAAAAAGCCTCTTATCATTATAAGAGTTCTTCTCTACATTTTAAAGTATTTGAAAACTATTTTTTTCTTTTAGGTTCCAGTCTGAAAGAGAGAGTGGAGATCGAAATTTTGCAATTGGCTATTACCTGAAAGAAAAGAAGGTTTATACATCTTTTGTTCGCTGGTTTCACAAGACTTTTACTGTTGTTCATAATGTTGGCCTCTGAAATTTAGCATTTTATTGTATAACCTGGTTTTTATTTACATGTTTTAGAATACTGTGTGTTTTGTACAGTAGCTTGCAAGTATGTTTCATACATTTTGCAGAGAATGTAGACATGTACTCAGGCTTAACAGAACAGTCAAAATCTCATTTCTGCATATTAGATTATTGATTCTAAAGTCAGGTCCTGTAACTTTTTCATCAAAAATTCAGTACAAGTGACTCTTTAAAAAATGTCATTTGGTGTTTTTAGGTGTTTCCATACATAGTTAAATATTCTATACTTCAGATCATACATGCAGGTGTTTTAGTACATAGAGATTGATATTCATGTGTTCAGGAGTTACATCTTTTTAAACAGAAGGTCATTTAATTTTCCGAAACATTGAAGTTTTCTCTTTAAACATTTGTATAATTGTTAGTTTTAATTTTAAAATCTAGTATGCATTTTGAACACTGGCAGAAATTTATTTGATTAAATGTCTTTATTTTTTAATCGCTTTAATTTAAAGTTGATTTATTGTCTTGATATAATCAACATGTTTAAAATATTGCTTTTTTCCCAGTGTTTTCCAGAAGGCACGGACATGGTTGCTGTATTAGACTTCTACTTCCAGGTGATTGACTCTTCTTTAATCTTTAGTACTTATAAAGGAATTGGAATAAAGTTTTGAAAGTGTAAGCAGCATAAACTGTATTAATCATAAATGTAAAGGGGCCTGTTAATACCTAAATTTTTTGAATGAACAAAGAACATTTGATACGTTTAACTAATGTGAATGTCCATTGTTTGTGTGAATTAGCAAGCTTCTGTTGTGAGATAATATGTGTGGCTGCATTATTCATGTTTGGCTTTGGCAGAATATTTTGGCTTTTCTGTGCTGCTTATTATTACATAGAAGAAGGCATTAAACTTTATAGTGTAAATAGAATAATGTGTATACATATTTTTAATTTCAAGTTTGAGGGTAGTATCCAAAATGCTTTTGCTCTTGTCTCTTGTTTATCAGATTGATTCTTATGTCTAAACATAAAAATTACATTTTGTAAATAGTCAAGAAGCCCATTTTTTGCTTTGCTTTCACCCAAAATAATTGCACTAGTCATGACACAAAAACTTGGGAAGCAGGAGTTTTCCCCAGATAATCCACTGACAAGTTACGCATGGTGTTGTAAACAGTGTTCACAGGATGAGTAGATTTTACCTTCCTGTCACTTCATCCCATGCAAATTGAAGCACTGACAAGTCAAAAACCTTGTTTAGAAAGGGGCCCATTTCTGATTTATGTTACTCCCTCTTCTCTGCTTAACTCCTGAGCTGCATACCTCTAAACACTAGCTTTATCTGAACATTCATGGATGGGGAATAGACCCCTGTAGACTCTCGACATATTGACTATTTCATTTATGATAAGCTGCATCAGCATTGTGTGGCCAATTTAGCATCTGCTTTTATTACCTCAGTTAAACAAGGCCAAACTAATATTCAGATCAAAGAACCTTTTATTAATAAACAGTAAAAGTGAGTGCAGAATTGTAGTATTGTGCTCTGGATTGCGCTAGCATTTAAGAGCTGTAGTATTTGTTATGCATTTTGATACGGTTTAAGAATATGATTACATACAGATATTTTTCTACAGGATCTATGCCTCACTCATTCAGTGCATATGATGGACTGTCCTCAGTGAACAGCTAATTCCATATTTTGTTTTCTCATTGTTCAGTGTATGGTCCCGTTCTGTGTTTACTGCCCTCTATTCAAAACCTGCTCTGAATGTAGAATTACTGATTTTCCTCATGGCCTATTCTGTGGTGCTCATTGTAGGATCTGAGTCCTTCATAGATATAAATGAATTTATTTCACAACATCCCTCTGAGTTAAGGAGGTATTATCTCATTTTACAAATGGGGAACTAAGGCACTAAGAGATTAAGGTAAAAAAGTCCACTAATTTTAGGTGCTCATTTTGAAAAATCAGGTCCTAGGCATCTCAGTGTACATAGCATTATATAGCAATTTATATATTCAAGCACAGCTCCCATTGTGACTTCTCTTGCAACTGAGTGTTCAGCACTCTGCAAATCGGACCTCGTGGTTTCAGTTCAGGCCCTCAGAAAATGAGGAACACATACTTAGTGACTACCTGTGAAAAGTTTGGTGTGACTTGCCCAGCATCACATAACTCTGTGGCAGACATAGGGATAGGATCCAGTTTTCTACTTCAGCATTCAACTGTGTATTAGCCATGATACTATCCTTCCTCTTCTTGCAAACCACATGCCACTGTCTTCCATCTTGTGCAACAAATTTGGCGCCTTGCAGACAACAGTGTCTTTCACTATACAACCTTGCTTCATCCTCAAGTTTGGTCCGTCCTGTGGAGGAAAAATAGCAAGTTATCAAGTAATTAAAAACTGTAATATAATGCATATAAGGGGGACAAATTAAGTTTACACAGGCTTCATCTTGTCATTTCCTGTCTAAAAAAAAATCAAGCTTTCAAAATAATCTTAATTTTCTTTTAACATGGTTTTCGGTGTAATTTCCTAGCTTTTAAACAAACAAACAAACTGAAATAATAAATTCCATCATGTGAGCTACATCCACATGGTTCATAAGTAACGTTGAAGCCTTTAGATCTACTGTTCTGTCTGCCACTTGAGCTAGCAGAGTAACACAGTAATACTAGTTTATCATCGTCTGTGGACTAGCTGCAGAGGGGGGTATGGGACACTATGGCAAGTTGGTTTCACAGATACTTGCTGATAGCAAAAGAATGGTGAGACTCAGGAATCTTGCATTACATTCCAGGCTTTAGAGGCAGTGTGTTTTATTGGGCTCAGACTTTTTTCCTCATTCCTCCCCAAGTGTGACGACTCCTGCCCTGTCTTCTTCGACCTGTCCTATTCTCCGTCCTGTCTCTATCTCGCTATTGGCTCCTTGTCTCAGTCCTAGGGTTGTCAGGTAGCTGATCAGTTTCCACTCCTCAGGCTTCCCATCCCAGTCTCTTTGCCCGGTATGTCCC
Organism: Mesoclemmys tuberculata; assembly: GCA_007922155.1. NCBI lineage: Eukaryota > Metazoa > Chordata > Testudines > Chelidae > Mesoclemmys > Mesoclemmys tuberculata. The sequence goes on along the minus strand of ML675620.1, from coordinate 26,459,173 downwards.
GGTCCCCTCCATTCCCCTCTGCTCCTCTAATGTCCCCTCTAGCCTCCTTTCACACCCCACATTCCCCAACCCCAATGGTTCCTAATGGCTCCAGTTTTTCATCCAATTTCAGTATTCCGTACTCTCTTTTTCTTAATCTTTGTCCAGCCAGTCTGTTCTCTTCCTGCACCCCAATACCTTGCCACCTGCATCTTTCCTTTCTCCTCACCTCCTTCTCATCGTCCCATTGGTTCTGTCTCTTTGCTGAGCCTGTCCTACTTGTTCTCCCTCCTCACCACCTTCTCATCCAATCTGTCATGTCATTGTGGTGTCGTCTTCTCCCCTCCTTACGTCCTTATTTCAGTCTGTTCTCCTTCCTCTGCTATGGTTCTTATCCCTTCTGCATTTGAATCAAGCAGTTTCCCCTTCAGTGCTGCCTGGGCTTGGTGGTTGGTCATTGGGAGCACAGGAGAGACAGGTTCCCTGCTTTGAGCTCAGTTGCCCTGACCCAGATCTGCAGTTTCACCAGCTTTAGTCATAGTTGACACACACAGAATTTTCTTGGAATTACGCTGCTAAAACCTAAGAAGTGTCTATAGAGCATGTACAAAGGGCAGTTTGTCAAAGGCTTATAAAATGGCCAAATGTGGACAGATTTTCATGGGGATGGCAAAAGACGCAACTCTGCCCCTCCCCCCCCAAAAAAAAAAGAAAAGAAAAAACCCACCGTCTGCCAAATTTCAGATCCCTGCTGCAAAGTTTGAGGGTGCTAGAGCTCTACAAAGAAAAATCACCAAATATTTTTAAATGGGCAGAACCAGCATTTTCCCCCAACCTTGTTCCCTGAAAATGGCCCAACTGTTTTGACTGGGACAAAAAATAATTATTATTCAGTGATATAGGTCGCTCATGTAATGCCACTAGTATGCAGACCTTCGATTGTTAACCTTTGGCGTACTGTGTGTACATAGAGATTACACATACAAATAAGAATTACTTTCCTTTCCATAAGCTGTGTTCTATCGAAGTGACCTGTGAATCGGCTAGTGTGATGGCAGCAACTCTGGCTAATGGTGGCTTTTGCCCAATTACTGGTGAAAGAGTACTGAGCCCTGAAGCAGTCCGGAATACCCTGAGTTTAATGCATTCCTGTGGCATGTATGACTTCTCAGGACAGTTTGCCTTCCATGTGAGTAACTGTTGGATGCTAATTTGTATCTAACAAGAGAAACTAATCTATACTGGGTTTTAAACAAATGTTATAGAATTGATCGTTTTGTACTTAGCTGTTCCGTGAATTCCTCAGACGTTGAACACCTTTTTAACTTTCAACATTTTAAAGCGTCATGAAATTAATCACTTCAAGGTATTTCAGACAAGTACTGTTTTCTGACATTTTAAACTCAGGTTTCATTTTTGGCCTAAAAACATACAGCTAGGCTTCAAAGATATAACTCATCTCCTTACAAGAGCAGTATCTACATTGCTTATTCAATGTAGTTTTAATTCAAACAAATGTCATAACTGGTGAAATCCTAAATTAGGTAGTAAAACATTGCATGCATGCAAGCACACTCAAGTCATGTTAAGCTGTCAGGGTTAAACAAAAGGGATCTTTGCATTAAAACAGTTTTGTAGCACTGTTGTTGCAAATTATCCGTGATGTGTTCGATATCTGTGTGTGTTTCACTTCTCTGCTGTAATTATCAGGCCTGGGTTTTAGTCCATGCTGAACCACTGACATGCTGTCTGACCTTAGGTGAACAACATAAATGCTGCTCTGTCTCCAGTTGCCTTATCTGTCAAGTGAGGATAATAATGCTTACCCAATTTATAAAATATTGTGAGATCGATCCACTAAAAGTGCTATATATAATACATTTTATGTGCTAAGTGTTATAAATATCACAACAGACTAGAATGTTAACATAGTATATTAAGTCTTTAACTTCTTGTAGGTTGGTCTTCCTGCAAAATCTGGAGTTGCTGGTGGCATTCTTTTGGTTGTTCCTAATGTTATGGGTCTGATGTGCTGGTCACCTCCTTTGGACAAAATGGGCAACAGCGTTAAAGGGATTCACTTCTGTCATGTAAGGAAGACTTCCTCTAACTTTGAATATTTTTTCTTTTGCAACCAACATTTACCTAATTAGTTAGCATGGCTAAGGCCAAACTGAATTTAAATGGAATCCTTAAATTTGTTCCTGTATGTAATTCCAGTCTGATCTGATCTGAGTTTGAAAAGCAGGCTTATTTTCTGACTTTTGTGGCTCTATTTCAAATTAGATGTATTATTGGATCGTGCAAACATTTAGAAAACATGATGAAACCAATCTTGGGAAGAAAATTTAATGAAAAAATGTTAAGGAATAAAATGTCTTGTGAGATGAGACTAGCACTGATTTCTTTGATGATCTATAAATACAAGATTTCTTCCACCTTAAAAGGGCTTGACTGAGTCCAAATATTCTTAACACTGGCATCAAACGACCTTCAGTCTTTCAAAGATCAAGTCTGTCGCAAAAGACAAAGCTAAAGATGGCTTGTCTGACAGTTGTCTTCTGAATTAAGAGACATTTTGTATGTATGTATTCACAGAAAGACACACTTAAACTCCATTTAGCTCCGATATGTTAGTACAACAATAATTTCATTGACTTAGCACTGCTTACTGGGGCCTTTGGTGGCTAATAATAAAATGGGAATGCTGTTGCTTATCTCTCGGTCAACATCATAATTCTATGCTTGGGAAGAAGATGGTTGAAAGTCTCCACAGAGACAACTCTCAGACAAGCATCATTAGCTTTGTCTTTTGCTGGAGACATGATCTTTAAAAAATTGAAGGGTCCTGTTGATGCCAGTTAAGGATATTTGGACTCTGGCCAAAGATGGTAGAGATCTTGTACAATACTTCATTTGCACAGTAATAATGAATGATGACACATCACTGGCCTTCCAGACAAAGAGAGGAACACTGCAGGGATGCTTTCCGCCTCTTTCTTGTCTCCTGACAACCAGTGGCAGTGCTAATTAGGCAGTATTCAAAAATCAAAGACCTCAACAAAGAAAGTGTGTGTGTGTGGGGGGGGGGGGTGGTCCATCTCTGATGATGATATTATCACAATTCTTATCTATGGCTGTGCATCTGACTCTGAAGTCCGAACCCTGATGCACAAATCCATGATGTTTGATGATGCAGCTCTGTGGAGCCTTTCACATGTAGCCTAGAGATTATTCCATTAATCTCACTGAAAACTGTTACATGCTGATTTTTATCAGAGATGGCCAGAGTCCTGTTCTGAGCCACTTGCTTGAGTTTTTTGAGATTAATGCCAGTCCCCTGAAGACTACTCTTCAGGTTATCTTTGAAGTGTTTATATGGACACCCCTTCTTTCTTTTGCTCTGCCTCAGCTCCCCATACAATATCTGTTTTAGGAGATGGTGGTCTTTCATTCCGATGACATGTCCAGTCCACATAAGTTGGGCTCTCAATAACATTTCCTCAGTGCTGGTTATGTTTGCTCTGTCAAAGACCTTAATAATGGTCACTCTGTCCTGCCAACAAATGCTGATTATTGAATGGAGAAAGCACATGTGAAATGGCTCAAACTGTTTAATGTGCCGTCTATAAGAGTCCATGTCTCAGATCCATACAGGAGAGATATTAGAACCACTGCACTATAAATCTCCAATTTGATGGAGAGACAAATGGGTTGGTTAATGAATTTGTTCAGAGTCAGCCAAGGTTCTGGCTAGCTTTACCGATTCTGGAGGCAATTTCCTTACCCAGGGAATCGTCATTCGAGATGGTGCTGCTCAAATAGTTGACCCGATCCACGCTTTTCAGCTGTTTGCCTTGGATGAAAATGTCTGGTGCTGGGACATTGGAATGAGGTGCTGTTTGGAACAAGGCCTCTGTCTTATCAAGACTGATGGTGAGGCCAAAAGCTGGGATGCTTCAGAAAATCTGTCAACAATGACCTGAAAGTAGTCATGTCTATGTGCCATCAAGGTACAGCCATCTGCAAAAAGTTCCTCAGCTAGAAGTCTCTCCAGCATCTTGGTCTTAGCATTGGGTCTTTGAAGATCAAAGAGGGAGCCATCAAGTCAGTAGTGGATGTATATCCCCTGATCCAAGTCCCTTGTGGAATGGCTGAGAACCTCACAGGCAAAGAACAAATTGAACAGTACTGGAGCAAGTATGAAGCCTTGCTTCACTCCCTTTGAGATTTTGAATGTGTCAGACGAGTCCCCATTGGAGAGAACTTGCACTGTCATGTGGTCATGGAACAGACAGATGATTTGTATGAATCCTTTTGGACACCCAGTTTATAAAGAATAGTGCATAGACCCTTTCTGTTGACTGTATCAGAAGCTTTTGTCAAGTTGATGACTGCTACTGATCCATGTACTGCTCTAAACAAAAGGATACTCCAATATTGAGAGCATTGTGCGACATTTAGAGTAATACATTCACCTGACTTCTAGATCAGTTGCATAACAACCTGTTCAGGGATGTGTGGCAATATATTAAATCTATTATTATTTTTCAGTCTAAATGTTTGCTTTTAAGTCATATATGAAACAATACTTTCCATTAAAATCAAACCGTTTTTAAAAACAACTGTTATATTAATAAAGACCTAATAACTGATAAATTGGGAACCTTCACATTGCTGCAAAATAAATAAATAAATAAATATAAACATTTGTTCTTCACACTACAACAGTATGGAAAAAGCTACATGCTGTAGTACCTCTGAATGTCTTTTCCTGCAGTGATTCTAATTTAGTGACGATCAACTGTTGCATTGAATCTTCCTAGTTCAGTTTTCTAGCACAGGTCTTATGTGTTCCTGTGATACAGCACCCTACAAGTCTTTGTGAAGCATATATTACAGAACCAAATGCTATAATATATGTGCAGGAAATATTAGAATAAGTTAGCTTTCTTTCAAAATACCACCAATAATCAGTTATAAAAAAATTTAACTATTGTTATAATCTGATTAAAAACATGTCTTTCTTACTAATGTATGGAACGGCAGTTTATTATAAGAGTAACAAGAGACTTCTCATATAAGTCAGGAACTTAACCAAGTAAGTCGTGGTTGTTGTGAAGCATAAATATTTGAAGTGTTGGTATTAATAACCTCAGGTGAGAGAAACCATACAGTATGCAAATAGTGATATAGGTCTTTTTGATTGTTTGCAGGATCTGGTTTCTTTGTGCAATTTCCATAATTATGATAACTTGAGGCACTTTGCAAAGAAGCTTGATCCTCGTAGAGAAGGTGGTGATCAGCGGGTAAGCTAAAGATGTTCTTTTAATGACTAATTTGTATAGTCGTCAGTTGAAAAATGTAAGGTTCATCTGTAAACATAAAACTGCTCAATGACATGTATTGCATCAAAACTTAAAGATAAGTTAAGCTTATCAGTCTAATTTCACCAAAGCACAATTTATTTGTAACCAAGTTTGTAATATCTGTGATGGGGTTAAACAATTACAAGATTTGTGTAAGATTCATAGTTGCTAAAGACTTAAGCATTTCCTCTTCCCAGCTAGAGTGGATGTATGGTACTTCAGTAGTATTTAGGATGAATTTCAGTATTCTCCTTACTTTTTAATAAACATTTGGCCAACGGATGGCTTAGTTTTTCTGTTCTGCACTGCTGTGCACGAGATGTGGGGGTCAGTATTTTTCACATTGGTGTCACTGAAATCAGAGGACTCAGAGGTATGCCTACTGTTGAGTTGGAAGGTATAAAATCCAGCTTGAGAAGACATACCTGCGCTAGCTTTCATCGAGCTAATGTACTAAAAATGGAAGCATAGCCACAATGGTGAGAAGAGTTAGCTGCCCAATTATGTGCCTCGTGTCTTAGATGGGGTTGTTCTCAGGGCAGCTAGCCCCCCTTGCTGTTCATGCTGCCACAGCTGCTCTCCATTTTCAGTGCACTAACTCAGTCAGCTAGTGTGGGTATGTCTACTGCAGCTGCCATCATATCTCCTGCTCAAAGTGCAGACATATTGCAAAGAGTTGTAGAGGCAGTGCACTCAGTGCTTATGTGTGGCCGGGAAAATGGCCTCATTTTACTCTGGATTAGTGCCCCTTACTAAGGAGCACTGTTTTCAGGCTCTGAAGAGAGTCACTCCATTTCTTTTGTACTAAAGGATAATAGATGTGTTATGGGTGCTTGACGGTAGGAGGTGAATAGCGAAAGATTTTCCTTAAGGATTTTACAGGTATATGAAAGTTTCCCAAAGGGAAGATACAGTAGCATGAAGGATTTTTTTAATGTTTTCACTTGCATGTACAATTCTCTTGATAACGATCTGATATGGAATTTGAACTGTGTATAGCTGGAACACATAACTATTTGTAATAAAATGTCAAGAAGTGGAGATGGGTGGAATTTGATGGTCTGTTGACATTAATTGCAAAATATCAGTAACACTCAGATTGTTTCTTCACGTACACTAATAAATAATGTATGTTGCTTGAACAACTAGCATTCCTTTGGACCATTGGACTATGAAAGTCTCCAGCAAGAACTTGCTTTGAAAAGCACAATCTGGAAAAAAGTGTCACCTGAGTCAAACGAGGACATCTCCAGAACCGTAGTATATAGAATGGAAGGTCGGGGAGAGCAAAACTAAAGGAATGGGTTTCTAGTTTCATAAAGTTCTTCATTTTAGAAGCCCTCAAGCATTTCTATATTAAACAACTTCAGTTGTTTTGTTTCCTTGATATTTTTGGTTATATATAAACTTTTTTCTTTTAATATTGTGTAAATACTGTATATGCGATACCAAAAATAGAATATTGGCATTTTAAAAAAAGTCAACCAGCTTTCATAATTCCTGTTTTAAAAGATACCTACTTTGATATATTTGAGAATTTATAAATTAATTAAAGGTGGGAAGATTTTGTAATGGCCTCTTACCAGATCTGAAACAGAGAAATGCAAGTAGTATATCTAAAACATAAAGTAAAACAGTACACCAAAATACAGTCAGATGATAAATCCCCAGATAGGTATACCTGAAAAAGAAACAAGTTGTGAGTCTTGACATTATCATCTATATCTTTTCTTTCACAGTAACTTACGAAATGTATTTGCATAATTAGATCCCTTTGGTACCATGCTAGCCAAAGATAGCAAAGTTAATTACCAAATTATATTCTTTTTTTAGCCAAATCATTTTAAATTAAGGATGTTAATTTTTGTTTACTAGAAGAGCAAGTAGCTTTCTATCTTGCAAAACTGCTCTAATTGCATAATTAGCTAAGTTAGGAAGAGAAGGATTTCTTAATGAAGTATTTTGAGTGGTCTACTAGGAGCTGTCCTGCCACCTACGACTCATAATGCTGCCTTTCTAATAATACTACACTCCACTTTTATGTTAGCAAATGTAAGCAATCTTAGTTTTAGAGAGAGAGAGATGAAGAGAAAATATATTCAGAGTAACAGAAATTGGTAAGAATTATAAAAACTGTGTTAACAAAGTAAGTATTACTGAATGTAAACAGTACTTCAGTGTTCTAGCCTTGTTGGTCCTAGGATTTGAGCCATCTAAGGTGGTGAATTAATATATTTTATTGGACCAACTTCTGTTGGTGGAAGGAAAAAGCTTCGAGTTCCACAGAGCTCTTTCTTCCTGCAGATCTGCAGAAGAGCTCTGTGATGCTTGAAAGTTCGTCCTTTCCACCAACTGATGTTGGTCTAGTAAAAGAGATTATCTCACCCACCTTGTCTTGCTCTGAATTAATTTTAGCAGTTAAAATATTTGTTAGCTATGTTATATATGTACTCTCACTCACATACACATAATGTGATTTTACAAGTTAATAGAAAGTTGCCCTTTTTTCCTCCTGTTTTAACCAATTTGCACTTCTGTACAGTCCTTCCCTAGTAACAAAACTTTCAGTCTTCTGTAGCAAATTACAAGCACATCTGTTAGTCTCAAATAATGCTCTCTTCGTACTCTGGAACAGTTTAGTCAACATAAATTTTAGAAGTAGTTCAGGCCATGTAGGTAATAGTTTCTGAATTCTAGAGGCCAAATGCATAGCCATTTATATGGTTCTTATTGATGCTGAATGTTTTGTAAAATTCTTTACTCGCTATATTTGACCTCTTTGCCCTTGTCTCCAGCTGATTATGCTTTGTTCCTCATCTCCCTCCCACCAGTTAACCACCATACAAAGTCCTAATTTATTAATTCCAAAGATGTACCCAAATAACTTCTGGTAAGATCTTTTTTAAGAGCTACCGATATAGTATTTACATAAAGGTCTCAAACGACATATGTAATTTTCTTTTGGACAGGAAAGTATGTACATACTAAGGCTACATCTAGACTGCACACCATTCTCAGCGGCATGTAGCATACATGCCCACGTAGGGTCCCCTAGCATAGGTATAAATAACAGTGTCACGGTAAGGCATGGCTTAGGCTAGTAGAGGAAAGACAGGCCTGAAGGACAGTATGCGAGTACATACTCTACTTGCTCAAGGTGTGCCTTCCTGTCCACGCTGATATTTTTAGCACTGTAGTGTCCTGCTGCCGCCTTGATGCCAAAGCCTTTCCCCTCCTCAGAAAAAGACTCCTTCAGTGGGGGGGCTCTGCCAGTGGCTGGCTGCTGGAGCTTTCTCCTGCCACAAGGAAAGACTTTGGTGGAGGAAGATCTAAGCCTTTCCCAGCTTGCCAGAGCATTTCCTCTCCACAGTGAAAGGCTCCAGCAGCGCGGAACTGCTGAAACTTTAGCTGTCTCCCTTCTGCCAGAGCCTGTCACTGAGATGTAGCTACACACCACAGTATGAGCACAGCCTACTTTTCACTGTGATGTGTAGCTACAGATGCCCTACAAACTGCCAAAAATGATGTGTAGTGTAGACGTAGTCAGAATCATTACAAAGAAGAAATAGACTGTAAAACTACTTGGGTACTTATAAAACAAGAAAATGCATAAAGTAAGATGTATAGCCTACTTTGATGAGGAAGTCGCTCTTGATTAAGGATTTATTATAGCTTAAAAGTACAATTCTCACATGAATATGAAAGTACAGTTTAAGATGTTAGATAAATAAGTACTTTTGCATGTGAGTCCAAATGATCTTTTTGTAGAAATACATTACACTTTTTCTAGTAAGGCTATTGGGGCTATTTGCCTTTGAAGCATATGATTATAGAATTGCTTAGGCAAACCTCTTCAGAAGATTAACATACAGTGGTCTTAGAAATCCTAGTAGAATAATGCAGCAGATACTATTAAGTGCACTTCAGAAAAATGGCATAAAATACTGAATGAAAACTCAGCATATAATTTTATCTCAGATGTTTTACTTATATTTGTCAAGGGTTACAGTGAGGTAAGAGCAAGGGAAGGATAATTAAGGTCTTTAAATCTTGAAATCAACAATTTTACATGAATAAGAATGTTAAGGTAAAACAGTAGTTACAGAGATGCTGCGAACAAAACTCTGCATGGGCGCACCTCAAATGTGCTGAATTGTGTTAACTTGTATTGAACATTCAGAAGGATTGTAGTATGGAACCTACAGTGTCTGTGCTCTAGTGAAAAGAACCCATGTTGTTGATTGTATTTTAAAATGAAGGTGTACCTGCGTAGGGTAGAGTTTACCTAGCTCTAAATGCATTCTTTGCTGATTTCACATTATTTGGAACTAATTTTAAAACTAAGCTCAAGCTGGAGCAATTGTTCATGCTGAATTCAGATCTTAAAATAGTAACCCACAAAGCTTTAAGTATTTTGGTATGTAAATTACACATGGAGTTTGGGAAGAGAAGGCAAGTCATACATAGTAAATGTGACAGGATTCAAAATATACAAGATTCAACAAGTGATTAGACATTTATATGGATAACAAGAATGTCCAGAGTTTTGGGGTTTTCTGGTGTGTTTGTTTTTTTTAAGTTTTGGAAGGTATGTAAATCCTCATATGTCAGGCCTTTAGCCACCTCTAACTATTGGGGATAAATTGGAAACTTTCCTTTGAGCCAATTTATCCTATAACCTGCCCATTCCACAGTTTCTTGCTGCTTCTGGTACTGGCTGCTGTTGGTGACAGGTTACAAAATTAGTTGGACCATGGCCTGATCAGATATGTTGATTCCTGTACACTTGTATGTTTTGTGAGCAGGGTCCTAAAGAATGTGGTGGTAGGGGTTAATCATTACATGTTTTTATTGACGTTATTTCTGAGCACATAAAGGATTTAGTATTCATATGTGTTATGGCATTACCCATTCTTGATATTCAAGCATTTGAGCTGTTTGTTTTTTCTTTTGTCAGATCATTAACATTTCATTGGAAATGTAAAGGCTTTTTTAAACTTCATTTTAGCATTTGTGTTATACCTTTTGGCTCAGTTCTTTAAGTTACTTGTCTTGTTTTCCATTTTTCATTTGCATTGTATGTTGTTTATGTATCTTGTTGTCAAGCAGGCTAATTTTTGTATTGCGTAATAAATTTATTTTAATCTGATTTTATTGTATTTTTTTTTATCAGTGAAGGACAACTTCCATTCAAACACATTTTTTGAGAACAAGATAAGATAGTGAACATATTCCAGGAATTTAATCTTGGTTTAAAATAGATATGGTGGATGATATGAGTCAGTTAAAACAGTAATTGAAAACACTTTAAAGAATCTCTCAACTACATTTTATGAAATTGTTCTTTTTTTCTTTTTGTTAGAAATACCATCTTAGAAGCTCAAAAATAATAAAAAATATGTCATGGTTTTCTTCAATTTCCCACACTTTTCTAAAAAGCAGAAGCTAATATGATTGTGTTTTTACTTTGCCTACACAACAGCACCATTGCTTTCATTCCAGAACTACATGGCTCTGAGGATAGAATTTAAGTTCAATATTTGTGGCCTGGCAATGTAACTGGGAAAGCAAGTGTATTAGTTTTGGTCAAACTAATAAATTGTAGCAATCAAAATCATTTTTTAAAATTAGCAAAGAATAATTTGTGTTAAATCTTACTTATAATCTAGAAAATATTCCACACTGCATCTTAACATCTTAAAGGTAGGTTGATTTGGCGTTAAAATAGGTTGATAGTGATACTTATAGCATTTTGGGGCAACAGTTGACTTTTTAATGTGTATTATGGTTCTTTTGGTATATTCTACACACTTTGTAACAAAATTATTGTTGATGCCAATGGAATTGCACTCAGAGACTGAATGCAGTATATGAAATAGAGATCCATAATGTGAATGGTTCTGAGACAGGATTTTGTCCTTTGAAAATAAGCATGAAATATGGAGTGGATGGGTGGATTTGAGAAAGAGAGAGAATAACACCAGACAACAAATATTTTGCTTCCTGAATACTTTTGGGTGTACCTTATGGATTTTGGGCTGCTGATGACAAAAATCACCATGAAATTTCCTATCACATACCGTTTTTTTGAAATGGCCTATATTTGTTATTTCAATTCATAATTTAGGTCTATTAAAATGTTGCCCACAATGTAAGCTGAAAAGTTTTCTATCTTGTGCCCAAGCATGCCTGGGCATGCAGTGACACTACACCTAATGCAGGCCACACAACATGCAGTGGGAATGCTAAGGCTTAGGCAGGGCGGATGCTGGCAGGACAGGTTTTAGAAAGGCTATGAAAGCATTTCGCATACACCGTTCTATGCATTGTGTTTATATCAGTTTGCATTCATGTTGATGCACACGCTGTATGTGCATAGCATATTGTGTGTACTCACAATAATAAAGCAATTGTGTTTTCAGGAGAATTTGTGATAGCAAAATGTCTCGCCAATGTCGCAACAGCCGCGATAGGTTCTGTAACATTTTTGGCGAATATATGTTTAAACCTCAAAGACGGAGCATGACTGCATGTTTTAAGAAAGCGTATGAGCTCTACTTTGGCTGTAAAATTGGTCATCAGGACAAAGCCTGGGCTTTTCACGTTTGTTGCGCAACATGCGCTGTCAGTCTTAGAGCTTGGCTCAAAGGTACTCGGAAGTCAATGCCATTCGCTGTCCCAATGATATGGCGAGAGCAGAAGAATCATGTGACAGACTGTTACTTCTGTCTGACCAATGTGTCTGGGTTCTCTGCTAAAAACAAGAAATCTATTGAATACCCTTGTGTCGCATGATGACATTCTTCCAGTACTGAAGCCACCAGAGACATGGAGCCTAGAGGAGGCAGACGAAGATGCCATGATGCATGAGCCAGGAATGGAAAAGGATACTGATCCAGATATTGAACCATTTACGTCAAGTGAGCCTCATTTGATAACTCAATCTGAGGTAAATGACCTGGTCAGGGACTTGGGTTTGTCAAAGGCCAAAGCAGAATTACTGGGTTCAAGACTACAAGGATGGGGCCTGCTGTCACCAGGCACAAACATTTCTGTCTTTTGCAGCCACCAAGAAGATTTGACACAATTCTTTGGTCAGGTTGATAATCTGTGTTTCTGCACTGACATTGATGGGCTGTTCACTGCTTTGGGTTGCCAGCAAGACCCACAACAGTGGAGTCTTTTTATTGGTTCGTCAGTGTTAAGCCTGAAAGCTGTGTTGTTACACAATGGCAGTGTCCACCCTTCAGTACCAGTCGGCTATGCAGTCAATACACATGAAAAAAACGTACAGAAATATAGAAGTTTTGTTGAAACACATACAGTACAGCAACTACAATTGGAACATCTGTGGAGATCTGAAAGTAGTCGCGCTGCTACTAGCAGTGCAGATCGGATACACAAAGTACTGTTGTTTCATTTGCAAATGGGACAGCCGTGCTAAAGAGTCTCCTTACATTAAAAAGGACTGGCCACTCCGTAAGCAGTTGGTTCCAGGGCACATAAATCACTTGTAGACCCGACAAAGATATTTTTGCCTCTTCACATAAAACTTGGACTGATGAAAAATTTTGTGAAAGCGATGAACAAGGAGGGTGAAGGATTTTGATATTTGAGACAGATGTTTCCCAGAATAACTGATGCCAAGATTAAGGAAGGCTTTTTTTTTGGTCCACAAATCAAACAGGTCATCAATGACAGGCGGCAGTTCGAAGAACTTCTAGTAGAGCCGGAGAAAATGGCATGGAAGGTATTTAAGGATGTTGAAAATTTTCTTGGCAACTACAGAGCACCAAACTCTGTGCAGCTGGTTGACAACATGCTCCAAGCCTACAAAAGCATGAAGTGCAACATGTCACTAAAGATTCATTTTCTTCATTTGCATTTAGACTTCTTCCCTGCAAATCTTGGTGCAGTCAGTGACGAGCATGGTGAAAGGTTTCACCAGGACATTGCAATCATGGAAAAACGGTGTCAGAGCAACTGGAATCCATCAATGCTGGTCGATTATTGTTGGACACTTAAACGAGAAGCCTCAGACACTTGAGTGCAAACAAAAATCAACAACAAAACATTTTTAGCTCAGTTGAACTATTGCAAAGCGTCAGCACTGTTATGCGATTAAACACATTACATTCAATAAAAGTCAATTGCTTGTTTCTCCAAATTCCTGCGTGATACAAGTAGTCTGAAATTATATTTGTGTTCAGCTTCAAGAGGTCCAGCATAATCAAAAAAAATTTGAGGACGCAACACTTCTGAAAAAATGCGTCCAGTGTGTAATATAGTTTTACTCCAAATTAATTTATAAGCTGTAGTTACTTACAACATGCTTTTAAAATTACTTTTTTAATAACACAGTGAATAAAAGTGTGCAGGACTTTTTGAAAATGTAGATAAATCCATGATCAGAAGAGTTTAGTCTTCTTCAATCAACAAGATGAGGAAAGTTAAAGAGGGGTATAGCTCTGGGGTAGGGGGAGAAATACACTAACTTTAGAGGGTCTGTGTTCCTTTGTATTTTGGGTTGGTTTTTTTTATATGTGCCTTTTTATCTACTGAAATCATTTTTGTTGTGGGGGAGAGGTGTTGTATATTGTAAAGTGAAAGCTGGAAAAAAGGGAATGGTGAAAAAGCCAGTAGAAAAATTAAAAACTTTTTATCACCCAAATATTTACTCATCTACACTGTAAAATATTATTGCTCTCATTACCTCAGGTTTTGATACATACATGTCATTGATTAGTAATGCACAATATTTCAAGTATGAGCGTTCTCATTTAAATAGTAATGTTTTGTCTGTTTCTAACTAATATTTAGAATGCTGTAGTCTTTTTGGTTTTTTTTAAATTTGATTTACATTGGGCAAAACAGTGCAAAGTTTTGTAATTTTTTATTTCAAAAGTTGAATCCATGATTTAAAAATGTTAATGTTCATCAGTGAAACCTGAACTGTTTTTTATAATTATATTTGAGTTTTTTAGAACCATTTAACATGCATAGTCAATTGTATCTGCAGTACGTTTTGTCCTATTTTGTTTAGGAATCCAGATATCACATAGGACATTCCACATCTATGCTACTTGTTGGAATGGCAAAAGGCTGTAGAACTTTTGGGCCTAGCAATAGTAGTTATGCAGTACCTAAAACTTGCTAGGAACTTTACAAAAGAAAGAGACATCTCTGCCCCAAGCATCTTGCAATAAAAGATGAAATAACTTACCTTCAGAAATGTTGATGAGGCTGAAAATCTGGTAAAAATCTGGTAAATTGCAGCCACCTTACAGTAACGATAGCTCTTTGAAAGGTGTCGTCCATACATATTTCACATTTGGTGCATATATGCATGAGATTTGGGGCTATGCCTGTGCCCCTCACACCATCTCGGTTCCCATAGCAAAGGAGCAGGGAGGCAGCAGCTCATGCTCAATTCTTTCACCAATAAGAACCCTGAGAGCAGGATTCCAGGTAGTGGGAACAGAAGGCTGGGTGTGGGATCTTTGTGCTCAGCACATCTTGAACTTCGATTACTGTAAAGGAACCATAATGTCTTTGAGTGAGTGTCCACACAGATTCCACTGTTGCAAGCTAGGAGGTAGGTGAGTAAATGCCTACTTGAGTGCTTGTACTGCCACACTGCTGAAGCTTGCATCTGACTTATAGGCTTGCACCGGGGAATAATGGGATATAACAGTGTGGCCTGAAAGCCATTTTGAAGCTCTGAATATTTCTGAAATGGGGACATTTGCAAGGCAGGCCAAAGAAGCCACCTGGGCATGCGTGGAGTTAGCCCTAATCTGTCAAGATGGGTCTTTCTTGACTAGGTTGTAATACATTGTGACAGGTCTCGGGGTCCCCGGGACTGAGTCACCTTGTTCCTCCCTGCCTCTAGCGAGAAGGAGTCTTACCTCTGGTGGCTGGGTATTAATTTAGCTCCCTAACACTGTGAACCTTTCAGCCACTCAAGCACTCTGTTCTGGTTTATGCCAATCCTGTTTTCACTTATAGGTTAACAAGGGGTGCATCTCTGTGCCCAAGTCCCTTTTGAATTGTTCCCCTGTGATATCCACCCCAATACTGGCTACTCACAGAAATCCTAGATGAGATACAGAGCAGTGTATACCAGTTTACCTTAAATCATTACTCTTGTAAAATGCACAACACTTGAGAGTACCTACAGTAAAACAAAATAAAGTTTATTTAAGAAAGAATAGAGGTTCCACTGCAAAGGAGAGACTGATGGAAACAAATGTTTACCATAAAACGTAAACTCAGACCTACACTTATTAATAGTTAGATTTTCCTGTCTAATGAAATAGGTTCCCCTCAGCAAAGTTGTCTGTTGCAGAGCTGTCTGGCTTCCCAGGAATCAGGATTCAGTCTTTCATGAAACATCCTAGCTCAACAAGATGTCTCCTCAGTACTGGGTGCAGAATGTCCTCCATCCTGTCATGTACTGTCTCAGTTTGTCGTCCTAATTCACAGACAAAACATTCCCCTGTCTGTTACAATGGTCCCTTTTTGCCTCCAAGAGGTTTCAATTGTTATACTTTGTCTTTGATGGTTGTCTATTGACTTTTCTGTGTTGTTGCAGCAGTAGACAGTTGAGCAATACATTACATAATTGGCTAGCCAGAGAAAGGTGGTAACACCCTCCCACTTGAATGGGCCATCACTGAGACATGATTTCCTAGTGACCCACTTTCACTCCAAGACCTTAAGGGCAGAATTTTCAATATATTTGCTTTTGTCCATAAATATTACACATACACACATCTCACAGTGATTATCAATAAGTTTCAAGCTTTCAGTAGGGACCTCATATGCTAGCCTTCTTAGATAAATACCGTGAAGTTGGTATACTGGGGTAGTGAGCTTGTCTGAGATGAGTTGCTGGTAAAGGATAGTAAAACATTTGTCGGTTGGCACCAGTGGACTTCGTCTGTCAAGCATGCCTTAATCCAAACCAAGATGCAGTCTCAGTAATACCAAGTGTTCCTTCACCCTCTCAGAAAACGCCACAAGGAGTCTGGGCACACATCTAAACAGACTAGTTCTGGCTAAATAAAAATAGAATGACCTAATTACGTGTGTGAAGTTTCTCTTCACTTGGGGAGGAGTGAGGTTTCAGGGAAGAAACCACCAAGAGGCAAATGGATTGGTTGATGTGAAAGTTGGACATCACCTTAAGCAGAAACTTCCAAGTGAGGCCTGAGGATGACTGTCCTTGTGGAAAATTGTATATGGCAGGCCTTTGGTAGGAGGGCATGAATCACCCCTATCCTTCTAGGTGATGTGATGGCTATGAAGAAAGCAACCTTAATCTATTGGTTCCCTGTCTGAACCTCTTTACCATCTATCAGTTCCATTAGTACCAAACTGACTTCCCATGATATGGGTAGTTCCTATCTGGTGGAAAGACACAAATGTGAGCATCCTGAGAAATTGCAATTCCATAGGGCATGAGAAAATGGAAAGATGTTGAATTAGGAATGACCAGTGGATATTTCCACTTGTTGTGCCCGTATCAAGTTATGGGGTTGGTCCAGAGTGTCCTGTAAGACAGATATAAGGAAGAGCTGGCACCATGTTGCCTAGATATAGAGCCAAGTGGAAGAGGTTCTCTGCCAGCCTGGTTGAGGATTTCCTGCTGTGAAGTAGAATGTCTTTCTCTGCACCAGGGAGTAGCTTCTTTCTGTAGCAGTCATCCAGGTGGTCAGATGCAATATCATCAAGTCTGGATGAAGGACCCATCTGTGAAACTAAATCTACAGGACTGGTGGGGTAATAATCAGTTCAACACCAGTTGGAACACCAGATCCAAAACTGTCTATCCCTCATTGATGCTGTCAAGATGACATGACCTGCATCTTGCCTTAATTTCCTCAGCAGCCTTAGTATCATGGCGATAGAAGGAAAAGGACACATTAGACTGAGTCCAGGGGAATAAAAAGGCATCAGACAGTGAACCTGGGCTGAAACAGAACTGTTTGCACTTGGTGTTCTGGCTCATCATGAACAAATCCACTTGTGGGACCTGTTTTTGGAAAACTTCCAGAAGGACCATGATGCACTAATGTGGTTTGGAATCCTGGGAGATGTTGAGCCATGAGTGTAACACTAATGCTCAATACCAGTATCAGAGGCCTGTAGCTTCCTGATAAAGGGGAAGTATCTGGCTTCCCTTCGCCAATTGGCATAATGCATTGCTGTGGTATTGTCCATGAGTACTTGTATGTCAGACCCCTGATCAGGATTGGAAATCTTTGCAAGCCAGTCTGATGTCCCTGAATTCCAGAACATTGTGTGTAGAATGGTCCCAGAAGGACCCTGAATCTTCAGTTGGTCTTTGTGTGCTACCCACCCTTGGATAGACTCTTTGGTGACTAGGATGGATTCGCTGCGGTGAAACCTGTGAAAAGGGTGTTCTGTTGCATATTTTAGTCAGATCTGTCCATCAGTTTAAAGGAGAGAGAACTTCCAGGGAACCCAATAAATGTGATACTGTCCAAAGTAAAAATCATATTTCGCAAGACACGCTAAGTAACTGGTTACTCGCCTCTGCAGGCTAGCCAACAAGTAGTCCTTCCTTTCAAAGAAGTCTAGTCTCTTAGCATCTCCCTCTCAGAGGGAGTTGAACTTTGTCCTTTAGTTGCTTGGACTTCCTGTGGGCAGCTTGGACCATGAGTGTACCAGGTGAGGGGTATAGCTAAAAGTGCTCAAATCCCTTGACAGCGTCCTGGTACCTCCTGTCCACCCTTTTTGATGTAACTGGGATGGGTGCTGAGGTGTACAAAATAGTTCTTGCAGGCTCAAGGTCTTTGTCGTTGATTGGCATAGCCATTTGCCCTGATGAGGTCTGCAAACTGTTGCTTTTCCTGGTCCACTTCCAAAGGGATGCATAATGTTGCCACCAAGCAGTTAAGTAGATCTTGAAAGACCTTCAGGACATCTGCAGATGCAGGCAAGTTTGAGTTGACTGCCTCATCTAGTGAGGAGAGTGATATGGTATGTTGTTCAGGTCCTGTTTGGGATCTGTTGTCCCATCTAAACTCTTCCTCCTACCAATCGGGATCAGTTAGAGAGAGACCTGGCTCTGGATCCTGTGGACAGGACTGGTTGCCTTGAATATGAATTTTACCTTCCAGGGGGACCAATATGGTCATGGCTGGTACGAATAATGTGAAGGGCACCTTAGTGGGTACTAGGAGGGCAGTTCTCTGTGTGACCCCAGTGCTCTTCCAATTCCCCTAAGGAAGTCTTGTCCATAGATCCCTGTCATAACCTTGGTGAGGAGTGGAGCCCAGGTCAGAAGATTCTGCTATGGCCTTTTGGGGAGGAGATGGAGAGTAATTTTCTTTCAACTCTAGAGCCCCTCTCTGGTGTGCTCTGCCTTAAATTCGACACCAAAGAGAGCCTTATGATGACTATCCAGAGCCCAGTCATAGGTGTGATCATGTACCAATTTGGCAAGAGTCTGTCAGTGTTGTATGGGGGGGCCAGTGCCAAAGATCTGACTGATGCTGAGGGACATGGTACAGTAGTACACAGGACCATCCTGGCTGACGATGAAGAGCTTGGTATTGATGTAGACAGTACCAGTATGCCAGTGGCAGTGTGCTCCTTGCATCTGGATGTGACAATTGGTCCCAACTTTGACTTTGTTACTGAAGCTTTGGTATGGGACTTCATTTTAAGACTTCACAAAGTCTTAAGAGATGCTTTCCATCCCCATTCCTTCACCAGTGTTGCTGATGTGGAGGGCTTACACGGGGCACTTCAGGAGCTCAGGTTGGTGTCAAGGCTAGTCAAAGCACTGGACGGGCCAGCTACTGGTACTGGAGGGGTCTGGTACTGATTTCTCAGAGGGTCTGTCTGGGACAGAAGTTCCCTGCATTGACCTCCTGAGGAGAAAGAAGAAAAGAGAAAGCTTTGCCTCTCTGCTCTTCTGTCCTCTTAGAGAAAGATTTACAGATGGAGCAGCATGCCGGCCTGTGGTTCTGACCCTGGCATAAGAGACATCAGGTATGTCTGTCACTGACTGGCATGGCTGCATCACAGTATGGGTGGATCAGGAAACCTGGCTACTTGGGCTCTGCCATCTTGGATTGCGTACAAGGGGTTGTGTACTTGGGAGGGGGTGTGATCAGGAGAGAATTACAGGAAGAGAAGAAATGCTCTTACTATACTAAAATAAGAAAAAGGGTATTTCAAATGCACTCCAAGAGTGGAATTTATGGACAGTTGCTTGGAGAACTAAAATTTTAGTATCTGTGACAAAGCTTTTCCTCAGTGGCTCCAGCGCTTCCTTCTAGTGGTAGGCCAGGGAACTGCTTCGCCCTTTAGTCGTTTTCCACCCTCTAGTGGTGAGTGAGGATAATACAGCCTCTCTAAGATGGCCACTCCCTGCTGGCTCCCAGTCCTGTCTCTGGTTCTCACCAGCCCTTGTCTCTTCACTAGGGCTCTTGCTTCTCCAGTGAGTGGCCCATAGGGGGTGTGGGCAGCCCGGTCCTACTCTCAACTCCAGACCCCAACTCAGGGACCCTGTAAGTAGCAGTCCTGCTCTGTGGCTTCAGGAATGCTGCTAGCTTCCCTGGGTTACTTCCCTGTGCCCCATGACTTAATGTCCGTACCATGCCCAAACGGGTCCTTTCTGGCCTCCTTGCTAGGGAAGGTTCTTGACCCTTGACAGCTCCATTGGGTGTGGTAGTGCCCAAACCAAATGTCCAGTTCAATCTTTCCCTTCTGGCAGGGTCTCTTCCCTTAAGCCTCCAGACCTGGGGAACGGTCCTTTGCTCTCTTTGGGCAGGGTTTTCCCTCCCCCAGTCTTTGTACCTGCAGGGTCCTCCTGCCAGCGTTCTGCTCCTCCTAAACCATCCTGGCTCTTGACAGCATCTTGCCTGCTCACATGCACTGGTAGCTCTCCTCACCCTCACAGCTTCAGCCACATCCTTTCTTTGGAGGGGAGGCTTTTAACAAGTCCTAGGGTGGGCCTTGATTGGCTCCAGGTGTGTAATTAACCTGGAGTAACCCCTGCTCAGCTACCAGGGGAAAAGGGACTTGCTAAGCCTGGGGCAGATCTATTGGCCTTCTAGCACTCTCCAGTAGCCATCTAATCTGACCCTGTCATATATCATATTTAGGGAATGGAATGCTATCTAGTCGCATGCTAAAGATACTGTCCCTGATTAATAGCAGTTAGCGGGGGGAGCAGAGAGGGGGAAGAGAAGAAACTTTCTTTTTTCTTAGTTCTTATAACTAAGTTCTTTTTTTCACTTCAAAATTTTCAAAATCTACTTAACATAGAAAAATTTATCTAGAACTAGCAACAAACTGTCACCCCCATCAATCACAATTGTAGATGGTTGTGAAGATGTTGCTTTGTAGGGTAATATAAAAGTTAGTGGCTAGCTGTACTAGATGTGTCACGAGTTAGCATTTCTGATTCGAGCCAACTTTGAGGATTGAGTGAGTGTGCTGCTGGAGACACTAAATTAGAAGCTCAGTTTGGTGATATCCTGCTGACAGTCCTTTCTTATGCTTGCTTTGCAGTTACCTTTATAAAAAAGAAGAGCGGGTCAAGTCATTGACATGAATGTGAGCATTTGGGCCCTCTGTATAATTAACAGCTAGTCTTTTTATTATTAGCTTTGAAATTATTGTTTTTTATGCAGGCACAGAAAAACGTGTCAGTTCCATGGTAATAGTGTCTGTCTTCTTTTTTGATGTCTTTTTCTCCTCTTACCTGTTCTTGAACTAGGTGGCACAAAGTATTCAAGAATATACTGCCTGTATCTTCATTACTTTGAATCTTTGTTCTGTGATATTACTTGCACATATTTTCTCCAGTCTTTTTCTGATCCCCTTCTTTGATCATCTACAGCAGGTCTTCTCAAAGTATAAACAGCGCCACCAATAAATCATTGCCAGGTGTTTAGCAATACTCCCTGTGAAGACCAGGTTATGTTAACTTGATTATCTGATTTTCTCACTCTTGGAAGGCAAATTATCCCTAAATGTAAATGTTAAGATACTACCATTCAGTCTTCATTAGGTGAATTGAACTGTATTAAAGTTTACCAGCTTTTGGCATACTGCATACTACTGAGAGAGTTGCAGACTGAGATCTGAATTTCCTGCATTTTTGTTAGTCTTTTTGGCTCCTAGAGTTCAGTAGAGTCACTTGAAATTGATAGTCTTTCTTACATTTGTTAGTGTTTTCATGAAGCAGTGGAAGTCACCTTGTAAGCCATCTAGCACTTTCTCTGCATATTTAAATCTATATATTTACTAGCATATAAGAATTGACAAGAACTGGCTTTATTTTTCTCTTCTTGGATGTAGTTTATAGTTATAAGTCTTTAACAGTTAACATTATTAATGGTACCCCAGGTAAACTGTGTGCACTTCGTTTGCAAGCATCCACTTGGCTTTCCATCTTTCTACAATATTCTATCTTAGTTCAGGTAAGTCAATCTGTCAAGCAGCATGTTCCCATACTTTGCCTTGCCAGGCACCACAGTGTCACACCTTATTTGTATTAAATATAACAGTCTGGAAACATGGCACATGGCCAAGCATATGGAACTCCAGCAGTTTGGCCTTTTGGTTCAAGGTGGAGCACTGCATACTGAGGTCTTTTGCCCCTGAATGTTGCACTACTGAGTTGAGGGTTGCAGTTAGCCACCATTGTACTAAAGCATGATCTCTTTCCTGAAAATAATTTGTTGTATTTCCATTTGACCCTAAATCGGATTTATGAAAAATTTTGGAGAAATGTTACTGCGAATAAAATTACATGATCATTTTTTAAAAAAAAGTTACATTCTTTTAAAATATATGCATGGTGAATGAAAATAAGTATCACCGGGAAATGTGTGCGCCTCTGATTTGGAAATACATTACTTGCTAAGGGAAAGGTTAGATCAAGACCACTTGGAAGCCCTTATGATTTAAGTAATTATTAACAAAGCTATGTGAACTAAGAACAAGGTGCTAAGCAATTTGAAGAGGTAATTTTCCTTGCTTCCTGTTGATGTGATTCACAAGTCAAAAATTTTTCCTTGACGCAGACAACTTTTGTTTTGTACAAGTGCTCAGCATCAAAACTATTTTAGGTCTTTCAGCACTCATAGACCTTGTTTTGGCTGAAATATGTAGAACATGTTGGCCTGCTTTTCTGTATGAACAATACATTACTGCTCATGGCCAGCATATACACAGACATTCCATAAAGCCGTTCAGAGTGCTTGTTTCTGCTTGTCCGTATTTCCATTTTTAAACATTTATTTTTCAAAAGACTAGAACTTGCCTAATCAAGGTTGTAAGTGGTTTAAAGATGACTTTTAGTATTCTCTGAGTGAGATAAATTATTTAACTTAAAATCAATAGATTTCATATTCATATTTGTTACTAGATTCATGTATAGTATATATGCTTCGAGACTTAAACAAACAAAAATACTTAAGCTCTTTTTTGAGTGCTTGTCTGTTTTCCACTCTTTGTGCTCATGTGCCCAAATTCATATTCTTAGCAGTGTCAGTCTCTGTCTCTGTACAATTAATCCTTTTGTAGTGTGAGAAATTGTTTTTTAAAAAAAAATAGCAAACCCAAACCCTTATTTTTTTCTTATTTCTCTGGTATGACTTCTGAGGCAGTGGGTCCAGCCCTTAAGACAGAGCTGAAGTATCTTGGATGTAAGAGCTGCTCCTGAGGAACCTCATGCGCCTTGGTGAGGGGTGTATTACTGACAGATACTCCACTTATAGGTCATTTTCTCAGAGTGTTTTAATTCTGCATTTTTGTTGGGGATAATTACGTGCCCCTCTTAAGATCTGGGAGTGTCTGAGGCTGAAAAGGCTGAGCAAACCTCTTCAGAAAGTGTTCCTGTGAATTTGGGATCAACTCACAGCTCTGGGACTTAAGTCTAGTAGAGACCATCCTCCAAGACCAGTAAAACATCTGCAGTTCAGGGGAAGAAGGAGCACTTCCCTAATAAGGGGCACAGATCTCTGCCTCCTTGCTGGGTCCTAACCCAAAAAAAAAAAAAAAAAAGGCAGAGCTCCCTTTTTGTTTGGTCTTTTATAAGGTCAAAGATGGCTCCAACTGGCACCCTGTCAGGCATTGGTCCCTGTGGCTCTGTATGGACAGAGTCTGAGCTCCAAGTATTGCCTGGTACCATTCTTTTAGCACAGAGGTTCTTGATACCAGCAACACTGGTACCTGCCACTTCAACAGATTCTGTCTTCCTATCCGCTATGCTGCCTTCTTCAGTGATGACAGCTTTTAAGTAGTGATTGTGCTGTCTCAGTGCTATGTGAATCACCACTACTTTCAACTTACGCTGTCAATAACATCTTCAGGACTTGTCGGAACTCCCCAGTTTTACCTCGGACTCCAATTAAGACAGCTGCACCTCTGGAAGAGGAATAGTCTTTCTCCTCTTCAGCCTTGGAGCATAGCAAGGAGGCATCATCAACACACTTTAAGTCCTGACCATTTTGATTCTTTCTTTGTGACTAAGGAAATCTAGGACATACTATATTACCTCAGACCTAGGAGTTCCAAAAGAGAGAACTCCCCTGGGCCTCTGCCTCATATTCCTACCATCAGTCTTGTCCCTATTGGGCACCATGGGGCTTCTGCAGCTCCTATCTACGTAGAGTTATGACTCCTCCTTCAAGACACAGGGATTGCTCACAGAGCACTTCCTTCTGATTAGCAGTCTGCAGGAATGGACTGGGCAGGAGAGGATCTGCAGGCTTGTGAACAGATCATTCCAGTCTCCGCTCCCTCTTTTTCACGTGTTGAAATGGGGGTGGTATCCTGGTCAGCAAGCACAAAGCCTGATTATAAAACATTTCAAGATTATTATGCTTTGTATTAGACACACTCAAAATTCCTGGGGAAGTTGCCCAGGAGAAATCTCATAAACTCTTGGGCATCTTACGTACATCTTTGCATGGATTGCGATGTCAATAAACGAGGGCCTTATGGAGCAAGGCAAACTTCTCAAGTAGATGCAGGCTAATCAGTGAAATCAGGTCTCCATGTTAAGATTTAAACAGTTCTACACACACCCTGTTCCAGGTTGCTAGTTGGGGCTGTGGTCCATAAAATGACCAGACAACTGGGACTACCAAAATCAATGTTCAGAGAAGCAACCTCAGAGACTTGACCTTATTTGTCTGCAAAAATTATTCTTCAACTAGTCTGCAGACGAGAATTCTCCGTTATCAGTCTGCACTGGCAAAATGTTCTAAATTGGGACAGTATACCTAAATTCATGGAGAAGCTCCCTCATGATAACAGGGAGGAATATAATGCTTTTGTCTGAGGCACAGCTTATGGTGCACACTTCTTTCCAGGCTGCTCTTAATACTTCAGATACAGCAGTAAGATCCTGGACCACTTCTATTGCCTTGAGGAGGTCCTCTTAACTACAACCATCTGGAAAATCAAAGAACAACAAACAATGAGAGAGGAACTGCTGTTTGAGCGGGATGCATTTTGTTTAGTACTTAAACTGATGAAGGCCTGCACTTACTAAAATGTCTAGGGGGACACCGAGGTCACTAGGGTGTTTATACACCTGCATTGAGAAAAAAGCAAGTCAGGCCACAAACCTATTCAAAAACAGTTATGCTTAGTAGAGGCCATCTAAATCTCCTAAAAAGAGAGCTGTACCGGAGGAAGAGACCATCTGCCTCCACTTATTGGCTGTTCAATACAGCGTTGTAATCAAGGCAGCAAATTTTAGTCCTTGGTTTTCTGAATGATTTTTTTCCTATTGTTTCCCTGTTTGATGTAACAATATGTTTTTTATTTTTGTGGGTCCTGGAACCCCTCATCACTAGAGACCATTGGGACCTAGAGATCAGAGAGATGAAGTATTTCATATAATTTTAGATTAGAGGTAGGTGAAATTATTTGGATAAATCATTTGTTTGCCCAAACATGTGGCTCTGAAGTGACCAGAACTATTAGTGAATTTCTTTCAAGTTGGCTGATTTATTTAGATGGAACTGAAAAAGTTCAAACATTTTGGGAGTGGTGAAACAAAATGTTTCATTTTGACATGAAATATTTTGTTTCTGCTTTCAGGCTTTTTAACAGAAGCAAGCAAAGGATTCACAAAGCGGGGTATGGAGTGGAATGGGTGGTTGTGGTGCCTCCCTTATAAAATTTTGTCCAGTGGTTAGGATACTCAGTGAAGATGGGGGAGACCCAGTTCAATTCCCCCCCTCTACCTGACAAATGGGGGAGACTTAACCTCTCTGTGGCTCATTTTGCCATGTGTAAAGTGGGGTTACAATTTATCCATCTCGTGAGGACTTGAATGAAACATGCTGTAGATGTACAAATTGTTATGACAGTGTATGAGCCCGTATGGCATATTAAGCTAGTTTCATTTTTCTGTTATTACAGTGATAACTATTGTGGTATAGCAAGGACAGAGGGCAGTATGAAAGTTCTGGAAGGGTGCTATGTAAGTGGTAGAATGATCCGGCCTTTATTCCCTATAGACTAGCCAGAGTCAATAGAAGGTAATTAGTGTCAGCTGACACCAATTAAGGCCCCACTCCTGAGAGACAGTGTGGAGTTGGAGTAGGTGTGTGGTGAGCAGAGGAGTGTGTGAAGTGGAGGAGAACAGAACGGAGTACGGTGGTGTGTGGAGTTGTGCAGGAGAACAGAACGGAGTACAGCAGTGTGTGGGAGAGAGGTGGAGTCCTGAAGAAGATACTGGGCTCAAGAAGCCAGAAAGACAGAGGGGGGAAAGTGGCCCAGGGGGAGGGAAAGCCTGCAGCTGCAAGTAAGGTGCCAGCAGCACATAGCTGCTACTCAGGGCTCCTGGGCTGGGACCTGGAGGAGCGGGCGGGCCTGGGTCCCTAGCCCCCTCCCTGGGAAGACGGGGTTACTGGCGACACCCTGGCCCACTACGAGAGGCAAAAGTGCGAGACCCACTAGGGGTCAAGTAAGGTGCAAAAGTGCGAGAGGCAAAAGTGCAAGACCTACTAGGGAGAAGCTATCCGTTTGCCACACTATTTTTGCATAATACTGAAACAATTACCAGTTTTTTTTAAAACTCCCTCTGAAAATCCCATCCTTGGGCTATAATTTGTTTTAAACATATAATACAAATCCAGCAAGAATAAGTTTCCACTTCCTTCTAGCTAATGAAAGTCATTTTTATATAGACTTTTGGTGAAAGCAGAGTACGTACATCCAAAAGCCAGTAGGCTGATTTTGAGGGAAACAAGTTCCCTCTAAAATGAATTTAATATTAATTTTCAAAGAAAAGTGTGATTAGGCTGTATATGCATCAGAAACATCCAACATACACAGACAATGGTTCCCCATGCTAATATATTTAGTGGGCTAGAGAGGGATATTTCAATGTTACATAGAGGATGTAAACCAACATCCATTTCTAAAATAATTTGGTACCATCCTGTGTCGGAGGCTGAATGTTCTGTAAACTATTCCTCTTCACGATGGCATTTCTGATTTCTTTTTGTCCTTTTCTGCCTATTTTATTAATCCAGATTTCTAGATCCAAGTCAAAAAATTAAAAAATAATCTGACTGCTTGTAAATTCAAAAATGTTTTCTGTACTCTGATGCTGAAACTTTACACACTGGAATTTAACAGATGGATTATATTCAGATTTATAATAATCAGAAGTTTAGGCCTAAACTTTCAAAATAGGAAGCTAATGTTAGGCTCCTAAATCCATATTCAGTTTTGGGCTGAGACTCCAATTAATTTTTTTCTGCTTCATTGTAGATCATTGCAGCTGTTCTTGATCCCACCTGTTCTGGGATTTAGAATGTGAGGGCTTCTAAAGTATCAGTTTTAAACATGGTTGTACATTTTTTATTTTTATTTTTTTCAAAACAGGGTAACAGATTGTTGATTCTGTTTTTCTGCATGTTCATTAAATGTAGTCTCTTCATAGGCATACATTTTTATTTTTAAAATAAAAATAACAGTGGTGTGATTTAGATATTGTTACATTTGGAATTTTTGATACTTTGTACCTTTGTATTGAGACAGTCCCCTTTTCAGGGCTGAGTTGAACTTTCTTCAGCAGCAGTTTGACCATTCTCATAAACCATCTATTAAACATCCCACTGAGAGCCAAGAAGATAGGCAGACTTTGTAGTAGTAAACCTCTCCCCTCAGTGTGAAACATGAATCCAGATTTAGTAGAAACATTCACCGTAGACAGCTCAGAAGTTATTTTTTGAATTTCGGTGTTAATCCAACTGAGAGCTGGATTAATGATGGCATATCCTGTTAACAATGGGTGCAAAAGCTCAGAAAGTCCGACAGCTGTTACAACATTTCTGTCGGCCTTAATACAAAATATTGATGCACGCACGAGGTCATTTGGCAGCCTGTGCACTTGGCTGTTTGTTTAATATGTCAATCTGATTATGACACAGTTGCCAACCAAAAATGACTTTCAGCAGGCCAGAGCATGAGTCAAGAGTAGGAGCACAAAAGAGAAATCACCTAGTGATTTCTAAAACTGCTATGAACTGGCATCTTGTGATTACCTGTTAGCAGTTTAGCAACAGTTTCTTATATCAAAACTCTGTATCTTGTGGCATCTGATAGAGGGTCTTTTATAGGTTAGATATGTGTCTCAGGTTTTTGGCCTCAGTTAGTTTGGCTAAGCTATTGTTGTATGGGGTTGAGACCTGTATTACTGCTTTAATCCATACCTCTACCTTATTTAGCACATGCCCAAGTATCTATGGCAACATAGCTGGCTACAAGTCCAGCGTCATGTGTCGTCCCCTCCCTCACACAACTATTTAGGGTTTTACATCATTAGGTTAAGGAGCCTGATACACTTGGGCTGTCTGGATGAATAGATACATAGGAATGTTCAGGTACCTGGCGTATTGCTGCTGGTCACGTGGACACGTGTGTCCTCAGATTGAGATACTTGAGATTGGTTGGCCACCACCTGAGAAGGAATAAAATTCGGAATGGAGATAACAGGAGCTTGGCTTCTCACAGAAGGTGTTTGTGGAATGTTTGTCTCCTTATCTTAGTCTCCTGATATTACAGTGCATACAACACAATACAACAGAGATTATTTTGATTGCAATACTTTGCACCATTGTACTTCCCTTTAGCCCAGTCTCCATTCAGCCAGCCACCTCAGCACCTCTGTCCATTAATTTTTTGAGCATTTGCCTTGCCTTTGTTACTTCATTACTGCTTTTTATTAAGTGTGAATACTTACTCTCCATTCATTGCTTCAGTTTTAAATCTACTGGGGGCGTACGACGATGGAACGTTGGTGTGCTTTGCTGGACTGGTATTCTGGATTAGCGGTGATAACTGTTTCATTTTCAAAAACAGATATGGAGGAAATTGCTACCTGCATACCTAATATGTGCACCTTTGGATCAAAACCAAAAATTTTAGCCATGACCTTGCACTCTGATTGACCATGATGATGCTTTTGATGGTTGATTGATACATAGTATTGGCCATCTCCACCATAGGTCACCCTTTCTGTGGGAAGTTGCCACTTCGCCATCTTAATAGAGTATGGTGACTATGACAATTGGATTCATAGTTGAAACCCTTCTTCCTGGGCCACACAACAGTCTGTCTACCTCAAACACATTGTCTGCAGATGTACTAATACCCTTTTTCAGAACAGCAAACAGTATGTGGACTTATCAGGTTTGGATGTCTTGGTGATAGACCACCAGAGGAGGTGCATTCATTTGAACCTTGTAGATGTTGTCTTCTAGATGACCTACTGAGTGCATAGCTGCTAATTGACTAAAAACATCCTTATGTGGATTGAACAGTGATTAAGTGAACAAAACACACAAGGATTTTGCTATGATACAATGTTTGTTAAAGAACTCAAGTCATGATCAGGGTGCAGTAACAGCAAATCCACTAACAGTAACCCAAGGCAGAGGGGCTCTCATGTTGGAAAGTATTAAAGCCAGTAATATTAATATTTAATGAAAAATGTGTAAAGAGGCTTTAATGCTTTCCAAAGAGCATGGGACAAAGCAGAAGAGACAGTAATAGATTATAATCTGGATTCAGTGGCCCTGCTCAGCCAAGGGCTTCCGATGGAGTTAATCCATCTTTGAGCTAAATTAATTTTTTCCAAACAGTTTTTTCTTCTTTGAGTGCTTGCTCATGTCCATTCCATTGTAGGTGTGCAGAGGTGTGTAGAGTACCTTTTCACCCACCTCTCTCCCGGTACCCTGGTGGTAGATGGGGCCAGCCAGCGGGATAGGCAGGGAGAGCCTGGTTCCATGCCAAAAAACAAAGAGAACAAGAAATTGAACCCTTCTCAGCCTGGGGGCTGGACATGAGGGGAAGTAAGTTTTACTCAAGGTACTTCCTCATCCCCAAAGCGAAAGGGGGTCTAACACCTATACTAGACCTGCATCATCTCAACAAATATCTTCAGAGGCTGAAATTTCACATGGTCTCCCTTGCCTCCATCATACCGTCCCTGGATCCAGGAAACTGGTATGCTGCCCTCGATGTAAAGGACGCATACTTCCCAATTCTATCTTCCCCAACCACAGGAATTTCCTCAGTTTCTCCGACTACCAGTTTGCAGCATTTCCCTTTGGCCTTTCCTCAGCCCTGAGGGTGTTTACAAAATGTGTGGTGGTGGTGGTGGAGTACCTGAGGTGCAAAGGGTTCCAAATTGTCCCCTACCTGGACGACTGGCTGATCAGGGGCAGATCCAGGGCCCAGATCCAGAGCAGTGTAGATCCAAAGCAGTGCACCACCTGCTGCCGGCTGGGCCTGATAATAAATGAACAGAAGTCTCTGTTAACCCTGGTGCAGTGGGTAGAGTTCATCAGGGTGGTCCTGAACGCTTCCCAAGCCAGAGCTTTCCTACCCCAGCCATGCTTCGAAGTGATGTCTGCCATCATTGCTCGCCTGTACTTCTGCCTGACGACAACAGCCAGGCACTGTCTGCAGTTAGGCCACATGGCAGCCTGCATTTATGTGGTGAGGCTTGCTCATCTAAAGTTCAGACTACTTCAGTCATGGCTGGCCTCAGTTTATGCCCCAAGCAGATATTCCCTAGACACAGAGTGGTCACAGTCCCTGCCCCACACCCCTCTCTCCACCAGATCCTGTTCACACTAGACTGGTGGCAGAGTCCCCGGGCAGCGTTGAGGGTTGTGCCATTTGAAGAGCTAGTCTCCTCGGTCACCCTGGTATTGGATGCCTTGGACTTAGGGTGGAAGGCCCATATCAGCGCTAACCTTGGTACACAAGGGGTCTCGTCCAGGGAGGAGAGGTGCATGCACATCAACATGAGAGCGTTACAAGCTATTCCATTAGCATGTGGGACGTGGCAGTGAGGCACAGTTTTCACATA
Organism: Mesoclemmys tuberculata; assembly: GCA_007922155.1. Taxonomy (NCBI): domain Eukaryota; kingdom Metazoa; phylum Chordata; order Testudines; family Chelidae; genus Mesoclemmys; species Mesoclemmys tuberculata. The sequence continues at coordinate 26,428,429 of ML675620.1, read as the reverse complement.
ATAACCTCTCCCCTCCTGGGAGTGAGGAACAACAAGGCCTCAGCAGGCCATTCTTACCCCACCATGACTGGTTGCTGCATCCAGGTGTGGTCTCTGTGGTTTTCCAGCAGTGGGGCTTTCCCCAGATGGACCTGTTTGCATCAGCATGGAACAAGAAATGCCCACAGTTCTGCTCCCTCCATGGTCTGAAGGTCAGGTCGCTCTCCGATGCCTTCCTTCTTCAGTGGTTGGGAAGCTTCATGTATGTATTTTCACCCATCCCTCTCTTACAAAGTCTGCTGAAAATCAAGAGCGACAAGGTGGACCTTATATTAATTGCACCAGCCTGGATGGGCAAGCAGTGGTTCAGCATGCTGCTGGACCTATCGATAGCCCCCCTGCTGGAGCTTCTGTGATGTCACGATCTCCAGTCCCAGGATCACAGTCGCTTGCTACACCCGGACCTGGACTCCCTACACCTCATGATGTGGAGGATCCGTGGCTGAGCTCAGATGAGTGAGCCTGTTCGGTGCAAGTCCAGCAAATCTTGTTGGATAGTAGGAAACCTTCCACTCAGGTTGTATATCGGGCTAAATGGAAGTGATTTACCTGTTAGGCAGAGTCCCAGGGGATTTCACTTTGGTTGTCGCTGATATAGGTGATCCTGAAGTACTTGTTGCAACTAAAACTCCAGTGGCTAGCCATGGCCTCCCTGAAGGTCCACCTAGCGGCATTCTACTGGCCTTTGGAGGGGAGATCAGTTTTCTCCTGCCCTATGACAGTTACATTCCTGAAAGTAGTGGAGAAGCTATATTCACACGTCTGTGAAGGTCTCCGAAGGCACGCACACACCTACAATGGAATGAACATGAGCAACTCATCTTGAAGAAAACAGTTACAAGGTAAATAACTGTTTTGTTCCCTTGTATGTGCAGCAGTTAAATTTCTTTCTCCTGTATCATGTGGAGAGAACTGTTCAGGGGTTGAAGAGAGCCACTTAAATTAAGCAAATACCCTTATTCCCCTGGCCAATACTTCCACAAGCCAGAAATAGTTGATTGGGCAACCCAGACAATTTCTTACTGAATTGAACATGATCCACAACCTGGCAGGACCTATGTCTTTTCTAATTAATAGAGCTCTGCTGCGTGTGACTCGGGAAAGAGGTGAGCTTGAATGGTGACCACCACAGGTATGTCTGATCATGTGCAAGAGAATTATTTATACAAATACTTGTTACATTTGTGTTAACTGATAGTAAATGATTCCTATCATATCACTTGTATGCAGATACATTTGTTTGCTTTGAGATATCAATCTAATGAAACGCCGAGGTCCTGTTTACACTGTAAAAACAAAAAAAACAGCTACCTTGATAATACCAAACAGTCCCCCTTACTCCAAACATGGTTACAACACATTTGTTCTAGCAGTGTACATAGGATCATTCATTGTTAGCTGTTTCCAAGCCGTGCTGAAGTCTTTGACGTACAGTTGGAAACCCAGCTAAAACATGGTATTAGGTTTTGGTTATGCAGTATGTAGATGGGATGTTTTAAGAGTGCTGGACTACAAAGGTGAAGGGAGATCTCCCATAATGGTAGCTTTTCCAGTGTAGACCTGAATCTTTCTAACCTCCTGCCTTTGAGCTACAAGTTATTCTTGCCAGGTTCCTCATTGGAAAAAATCTGTGCATCTTCCTTGCAAAGTTTTACATTATTGGAAAATCTTTGTTGTGGGGGGCTTGACGTTTTGTTTTTAAATCTAGAATGGGGATTCTTTAATAACGCTTGCTAAAGTAGCAGTTGTCTTTATTTAAATGCCAGTGACAATGTATCTTACACAGTTTCTGTTGTGCCACATAGTGCAGTGAAGAGAGGAGGAAGTAGAGAAGAAGAGATGCTTTTTATAACTACTACCTTTGCAGTCTTTTATACATTTACCCATATGAGTTTAGTGCTTATCAGTGGGGCTAGACTGATAACAGCAAAAAAAAAAAAAAAAAAAGTAACAAACCCACTTAGTGTGACAGAATTAGAATACAAAAATAAAATCAGAAAAACTACTAAGTTGGTGCAAACCTGAGTAGGCAGCAGCAGCTTAATAAATATTATTTTGTTTATTTCCAGCACTCTAGAAGGAAGGAGAGACAAGCAGTAGGAGCTAGTTTACTTTATATTTCCTATCGGTACTGAGTGCCAGAATTCATGTTAGAATGTTAGGATATAACACTTTGTAGCCGGGCTAGTGCCAGGATTTGAGAGAGACAAGGCGGGTGAGGTGATGATATCTTTTATTGAACTAACTTTTTTCTGTTTTTCACCAACATTAATTGGTTTACTATAAGGTATAACAGTTCTGTTTTGGATTCTGCACTGGAGCTGTGTGCTCCTATATGATGGTACATATATTTAAAGATAACTCCCTCGTACCTGTCCTTCAACTGCTTAAATCTCTTTGGATACAAAGTATGTAGTAGGGGCTTGATCAAAAGCCTACCGCAGTCGGTGAAAAGATTCCCCTAGACATCAGTAGGCTTTGATCAGGCATAAGGTGAATTTTGTTTTGTTGTTTTTGAAAATGAAGAGAAAAATGTTTCTACCAATTTGAGTAGCATGAACAGTCACCTTCTGAGTATCAGACATACCATTCCTAACCATTTGTGTGGCCAGAGGTGTGGTGAATGCTTCTGATCGGACACCAAGTGGTTCCACTGACATAAAATGTTTCCCTAAACATTTGACTGTCACTTTATGAACCTACTCTACTTATCTCCCACAACATGCCAGAGTTTTTGCCCTCTTACTTATTTTGTGCTGCCTGCCATACTTAATCTTACTCCTCATATTCTCTTGCCTACTCCCAAGAACAACATAAAATATTTGGCAACCTTCTATATCAAGTGTTGACTTTTGCAGTAGATGCCATTGGTTAAGGCCAATAATTTCAGAATTTTGAGAATGGAAGCTGTTCATTTTTAGTTTTAAAAATTAAATACTGCTTTGATCTCTTCTGAGTTAACTTCTGTAAATACAAATTCTCCATCTAGCTCTTTTTAGTTACTTTTTACATGATGCATGTTTGCTGAATTTAATTGCATTTATCAGTCTGATACGTGGCGTGTTAACACTAGTTAGATTATTAAAATATTTGGTTGTAACCAAAATTCACAGAAATAGTTCCTTTCTGGAAATTTCTAAAAGGGCTATGAAAAGTCTTGTGTGAAGTTCAAGCAATGTCTGGTATTTAGGATTTTCAGAATTCCTTGTTTAGTAGTTGAATCAGTTCATATGCCCATCAGTGTGGTTTTTAGCTGCTATGTTTTGAATCATTCCAGTGGAAAAATCCACTTCCTTACTCTTATTTTGTGAGTCACTTATTTATGGTGAGAACTAGGACCGAGTGATGCTGACAAGCACTCAGAAAAGGAAGAAACCTTTCTCTCCTACAGAGCCCAGAAGTTCCAAACAGAAGGGCAATGAATCTCTTCTGCAAAAGTTCGCAGTAGGAAGCCGACTATCTACTCTCCACCAGCACTGCGTACACTATAGAGGACTAGCATAGATTTTGTTTAGTGACGTGGCTGGTGATTTATTGAAGGCTGAATTCAGTCAAAGACTTGTGAGCTTGAGACGAGTGTCATGTGTCTGAATCTTGGATGTCTCGTTGCTCTGTCTTAGGAACAGAACATTTTCTCCTAAATTGAGAGCTAAGACTTTTGATCCAAGACTTTTAGAAGATGTAGAGTTAGAATTACCTTTTGCTTACAGAAGTGTGGGGAAATAAATAACTTCTGAATAAGAACTTTTTAACTCGATCTATAGCCACTAGCAATCCTTGGCCTCATCTCAGCTTAGAAAGTGACATTTTGGATTTTCCAGTTAATAAATAAATGGGAAGGGGAAAAAACTCTTTAAAGAGGACTTTTGGAAAAAAATGCTTCTGAGAAATGCAAATAAGTCTAGCTCAAATTGAGAGTTTAATTTTTGCCACACTTGTAATATGAGGTGCAAAATGCCCTCAATTCATGCTGAATTAATTAGGAATTGAGAGTGCTTAGCAGCTCGAAGTTTTGAGCCCGTAGTTCTTAAATTTCATACTGTCAGCAACCTAATGAGTACATTGGGGAGGGGTATTTCCTTGCAAGCAGTGTAGCAGTTTTCATTTATCTCTGTGGTGAGCCACCTCCTCAGCTGGTTTCTGATAAAATGAAAAAGTCATTATCCATTTGGTGCCTGTATTTCTAAACACAGACTGCAGACAGATACTTGGAAAAGGGAGAACTTTGATCAACTGTTCTTAAAGGGGTTGATAATGGGATTCAGAAGTGTACAACACCAGCTCCTATCAATAATGACCAAGTTACCATGTGGTGCCTGTTCAGTAGCTTATTTGAAATGAGCATGGTGATCTCAGTCTAGCTCCCAGAGCATGCATCCACATCATAAAGCTGTAAACACCACATTGCTTGACACTTTCATTGATAGTCTCAATAAAGAGGTCAGGAACTGAGTGATCATGGAAATTGAACTACATTTTAATTCCTGGGAGTGACCACTCCAATAACAAGGCCTGGACACAGTAGCCGAGTAGTGTGAAGAAATTGCTGCTGTTCTCCTGATAAATAGATGACTTCAATCTACCTGTTTTAGGTACGCATATCTCCATAGTATCTGGGCACCCCACAATCTTTAAGGTATTCATCCTCAACACTCTGTGAGGCAGGGGAGTGCTATTATCCCTGTTTTACAGCTGGGGAACTGATGGAACAGTGACTTGCCCCATGTCAAACAGGAAGTCTCTAACAGAGCAAGGTATTGAAACTGGATCTCCCAAATCTTTGGCTAGTACCCTAACTATTGGAGAATCTTTATCTTTGTCTGACGTTGGTCATGAGTGCGCTAAAAGGGAAAAAATCCAACAGTGCATTGACTAGAAAATGGATATGATACATTGCAATGAGGCAGTTGATTAATTACAAAACCTTTTCTGTAAGCTGTATGTAATAAACTAGATTTCAAAGCAGGAGTGACTTGACAGCATTTACAGCCTTTTTCCTCTATTTGGTTGATCTATTGGAGAGTAAAGGGGAGCTTTAAAACTCCTGGAGTGACAGTGTGACGTTTTTTATCACGGGGGACAAGAAAACGTAAATAACAGGCTTGGGCTCTTGTCATGCTTTGCCGTGCCTGCCTGTGTTAATGATACAGGGCTATCTGTGTGTCACAGTTGCAATCAAGCACACCACAAGAACAGAAAGACATAGCAAGTGGCTTGGCTTATAGCAGAGAGCATCAAAAGAATGATGACAGGCATTGAAAGATGAGTTCTTGGATCCCAGCCCTGCAAAGGGGCAAGTGAAGTCATTGGGAGTCACGGGCTCCCAGCACCTCACAGGTCTAGGCCCTAAGTTACTAGAGTTTGGATTTTGTCATTTTCTCTGTAGAAGAGCAACAGGTGATTTAACTCAGTGAGCCTGTGTTTCTAGAGTAACCCAAGGAAGCTGGCAGAGTGCTAACGCCCAGAGAGCTTGCATCAGTGTCAACAGAAGGAGGCAATGCAGGAGTACAGTAGGCCAGTGATTCTGTGTTAATGTTGATTCAAGCTAACCCCAGTAGTGTTCCTTCTGCTAGATTAAATATAGTGGCTGTGCCTGACTTAGTCTTTTTGTTTTGGGTTTTGAGGTCACAGTGTATGCTGTAAACACGTCATTTGTTTAATTCCATCTCTTTTTCCATATAGGATATTGTGCTGCTTTATAACAAATACCTTTAACTAAAATATCTTGGTAAGGAAATGAATGTGAAACTATGTGAAATGATTCTGGCTTATGAAAGGCACAGATGATGATCCAGCACCCCCAAACATGCTCTCAGTGCCCCATGAACATATCCATGCTGTTCAGGGAACAGATGGAGAGGCTGGGTGTGCATGTATGTGTAGAGAATTCCTTCCTTCCTTTCTAGTGCACCAAGATCTGTGATTCTGTATTTATCTGTTACAATGATAGTCTAGAACTGAGGCATAGTTCAAAGCAAGTTGAGTAGGCTAGGTTAAGCTTGGGAACCTTGGTGAGGGAGGACAGCGCTGTGAAATGTTGCAAATCTCATTGTAAAGGGTAAGACTTTGTATCTTTGTATCATGAATGCTTATGAAATTAACTGGGTGAAATAAATATTCAGTTCTCATTATCCAGAGCAGCCTTTCTGAAATGTATCTTTTCTGCTTTGCTTATGCTCATTAGATTGTTTCTTTATTATGTAATATTGTGAAGTATTCTGGAATGTAATTTGTAGAAAGCCGCCATACTATATGAGATAAAGCAATGGAAAGTACAAGCAACATCAGTGTCTTGATATAGGCACTGTATGCAAAATTCCTCAGATACCTTTTCCTTGACATCCTTGATGCCGACTTCAGCATCCCCTACCTTCTTGTCCTGGGTCTCTGTGCAGCATAAGATACTTGTAATGATGAATTATGCAAATGATGCAGTGGATTAGTGATTCAGTAGTATATGGTGTTGTTTTTAAAAGAGAAATACAGTTTGGGCAACAAAGGCAAATTTTTCTAATTTTTTATCATAGTAAAATACAAATAGGTGGTGGTCTGCTTTCTAATAGTCCTATAAATTCAGACTTGGACCAGTGAACATTAAATTACCTGTGGTGAACAGTTTGGAATTTGATTTAACAACATTTTAATATTGTACTGGAAATATACCTAGGGAAATTGTTACATAATTGATGTTTTCCAACAGTGACCCTACTATATCTTAGCTTTCTTTCCCTAAGTCACTTCAAGAAAAGAAAAAGAAATTAATTTTTTTCCTTTCCACTTCACAGGTCAAGTCTGTGATAAATCTCTTGTTTGCTGCCTACACTGGGGATGTGTCTGCTCTCAGAAGGTAATGCCAATATGGTGTTGGGGAAAGGAGATCACTGGTGTTTCAGCTGCTATTGCACTTTATTTCTGAACATATGACCATGTTAGGAGACTTTGTAGCTGCTTTGATACTCCGTGATAGCTAGGCATTTAAACATACAAGGCTTTAAAAGAATGAGTTCTATTGCATCTAACACTGCTTTTAACATCTAGTCTTCAGATTCCTGACAGAGCAAGGAGTTATGAGCTCATTATGCAATCAGTCCTTTGTTCTTCATAGCCAAACTTCATGTGGATAATATGAAAAATAATTTGTACATACAGTTATAGTCAGAAGTGTAACCATATAAAAATGGCACCACTCTGCTTTGACACAAACTGATTTTTCCCTTTGTGTCAAGTCATTATGTGATCTTCCTTGCAACTTTTTACAGCAGAGGAAAAGCAAGCTGGATTCTAGTCTGACTTGTGAATCACTCCCAGAACTATGAAGAAAGCTCAAATGGAGGAATGCTTATTGCTAGTGATGTAGAAGCCAGATGGAGCTCAGCTTGATTTTCAGATCCCAAGTATCATTTGGTTGTTTTTTTAGGGCTGGCAGTATTTAAAAATCCTTTGAATTGAACACTGAGCAGATTTCACGCAGTCATTGAGAGAGCAGATAAACATGGAAGGCTTAATTCTCCACTGTATCTTTGCAAAGCTGTGGCAAAGCTAACAGTGAAGTAGCTCTAGTAGCTTTATAGTTGTTAGAGATTCTTACTACACATTGATGTAAGTTCCCTTTGCACTATGCATCTTCTCTGCCTAGAATCATAGTGTTTTGGTGGGAAGTACGTACACACATCAGTATGCTCCATGGTGGCATTTTAAGAGTGATTTTTAAGATTTAAGAGCGATTTTTCTGACTGGAACCACAGATGAAGATGTGAGAAAGGAAGCAAATCCCAATGTACTGTTAATGCTAGGTCATTTTGGTGCCTCTCTTATTAAAGCTCAAATGAAAATATAATGTACTTTTGATACCACTTAAATCCTGTCTCAGAGGGCATTTCATTGGTTTCCAGTAGAAGTATTACTTCTGTATTATTTTTGTAATTATTTCTGTGACTGTCTTTCTGAATTTGGCTTTTCAGATTTGCTTTGTCAGGTATGGATATGGAGCAAAGGGATTATGATTCACGGACAGCATTGCACGTAGCAGCTGCAGAAGGTAATGACTCGTGATAAATAAGACAAACTATTGATTTAGTGTGCTTAGTTTAAAAAGTATATTAAATCCTTCTTTTATTTTATAGGTCATGTGGAAGTAGTTAAATTTTTGCTGGAAGCCTGCAAGGTGAATCCTTTCCCCAAAGACAGGTGAGCAGTTGCACTGTTAGTATGAAGGAGAGGAGCTCCAGTACATAATTAGATTGGTGAATCCAGCTCTAGTGCAGTCAGTCGACCAGAGTCCTTGTTTTCTTTGAAATCTCATGGGTTGCTGAATGTAGTGACAGCTTGAACCATTCATCTACCCAGCTAATTTCAGCTGGTGCATTTTTGCCCATTTGATCCATCAACACTAATTCCTTCCTTAAAGAAACAGGAATTCCAGACATCAATAGGGAAGATTGAGAAAAATAAATCGTCTGGAGAATTTTCTCCCAAAAAAGACATCAAAGCAAGAAAATGAAATTTATAGATTGACATGTGTGCGTGCATGTGTAAATATATGTATGCAGAATGCACACACAGATGTGGAGTGTAATAGGTGTCTGTCTGTTCCTGTCCAGTATAACTAAAACTATTCACAAATTTCAGTGTGAACTTGACTCCGTTGGAAAATCTGTTTTACTGTTCTGGTGTCCTGAGAGAAGTGCGCTCATGCACTCCGCATGGTTTGTTAGATATAATCATTCATTTTATTTTTCATTTCACCTTCACTTTTATTACTGCAATTTAGACAATATGGCATTGGAAACCAGGGGAAAAAGGTCATTCTGAGGTTCCTCACCTATAAAAAACAAGGTGTGACACCAGTAATGAAACCACACTGGTCCACTCTGTATCTGATTTCACCAAGTAAACTTTCGTCCTTGTCTCTGCTTCCTTCCATTTGCTTGTGCCTTTCAATTCTCATCTTCTACTGTTGCTTATCACAGTGATTTGGCTATTTAACAATAAAGCATTTGAGATAGTTAGCTTTAATTTGGTAGTTTTTCATGCTGGGCTGTGCAGACTAATACACGTTTGCTGGTATAGTAAATTAATAAATTCTATTTATATTATATGCCCATGATGTCCTTCTTACAGTGCTTATGGAAGTATCAAAAAGCAAAGCGTTTTCAGTCATTTACCTGTGATTTTTTTCAAGCTTTCTGGTTAGCTGAATAGAAGTTGATTTTTATTTTGCCCAATAGAAAGGTCAGATTTTACCTTCGATACTGTCCTTTCCAAACGGAAACCATAGTGCTACAGAGTTCTTACGCCAAGATTAAAATGTAACCAAGATTGGTGGGAAGTCTGCATTGTGTCTGTACCTGCTCTAAATACCAGCTTTTCCATTAAAACCCCTTTGGGGAAGAGTTCCTGCTGTGCTGAAAGGATGTCAAAGATCAATATTAGGAAAAACACCATCATAAAAATTATCTGAGGCACGTTCCTGTGGTTGATTTTACTAGGTGTAAGGAAGCCAAAAAAATGTACACTTTACACTTGTTTTGTTGGTATAATATATTTAGATACCTTACTCTCCTGTTTAAAAGGAGGAAATGTAAAATTATATGCAATAGCCTTTGCATACTGTTGTGTTACATTTGGGAGGGTTTTGTGTGGATGATATATAAATAGCATCAGATGCACACATGCTTGTGTGTGTGTTTAGCTGCTGTTTGTGTTTACTGTTTTGCCTAGTTCAATGACACTGTCCATTAAAGTGCAGTTCTGCTCTGAAAAAGTGGCTGACAAAATTATTCAATTTTTATTATCTTATAGTGATTTCCATCTCAAATGTGTTCGGTTTTCACATTTTCAAGTAAAAAGATTTTGTTTCCAGGGGCTAACAGTGCAGACTCTCTCAACTTGTGGGCTGAAGATCAAATTGGGGTTTGTTCTTTCTTATATATTACTGATGGTGATGGTAGATTCTACTTCACTGACAATTTTTAAATCAAGATTAGATGTTTTTCTAAAAGCTGTGCTCTAGGAATTGTTCCAGGGAAGTTCTGTGGCCTGTGTTATACAGGAGGTCAGACAAGATCATCACAGTGGTCCCTTCTGATCTTGGACTCTGAATCCCTGGGAGTAAAAGTTCTTCATGCCAGATTTTGTCCTTGGTGACACCTGTGATACCACATTGAAGACAGTGATGTTGCAGATGTGTGACTGGTCAGCCTATAATTCACTAAACAATTATAGTGAAGCACAAGAAGGAATACAATCCCACTCATTCTCCATTAGTAGTAGTGAAAACATCTGTTGTCAAAAAAGGTTGGGAGCCACTATCTAGTTCACTAAAGGTACCTACACAGTTGCTGAATTTAGTACATACTGTACAGGCAGTAGTAATCTCATTCATCAAAATATACTAGAATTCATAGTGTTGGGTTAACAGTTCTTTAAAATCACTACTTGCTTACTGATTTTGGAAATATTGTGCTCACTGTTACAGATGGAATAACACTCCTATGGATGAAGCATTACATTTTGGACACCATGATGTATTTAAAATTCTTCAAGAATTCCAGATCCAATACACACCTTCAGAAGATTCCAGCGATGGAAAGGAAAATCAAACAGTTCATAAAAATCTAGATGGCTTGCTATAACCGTCTTCAGCTACATCCCAAGAAGCAAATCACTTATCTTTGTAATTGTGGAAGATGAATATGAAGAGCGTGTGTATTTCTGTCTGACAGTGGTGTATATTTTACAGAATATTTCAGTGTTACAGGAGTTTTCTTCGTGATACGCACTGGACAAACCCAATCGCTCCAAAAAAACCAAACAAAAAACCCTGAGAATCTCCCTCCATAATGTGAGCAATATTACCTCGTGTTGCGTATAATTGATGTAAAAGAAGTATTAGTTGTTGATGGCTTTATTGTGCACTACTTAATTTATTTTTGTGTTCTATGAGTACCTTAAGTCCGTGGTCAGGAATTTTTCTGTTGAATTTGCATTTCTAAACAAATCTTCATACAGTGTGGCCAAATGGAACCAGGCTGCTGCCATGTGCAAGTGTCACCATGGTTTTGTTAGATTTCAGGAGTTGAGGATGCTGGTGTAGATTTAGTTGGTTTATGTTGAACAAGGATCTGCACTTAGCTCCTCCCAAAAAAAAATTTCCCCATGCAACCTTGTTTATATAGTGTAAATCTCAAAATAATATATTGGTGGCATTTGTACACGGTCTAGACTAATTGTTCTTAGATCAGGGAATCTGTTTTAAGGTTGGTTTGATGACCAAATGGCATACAGGAATATAACTTGTTTGACATTTTTTTGAGCTGTTTCTTTCGAATCCCCTTTGTCTAGACTCTCTCTTTCTCCATATTCAGCTGCTAAAGTGCTTTCCCTTTAGTTGGAGAAAGCAGGTGCTTCCACAGAATGCAGTTGTTCCTGACAGGCATATGTGCATCGGGGAGGGAGGAGGGTTGGTAGGCTGCAAAATAATTCATCTCAGTCTTATGTTTTGTCCTTAGCTGCAGATGCACCAAAAACCATTTACAGGAATGTAAGTATGTGAAAGGCAAAAATACTAAACCAAATGTTACAAATGAGTTAGGCTCACAATAAGAAACACTGATGAAGTGAAATATCTTAAAGGGGCATAAAGCTAATCAAAGCATGAGCAAGACTGTGGGTATGCCAAACTATGGGTCTAACTCTCTTATGCTAGCGTAAATCTTTGAATAGTTTTGTTGAAGCTTCTGATGTCACACTGGTGTAAAACAGGTAAGAGATCAGAAACAAGGCCCCAAATCAATCAGTTCATTTGTGTGTGAACCGTCACATTTACCCTCTTCATACCGTATAGTCTCTGCCCTATATCACGAGAAATCTAAATTTGTTCTATTTCTGGGACCATTACATTACATCAGCTTCTTGCCCAATGCAGCAATACGTCTGATTACGGACACTACAATCTGAAACTTCAGAGTGAGGTCACTTTTAAAAAATCTCTTTAGATAGGAGAGTTTCCAGTTCACATTTGTTGGAGGTAGGTGAGAGTCAAGGATCAGGCAATGTATGGGAAATGAGACAATTGGTGGGAATTGCACACATCTCAAAGATATAGCAGTAATAATAATTCATCCAAAGATCTCAAGATGGCCATTTTACAGATGGGGAAATGAGGGATGGAGAGGGGAAAGTGACTTGCCCATGATCACCCCAGCAAGTTAGTGGCAAAGTATGGAACCTATGTCTCCGAGTATCAGTCCAGTGGTCTAGCCACTATGCACATTGCCTCCCCTAAGGAGGAGAAATCAAATGGAGGCACTTGATAAGCACAAGCAGTGAGCTATCTCATGACAAAGATGCTGTCTTGTAGAAGTTGGAAAGACTAAACCCCTGAAATCTGATTGGTAAAAATGCTTGCCTCACATCAGTCACTTTTTTTCTGAATCTGGTATTAGTGCTCTCAAGATGCTTTTTCGCCTCAAGTCAATTATTCACCTTACTTTAAGGCCTCCTGCTTTTGTAACCCTCACCTTTCATGCCTTGTGTTGCAGCCACCTTCTTCCTAACCAAGAACTGGATGGGATTCCCTTTGAAACCTTATTAGCCAAAGGGGGGGTCGCTGTTGAGAGATCAAGGCCGTCTCTGCTGTACTCTTACGAGAGGATAAAACCAGGCAAATTAAATCCCAGTGTTTTCCTCTATAAAATTCTTAGACCTACCAAATTTATCCTATGGGAGTAAAATTTCTCAGGTGGGGCTCTGGGGGATATTGATTAGGTCTCAACCTATGAGACACATTCAGTTTAACTAATCAGATTTCTGCGTATATCTCTGGTTTGCTAAGAAAATGTAACCTCTGCTGTCAGAAAAAAAAATTGTGATTTTATTTTGATGTAATTGAAATCAATCATCTTTTCTTTGCTCCAACATCATTTCCAGAAGGTAGGAATGAGAAGATAAAGGCATTTTAATTAAATAGCGTAGAGATCGTCTGTCCCTGAACTTAATGTTTTCCTCCATCATATTAAGAGCTTTTAGCTAGAATTTTAGCACCAATGCATTTTCACCAGGGTAGTTTTAGTATTTTCGCATTGTAACATGAGATACTATTTTGCAAAGATTTGTGCCCAGTGGAAGCAGTGCATTTATTTATATATGCAATTATTTATAAATATATGTTGTTCACTGGTTTGGCTGCTCATCATTGCTGGCACTGACGTAGATTTTAATTTAAATGGCTTTTGGTTGTCTTATCGAATGCTGACATTCTGAAGCTCCAAAGAGTTTTCTGTGTTGTCATGTCATATACGTACTTTTTATGTATCACAGCAACTAGAAATGGTGAAGCTAACAATGCTTTGTACACACAAATATTGTGTTGGTCTTAGAGTTAATTATCCCATCTTTTTGTGAAAAATGTGATGTACTAGACTGATATCCTTTTATCTGCAGAGCTGGATTGTCAGCGTGTTTTTATTGATGCTGTACTACCAGCAATTGTGACTGATTGATTGGTGTGATATTTTAGATTCCTTATTGTGGGGAATAGACAGTGATGAATGTATTTGCTTTCAGCAATTTCCTGTAAGTGAATCTAAATTTAAAAATCCTTGAGCTGTACTGGTTCTGAAAATGAAAGATATTTATTTTAATGAATAAAATCTAGGTAATGTTGCTTTTTACAGCGCAATTAAACAGGAATACCAAAAAATAGAGATGTTTGAAGGGGTTTTCTTTATTGGTTAGCTACATCATTTAGCCACCTCTGCCCCACCTCTAATACCATCCCAATGAAGTAGCTAAAAAGAGTAGTGTTTGTGGAGCCCTCCATCTTGCGCTGCTTCTATATCCGACAGCGTTGAAGCTATGTTTGCACCAAATCATCCGGAGGCTCCATCACAAGGTTCTTAGTCACTAGTGAATACTGCACTATTTTAAAGCTAAAAGCCTGATCTAGCAAACAGGAGCTCACAGCTTTCCCTCAGCCCATGCAGGTGTCCAGCTAGTGTTGAAGACGTGATGCTGTAAAGGAGTAACTAACCTGCTGTGGACATTTTACCAAGAAATTGACCCTAGTATCTGTATATTTCAAAGTGCTGGAGGAGGTCTCCAACTGTCTGTCCTTTAAGAATAGAGGCTGGGCTGGGGAAGTGAAGGTCCCTGAATCTGGTGAGTTGGTCTGGCTATCGAAATGAGGACAAGAGAGAGCGAGATCGGTATAAATGTGCATCATTTTGCTCCTGAAGGTTCCTCACAAAGTCCCGCCTCCTAACACAGCAGAAAATTGTGAAAGCAATCAAGGGATTCTACTGAAAATGGACATCACCTAGCCCTACTAAATAGGTCTCATATTGCAGCCAGGAGTAGAGACAAACCTTGTTGCTGATTTAATGGTTTCAACATAGAAAAAGATGTCCTTATAGAGCAAAGCGACCTTTTTGGAATCAAACTGAATCTGATAGAATTCTCTGAAAATATGCCCAAAGAACAAAGCTGGATATCTTTGAATTTCATGCAGTGATAGCAGAAGTGCTGCATCCTCAGCTGTGATTTAGAAATTACTAGCGATAATAAAAAGCCCCATTTCAGAGAATGGATCCTGACCACTTATGTGTACTACGCCTGTGAGGTGCCATTCTACGCAACTATTAAAACCACTGATTTGCCAGTTATATTTGCAAACCTATGACCCTGTCACAATACAGTGAAAAATTAATGTTTGCTGAAATGGAGGCCTCCAACATCAGTGGAGAGAAACAATTTATTTTCCTGGTTCCAACATGTTGGGGAATTTTTAAAAATTACTTGCATCCATCTTTGTGATTTCTGAATATTGTGTTAGTGAAACCAGGGAAGTTAACGGGTCAGTGGACACAATTAAGATTTTATATACTTCCCCTCCTTTGAAATATCTAGGACATGGGTCTTGCTCTTTTCACAAGTGTGCATGCTGAAAGGAAAGACATTTACAATACTTTAAAGGCTTTTTCCACCTCCTTATACATAGAAGGCCCTGAGTTTGTCTGCAAGGTCTGTATACTTTACCCGTTCATGCCCCTCCTTGTGCAAAGCCTAGAATTAAATTAGAATTAAGAATTAATTTATTTTTATTTCAAAATGTATTAAAATACCTTTTCCTACTTGACCATGCAGTGTGCAACCATGTCACTCTGCTGGGGTATCCATATTCTTAAAGGATTGCCTTGGTCTTTTCCCTGGCTGCCGTTCCCGTCCTTCAGTTTTTTTACTTCCCTGGCTGTATCAAGTCTACAAGAAGCTTGTAAGTAACTTGGGGCAAAGACTGTGTTACTTATTCTGTACTGGAAGGAGCACAGCACACTGTTGGGTACTATAAAATAATTAGTAATAAAGAATGACTTGACTAATCAGACCACTGCTTCTATGGATTACGTATTTGCCCAGAGTCTGGAAGAGTATATGGCAAATTCTGTAGCCATAGAAACAACTGTGACAACCATATAAAGATGTAACTGGATGTAAGAGACCTTTGTTGTGTCAAAGATTAAATTAAATCTCATGAGGCCACTGATACAATAGTCTAGAGAAACATGCGTATCATTTATTAATACCCATAAAACAATTGCTAAGTGACACTCCAGTACTTTGTAACATGGAAAAGAATTTATTATAAAACTTTTCATAATGATCATGCATACAAAAATTGTGAAGCCATGTACTGTAAATCTGTTGGAGTCATGAGAAAATGTGACTCAGATATAATTTGAATTCAGAGGTAAAGGCATTATAAACATCACAATTCTTAGAAATATCCACTTCATTGCACTTGATAGCTATTAAATATATATATATATACATACACATTTAGCTACTGTAATAAAAGAAAACCATAATAAAATTAACCTGGTGATATATTTTGTGCGGATGGTCACTGACTTTTTTGATAGCAGTAAAATACCAAAATAAGGCAAACTGGCACTATTTTGCCATCTAACCAAATGCTGCAGCTCACATATCAGAGCCTTTCAACATTTTTCATGGTATGCATTCCTCGCAGGCAGCACGTAGTCTTTATGGGCACAATTTACTAAATAGAGCTACCATTTCCTTTTTAGGAAGCAAGCTCAAGCAGTTGATGAATGCTTTTTAATCTATTGCAATGGTGGAAATATAGTTCCCCCTCTCTTATAACCTAACTAGCAAAATGTTAAACTCCCAAATCGCTGGAGTGCGATAGCAGCCAAAGCACTGCAGCTCTTGGGACTCTGAGGAGAGAAAATTAGTATTTTTCAGTCTCATGAGAGTTCATAAATTTGAAACTCAGTGACATCTGGGCAAGCGGCCACCTTACTAGGTACCAGTCTTAATTAGCCTCCAATGTACTGAACAATTCTGCTCCTCTATTGAAGACTGCATCCTTCCTTAAAAATAGGAATGCTTGTATTGTCTGTAAGCGCATGCTTAACACATATTCAATTGTAACGCAGCTTTCTTTATCCTACAGCTATTAATGAAGGTGTGGCCATGCAGAGACTAGGCCATCTTTCAGATAAGCAACATTAATAATGTGTTCTAAAATGTGGCCTGGTTGATCAAATGGCATGCACAATACATCCAGGCAAAGCATCCCCCCTAAAGAGTTTACAGGCACAATTGCACTGACTGCACTAGCTAAACATGTAAAGCAGCAGGGCCCTCAGCTAGTGAAAATCAGCACAGCTCCATTGACAAACGCTGCCCACTTGCCAATTAGCTTTGCAAGCTGACCACAACCATTTTCTCCCTAGCACCTCTTCGCTCTTGCAGCACAGACAGCAGAGACTAGCCCCTGCCGGCAGCTACATGTGGGGTGACAGTGCTGACAGTCAAGCCCCTTACGGTAGGTTTATGCTGCAATTAGAAACATGCAGCTGGGTTGGGCTAAGAGGCTGTTTCATTGCTGTGTGGATGGTCTGGCTCAGGCTAGAGCCAGCAAGGTGGGAGGTCCCAGAGTTCAGGCTGCTGCACCCTTCCAGAGCCAGAACATCTATACGCCAATTATACAGCCCAGTAGCCCAGGCCCTGTGAGCCAGCATTAGCTGGCACAGGACAGCTGCAGGGTTCTACCTGCAGAGTACATACATCCTTAGAGGTCTAAGATGAGGCTGTTTTATTTTTCAATGAAGGTAACAGTGCTTCTTTCACTAGCCCACCGCCATGCTAGGCCTGCTTTTGTTTGCTATTACAAAGAGGAACCAAGCTATATTTATGGTCTGTGCAGGCTTGATCCAACATCCATTCAAGTCAATAGGAAAGTGTGCATAGATTTCAATGTTGCAAGATCAAGCCCTCAGTGGACAACATGCACCTCTTGTCTCTAACAGTTTCCGGCTAAACTGTGAATTCTAAAAATATCTGCACTCTGACGGCTGGAATCATAGAATATTAGAGTTGGAAGGGACCTCAGGAGGTCATCTAGTCCATCCCCCTTCTCAAAGCAGGACTATCCTCAGCTAAGGCCTGGTGTGGCCATCTGCCAGTTTGATAAGTGCGTGTGCAATGATTTTTTAATCCTCAACCTACTTTTCAGGCTTAATCCCCCTGCCCAAAGCAGGATTAGAATATTTTCTCTTTGGGATGGCAAGTATGTTAAAATGAAGGAGCCCCACTCTTAATTTATTATAGTTCTGTTAATTAAAATTAGACTTCTATGCGCTTTGTCAATACTTAGTAGATACATGTATTTTCATATGAGACAATGATTAATAATTCTAAAAATGTTACAGCCCTTCATCCCACACGTAACTATCTGCAGGGGCTAGTCTCTGGTGTCTGTGATGCTACTATGGAGAAAATCACTGCCATCCGCTTGCAATGATGGCTGGCAAAAGAGCAGTGTTTGTATTGATCTTCTGCAGAACCATTTCTCTGCTGCCTCACAGAGATTTTTATTTAACTGTACTTCAGTAAGGTACTGTGTGTAATTCTACAAGGGCTGGCTTTTAATTCCTTTGTGCCATAGTAGAAGGGAGAATATGGGGCGCGTACTCGAACATTGTTTGGGGGTGATGTAATGCCTTTGGGAATTTCCTACATGAAAAAGATTGTGTGATATCCTAATTAATGGGCATTTCTTTTCTTAACGAGCAGTACTGTAACCATTTTGGATTCCCCTCTTACCTTTTTTTAACAAGGAAGAATATGCCACTGATGCAGCAGAGTAGAAGCACATACTGCAATTTGTGGCTATGCCACCTGAGGAAGTAGCTAAACTTTCATTTAAAAGAAAATATTCCAGCCCTCCTCCTTGCTGAAGAAAGCCTTCCACATGTAAGCCAAGTGTAAACTGATGCCACAGTGTCTGCCTGAGCGTGCAAGCAGCCTGAAGCCAGTCTCAGAGGTGTGAGTAACCCTTACTTTAAAACCTAAGGACAACATTGTAATTGTCAACATTACCTATTTCATTTATGATACATTTAGTAGAAATGTGCTTCTCCCCTAATCCCATGCTGCCTGCCCCCTCCAAAAGCCCCAACTGTCCCCTACCCTGCTGCTAAGACTTCCAGCTTTTATTCCTCCACCTTCTATGCTGGAGTTTCACCTTGGGGACATAAAATTCTCTAGCCCATTGAAAATTACAAGCATAAAATAAAATGAATGGAATATCACAGTAAGTAACAGAGAGGCTATGCTGGATATTAGTCATTTTCATACTGAATTAATTAAGAACCTAAATTACTTAATTAAACTGAAGCTCCAATTTGATACCACACAATCCAAGGGCTTCCTTCAGAATTTAGGGCATTGATGCATACCTCTGCTGGCTGTGGAACAGGGCAGCAGATATATGCATGCTACTTCCGAAGGACATGCGCAAACGGTGTAACAGAGACCCCAGTAACACTTAAGATGGATAGGCAGAACACATCTGTAAAGAGAGCACAGGTTGATTAAAAATTTTTTTAAATCTATCCTAAACCAATCCATAGCAAAGAATTATACTAAAAAAACTCCTTTACACTGCACTATAAAACATAACAGATGCTGTGTAGCATTATTTTTCATGATGTTACACAGTAAGGGCATTGAGGTTGATGTTCTGCTATATAGTAACTATAGGGACTTGAACTCTGACAGCAGGATTAAGTAGTATTCAAAAAGATGGATCAACATCAGACTTCAAATTAAAAAGCCTTATTTGATAAACAAACCAAGAAAGTATCTTCGCAGATTGCCATGGGTAGATTCAGATCTCTCACACTTCGACTTACTCTGAGAACAAGAAAATTTTACTTTTCTCACTTTGTTCATCTATTAAGCCAGATAACATGACAGGGGCTAGATGAATCACCTTACTGATGTTTGTATGGTAACTCTTATTCTATTTCCCCCCAGTCTTACCTAGCCTTCCACCAAAACATAGCACATAAAATCACAGTCCAGGAACCCAAAGAGGGGAGAAATGGAGCAAAGTAAATGCATTTGCACCTCCCACTAATTTGAGGTGGGAACTTGTTCTGGAAGGCCAGTTTGTGTTCAAATCAGACTATTTTGAAATATTCTATGGCAGGATAAAAAAGGAGCCTTTTAAAAGCAAATTACCTATCAACTCTCCCACCACGTTCCCCCTTTCCCCCCACCAAGAAAAAAAACATACCACAGTATCAATTTCCGCAGGGCTCACCATTCGAGACACCTCATCAAAATCTTCAGGAGACATGGGTAAGAGGTTTTCTGTGCCCTGCAGTCTGGAAGGGTGGCTGACATGGGGAGAGGAGAAAGAGACAAACCTTCAGAGTATTAACATTAATTCTAATGAACAAGCAGAATGAAGTTTCATTTCCCACTTCAAACTCCTTTCATTTTACTTCATTGATTTTTTAATAGCAAGTTCCCTCACCATGGCATCTAGGTGCTTCTCATTCCATTTAAAAGGAAACAAGTAGGTAGGTGTCACTGAGATAGGTGACTCAGTAAAGTTACATAACTTATTTTGCAGTGATGGTAATTACAAAGCCTGAACGAATGTGAGCTGTCGGGAAGATGCCACCTTTCAGCAAGAGAATCCATTACTGGGGGTTCCTGGTCTCCATGCACAGTACCACTGAAGTCTTGGGATGGGTGCAGCCCCCTATGCCCATGGGTCCTAGTACTAATACATCTACACAGGAATAAAAAACCTGTGGCTGGCCTATGTCAGCTGACTCGGGCTGTGGGACTGAAAAATTGCTGCGTAGACATTTAGGCTTGGGCTGGAGCCAAACTCTGCGAGGATGCAGGGTCCAAGAGCCAGGCTCCAGCCCAATCTCTGTCTACACAGCAATTTTTAGCCCTGTGAGCCCAAGTCAGCTGACCTGGCCAGCCACAGCCGCACAATGAGTCCTTTATTCCTGTGTAGCTGTATTCTGCAAGATCATCAGCTCTGACTCTTACAGACCACTACTGGAAGAAGGTGCCACAAGTGAGGATGTTCTACTTAGCAAGCCCAGCCAGTTCTTAACTGCACTGCTGAGACACCGTGTGTTTCACACTCTGCAGTGCAAGTGTGGTTTAACACAACTAAAAATCAGGTGTGTGTGTGGCTGGGGATACACACTGATCTACTAAAATCAAGTCAAGATAGGTCATGTTAGCCCCCCCACACCCAAAAAAACCCAAAACTTAGGTAGGCTAATTTCTATGAAAAAATCAAATATGGGAAACAGCTGTAAATTGCCCAAAGATTTCTACATTTTAATATAGTCGATTTTTTCTACTCCATGACATGTATTGTAATGTTCTATCCAATGGGCTTGGCAAAGCCGGGGAGAGATCTAATGGCAAATCATGTGCATCTTTAACATTCCTAAAATATACAAAATTATTTGTAGTTTCAAATACTATCCAATTTCTAAAAATCCAACTCATCTGTGCAAACTTACACTTCAGATACAGAGATTAATTCAGTCTTGATGTATCCATTGCCTTTGGGGCCATCTAAATCCATAGGCTCAGAGGCTAAAAAAACCCAAACAAAACAAAATACATGTAACCTTAGCAAATTTTCACTTTACGAAAAATCTATTCTATAAAATAAAGGAGCAGTATCAAAAATTAGTTTTTTCCTGAAAATGTTTTACCAGATACTGTTACAAGTAAGACTGCCATAATTGAAAAATTAGAGATAAACTATTTCTTTATATTTCCAGCTGATTTCCATTGTACATTAAAGAAGACTTTGTGTCAATTCAGGTCCCCCTGTTTGTGTGAAATTTTCCCACACAGCAAAAGGGAGGAGAAAAAAACCAAAGGAAAACATAGCCCTGATCCATGCAGGCAGCAGCTTCTCCCCACTGAAGACAGTCCCTCACAAATGCCAGGGTCCATCTACATGGATCTAATTTCTGGTGGAGGTATAAAATTGTAAAACCACAAAATATGGCAGGCAGACTTAGGGAGCTGTACAGCCTGAAACTACCATGTACACACTTTTCAGTATGATCAGATTTCCCATTGACAGTCCCTGTAACACCACACTTTTTTTTCACCTGTTGAACAATGAAGAAACTTCTCACATTTTAGATGGGAAGAATTCAGCAGGTCTGGTTTAAAAACACTGACCATTCTGGTTCAAGTACCTCATTTAATTAACCACATATATTACTTGGTATTCCAACATTTCAGTGACACACACACACCACCAAACATTTCTGCAAATGAAACGCTGATATAACTTACTCTCCTTGGGTCTGGAGTAGTATTTCCCAAAGGCATTGTCTTTGGGAATATTTGGGTACAGATATATCAGTGGATTTTCAGGAATATTTTCGGCCGCCATCACTTTGTAGTTGCGAATGATATCAGGGAAAGTAACAGCTGAGAGCTCCCTCTTGGTATAAGGTTCTACCGAATGGAACTGAGGTTCTAGTGAACAAAGAAGGATGTGAGTCCTACAGATGCTGCCAAAAGCATGATTAAAAGTATACAGAAAAATACAGCTGAGCTTATGTATTCAGAGAGGGTCAAGTGAAGGGAGAACCTTAGAGAATGAAACCTAATTTGCACTGTTACTATTTTTATTTCCAAAGCAAGTACAGCTCCAGGCAGAGGAAAGTATGACATACAATATGTAACGACAATTCTTTTCACACGTTTTACTTAGAGTGACGAGGGTGACTTATGTTAACCTCTGGAAATGGGCTGTAATAATATATTTAAATTAAACTGTGCTGAAATTTACAAGACTGGCCCTTTTCAGCCTTTTCTGATAAAATTAAATGTCTATCACATCTCCTGCTAACTGATTTGACCCAAACAACCATGGAAGCAAGCAGGGCATGGACCCCCTGCAAGCTGGAAGTTTGGGGAGGGGACACCACTGTCTGTCTCCCCCTCAGCCTTTGACTGGCAAAGGAGGGAGGGGGAAGGCTGCAGAGAAGGAGACACAATGGATGAGGCAGCTGCTTTCAGCAGCAGCAGTCAGCAGGGACTCCAAGGCTGGTTAGCAGCTGGCCTTCAGCAGCACAATGGCAGCCTCCTCCCAGCAGAGGGAGATCTGTCTCCCACAGCAAAGGCAGGATGATGCAGGGAGCCTCTCTCCCTTTGCAGTCAGGGCAGCCCCTGCCCTGCCCAGGCCCTGCCCCAGCCATCTTGGGTCTGAGTTGACCACAGCAGGGAAGGAAGGAGCCTAGCCAGGCAAGGAGCAGAGCTGGTTGCAGAGTCCTAGCTGCCCATCCCCCATGGCATCTTCTTTCCCCTTCTGGAGACAGGTGATGGGGAGCGGGGTGCTGGTGGACAGGTGATGGGGAGCGGGCAGGAGGCACCCACCTTCATGTGGGGGGTAGGGATGGGAGGGAGATGTACAGGGGCATCTCTGGAAGGAGGGAACCTGGGTGGGGGAAATAGTACAGGGGACATCGGGGATTTGTCCTGCACAACTTCATGGGCCAAACTGGAAAAGCCCCGGTCCCCAGTGAAGCAATGGAAACAAGCTATTCATTGAATACACCAGCAGCAGCACTTCTCGGATGGGGTTGTTAATTTCACGTTACCACAGTCTGGGTAAGGGAGACAGAGGGCTCCAAGGATTTGTAACTGTGGTTTTAAAATGTACGTCAAACCCCAAGTCAGTCTCTAGGGTTACTTACCGTTTTGAGATCCCTCTACCCAGGTAAAAGTGATGGCTCCTTCTCGGCTACTTTCACTAAATCTCAGTAAAAACGTTCCTGGCCTTTGGTCCTTTAACAAAGCACGTTCTCTCTCCTTACTGATAAAGCCCATGATACAGCTGTAATGTTGAAAAGGAAAATTGTACATAGTTTACCTGTAAGTACATGCAGAGTATACTGGGCTACCTCATGTAAATAAAAGCAGAATTTTCCAATTGGTTTGTAACATCCTATGCAGCTGTAACACCACCATTAATGCACAAATTAAAATGCACTCTCACACCTGTAAAAACTGGAAAAGCTGGTTTGACTGCTGCATGCTGGGTGCACTGTAGTCTCTGAGCAGCAGCTAGCCAGAGCGGCAATGTTCAACTTTTTCTCTCTCTCTTTATGTCTAATGTGCTGTAAAACATTGTTGACTCAAGACTCTCTAAAGTCAGAAATTGGTTTGTTATCCGAAATAACCAGTGTCTGATTTCAGGTGAGTAATATAAAGTTACTCAATTTACTTGTGTGTTTGCAAAACCAGGGCCTAGCTGGCAGTTTTAACTTCAGGGGACTATTAAGCGGGCTTTAAAGAAAACTGTTACTGCTTTCTTTTTCTACATCCTGTGTTTGCTTTAGTATCCAGTGGTCCTGTCTGAACCACAGAGAATTGTTTGGATTTCTCAGTATTCTTTGGTTTTGCGCTCCCTTTCCAGACAGCGTGCACCTTTGCCAGATCAGATATTAAGTCTAGGTTATTTCAACCCCAGTATTTCATTAGTTGTTAAACCATGTTCTCTTACATGCGGAAACAATCTGGTAGCAGCTCACTTTAACTTTCTCTCCCTCTGTAGCTACCAGATGTAGGATACTATGGTGCTTGGTCCATCTGGAAAGGTTTAATCTGTTGTCAGAGGATGCTTCAGAGGGATCTGGGATGACTTTTGTGGTCTTGAAGGGAAGGGGCTGTAAGGAGTGCATGTGTTGTCTGTATTTACCTACGCAGTGCAGTGTAGGCCAGTGTGTAAATAAAGAGTAACAGATAAGTCTGCTCAATGGTCTGTGGGAATGCTGGATGGGATGGGAACTGAGTTACTGCAGAGAAATCTTTTTTGGGTGCTGGCTGGTGAGTCTTGCCCACATGCTCAGGGTTTAGCTGATCGCCATATTTGGGGTCGGGAAGGAATTTTCCTCCGGGGCGGATTGGCAGTGGCCACGGAGGTTTTTCGCCTTCCTCTGCAGCATGGGGCATGGGTCGCTTGCTGGTGGATTCCCTGCAGCTTGAGGTCTTCAAATCTCATTTTTGAGGATTTCAATAACTCAGCCATGGGTTCGGGGTTGTTATAAATGTGTATGGGTAGGGTTTTGTGGCCTGCCTTGTGCGGGAGGTCAGACTAGATGATCATATTGGTCCCTTCTGACCTATGAGTCTATGAGTCTATATTATCAAGATGGTGAAGACCTCATCACAACTGCACAAGAGGTCTCAAACAGGTCACGAAAGAACAGAGTACCCTCAAAACAATGATCTCTATCCATTAGATAGATTTGCGTTTTCACACTTCTGGATGAGGTAGCTCTGATGCATTCAGCCAGCAATATTTTCCAGGTTTTCTCCAGTAGATCAGAGTTTGAGGGAGAGGCAAGACATTTTTTTGGCTGTAAAATAGTGTTTAAAAAGCCAGTTTTATTTATCTAGAAATCCTATATAATGATTCAAAAGTCCTCTGAACCAGTTCTCTTTCCTCATGCAAACACTCATTTATGTAATTAAACCACAATTACTCTAGGTAAATATGTATCTTGGCAAGCCCAGTAAATGAGGAAATACATCATCTACCCAAAAGATAACAGTTGACATCTACAAGGTAAAATGTATAGTTAAAGATATTTAAAAGAAGAACATTTCAGATGATGTAAGTAACAGCTACAAAAGACCCCTTAAGTATTGTATATCCCAACCCTTTTGTTTGGCATTCTTCAACTTGATATATAAAAAAGGCCACTTGGGGGCAATTATGATTCCTATTAGATCAAGGCTGATACCATGTATATGCAGCAACAGGTGTTCATATTGCACAAAAAACAGTAAAAATGTCTGCCAGTCTTTCTGACTCAGGGCCTCTTGTGGCTTCAATGGGGGGGTTACCCCCTCTTAATTAACTTTCAGCTATTTGGCTTTTCTAAAAAAACAAAAACAAAAAAAACCCCACAAATGTTTTAAAGCCAATGACTAACATAACAAACCTATTTATCTTTGTTTCTATAGAGTTGTTTTTTGTTACCTGCCTGCAAATCCTCTGTTCAGTTGAGAATAAAGGTTTGTTTGTACCTTTTATTTCTGTCATTGCTCTCCCACTAATAAACAGAATTGTTCACAAAAGGTAGCAAATTTGATGTTTATGACTGTATATCTATAAGCTGTTCTTCTTGAACATGGTATTAATGTTATAATTATACTGAAACAGAACCCCAGATACGGGGGTGAAATCCTGGCTCCATTAAAGTTGTTGGCAAAACTCCCATTAACTTTACTGAAGCCCAGATTTAACCCTATGAATTTAAAAAAACAAACAAAAAACCAAGCAAAAACCTCTGATGGGTGTTGGGATGAGAAAGCTAAACTTTCTGGCTGGATCTTCAAAAATGCTCAGCAGCCAGTAGCTCCCATTGTTAAGCCTAATGAGAGTTTGATACTTATGAAAATCTGAACCCATTAACGGGTGCTGATTAGGTTGCAAAGATTAGGGCAAAGATTTACAGAGAAGCAAAGATTATAAATAGAAAAAGAGGTTTATGTAGGGTAGAGGTCGGAAGTGGAGGTGACAAGTTTTTTGGGGGCCTCTGAATGTGAAGTGTAAGGCAGAAGTCAGTGCAGAGAGATCTAGTAGCTAAGCAGAAAATCAGGGTGAGAACACAACACACTTTAATATAGTAACTTGAGTGTTCCCTGTTAACTCATTAATAACTGTGGGACCAAATCAGCAAGGCACTAAGCACTTGCTTAATTTGAAGCACATGAGAAATTCTCTTACTCACATGTGTAAGTACCAATCAAAGCCTATATTCATAATTTTTCTGATCTATATTTATTAGCCCTGGATATGAGTATTATCTTGCCAGCAGAAACCCTAAAATTGTCATTAAAACAGTAAAAGTTGGTCATTGTTATCATTAGTTACTGCTTGCCAATCTTAATGCATAGCCATTTTTCAGTAAGTCATTCAAGGTTCACGGGATCAGAAGCACCTCTCAGCATATGAGCTGTGAACAGCATTGTAAAATAAGGTCAAATCTGAACTGACAACTAAAAAGCAAGATTAAAACCTTATTGTGAGCCTACTTGTGGCAATAGCCAGAGCCCATTATTAAAAGGACTATGCTGGTGATGTCAGCAACACTGAAACCCAAGGCTTCTAACTCATTAAATGAGAATGGAACCGATTTTCAATCTGGAAAAAAGCTTTACTATGAACATTTTAATCTTTTCACATTTAATCAGTGAAGATGAGTTGCTGTAGCTGGACTCCATCGCCGGTATCAAAAGAATCAGTCAATGCAGCTGTTGCCAACAGGAGGCTCACAAATACCCCTTTTTAAATGAGGGTGAACATTGTATCGCCCACAGCACCTCAGTCTTCACCTGCTAAACTCTTGTGCTTGCCAGCAAATTCAGATCTGCTCTGGGATGTGCTGAAAGCTCACTGTTATCTCACTTAACCTGAAACTAATCTGAACATTGACCTTTGGCATTAAAACGGAGTGCAAGGGGTTTATTTACTAAACACCTAGTCCTTTTACCACTGCTTCAGCTAACATGCAGAGGATCTGTCTGGCTCTTTCCAATGAAGACCCAGAACAAACCTCATTTGCCCTATTTTGTGATCAGAATAAAAATGGGAGTGCAACTGTCATTTTAACAGCACTAAAGGCATGAGCCATCAGCCAGTCATCTTCATTAGCAACATACAAGATTCTTACCCATCATTCCAGAGGCATAAGAGGTGTTTTTTAATGAGTTCAAGGATGCCCTCAATCCACAGCCAAAAGGGAAAATTTTTATCATTTATATTTTCCTGAAATTACAGTACATGGGGAAGAAGACACAAATAATTGTTACAAAAAGAAATCTGAGCACAATGGACTTTACTTATAGCAATGTCCTGAAACAGCTGCAGTGTGTCTCCTTCCTCTCTTCTCCATCCCCTATATTTCTTTGCATTTTTCCTCTTTCTTTGTTGTTCCTTTCTGCTGCTCTTTTTATTTTATTTATGTTTGCTGTCTCCTTGCTTCTCTGTTCTCTGATCTCTCCACTCACTATGAGGAAAGATGCTGTGTATGGATGAGATGCATCCATTGGTACCATCCTAAGCTGGTCTGTGTGGCAGATGCAGGGAAGAGAAACTTGGGCTGGCAAGGTGATATCTGGGCCTGCAGCATCTTGCATGTGACCTACTGCCACTGTAGGCATCTATGTTGGGGTATGACTTCACTGCAGAGTTAACTTGGGCTCTTCCTTGGGTGTTGCCCCTAACCTAAAGCCTGTCCACTGGAGACTACCCTTTTTATTTGAGCAATTAAGCTCCCTCATTTGATGATTAACAGGTGAAATAAGAGTGCTGGACTAAAAACCAGGAACAGTAGATGGCTGAATCTATGATTAATGTATTTCAATATAATATAAAATTCGCTAGGTGCCTTCTACAGAAATTTAAGATCCAGCCCCTGAAAAAATGCACAGAGTTCAGCAGTCTAAACTCACCCCACATAACTTACATGAACCAGCCATAACTGAACAAAAGTATTCATGCCCCGCTTGCCTTCCCAAAAGCCTACCTTGCAGAATCTTGTCCAGGGAATAAGGCCATCAAGAGATCCTCCACCTGTTAAACCTAAACAACAAACCAATAGACTGGTTTCAAACAACACGTTTATTTAAAATATCAGTTTGGTTCAAAATTTAATAAAGGTGAAAACCAATCTGTATTTACATATTAAATTCTAAGTATTTGTTTCTCTTCAATTAGGGATGTAAAAAAAGAGGAAGAGAAGCTGTTGCTTTAACTGTTTGAATAGCTGGTAGAGAAATTGCAATGCTGTTTTGCAGAGTAGCCCCTCTAGAAAGTGTTCTGGAGAAGCAGAATGTACGCGAATGACAAACATGTTTTGACAACCACTAGGAGGACAACTGAGAGCTCTGCTAGAGATTTCATGTTAACAATAAAATAGAGTAGAAATTGTCTCTTTGTATTTGGATTAATCTAAAAGTGGTGTTATATATTTAGCTATTTTCATCTCCAAAATAATCTACAAATTTGGTCCAGTCATGCTCCAATTATTGGCAGAAGCCATCACACTGAATTTAAAAGAACTATCTATGTGAGTAGAGAGAGAGAGATTTGGCCAATTAACTTATCAATCATTGCAACATACTGTAAGATCAAGTATTATTCTCATTTCAGCGTTGGTGACTTGCCAAAGGTCACACAGAAAGTCTGCACCATAGCCAAGAATAAATCTCATATCCACGAACTTCCAACCCTACCCTTAACCAAAAAATAATTCTCTCTCCTATTAGAATCCAAGAGAGTGGGAGTGTGTGTGTTTGTTGTTTTGATGAGATGTCTGTAGCTTTTCCCTTAAAGGAAATTTGCCCAGTTGCCAGTGCCATGGCCTACGAACATGCCACCGTTGCTCTCTGCACCTAAGTTCAACTACATCAGTGGCAACAACCTCTCTTCATCGTTAGGAAAGTAGTGTACATTTGTACTTGCACTCACAGAAAATGAAGATTCGGTTGTTAATTGCAATCAGCTATTAAGTATTCCCACTATCATTCACAACCTGACTTTAAACTATGGGTCATGGGACACCGAGAATCTCAGAGGAAACTGTACATTCTGGCTTTGTCAATTGCAAACCTTTCCAACTCTTCCTCCCAATATTAATCAATCAGACTACAAACTCCGGGTACAAAAGGGAAATATTTTTGTTTCCTGTGTCTACCTAGATTGAGAATCTCAGTTCCCAACACCATTCATAGTATTGCAGCAGACTGTGCACGCCTTCATATCTAGAAGAACGGGTACAGTCAGCTGAACTCCATATCCTACTGAACTACATACAGCGCAGAAGGAAGTCTCGAATTTATTGCAGCTAAAGGGGTTTGAGATATGGTTTTATAACTAAAAGGTAATGTAATGATAACCTCCACTTAAGTTTGTAAATAGGAATCACATTTTGGGAATTTCTCAAGTTGTAAAATAGCAAACAGACATATCAAAGGTCAATATCTCTTTATCTAACAGAAGGAAACCTTTATTTTTTATTATGAATATATTCTGCCTTTGTTAAATTTTACCAAACTTTAAAAGACATAGAAAAATTATCTAAACTAACAATGGTAAATTATATTAACAAAAGCTGACAAACCTTTTAAAGATCTGATATCTTGAGACTTGCCAGAGTTAGAAAACATACTTTATAAAACAGACAACTAGAATTTCCAATTTAATTTTTTAATGGAAATGCTTCTGGGAATTAACAATAAAAAGTTTTGCTTTTTAAATTAAATCTGTCCTTCCAGACTGTTATACAAACACTACAGCATTGTATTAGTCAATGTGTCTGAGAACCGGGCAGGAAACTGACACATCATTGCATTGTTCAAATGGGAATACACACAAAGTAAACAATGAATTAGGGTTTAGTTAGGGACATGGGCGGAAGGGCAGGAGATTTTTAACCAGACACATTCCTTTAATGCTATCACAAGTCTCTTGGTCTACCCGTGCCTTTTATGCACTGAGTCAAGACTGTATATAGCAAATCCTGGTGTATGGCCAAATGTAATATGAAAATTCCTAACAAAAATTACAGTTACCTGGGATAAATAACCCATTTCTTGAAGCAATATTCCAGTGCAGAGTGTGTGAGAGTGTGATTGATTGATTTACAGGAGCTAACCCTTCAGTCTATACAATAGTCAGCAGGTACAGAAATGGAAAATGCCTCCAACACTATAACACTGTGTGACCACAATACAACCATTCTCTGCATTACAGAATTCTGAACAGTAATAGTTGAAAATGGTATTGGACTACATAGTATAACTAGAAAAAAATCCATTATAAAATAGTGTAAAATAAAAGTTTCTCTGAATGTAAAGTAACAATTGTAGATACCTGCAACAAAAAAAAACAGACGTCCAACATGGTCAAGAGCACATCTGGCCAAAAAATATTTCAAATTTGACTTTAAAAAAAAGACAGGAGGGAGACAAGCTTTTCATGTTTTTCTATGGAAAAGTTCATTCCATTTTTGTCTAGCAATAAGTCATTTTTCCCTAACAGTCAAACAGGCCATTTACATACTTAATATAACCAAGAGGAAGGAACATAAAAGGGCTTGTAGATATAGAAAATGTTATAGGATCATACCAAGAAGTTTCTCCCCCAGCATGCTCAACTGATCTGCATGAAGTCCCCTTTTAGTTACAGAAGAGAACTGCCAACTCAGCACTTCAGAAAGCTGTGACCATCTTGCACAAGGTGGGTTCAGAAAGAAGGATAAGTTCTAGAGAGGAAAATATCATGTCCACAATCTTAAACACATGTGAAACTTAGTATGAGCAAAAGTGAAAAAAAAGCTGAAAAAAGTCATTGTGAGTTTGCATATGATAAGGTGAAGTTTGATGATAAACGAGGACTTCTACATAGATGGAAGGTCTAGTTAGCCATGGAGAAGCAGTAACAATAATGATGGACTCTCATTCTCCAAGAAAAAGCAAGCTATGGCACTTCTGTTTGGGTTAAATCTTACCCAACAAACCATTCATGTTACTGAAAAGGAGTGGATTTAATTACTGAATATATATAGTACATTGGGAGAAACCAAATACACATCTGAAAATAGGTGTATAAAACATGATAAAGGAAACTACATACAGGTGTGTGTTTAAAAAAGCAGAAACAAAACACAAACAAAGAATGAAAAACCAACCCTAGGTCCAATAAGAACTGAATTTCAGAATAAAGATGAAAGAATGAATTATGTCAAATATTATCAATTAACATGGAAAGACAACCCAAATCTCCCCTGTAAATTACATAATAGTTTTAGAATACTGACTCAAACTCTTAATATCCTGTCTCTCTTTTACTTAAACAATACATAGAAGTATTTTGCAAATACCTTAGGTTCAGTGGTCAGCATGTTGTACCACAAAATGGAAGCCCATCCGCTTGGAAGCTGGCTCACATTTGAGATCACAACAATGGGAAGAGATGTGGTCTATAAAGGAGAGCGATTTTTGGAATTACCTGGGATATAGTAACATTACTGTACATACTTTATTACACTGAAATTGATTTGTGTGTATATATACTGTAATTTTTCATATACACCACATTATCAGTCTGATGTACAGGGGCTATATGCAGGCACTACTTCCTGCGGCACAAAGTGTTCTCTGTGAGGTTTTAAAACCAGACCCAGCCTTCCTTACGTGCTGAGGTTTGAAAGAACCAAAATGCAAAGATACTATCGCTATATGTGGTGACGTTGCTAAGTGTCATCAATGTATTTGAAAACAACATTGGACACAGGAAAAATGCTGAGAATTCTAATACAAGAGAACCTTAATTTTATAAATAACACCCTTACAAACTTTTTTCCCCCATGGGAAAAAAAATTACAACAAAAGTGATATTGATGAATAAAAAGTAGATGTCTTCAGTGCACTGAAAATTCTTTTGCATTGGTTTGAAGGACAAGAAAAAAGTGATACAATGGATCATGCTGCATCTTGTGCACCATAGCTACTTTAATTCTGAGACATTCATAAAAGTTGGACTCAAAACACCCCAATTAGTTCATAAAATAGGGGCTCTGCTCTCCTTTAAATTATTTAGTAGCTCTGTGTGAATAAAATTACTCTGAATTAATTCTACTCGTATCTAATCTAAGTAGTAACCTTACCTCTAGATCTACTACCAGCCCTGGCTGGCACAGCTGAGTTTCAAAGCTGAGGGAATGAAGCTCTTCTGTTACAATGAGAGGACCCTTTAAAAAACAATCATAGGAAAGTAGAAGATTAAGCTCAAATCCTTAAATCACTATAAATAAGACATTTTAGGCTATTAGGCTTGATACTGTATAGGAACCAATTTGGTAAGGTCCATTTTATTCCCCCAGCACTGGGTAAGCTATGCTGGTCCAAATAACACACCATGTAGCACTCACTGGTTAATGTAAAAGCAATTCCCCATGAGCTATTTTTCAAATATTCCTATTAAATGCTTCTAGGGATTAGAACAAGTGTCATTAGGCAGGGAAGAGAACAGTTGCTATGTCCATCTTCAGTGGTCTCCTGGCTTAGACAGAATGAGCCTCCCCATTTTTTCTTTTTGTTCCTAACTTGCGTAGAAGGTTGTATATTTTAGAAATGCAAAGAAAATGGTTTGGGGGTTATACCACAGGATAACTCTGGGTAATGTTTGGACTCTGGAAAACCAAAATGCTCACTTGCGCCTTGTTATCTGAAACTTCTTTGAATCTGCTCCAATGGTCAACTGCAATTGGCAAACACTGGGGAGAAGTGTCTCTGCTGCAGAGGTATATGGAGGGCACCTGCCATGGCAAACTTCACCCTGTGCAGGCAATGGGGACCTTCACCTCTCTTGGACCCTAAAAGATGCTCCTTCCCTAGGATTTGGAAGGGGTAACAGCCAGGGCACTGGCTGTGGTCCATAGCACAGGTCGCTAGAAAGCACATGGACACTTCAGTAGGAACTCCCTCTGAATCCCCTCCATGGCTGCTACTAAGCAGTTCCAGGGGAATTCTGCAAAATTCTTGTTAGAGCCATACTTCCATGGCGGTAGGGGGGAGGCACAAAGGAACGACGTTTACCTGGGAACGTTCATATAGGACAGCTCCTGTATCTGTGACTCTAGGGCTTGCTTTCTGTAAGATGATATGTTCCTGCCCTGCTCTGACCATTTTCCTCTTGAGGATTTTCCATGGATTGGGCAGTTTGGTCCATTGTCAGGCATTTAATAATCATATTAATATTATTCAAAAACTGAACCCAAAGATGGTGTGTGTGTGTGTGGGGGAGAGTTGGTGCTTCTTACCTCATTAGTTCTGCTTCCCGTATTTTTTTGTTCCTTTAATTGCTGCAAACAAGAAACACACCCCAAAATAAATGATGGTCCTGACTGAAAAAGTGATTGCATTACAAGTAAAAGATGTGAATATGTACATAAATAAAGAAGCGTTTGCACAGTCCCTTCTGCATAATTGATTATGAATCTGCTGCATTAGTGTCTGATCCTATTTAGCTCCCAAATGTGGGAACCACAGGATTTGACTGTAGATATAGTGCATAACTGCTGTCCCTTTATAAAGCATCCTATTGTGAAAACAGATGTTGCAGCCTGAATTAATACCTTTTTATCATGCTGCAATGATTGTGTATAAGAGGCCTTTTATAAAGGTGCAGCAACAGTTATTGATGAAGGTGGGATAGACTGAATAATGGATTATGATCAATGCGCATCCACCCTAAATTGGTGCAGGAGAATCAGCAGCAGCCTCTGTACCATTGTTAGCGCCGTGTATATTTAGGTCTATGCACATGTGGGGAGAAGAATCCGAATATTTGATGTGCATTTGATTCCTGTCCAGTTAGAATGGATACTGGCTACCCTTCCTAATCTAGCATGGCAATGAGATTATTTACTCTGCTAAATTTGTGGAGCTGATGTCTAACAGCCCTCTTTCCTAGACAATTCAGTTCTAACCTTTCTTTCCCACTCCATCAGAACCTCCTGACTCATGACCTGCTGCAGAATCCTTTCCAGCAACTAACTCCCTACTTAGCTCAGCACCTCTACTGCTGCAGGTCTCCTCCTCTCTTCTTCTCTGGCTCACAGAAATTGATCTTTGCTACAGTTCTTCACAAACGTTTGTTCCAGGCCACTGGACAGTAAAAACTTTCCAGTGTAGTAACAGCCTCCAGCTCTCCTAGGACCCAGTCTTGCTTTCACTGAAGTCAGTGGCATAACACCTTATGTAGGGGACAATTGGCTATTTGGTATCATTAGGGTAGAAAGCAGTGGCACTCTGAAGTAGCATAGGGTCCATACTTTTGTACTCAAAGAAATCCTTTCTGCAAACAATGATTTAAGATATATTAAAAAGTGATCTAAAAATGTCAGTAAATGTGGGAAAGCAAGCAAAGTGTACCCCACCAGATGCCTGAACTCTGCTGCTAGACTTCCATTCGTAGATTCCTCCATGTTCATTACTTTTGTATTTGTTCCCAGAATGTTAAATTTTCTGAACCTATGCAAAGAGAGGGGGAGCGTTATAAGAGTTTAATTAAAAAAAAAGTGGCAAAATACTGGGTAGAGTGCATGTGCAACATACCCTTTTACTGTGTTCTTCTCATTCACATCCCTGCAAAGGAAATTCAGATCTTTGTAAGTTCCAAAAGAAACCCCCCCCCACACACACAATAAATAAGCTTCTTTTTCCTTTTATTTGTAATTGACAGAGCTAGTAGAAAACTAGCAAAAATACTTAGAAAAAAATATTTTTGCAAAAATTCAGTGACATTTCAGAACTTTTTGATCAGCTCTAGTAATCAAAAAAGCAAAGCATACATTAGATTAAATGTATTTCACATGACACTGGACATTTTTCCCTAAAGTTAAGATTTTTTCCAAGGTGAATAATGAAAGACAGCTCTTCGTTTTACTGCATTGGTTATAACTTTGCTACTCCATTGCAAAAGCTAAGAGTTGATAAGCTACTTTCATTCTAACCCCCCTATTTTTAAGCATAAAGAGCTACCATTTAACTTGAACCAGCATTGCTGGTGTTCATGATTTTATCATGAATCTTGTGATATTTGGTGTTAAGCCCCAGATCCTGGAGTCAATTGATTATACAAGTATCTCAGTTGGTTCTGTTTATTTAAAGTACAGTTCTAATCCTTGTAGTGTTTGTGGAGAAAAGCCTGATTGCACACTAAAGAACAGAAGGTAAATAAAAGAACCAATAGTTCATTATTTTTAAAAATATCATGATTTTTAAGCCAACCATGATTTCTGGAGACCTGATTTTGGATGCATGGGGTTGGCAATAGTGTCGAATTATCTCAAGGACATTGTTGGCTAATAGTTGTTTTTTTGTTTAGAAAGTTTGGTAATGGTCTGTTTGGAGTTTTCTGATTGGAGTATGAATTAGCAGAGTTGGATTTTTGTGTGTGAGTTTTTTTTAAAGTTAAGACATTTCTCAGATGCCTGTCTTAGGATGCTCATTCTGCATGTGGATAACTCAAAACTGGTTTTGTCTTAAAAGTTCAATATTGTCACTTGTCACACAGTCCCCAGTGTGGAATTCTTACCTGATAATTAAAACTGTATTTGAGTGAAAACAGCATAGTGTCAAATTCTGCTCTCAGATGTGACTAATGGGGGATGTGCCCGCACACTGAATGATGTCTATAATTCACCTGCATGGTGAGTGACCTTGGCAAATAGGACTCCGGTCCTACAATGAGCTCTGCATGGGTGAGACCTATGTGGAACTCACTTTAGGACTGAGTCTACACCCTTCCCTTTGTGCTTCACAGGTGCGCCCAAACCCAACTCTGACATTAGTGTGTCTATCATGCTCCTTTTAATGGGGCTAATTATCATAACTTTATAATAGGATACGAAAAAAGATGCAGCATACTTATCAAATAAGACTTTCACTTTTAAATTATAATTCAGTTCCTGCAGCTTCACCAGCAATCTGGAAGGAGAAATAAATACAGATGACTGCTCATGCGCTGGTTTTACTGCTCTGAGAAACATGGCTCCACTTTTATTTTGATATCCCTTTTAAAAACCAATGAATCAGCATGAAATTTCCACCCTGCTTTTGACTTCCCCACCTGAAATTACTTTCCATTTTTTGGGTCCAAAAATTCTTGCATTTAAATCAACCAACATTTTGCCATAGACTTCACTGAGAGCATAACTAGTCCCTTTTGACCAACTGAATACTGCCCACTTAGAAGTCATCTGTGACATATTTATATATTCATTTTCTTTCCGTTTGGAATAATAAACAGTGCCTGTCCACAGGCTCTGAGCGCCCTGCCATTTATTTGCAATCACCAAACCAAATATGCAGTGCAGTTAGTTCACCCCATTTTTCTGAACCTGCAGCTCATGCTAACACCAATACACTTGCCTACACTTTAATCCACCTAACCCTATTCAAAGGTAAAAGTGAAACAAGTGGTCCCTGTAGCATGCCCTAGAGGGTAGATCCACACCTTTTCAGACCAGAGACGGGCCGGGGGGCGGCAGGCAGGAGGGAGGGAGGGAGATGGTCAACGGGGACAATCAATAATCTATGGCACTTACGGAAGACACCCTACCAGCCCCCCCATCTCTATTATAATCAAGGGACATCTTGTGTGAACTCCTGTGCTAATCATAACTGTAGCAGTGTCTTACAGGGAGACCAGTATTACTGGAAACTACAAAACTATGCAAAAGACAGGAACTTTGAAGGCTATGCCTGGAAGGAAACAGACTGTCATCACCTGTAAGGAAAAGACCATCCTGAACCACTTATGTGCAAAGAATTTTTCCAAGAAATATAAGCAAAGAAAGTTAGCTGACACCTATGCAAAGTAAAAGAGCTTCTGAAATGGTGAGGAGATATTGGCAAATCAACTGCAATTCTAGTCAAGGAACTGTCATTAAATATGGTATAAAATGGCTATCCCACAAGGGAAAAGGACAGGCTTTTTTTTTTTTACTCCCTAAGACACTTAATCTGAGCAATCAGTGTGTGAGTACAGCCATAGCTAGTCTGCTAATGCTGGTCATCCCTCCTCACATCAAAATGGCCTGTAGGGTTTACACTGTACGCCTTCAATTCACTTCTGGCTAGGGAGGCAGGACTGGGTCACTCAATATCAAGCCTCTGACCAAAGGAGTAAAGTCAGAGGGTTCCTAACAGAATCCTGGTCAGTTCTCCTCAGCCCGAGAGGGTGGAGCCCTGAGGGGGAAGAGGGGTGTGTTGTGGGAGGAAGAAAAACAGGGCCCAGGGAAACCCCAGCAGAAAGAACACTTTGTCACAGAGCGCTCACTTTATTTTTTTTCTGGTCACTTAGCCAGATATAAGGTTTTGCAACCCTTTTAGCCTCAGGAAGTCAATGAAGTAGTAGGCTTACCACAAAAAAATAAATTACCTCAGTTTTACTGTGAACTGCACTCCAGTCTTCAGGACCAGTGGCCTCTGAGGATGAGTTGGCATACAAGGCTGTCTTTCCACCACAAAAGAACTTCAGGGGGAACAAAATCATTGACATTTTGATCTACATCAGTACAATACTGTTTAAAAAGTGATGCCACTTTCAGCACAAAACAGAGCAAAGGGTCTAATTTATTTACTATAGTATTTTTGACAATTATCCACAATAAATTGGTATTGTGTTCAATTTCACTACCTATTTATTCAGGTACTAAATCCTTAGAATCTATTCTTACTAAAATGACTGTTTGTAACTTAGAGGGAACTCCAATAATATAAAATTTATTTCATTCATCAGGGTTTTTTTTTTTTTAAAGAGCACAAAAAATAAAATTAACCGTTTGAAGAAAAAAAAAGCTATTACATGCAACTTTCAAAATCAAACAGTATGTGAGAAAGAACTGGTACAATCGTATGTGAGATGGGTCATTTCATTACTTTACACCAGGGGTCCCCAAACTTTTTACACAGGGGGCCAGTTCACTGCTTCCGGCGATGTGGGGCGCCGCAGCCGCAGACCGGATGTGCGTCATATGACGTGCTTCCGGAGCCGTGACGCGTGCGTCCCGCGTCACCGGAAGTAGTACTGTACGTCAGTGGTCCCCAACCTTTTTTGCACCAGGGACTGGCTTAAAGCAAAACAATTTTTCCAGGGACTGGCATGGGGCAGGGGTGGGGCAGGCACCCCAGCAGGCAGCACTTCACACCACTCTCCGCCATGAAATTGACTCGCACGTGTCAATTTCGGCGGCAGAGCTGTAATTGCAGGGTGCAGTCTCCGCCTGAAATTGATACACCCTTGTCAATTTCGGCGGCGGAGCTGCAGGGTGGGGCCCACAGAGCAGAGATTTACCATTTTAAGAGCCGGTTCGCTCTTAAAGTGGCAAGCCACTGCGAAGCAGACTGCCTGCCGGCTAAATGAAGAGCCGCAAAGCTCCTCTCGCTGACCACCAATGAAAGAGGTGCCCCTTCCGGAAGTGCGGCGGGGGCCGGATAAATGGCCTCAGGGGGCCGCATGCGGCCCGCGGGCTGTAGTTTGGGGACCCCTGCTTTACACTGTATCAGTAGCACTGTGGATTACTAAATTCTTAAAGTGTTTATACTGTGACAGGATGTCAGGTTTTAGGACAGTGTTCCTCATCCTATTCGCACAAGCACATTGTGCACATGACTAAGGAAAATGGCAAGATTTAGGCCTTTATATCCTTTTCTTTTGCATTGTTTCTAATAGATCAGGAGCTGATTTCTGTTCCTTTCACCTGTGGATTAGCTAGGGCGCTTGAGTGGGATTCAGGAACTGGGGGTTCTATTCCCAGCTCAGACGGTAACCTGCTGTATGACCCTGGACAATTCACTTGACCCTTCTTGGCTTCTTCCCCTCCCACCCTTCATCTATCTTATCTGTTTAGACTGTACCTACTTCAAGACAGTAACTCATGTGTTTTTACGGTGGGACCTTGATCTTGGACGGGGCCTCTAATTACTACTGGAATACAAATAACTACATGGAGCTGCATGGCTATTCTGACTCATCCTGATTAACACACAAGGGAATAAGAGGTGGACAGTTTCCAAGGTATTCATCTTGCATGTATCTCTGTGTGGGTAGACCCCAGCCTGCACCCACATGAAGCTTGTAGGACTAGAGCCTAAAACAAGAAATGGAGTACAGGGCTACAGTCTGATTCTACATGCACTGATGACATTGGCAGACCTCCCATTGACTTAAGGGTGCAGGATCAGGGGAAATGCTACTGGCAGACAGCTCAGTTTATTTATTTTGTGTGAAAAGTAAAAGAAAACATCAGGTAGGGCATTAACCCCTGTATGACATGTTGGGTGGGGAGAGTCTGCCATCCATTCACATAGCAGACAAAAAAAATCTGCATCCTTTACCTCTGAATGAGTTGTTTGAAAAGATTGCAAGTTCGGTCCTGTAGGACTTGTTTGTTTTTTGTGATGGGATCTGGTTCATATGTAAATTTTTGCTCCAGTTCCTCAAGCTTTTTAAGCTGCTGACGAACTTGCTGAAGACTCTCAGCAACAACAGTGAACCTGCAATGACACATCAATTTATTACCACCAAATACTGGTATTATAATAGTGCCTAGACAGTAACCAAGTCAGTCTCCCATTAATGTATCTCTTAAGATTCACAGTCCACAGGAACTTATGAGCTTGTCTCAGTGGTAAAAAAGGCATGATGATGATGTAGGTTTGGTTAGGATTTATTGTTAGTGCAAGTAACTATTTAAATCTCCAGAATCTGCTCTCTTCACCTCTCCTTCCCATGTAAGTACTGTGACATATTTAAAATAAGGCATGGAAACATTTCTTCAAGTTACTGGCATCTGTTTCTTGGACGACATGTTTTGTATATTGGAGACAATGCATGCATTCAGTAAGGCTGCTTAAATAAATTGCGGTACTGCATTTGGTGCCATAATGGAGATTTCTATCCTCTCTACAGTGCATTAGCTCCGCAGCACAGGAAACAATATTTAAGCAATCTTAGTGGTGACATGACATATGAGGCTGTTTATATAATATTTAATAATGAAAACTATATTCCCCCCCAAATTGAGACCTCATTCCCTATTCTGGAGGGCATTCTGGTGGTGGCAAATTCAATGGAACGTGCATCATCTTACACCAGAAATTACAGTAGAACCCCATTTATCTGACCCTCCATTATCTGAAGAGCTCTGCGCAAATACAAGAATGTGGATCTGTATCCACCAGAATCAACTGACATCCAACCCACCATCTGCAGTCTCTGTCTTCTAGGTCATCCACACCTGCAGGAACCTACAGCTGATCAGCAGCCGGCAGGGGGGACCCCCACCCCCGGATCTCAAAGGCAAAGAAGCAGCATCAAAACCTATGAGCTGCAGTCAGCTGCTTCCCCGACTTTGAGATCTGCATAGGATCCATCATCTGCAAACAATGATCCGTGGATATAAAGTGGATTTGCAGGGCTCTAATTACCTGGCTCTCCATATCAACTGAACAACCAGCATGCACAGGTTCAGAAGTGGGTGATCTCTCCTATGGCCACTAGATAGTGCTGCAGCCTTGCACTTTCCCATTCACTGGTTTACCTGAATTGTGGTTATCCAATCTAATTGTGACTAGGGCCAGATTGGCTAAAAGGGGTTTTTGCAGTAATGTGTCCTTGGTGGGGAAACGAAGTGTCAATTTATTACATTTACTGGAACAAAAGCTTCCCAGAGGACTTCAACATTAACATCATGGCTTAG
Source organism: Mesoclemmys tuberculata (assembly GCA_007922155.1). Classification (NCBI taxonomy): domain Eukaryota; kingdom Metazoa; phylum Chordata; order Testudines; family Chelidae; genus Mesoclemmys; species Mesoclemmys tuberculata. Next base: position 26,387,726 of record ML675620.1, on the reverse strand, counting down.
TTCAGCCTATGGGATTTAAAGGCAAACTGTACTTCATGTACAGAAAGCTTTACAAGAAAGACAGTCAATGTTTTCTTCAGACTTCCTTGGAAAGAATGATTACAACACAATATTATATAACTTTTAGGAGCATGGTAAAATATGCTTGTTAGTTCTCCTATGGATAAAAAAAATTACACTTTTAATAACAGTAAATAGAGTATTTTGGCTCAATCTCTGTAAGCATGATAATTTTCAAATACATCTGCTTATCAGACTTCCCTTTGTGGCATGTTTCAATTCCCTTGCGGTCAGTTCAGCTGTGATATAGAGACTTACCAGTTTTGTAGTTGGTCAAGGCAGGCATTGGGTGGACCACCAATACAAGCGATTTGTTGTCTATGCTTCCACTCAACAAGCTCTTCGTTAATCAAAGCACTTTGTGTGTGCTCTGATATATTCAACAGATTTATTATTTTGGTCACCACTTCCTAAAGGGAATATCAGATTCCTCTGTTTAATTGTTGTATGCTAAGTACATTTAATCATTAGCTTTAACAATTAATGCTGCATCTCACAAAACTTTGCAAGGAACTCTGAATAATAGAAAATCTACTCTAACATGAACTAGGAAAGCTGCTCTTTTTTCCTCAACCAGCAAAGTATTTGCTTCAGAAAGAAAAGAAACAATGCTCAACTAACCCCACTGACTTCTCCCAAGCAACTAACCTCATGTCTCCAATTCTGCAATGACATCTATGCAAATAAACTCTGGTGCCCACACAGCACTCCTTGCAGAAATGGGGCTCATGGTATTACAAGACATATAGGCTTATTTAAGAAGGGTTTAAATGAACAAAAACAAAGCAGCACTTTCAAGGATGACTAATAAGATATGACCCATTTCCTTTCCTGTTGTTGCACCAGCTTTAGCTATTTAAATAAGTGTTCAAAATGAAAAGGCTGTTTTAGTAAGAAAAGTCCTAAAATATCAGTAATGCAACTTCTTTAAAAGGTTTGGACTCCTAATAACAGTGCAAAGAGCAAAAGAATATTTAGACTGGTGTTTACAATCAAGCTTCTTCTTTGTTTAAAACTATGGTTTCCTTTATGTCCTATGATAAGCCAAGCCAAAGAGAACAAATGTATATATTTTCAAATTGAAATATTTTGGAGCATCACCTTTCGCTTAAGGTCAAGTGTTAGAAACATCTTCTGAAGGACCAGCTGTTCTTTCTTATATTCATCCTGTGCCACTCCATTGGGCTCATTTTCTGTAAAATAAAGTCAAACAATAGAAAGAGAAATACTTGGAGGGGGGGAGAGAGGAATGGTTTTTACTTTCACTTAGACATTCAAAAATCTGCAGAAGATGATAGCAGCACAGTCACTACAAAGTGCTAGGAAGCCTAGCAGCTGGAGAGAAACGCCTGGCATTATCTCTTCTTGTTTGGCTTCTTGGGAAATGCTCACAGATTTCAAGAAGGGGAAAACCACATCCTTTCTTCTGCTCAAAAAGATTAATTTAAAAGCACTATTGTTCTCAATTATCTTCACACCCAGCTTTCATGGAGGATTTAGACAAAGGCATCACCAAAATGACTCAACTCGCCCGCAACCAGATTCTCCTGTACTGTTTAATACTTAGAAATGTTCAAATATTCCCCCTGCTCTACTTTTGAACAGAGCCTGGGCCTACATCCCTTACTCATGCCAGTAAAACCAGTCAAGTCACATAATGCAGTGGTTCTCAACCAGGGGCACATGTACCCTGGGGGTATGCAGAGGTCTTCCAGGGGGTACTCATCTAGATATTTGCCTAGTTCTACAATAGGCTACATAAAAAGCATAGCAAAGTCAGTACAAACTAAAATTTCATACAATGACCTGTTTATTCTCCTTTATATAGTATACAGTGAAATGTAAGTATATTTATATTCCAATTGATATTTTATAATTATATGATAAAAGTGGGAAAGTAAGCAATTTTTCAGCAATAGTGTGCTTTGACACTTCTGTATTTTTATATCTGATTTTGTAAGCAAGTAGTTTTTAAGTGAGATGAAACTTGGGGTACACAAACAAATTAGACTGCTGGTAGGGGTACAGTAGTCTGGAAAAATGACAACTGGAAAGTCTGGAAAAATGACAACTCTTCATTAAGGACTAGTCACTTTCCAAATTTGGTTTTGAAAATGAAGACTTTTTAGAATGCTTCAAGAACAGAACCAACAAACTAATCACTCTGGTCCCAATCCTACTGACCTGAAGTTAATGGCAAAACTGCTATTAACTTAAAGTGGTACAGGATCAGGGCCTTTTGAATGGAGGAGACAGGGAGAGAAGAAAGTGCTCCTCTAACTCAAAAATGGAAATCCATACTTTCTCCGAACTTTAAGAGGTTAGGGAGAAACTTCTTAGCAGAAACCAGATAAGTCAAATTTCAGCCCATAAAGAATTTTTCTCTCAAAACTAGTAAGTGTCTGAAAACAGGGATCTATATAATGAATACACAATCTCAATTTAAGTGATTCTGTGTATATTATGTTATATTCTGTGTATAAGTATATTCTGTGTATCTTCATTTCAGATAGCAAAGTAATTTTGCAATAAAAATACTTATGTATGTAGCAAATACACAATAGCAGGGAGAACCAAGATCCAGAGGTTTGTTCTAGAGCTGAACTGTCTCAAAATTCATGGAGCTTTGGAGTCAGTATTTCTAGTAACAGTGCAAAGGACAAAAGAACCTTTAGGCTGGTATTAACAAATAGGCTTTCCAACTTTACATAACTGGGCATTGTGAAATGAAATATTTTCATGAGTTTGGGATGAATTTTCAAAACATAAGGCAGAACATGTAAAATTATACAATCATTTGCATCATCTCTGATTTTGGCTCTGTCTCTAAATCCTGGTTTCTGGTACAATCTAATGGATTTTTTTTTCTGTATTGTACTTAAGATTTGCTATGGATGAATCTTACCTCTGTTCTGTAAGGTTTTGCATTTAAAGTCATATTCATCTTGCACATCCTCTAGAATCTTGATGTCTTGTTCTACTTCCTACAAAGTATCAACACCGTCAGACAGTTACTCAAATAGACAGTCATTTGAGATTTTTACTGATTATCAGGTACCGCGATTGCAACTTAGAGATAGCAAAAAGAAGGTAGCAAGGAAAATTGCTAAACTAATCTGTCTTCTCTGACAACGGAAAATGCACTTGAAACAAAATGGGACTGAATTCTGACCTTGGATAGTCCATACAACTTCATGAGATAAGGAGAACTCATGCACTATGTGAAGACAGAATTTGGCCAGTGGATGGCATTTAAGGAGAACTCTCAGTAAAGTCAGAGTAAGGGCTACAGTATTTGGTGACAAGTCACTAAAAAAAAAAAATCTGCATTCCCCCCTTCAGGGATGGGGGGGCGGGGTTGGAGAAGAGAGCAGGCAAAAGAGAGGACTTATCAGGTTTACTTCCGTATATGGCTTGGTGATAGTTTTATGGCCCGCTTTGGGTTTTTCTTTCTTTTTTCTTATTCCTTGGTTGAGACAGTTGGATTTTCCTAAAGGGATTAATTTCTCAAAACACACTTACACATACAGTCATACAACTTGATTGAGGGGTCCGCACCGTTTCTATTCAGCCCGTGATACTGATGGGGTGAATGAATCCGATAATGGAACGCTTATTTAGCGGGAGGGGGGGCGGAAAGGCAGAGACAGACAGACAGACAGACACGGGAGGGGGGTGTCACTCCCCTGCTGTCTCAGGAGCTCTATTGAGCAACGGATCTGCAGGGGCTCATGAGTTAGGGAAGGGGAAAGGGTAGCCTTGTGTCTGCAGTCACTCCGCCTGTCCCTTGAGTCACTAGGTTCAGACAGGCCCCCTTTGCTTTTCACCTGACCAGCTTGTGGACAGATGAGGGCAGCTAGAACCTGTCCTAGTCCAAGACTGGGTCAACAGCTCATAAATCTTTTGTTCATTCATACAATGACACACATTCTCTGTTCAATTCAAATCCACTATTTATTGGGGTTTTTCTTTCTATCACAAGTTGTCTCCCCTTATTCTTTTCAATTCCTTAAACTCAAAACTTACCACTTAAAACTTACTAATGATACTAACACAAATATACCAAACATATACTTAAAGACTTAAAGATAAGTATACCTTAAACAACATTTGATTAATACTTACCACATAGATGGATGAACTCAGTTATAACAAAAACAATAAAAGTTTATGGCCAAATTTCCTTATTCTTTATGTTATGTTCCCGGGTTTTCATCTAGGTGGAACCTCTATTGCATTCATACCCAGGTTACTGGTTTTCATCCTGGTGGAACCTCTATCACATTCACACCCAGGTTATCAGCCCTAATGCCCTATCTTACTTTTTTGAGCAGCAAGCTGGGGAGAGGCGAGACGGTTGATCAGACCTTCTACGCAATGCAATTCTGGTGCACCCCTTGTGATGCGTGGCTCATTCAATTTGCCTCTCTTCTGACCACCTTATATCTCCACCCCAGCGTATTGCTTGCTTAAACCAATTGTGACGTTTTGGCTGTCCAACCAGCAAGTCCCACGCCTGTGAGGGAATTTTTGCCCTCCTTTGGCAAGTTACACACCTGAGGGTGACTTGCTGTTGCTGGGCAGATTCTTTGCTGCAGCAGCTTCCGTTTTTTAACAGTCAACAGGTCTTATCTGCTGCCAGGCTTCCATTCCTGATTGCTAAACTTTCAGGAACAGCTTGGTTTTGGTAATAACTGTGTCTGTTGCTTTAAGCATCCCCTATCTTGGTATGCACTTACTAAAAAATGGCCTCGAGGCACACATACATTACAGGCTTTACAAAAGTCTGTTACAACACAGGATTTGTCCTACAGAAGATTAACAATCAAGAGTAAGAAGTTATTTTTATAAAAAAGGGAAAATGCTGGGGGGAAAGTTTCAGCGCCAAGTATAATTTGTACCAGCTGAAAATCTGGCTTTGACTAGTTTTTATTAGTGAACTATATGATTTCTCAAATACCTCCTTTCTTCTTCAGTGTTGGTTAAGATTGTCAGCTATAATATATATACTATAGCTATACTAGATAAGAACATATATATGTATATTTATACTTGGCTATACTAGATAAGATTTCCCAAATTTCAAACAGCAGGAGAAAGTTTTTTAAAATGGGATGAAATATCCCATTTTAAAACTTTCTCCTGCTGTGTTTGAAATTTGGGAAATCTTATCTAGTATAGCCAAGACTAAATTAAAAACATGATTCCAGCCACGGTGACACGCATAGTGGACATCCTGCATCTCAACACTGTTGAATAATGATTAGATAAAGTTTTTTAAATTATTTTACTGGTGGTAAAAAGCTGAAAATCAAACACATGACTGCCCTTTCACAATTTAGACACTGAAAATGTTTTTCAGTTATTAGAAAAAATAAACGTAGATCACTGAACAAAGCCTAGACTTTGACTTACCACAACATTGTTCTTCACACTCTTGACTTTCATATCAAGCTCCTTCTGTTTGTCCAGCATTACAGTATTCTGTATATTCCCCACCTGCATCTGCAGTACAGAGAACAAACAAAAAGAAAAAAATGTGAGTTTTATTTATTTTGATAACGTAAGCTACAGAGCATTTGGTGCCACAATGAAGCCTCGAGCAGAGCACACTTTGTTCTGATAATGTATGTAAAAATTGGTCATGAACTATCTCCAAATATTAATTAGGTTTAAATAACTGGAAACAGATGAAGTCTGTAAATAAGGGGTGGGTGTGAAAATATATAAACTTTGCCTTTTGGGTTACACGTTATACTTTATATCATTTCTTTATAAATTATATACTTTCTGTTATTTGTTTTTTGCAAGCAATGATTTCATTTTATCATCTTTTGTGTGTTTTTCTGACATAATATAAAGAAAATGTAACATCTGAGAAGGCTGGATTTTTTTTTTAAATAAAGAGTTGGTACTTAGGTAGGACTTGCAAACAGGTGCATATACAGCGAATAGCAAGAATGGGACAGGCATTTGTACATGCAAACTGGGTAAATTTGTGTACAGTTGAGTTTTTGTACATTTAAAATATAAAGCCAGATATCTCAGGTGTATGTAATCGTTTTGAAACTTAACTCAAAATATCACTTAATTAGCTAATCCTATGACAAAAGCCAGGACACTTAAAGGACAGGTTGCTCCTCCATCCAGTAGTACACTATCATTGTACTAGGTATAGCAAGGCACTTCAGACCCTAGGTGACTTTTCATAACGTGCAGTAAGAACTACTGTTTTATGCAATTATTAACTCAGAACTCAAGTTTTTTCCATCAAGTATATGATTCCACAATCTCATTTGTCAAAAAGTCAATTTAAGTCAGATAATTAAAGTTACCTGCATGTTTCTGGGATTTGACGTAGGGTAAGGGAATTTCCTGTGTGCTTGGAATGTTTACAGTTTATCTTAATGACATGAGAGCTCTTTGTGTGTTACAACAATGACTTCCCACCTATTTATAACTTATGGTTCAAAACTGGCCCATACCAGTACATTGTAACACCAAAGTACTTACCTGTGATGAATCAGTAATCTATTACTATAGAATATACCTGCAGTGCTACATTTTGCAGTATGCACATTATCAGTGCTAAATGCATCAGTGTGGGGTTTTTAATCTTTATTACCAAAAAATGTGATTGGTCCCAGAAAAAAAGTGAGAAAGCAAGGAGATCCAATGAACAAGTGAGGAAGGGAACACGCAGGCTCCTTTAAATTTTTTGCCTAATAATTTAGTAGGCAGAGAGAGGCTCCATTGAAAACACAAGGTAGTAAGGAAATATTTAAAGTGCAGATGAAAAAATTAGAGACTGTTGCATCGAGACCACACAGAGAAGCTAAAGAAAAGTAGGAAGGATCTGGTAAGGCAGGTAGGGGGGTACACGGCAGAAAGGAAGAAGGCTAGAACCCCACCCAGGTTGGAAGCACTGTGTAGGGCAAAGGAAAGTCTTACAGCTGAGCCATAATAAAACCTGATATGGTTGTTTTAACATTCTCCTTACCATATCAGTGGCATAACTGTGTATTATTCTTATATTTAACCTAATCAAAGGAAAATATGAACCACTTTGAGTCCACTATCAAAAGTAAAACACCACGATAAAATCCAGTTTAGAAATATCAATGTATTGGCTTCTTTTCATTGGTCACCACTAGTTCTGGAGTATAAATGTCGCTAAGGCCTTGAATTCCCTCAGAGAGAGAGAGTTGACTTTCTTTTTCTTTAAACTATGCCTAGACAAGCAAACAGTTTAAAACAAGCCACATCTTGTGCAGTGGATGTTTGTGATATACCAGATCAAACTTCCTCTTTTAAAACAGAAGATGAAGGGCAAGAGGAGAGAGCGCATACGGTTCTGCCTTCAATCTGTCACTCTGTGTTTATTGCTGGCTATAACTGCAGCAGCTAGAGAGAGAGAAGGAATTACCTGATCTGACAACTGGGCGCTGCTCAGTATTTTTCGTTCTTCCTTCAGACAGTTGAAGATTGTCATTGCCATTTGTATTGGGTCTTCTTGAAAATGATCCTGGTTGAATAGCATTAAAATATCCATTATTAGCACACACCAAACACTCCAGTTCTTACATCTTTGACCAAACTGACAGGCAAAAAGCTTAGCATGTGACAGTTTGCTAGCCAAGACATGGTATGGAAATGCACTGCCTCAGCAAGAGCTATCATGTCAGGCACAGTGTCCCCTAGAACTAGAGGAAGCACGACTGCTGTGTCACTCTTTCAAGGCTGCAGAATCCGACTCCCTTTAGCCCAGTGTTTCTGAACCTTTTAAGTAGCAAGTTCCCCCCAGCTTCTGAAAATTTTAATAAGTACCCCAACACTCAATTTTCCACCCTGAGAAATACAATCTTTTTCCCCTTTATCACTGGACAACTGTATTTCTCGTAAAGCAGGCGAGTTCTGAGTTCTGCAATGCTATGTGGCTGTGGCAGATCATAAAACCCCCTGCTGTTTCTCCCTTCCTTCATTCCTCCTCCCCTTCCTCCATATAGGAGCAAAGATCAATGCCAGCCAATCACTATGGTCTGATGTGGGGTCACGTGTTGTTCTCCTCACACAGGCAGGAAGTTGTGAGGTATGAGCAGGCACTAGCAGCCCACCAGAGTAGATAGCAGCGCTCCCCATGGCCATCCCTAGGGGGGTGCGGGCCTGGGACAAATCACACTGTCTGGGCCCCTCTTAAAATTTTTATACTGGTAAAATATGGGGCTGTCATAGTTGTCAGTTTCACTGCTTAGCTAGAGCAAGAGCTAGAGTAATCCTGTGGGTAGAGCCCGGCTTCAGGACTGGGCAAGCTGCTGGGCTCTCCACCTGGCTTTCTGGGCACTGGATTTTGAACTGAGGAGGGGGTCTGCCATCTGGGCAAGTTGCAGGTGGCTGCCACCTGGCTGCCAGACCAGGAAGTGGGCAACTGCTACCTGCTCTGAGCTGGGGTGAAGGAGGCTTCCGCGCAGGCTGGGACTTGGGGACGTGGGCAGGCAGCAGCTACCCATCTTCAAGCCAGGGTGTAGGAGGCTGTCTCTTGGCTCAGAGTCAGAGCATGGGTGGCAGCCACCCAGCTGTGAGCACAGCTCGTAGGGCATAGGAGGCTGCCACCGGGCTCCCACTTGGGAGCTGGGACTGGGCAGGATAGGGGTGGCTGCCACCCAGCATCCCAAGAAGCCAGCGGCTGCCACCTGCCTCCCTTCGCTGGGTTTTTTGCTGCGTGCCCCCAGGGGTACACGTACCATAGGTTGAGAAACTATGCTCTAGCTCACCCCAACGGCCACTCCCCACCTGCTTTGGGGAAGACTAGTACTGCTATAGTTGCTGGTTTTTCAGGGCTGTTGCACCTACTGTGTCCTGCCCTGCTCAGGGGCACAAGCGGGAAGGCTCTTTGTTACCTGTGAACCTAGTCAGTGGCTGGCACAAATCTAACCCTGTCATTTTAGATGTGCACAAAGTGCTTGTCCAAGGACAATTATGAAATAGCAAGACAGAAGAGTAATTGCACTGTCCTAAGCTTAACTGAAGAGAACAGAGGAGGTCAGGCTATCAGTAGGACTACCTATCCTCTTTGCACTGGGGAGTCTGCACTGCACTGTTTTGCAGCAGCGGCAGGCATGTGAAAGAAACTGCTTGGGATGGGAAGGCAGGACTGTGCCCAGCGAATCCATCAGGTCCACATTCTGCAGTGTCCTACACTGTACTATATTAATCCCCAGTTGCTTTATTCTCTTGTCTCTTTAGTTCACTCTCACGTTTCTCTCCTGATAGTATGTCACTGTCATTAGCACAGTGATTTTCATTCTTTGTAACTTATTGTCAACTGAATTACTGAAATTGCTATGGTCTCTGCTGACTTCACTGGACACTAACATGTTATCTGATCATTGACATAACATAAATCACTTTCATTTCTTTGGTATAATCCTACCGAGCCTGGGCTGCAAAACGTGCAGGTAACACTTGCTCTTTTCACTACTTTCTTCATTAGGCTCTGTTCCTTGGTACAGATTCTACAATGTTATTTCATAGGCAAACTTTCCTGCCTCTGGAGAGTTTTCAGACTTCTTAATTTTTAATAAGTATGAGAAAACTGTATCCTAGTTTTAAAAGAATCTGGAAAACACCTAGTACCACCTTCCCTATTTTCTTAAAGTACAAGTAGATTTAATTTGTTATTGAAAACTTTAAAAGAAATGGGTTAAAAGAAATTTCACCCATCCACGTCCCCCTGCTCATTTTTGTGGTTCTATAACTTCTTAAGAAGCATGTGTCTTTCCCTGGTTGCTGCATGATAACCCGCTCACCACATGCCAGGAAAAAGTAAAGAAAGTGCTACTAAATAAATACAGTAAACGAACTGGGGTGAAAAACATTTCTCTAATCTGTCATAGTACTCAAGAGTTGTTAGTAAGGTTTAAAAACAAAACCAAAAACAACTTAACCAGGGTGTAACCTTTAACTTGATAGTGTTTAAGCTAGAAGAATATTCTCTTGAATAAAATAAGACCCTAATAAAGTGAGAGAAGTCTACCTGTGTGAATCCAAACAAGCCACACACTTACCTGAAGATTACGTTTGCTTTTCCTTATGTTGTGTTGCAACAAAAAGTTGTTTTCTATTAAAAACCGACTGAACTGATCATCTAGCTGTGCCAAGAGGTCATGGAACAGCACCGTAGCAAATGAAACGTTGTTGGCAGCGTGCTCCCTAGGATATTTAAGGCATATTTAATATTAAATGCAACTGTTAAACTGATATTTTACAAAGATAAGTGAATGCATTTTTTTCAGATTCTAGTCTGTTTTTAAAGCATTTAACAGGTACCTATATATTTTACACAATTCCACTCTCTATAACCCTTGTATTCCTTCATTCTCATCTAAAATGAATAATACTTTCTTTGCTCTTTTCCTAGGGTTACTCTTGCAACATTCTGTGTTTGTACATGTATTTTCCCTTAATCTCCACGCTAGTGAGGAGCTGGAAGTTAGAAGAGAGAGTCTCTAGAAATTTTAGTAATACTTCAGTTTGCTAATGGACATTGAGCTAAACACCTGTACCCTATATGACCATCCATCTCTCCCTGGTGGACAAACCCAACAGGGACACAGCTGTGTATCCCTGAGCAGCCAACCCATGCACTACTCAACAGGCCCAGACCAAACTGACAAGTTCTGGAAGAGAACCCTTTGGGAACAGTGATTAGCAGCCACCTAGGAAACTACTAAATGTCTGTTCCCACCAGCCAATGACCACTCTCACAAAGATTTACCTAACAGTTTATTGCCCTACTATTTAGCTCCCCTAAGTGGCTGCTTGCTCTCCCTGTACAGCAGGGGTAACCTTGTTCTTAGATTTGCAATTTGCACATGAGGCCAGAAACTGGCACCATATCTTTCAAAGGCATCTTGGTCAAGTAATTTAATGGCAAATTCCTATACATATTACAGAACTTTGCTCTCACCAGTCTTGGTTTTCCAGCCATTGTGCCAGATACTGTCTGATTTCCATGGGAAAGCTATCATCGTACAGCTGGTGTACTTGCTCCAAGAATTTGGAATCAAGTTGCTGCAACTGATACCACTGAGTCATCCTGTGGAAGGAAGATGCACAGAGTTTAATAAAATTACACAAATCTTATTCACACTGACATCCCAATACTAGATATTGAAAAGTAGAGCTGAAAATTTCCCCTCAACACATTTTTTATGGGAAAACGGCTTTTCAACTAAGCCAAATTTTTTGGGAAAACTATTTTCACAGAAAGTTTTCAGGCTTTTTGTCAAAAACCAGAAATGTTTGGTTCTGAAGTTTTCTGAAATTCCAAAAAAATTCAAAGAAATGCTGACAATTTAATTTGCCATGGAAATAAACATCCTTTCTCAGCCAACTCTGATTCAGGGTCTGAGGCAAAGAAGAATATGTAAAATGTTACATCACATTATTTAATGGAGAGTCAGCTTAAAAAAGATGTCACACTTCTCTTTGGAAACTTTTACCTATTTTTGTTAAAATTAACATTTGATTGCTATAACAAAGTGATCAGTGATACCTGACTGTTCAATTTGTTAATTTTCTGCATTTGACAGCACTTTGCAAAGAGACATTTTCACTGTCTTCCCTAAGCAATTCTAGACCCTCCAATGGGGCTTTGTGCAGGGGCTGGCTGCCTGTGTGTTGCACATTGCAGGACTGAGGTCTCACATTCAACTTCCCCTTCTGCATGTATGAATTTTTAATCCATCAACAGGAGAATGAAGAACATAAAAGATCTAAAAGAGTGATTGCAAATCCATTAAAATGGTCAGAGAACTCAAGGGCAGGCATAGTACCTGAAATTACTTTTATCTAAATAAAAACTGGATAGGTTCTCTTTAAATGGAGAAATCAAAGAAACCCTCTACTCTGTCCCACCCCCTCATCATGACTACTAAGGGTATATCATTTAGTTCATCTGAGTTACCCAGATTTGAGCTAACTTCTCAGTTTAGCCTACCTTGAGTGAGAGCGGTCACAGTACGAAATAACATGTGAGTCACAGAGCAATTGCTTTACTATACAGTGACTGGGTTAGCAGTAGAACTGGTCAGGAATTTTTTATAAAACCTTTTTTTGTCAGAAAATGCTGACTGGTCATAGCCAAACTTTTTACAGTAAAGTGTCAGTTTTGACAAAAACGGTTCTTGAATCCAGAATGGTATTGGTGGCAAAAAGAGAAAGATCTACCCCAAAAGAGCCAGTAGCCCAGTGGTTAGGGCTTCAAGTCCCAGCTCTGCCTGGTCTAGAGTAAGGACTAGACACTGGGTTTCACACATCCCCGGTAAGTGCTCTATCCAGCAGGTCATACAGCCTGTCTTTTTCTGACTCGATGAACATTTAATTCATTTATACAAAGTGGAACAGCTCTAGTAGGAGATACAGAGACTAACTCTATAGCCTAGTTTAGGATACTCACCTGGAATGTGGCAGACCCTAAGCATCAGGCTATTGGCTGTTCTGAAGTGGGTCAGTCTCCCTCTTTCTCTGGTGGGTCTCTCCCACTGGTTTTTCATGGAAAAATTTAGAAAGATCTGTTTCATTCCAATGCAGAAAGGGAAAAGTTTTTAAATTTCAAATTTGTGTGGGATAAGAGAGTTGCCCTCCCAGCTCTAATTAGCAGTACAGAGTTGTGTTAGTAGACCTGATGTGTTGTGGTCACTTGAACAGTAGCCTACTGGTTAAAGGATTTCATGTGTAGAAGGGACTAAGAGTTAGGGCAACGCTCAAGTTACCTCTGCAGCAAACACAAGCCCTAAAATAGAGAAGCAGAAAGTGAAGACCTAGATTGTTGAGAGGAGGGGGGCAACGGGGGGAGATTACATTAAAATGCATAAAAATAATGTCTGGATTGTTCAGATGCTGGATAACTATTTCAAATGCACCGAAGTCCATTTTCGTAAGAGTCAAAAAAGGACTGAGGGGTCGTGGTGGATAATCAACTGAACTTGAACTTGCTGGCTGAAGCAACAGCTAAAGCAACAAATGTGATCCTGGGATGCATATGAAGTGGGTTCTTGAGAAGTAATAGGGAAGTGGTATTGCCTCTGTCTAGGAAATTAGTGAGACTATTGGAGTACTATGTCCAGTTCTCATGCCCGGAATTTAAAAAACGGTTGACGAATTGGAAAAGGTTCAGAAAAAAGCTCTAAGAATGATCTGATGTCTGAAAAACCTGCCCCAGTGAGAAATTTAAGTAGTTCAATCTGTTTATCTTATCCAAGATTGCCTCTGTAAATATTTACATGGGGAAAAGATTTCTTATATTAGAAGGCTCTTGAATTTATCAGACAAAGGTATAAAAGGTGTAATAAGGCCTAGAAGGTGAAGTGAGATGAATTCAGGCTATGAATAAGGTGCAAATTTTTAACAGTGAGAGTAATTAACCCCTGGAAGAAGTTACCTACATATGTAGTGGATTCTCCATAACTTAGTCTTTTAAAGAGATGCTCTAGCTCAGTGAGACTCAGACTTCAGTGGTTCAGGAGCCAAATTAGCGATCAACATTACCTAAAAGCACCACCGTGGTGTGAATTGATTTTTCATTTACTCTAGTATTATATATTCATATTTAAACAGTATGACAGAGGAAATATTATATATATAATATATATAAATTATCATATAATATTTATATATATAATATATATATATATATATAATATAATTATTATATATATATATATATATATATATATAAAATACTATTCTCACAGCAGAATGACTGGCCAAATATTATTTTATCAACTACAATTGGTTAATAGAATCATAGGACGGGAAATGACCTCGAAGTCTTCTAGTCCAGTCCCCTGCATGCAGGGCAGGGCTAAGTATTCTCTAGAGCATCCCTGACAGGTGCTTTGTCTAACCTGCTATGTTTAATAATACAGTAAAAGCATCCTGATTAGTTAACTTTGATTTGTTAATAATTAAATCACAGTGTTTTAATATGTGCTGCAAAGAGCCACAGGAAACCCATTCAAGAGCCACTTGTGGTTCACAAGCCTCAGTGTGACTATCACTGCTCTCATCAACCAGAAATTATGGGCTCATGGCAAGAATCATTTAGCAAAACAGTGGCTTATGTTATGCAGGTCAGATGATCATAATGGTCCCTTCTGACTTTAAAATCTAAGTCACTTAGGCTCCCAAGTCCCACTAAAAGTGATTACTCAAATTGTGCATGTTATCTCTTTGAAAAGGTATGCAAATATCCAAGATCTTTCATTTCATTTTTCATGATACTATGTCCTTAAGCCAATGCTCCTTCATTATGTCACTGCTAAAATCTTGGGACCAAGTTGTATCCCTCTGTGTGTTCATAGAGATATAGTCCCAAAAAACCTCAGGTGTCTCAGAGAAAGCAGCTGATGCAGGTTCCCAACCCTATATAGCTGGGGAATCTAAAGAGATGGAACGGTCCAGTTCTGTAAGACAGAGGTTCTGAAACTGGGGGGCTAGCCCCCTAGGAGGGTGCAGAGTGTATTCTGAGGGGGGCATGAGACGCTTTAGGGAAAAAATTTACTGCGCACATTTTACCAACTGCCATGAATAACTAGCCAAGCTGATCCCTCCCAGAGATGGCACTGTGCATTTGGACGGATTTCTGTTAAGCTTATATAGCATTATAAAAAGTCGTTGCCATCTGTACTTTAATCCATTTGCTATGACCTGGTGTGCATATTTAATTGCAAGCATCAATCACCAGGGCAGTTTTGCTTTTGCTCTTATTACAGTGGATTGTGGGCTCTGTTTCAATCAATGCCTTGCTGCTTTTCATAGTTAGTGAGAGTTGCATGTTGGTTTTTCTTTTTCGGTATATGTCACTGTGTGGCAGAGGAGGGGGTGTAAACTATTCTGGATGCAAAGAAGGGGGGGGTACGATCAAATAAGTTTGAAAAGCTCTGCTGTAAAGGAGGGGCTTTTTTGTGCTATCTTGTGTCCCTTTCTCAAGGCAACATCATTCCTGAAGGAATCCACGCTGCCATTTACACATCACCTTGACGAGGTAAGTTTCACCAATGAAAACGCCCATGTGGACAGCATTGTGTCAGTGGGAGATGCTCTCCCACTGAGGTAGCGGCCACCGCTCATTGGGGTAGTTAATTATGCCAGCAGCAGAGCTCTCCCCCATCACCATAAGCGGCTACACGGGGGACCTTGCTGCGATTTAGATGTGCCGCTGTAAGGTCTGCGGGTGTAGACACAGCCTTACACGCCCTCCTGTTTACACATGAAAAACAACAAAGCGTTGGTGCTCGGGGCCAGGGGCCGGGTGAGTTTCGTGACTTGCCCCCGCAGGGCCAGATCATGCTGCTGCTCTGGGCACAGGCACGTGTGTGCCACTGACTGCGGGGAGGTGTTTGTTGTGCCGTTTAACTTCAGCCCTTGTGTGGTCAGAGCGGCGCGGGAGGTAAGACTTTCAGAAGAGTCTCAAAACGGGGAATTAAGAGTAATTTCAGTCACCGAAACTCCCCCCGGCTCCTTCTGCGTCTACTCCCCCCTTTCCTTTGGGGTTACAAATGTTTTCCTGTTGCCCCCTGCCTCGGGGCCTGTCCCCCCGCTCGGGGCCCTCCTTCGCGCTGCCGGGGTGCCCAGGAGCGAGCGGGGGCTAGGCGGCAGCACCCTCTGAGGGGGAGCAGCGTCCATCCCCTTGACGGGCTGGGACCGGCGGTCCCAGAGGCAGTCTGGTGCCAAAGCCAGGACAGGCTCTTTGCGGCCTGGGCTCGTCGGAGGCCGCTTCTGTCCCGGAGTCTCCATGCACCGCTGGCGCCTTCAGCCGGGCGCCCGAAGGGCCTAGGGGCGCCTCCCTGGCCGGCGGCTTGTGCAGACCCCCGGACAGCCGGGCCCGGGCACCGCTCGGAAAGCGGCCTGGGGCCCCCTGCGCGGGGACACTCACCCGACCGTCGGGAGGAGGCTGCAGCCCAAGCCCAGCTACGACCGCCCGGACCGCTGCACGGTGCACACAAGTCGCGCGCTCCGCTCCGCTCCGTTCGTCGCAGCTGCGCCCGCAAAACGAAACCAACGGACCCCCGAAACGGCAACAAAAGCGCTGGCGCGCGGCTACCGCCCGGCCCAATCCCGAGCCGCGGGGCGGGCCTGGCCGGAGCCACAGCCAATCCGCGAGCGCTCCGCCAGCCCAGACCCCCCCTCCCTCCCCGGCAGCCAGGGCGGCTGTTCCTGAAAACGTTCTACATCCCCGGCCGTTTCCACCGCCGGCCCCGCTCCACACACAGAGCGCCCCTCCCCCACAGGGCTAACCTTCCCACACGCAGCCCCCTCCCCCGCCCCACAGGGCTAAGCTGTCCCAGTCCCCCTCCCCACGGCCCCTTCAATAGGGCTAACCCCCTCCCCCGCCCCGCTCCCCGTAGCCAAACGCGGCTGGCGGCGTTGGTGTGGCGGGCGAGCGCGCTCAGATCTTTATTGCACCCCCGCGGGTTGGTGACGAGCCCCCCTGCCCCAGCTCTTCGGCAGGCCTGGTCCACTGCGGGCGCGGCCCCGGGGGCTCCCACGCGCCATCCTTATCTCGGGAGCCCGGCAGGCGCGTGCGCGGAAGAGAGCGAGCGGGTGAGTGGCCCCGCGTGGCCGGGCGCGGGCCCAGGGCGGCAGGAGGGGCGAGCGGCAGCGGGAACAGCGGGCCGGCACGTGGTTTCCGAGAAAGGCGGCCGGGAGCTGGAAGCCGGGCTGTGTGAGGAAAGCGAAAGTTAAGGGAGGCGGGGGGAGGGGCAGCGTCGGCGCGTCCCGCCAGAGCCAGCTGCGCTCCTGCCTTGCGGCCTGCGCCTCTGGCCTTCCCCGCGGTGTGAGTGCCCGGCTTCCAGCCGGCCGCTGCCGCCGCAGGTGTGCTGAGGCCTCACCGCCAGCCCGGGCGGCCCGCGGCCCTTTCCGTCCGCTGCGGGGCGTCGGTTCCTAAGCACAGCCCCCCAGTGAGCCCTTAAACGGGTGGCGTGGTCCAGGCACACGCGCACCCGCGTGGCTGAATTGCGGCTCTCTGGGACGGAAGATGGGCGCCCGCTCGTTGTCCGCACCTTTCCCAGTGCTGGGGGGAGAGAAGTAACCATCGCTTGTGTTTACAGAGCAGACCTACCACCGTGTGGTTACAAGGGCAGAGCCGCAAGGAAAACATGGTTACTTACCAGTAACTGCTGTTCTTCGAGATGTGTTGCTCATTCCACTTAGGTGTGTGCGCGCCCTCGTGCACGGCCCTCGGAAAACTTTTTCCTTAGCAGCCCCCTGTAGGGGCTGGCCTCAGCACCCCCTGGAGTGCCACCCTCATGCAGCGGTACATAGGGTACTGCTGGCCCCTCGCCGCCTCAGTCCCTTCTTTCTGCCGACTCCAACAGCGGGGACGGAGGGTGGGTGTGGAATGGATCTGAGCAACACATCTCGAAGAACAACAGTTACTGGTAACTATGTTTTCTCCTTTGAGTGATTGCTCAGATGCATTCCACTTAGGTGATTAACGAGCCATACCTGGAGGTGGGTAGGAGTCAACAGCGAGCTGCCCTCAGCACGGCTCTGCCGACTCGCGTGTCCTCCCTCGACTGCTGGACGACAGTGTGGTGTGCACCGAAGACCAGGTGGCAGCCCTGCAGATGCCATCCAGGAGGACCCTTTCCAGGAAGACCGCCGACGCAGCCTGGGCCCTCGTCGAGTGCGCCGTCACCACTCCGGGAAGCTAGACGCCTGCACCCTCGTAGCAGAGCCGGATGCAGGCGGTGATCCACTTGGCGATGCACTGGGCGGAGACCAGGGAACCCCTCATCCTCTCTGTCACCGTGACGAAGAGCTGCGTGGTCTTTCAGAACAGCCTTGTCCTGTCTAGGTAGAACGCCAGCACCCTCCTCACATCGAGGGTGTGTAGTCTCCTCTCGTCCTCGGACCCTGCGGTTTAGGAAAAAACACGGGGAGGAAAATATCTTGGTTACAATGGAACCGAGAGACCACCTTAGGCAGGAACGCTGGGTGAGGCCTCAGCTGTACCTTATCCTGGAAGAACACGGTATGGGGGGCTCCGAGGTCAAAGCTCTTAGCTCAGAGACCCTCCTAGCCGAGGTAATGGCCACGAGGAAGAATTCCAGGACAGAATCAGCAAGGGACAGGTGGCCAAGAGTTCAAAGGGGGGCCCCGTCAGTCTATTGAGGACCAGGTTCAGATCCCACGGAGGCACTGGGTCACGGACCTGCGGGTAGAGCGTCTCAACCCCCCTGAGAAACCTCACCGACATGGGGTGGGAGAACAGAGACCAGCCCCCCATCGGCTGATGGAAAGCTGATGGCCGCTAGGTGCACCCTGAGGGAGGCAAGAGCTAAACCCTGCAGCCGAAGCTACAGCAGGTAGTCGAGGACAGCCTGCACGGGGGACGTACCGGGGGTTACGCCCCACGACTCCGCCCAGCAGGTGAACCTCCTCCACTTGGTCCTGTAGGCGATCTGCGTGGAGGGCCTCCTGCTTCCCAGTAGCATGCGCTGGACCTGCTCCGAGCAGGTTCTCTCCTCCTCCGTCAACCAGAGAGCCTCCAGGCCGTCAGGTGCAGGGAGTCCAGGCTGGGATGCAGCAGGTGACCGTGGTCCTGGGAGAGCAGGTCCGGTCTCCTCGGGAGCTCGATCGGCGGGGTGACTGACAGGTCCTGTAGGAGGCTGTACCAGTACTGCCTCGGCCACGCTGGGGCGATCAGTATCACGTCCGCTCTGTCCCTCTTGATCTTCAAGAGGACCCTGGGCAGGAGCGGGAAGGGGGCAACGTGTACATGAGGGTCCCCATCCAATCGAAAAGGAACGCGTCGGAAAGGGAGCCCGGCTCGCGACCCCGGAGCAAGCAAAAACTCGGGCACTTCGTGTTCCAAGACGACGCAAACAGGTCCAGTCGGGGAACACCCCACTCGTGGAAAATCCAGGCCGCTACCTCCGGATGCAACGACCAGTCGTGTTGAGGTAGAAACGACCTGCTGAGGCGGTCCGCCTCGTCGTTCCTGACCCCGGGGAGGTGAGAGGCGGTTAAACAGAAATTGTACCTCACCGCCAAGTCCCAAAGACTCCTGGCACAGAGCCGAGGAGCGCGCTCCCCCCTGCTTGTTGATGTAGAACATCGCTGCAGTATTGTCTGTCAGGACCTGTACCACTTTCCCCAATAAAGAGTGGCGAAACACTTTGCAAGCCAGTCTGACTGCCCTCAGTTCCTTGACATTGATGTGGAGAGCAGTCTCTCCCTGGGACCAACGTCCCTGAGTGGTCAGACCACCGGTGATGTGAGCTCCCCACCCCAAGTCTGATGCGTCCGTGATCAGAGTGACTGAGGGGGTGAGGGGCGTGAAGGGAACCCCTTCCAACACTGTCCCGGGGTCCAGCCACCAGCTCAGTGACCCCAACACCACGGGGGGCACCGTAACCACCCTGTTCAGAGAGTGCCTGCTGGGCACATATACCTTGGCCAACCAACCTTGGAGGGGCCTCAGCCTGAGGTGGGCCAGCCTCACCACATAGGTGCATGAGGCCATGTGGCCTAACAGCTGCAGGCACTGCCTGGCTGTCGTCGTGGGGCACCTCCGAAGCTGCGATATGATCACTGCCTTGGTCTCGAACCTCGAGTGTGGGAGGGAGGCTCTGGCCCGCACCGAGTCTAGGGATGCCCCTATAAACTCTATGCGCTGTACCGGGGACAGCGTCGATTTTTGCTCGTTGATGAGCAGCCCCAGAGCATGGCAAGTGGCCTGGACGAAGGAGACCTCCTCGTGCACCTGCGACTTGGTCTTGCCCCTTATCAACCAGTCGTCCAGGTAGGGAAATATCTGGACCCCCCTGCGCCTCAGGAAGGCCGCCACCACAGCCATACATTTGGTAAACACTCTGGGGGAGGAAGACAGGCCAAAGGGCAAGGCCGTAAATTGGTAGTGGGCACCAGCTACCATAAACCTTAGGTACCGCCTGTGGGCGGGAAGGATGGAGACGTGAAAGTATGCATCCTTCAGATCGAGGGCGGCAAACCAATCCCCTGGGTTCAATATGGGAATGATGGACGCTAGGGACACCATGCGAAACTTTTGCTTCCTTATGAACCTGTTTAGCCTGCGCAGGTCCAGTATAGGCCTGAGGCCTCTCTTTGCTTTGGGGACGAGGAAGTACCTCGAGTAAAAACCCTTCCCCACCTCGAGCGGTGGAACCGCTTCTATAGCACCCTTGAGCAGGAGGGAGCGAACCTCCTGAAGGAGTAATTGCTCGTGAGAGGGGTCCCTGAAGAGGGACGGGGGGGCTGAGTGAGGGGGGGACGCCACCAGCTGTAGGGCGTAACCCCAGCACACGGTTCTGAGGACCCAGCAGTCCAACGTGATAGCCCGCCACAGGCCGAGGTAGGGTCTTAGCCTGTCCTGAAAAGGCGGGGGGGAACTCGGAATGGAAGACGGTGCCACCCTCGGGCGCACCGTCAAAAGGTACGCTTCCCTTTAGAGCCCTGAGAGGGTCTTTGGGAAGAACTGGACGACGCCGTGCGGTCGCGCCGTCCAGAGCCCCTGTTCCAGTCCCTGCTCCTCGCGGGGGGGAAAGGCCTAGGCGGTGGCCTAGGTTGCTGCCGCTGCTGCTGTGGCGGCTGCTGCGGCTGCTGGCGGGCTTGTAACCTTGCCGCCTGAGGGGTGTAAAGACCCAAGGAGCGCAGCATTTTCCTTGAGTCCTTCAGGGCGTGCAGCTTCTCATCCGTCCTCTCGGAGAAGAAGGTGGTCCCATCAAAGGGCAAGTCTTGAATAGAATGCTGCACTTCCTGAGACAGGTCTGTGGATTGCAGCCACGCTGTGCGCCGCATGGCGACGGCAGAGGCCATCACCCTACTGGCCGTGTCCGCAGTGTCAGAGGCAGTCTGGAGGGCTGCACTGGCCACAGCCAATCCTCCAGGACCATGGCAAAGTCCGCAGCCTGGTCCTGGGGCAGGGACTCTGCGAACCTTCGCATCGAGTCCCACAAGTTCAGGTAGTACCTGCCCAGGAGGACCTGATGGTTGGCCACCCTGAATTGGAGCGCCCCCGTGGAGTAAACCTTCCTACCATAAAGGTCTAGTCTCCTACCCTCCTTGTTTTTAGGGGAGGCACTCTGAGCCCCCTGCCTGTCCTTCTGGTTGGCAGCGTCCACAACCAGAGTACCTGGGGCAGGGTGTGTATACAGGTATTCGTGCCCCTCGGCTGGCACGTAATACTTCTTCTCGGTGCCCTTAGACGTGGGGGCGACTGAGGAAGGGGTCTGCCAAACAGCCTTAGCCAGGCGCAGGACCCGCTCGTTGACAGGGAGGGCCACCCTGGACAGTCCTTGAGTCCCCACACGCCCGAAGAGGGGGTCCACCTCTTCTTCCAGAACCTTGACCTCCAGGCCAAGGTTCGAGGCCACTCGCTTCAGGAGCTCCTGGTGAACCCTGAAGTCTATAAGAGGGGCCCCCTGGTCCCTGACGGCCGCCTCGTCCGGCGATGAAGAATAGGACGGGTGGCAGAGTCCAGTAGAGGGGCCCTCCCCAGGGTTCTCCTCCTCTCCTGAGGAGCGGTCACCCTCTTGCACCGAAGGTGCCTGTTGGGGAGGTAATTGGGTGACTGAGGCAGGGGCCGACGTAGTTCCCTGCCCCATCTGAGCTGCCCACGGACCCCACATTGGCCACTGCCAGGGGCCCTGGGGCCAGCTCAGGGGCGGCACCGGTGCTGAGGGCCACGCTGGTTCCGCTGCAAGTGTCGGTGCCGGTTGCAGTACCGGTGCCGGCTGCAGTACCTGTTCCTGGTGTCGGGTCCGGGACCCCGAGCCAGGAGATTGGTGCCGGCGATGACGCCGGGAAGAGACGCTCTGGGACCCGCTATGTGACGATCCTGAGGAGCGTCGTCGTCTGCGGTGCCGTCGAGGTGACAATGACGAGGACCGGTACCGGGAGAGGGACGACTTGCGGTGCCTCTTCCTTGGAGCTGGGGAGCGGTGCCGAGCTGGAACTCGAGGTTGAAGAGCGGCGCCGCGACCTGGAGTGGTGCCGCGACACCTCGTCCGAGGACGAAGAAGGAGAGGAGCCTCCGAGCTCAACTCTCGGGCGTCGGGTGGTGGGCGGCTGATCCTCCAGTGCTGGGGCCGCCCACCCTTCGGGGACACCCAGCGCGGGTTTGCCCCGGAACACAGGCCCTGACTCTCTCAGCAGAGAGAGGGCTGGAGGCGTGGGCAAGGCCAACAAGGCTCAAGCCGCCTCGAACGCCTCCGGCGTAGATGGGTCCTGTACAGGAGGTCCCCCACCCCCAGGAGTCGGGGGAACCTCCCTGGTTGGTGCCGGTGCTAGAGCAGGCGGCACATCGGAGAGCCGAAGCACCTCCGGGCTCGACCCCGGCCGCTCCTGCCGTGCGGGGGAGCGCTGTAAGCGGGGAGGGTCCGGTGCCGAGGTGGTCCACGGCGGCTCGGACGCCGGACTCAGCGCGGACTCCATCAAAAACGCCTTCAGCCTCACTTCTCTTTCTTTTTGAGTCCGAGGCTTGAAGGACTTACAAATATGGCACCAGTCCTTACGGTGCTGTTCCCCCAAGCACCTCAAGCAACGGTCATGGGGGTCGCTGACGGGAAAAACCTTCCCGCAGCCAGCACAGGGTTTAAACCCTGGCGAGCCCGGCATAGCCGGGTCGCCTAGAACCTGAAGGCTCTCCTACTTCTAACTAAAAACCTTAACTAACTATAAAACTAACTAAGTTCAGGGTGAACTGCTATCTAACTACTCACTTTTGCAAGGAAAAAACCTGTGAGGAGCAAGGGTTGTTCCGAACTGGCCATCACAGGCGGAAAGAAGGAACTGAGGAGGGGAGGGGCCGGCAGCGCCCTATGTACCGCCGCATGAGGGCAGCACTCCAGGGGGCGCTGAGGCCAGCCCCTACAGGGGGCTGCTAGGGAAAAAGTTCTCCGAGGGCCGTGCACGAGGGCGTGCACACACCTAAGTGGAATGCATATGAGCAATCACTCGAAGGAGAACAGTATTTTGAAAAGAGCAAAAGCCCGTGTTTGGTCATCATAAAAACACAACCCTACTGATGCAAATGACTTTGCCATTCTTCTGTTGGTATTGAAAATAGAGAAGTTACATATGTGTTAATAGGAAATCGGGGTGGAAATGAGCTATTAAGTTTATTAAGGATTGACCATATGCTGTACTAGACAAACAATAAGGCTAGTCACGCCAAATCTAGACAAGATGGATTCAAAGCCAACAGGATGCACTGGGAATGACAGAGAAGGAAATCACAATAGGGGACTTGGGGGGTGGGATTGTGTGTGTGATGATTTATTGATTCATTTCTTCTGGAAATTTGTGGAAGAAGCAGAGGTCTGAATTATAGAAACACCAGCTGCCACTGCATGGTTAAATTTGCAACTATCCTTCCTTTCCAAATCTTAGAACACCATTATTTCCCCTAATTTTTAGTAGGGAATGAGCTGTTGCTCTGAATATTTTTGGGTTTCCTAACACATAGTTTTGTGGTATTTTAGAATTTAAACTCTAGGATAAACTGCTGTCAAATACCACTCTCTCAAAAATGACCCACTTCTCACATTTGGAATAAAACATCTCATGATTTTTCACCCACCCTGTTAAAGATCTGCAATGCTAGCATTTGTTGGCATGCACATTGTGGAAGCCAGACATAATTTGCTTCTGAACTAGATTGTTTAAAATTAATTAAAGGTTAACTGTATGTGGATGGAGGCAAATTTAATCAGATTTCTATATCATACAGTTGGAAGATATGACACAAAAGGTTAAAAATAGGATGTATAAATTCAGTTGACATTTCCTGTTTCTAAACTATAAGCAAGATTTCCATGTGATATAGTAGTTTTTGACTGGTGTGCAACTACACTCAGAAAGGAAAAAAATGTTCCTTATCTTCCCTGACATTTAGTGTTGTTCACCTACTGGATTTTCTGATAATTTCTTTTTGTGCTTCATGCTTTCTTGATGATTTTCTTTGAACAATTATATTAACTGATATTCACAGAAATAGCGGCATATCTTGTTCAAGTATAAAGGACTGGCAAAACAATGGAAGAATGAACTTTTGGGCTTTGGACCATGACCCCAGTATGTATACCTCCTTTCCTGTTTTATTTTGGGATTTGTCTATAGATACTGTGCCAATGAAACAATTTTTAAAATGTCACTGTCAGGGAACAAAATCCAGGTGCAAAGTGCATATTGTAAACCTTGTGGATTGTAATCCTGCTGAGGTCTGGTTATAGGTATGGTCTTTTTAAATAAAAGAGCCAGGTGACAACTGAAATTTTCATCTCTCTCTTTAATTTGTTTCATTGTGCTGATGTGGCAAAACCCTAAGCTCAGCATATTTGTCGTCCTGTGATCTTTTGACTTTATATTTGACTTTGCAGCTGCAAAATACAGTGAAAGCGAAAGCACAATTATCAGCTGCCGTGTACTTTTTGAAGCAACTATTCCATGAAAGTAGTATAATATATATAGTATAATATCTTTTTAAAGATGAATGTGTTTAGTGAACAGTGCACAGCAATTTGTTTTTTATTCTTCTGGTTCTTTTTGTGATAGCATGCAATTTGTACAAGCTTAGAATTATCTTTTATCCAACTTCATTTTACAGTTTCATAACTGACAAAAAAAAGGTGAACACTTAGATAGTGAGAGAAAAAATGTGTATTGGGCAGAAGTTAATACTAATGAAACAGAAATTATTAAACAAGTCGAGAAAGTGTATTATGCAATATTAAACCAAAACTGTCCCATAGAAGTAACCCATAGGTTTTGTTTAATTAATCAAGCACTGTTTAAAAATATTTTGCATATTTTATTTTAAAAGCGCTTTGCAACTAATGAATCTTCACAAAACCCCCAAGAAAAAAAACTATTACTAACCTTTTGTAACTGTTTTATTTGGAGATGTGTTGCCCATGTCCATTCTATGTTAGGTGTGTGCACGCCATGTGCACTAGTGTCAGGGATTTTTCGCTCAGTGGTATGCGTAGGGCTGGCTCTAGTGCCATCTGGGGTTGCATGCATATGTACCGATATAAGGGGCGTCACCAGTTCCCTGCCTGCTCAGTTCCTTCTTGCCAGAAATTCTGATAGAGGAGTAGAAGAGTGGATCATGCAATGGACATGAGCACCAAATCTCAAAGAACAATTACAAAAGGTTAGTAACTCTTTTTTCTTCTTCGAGTGCTTGCTCATGTCCTTTCAGTGTTAGGTGACTCACAAGCAGTGCCCCTGGAGGTGGGTTAGGAGTTCACGGACATGCTGATTGCCGATCTCCCAAAACTGGCATCACAGGCCCCTTGAGTGATAGAGTAGTGGGACCTGATAATGGTGCCTGTGCTCTTGTCGAATGAGCTGTCACAATAGCCAGAGGTGGGACCTTTGCTTGCTTGTAGCAAGTTCGGATGCAGGCAGTAATCCAAGACGAGATTCTCTGTGCTGACATTGGGACTCCTTTCATCCTGTCAGCCACACCGGCTAAAAGTTGTGTAGACCTTCAGAAGGGCTTAGTTTTTTTGATGTAGAAGGGGTGGTCTAAGTGCCATGTTCATTGAAAGGGCTTTCAAGTGACTGTCCCTGTCCTTTTTATGTGTGGTATAAAGCCCCTGCAGATTTTACACTTGTCTCTGATGTGAGCTTCACCCAAGGCACTTTAGGCAGCTCGAATGGGGGTCACCTAGGAGCATGGGCTTATTGCAGGTCACACATGGCTTGAAGCCCAGGGATCAGGGTATGCCCCATCCCTGGGACAACGTCCGTGGTTGGGACCTCTATCTACACTAACTCTAAACTCACAACTATGTATAACTAATAACTAGATACACTGGAAGACAATGAAAACCACTGGAGAGGACTTGCAAATGCAAGAAAGTCATTCCAGCAACCCTCACTGGTGGTAAGAGGAACTGAGAAGGCATAGGGTTGGCAGCGACCCTTATACTGGCCCATATGCGAACAACACCAGAAGGCACTAGAGCCAGCCCTCTGGGTACCACTGAGGAAAAAATCTCTGGTACCAGTTCACGTGGCACACACATCTAACATGGAATGGACTTGAGCAAGCACATGAACAAGAAGAAATTATAACATTTTGCCATTTGATTTATCCTGGGTAAATATTGGTGAAACTAATTCAAACTGCTCTATCTGACTGCAGGTGCAAAATACTTAACTCTGCTCTGCTTTGGCTATTTGGAAACGAAAGGCTAGTGGTCAGAAAATCAGAAAGGTTACAAAAAAAGCCTACTGTACCTACTACGTAATCCTCAAGACATGTAGAATTGAACTGGTAGCTGCTTATTATTTACCACAGCAATGCTGTAACAAATACTAAAACTACAGTGCAGTTAACTTGCAGTGGCTGAAGGACACTTACAGTCAAGTATATATAAAAAGTCTCAAAGGGCCACTATGATGTTAAGTTTGACCTCAATTGTAAAGTGTTGGGGCTAGGAGGAAATATTTTTAAGCCCAATAGACAGGTTCCCATTAATATTTTTTATAAATTCTAATAGAAATGCTTTATTTTAACAAATCAGCATTCAGTGTAGTTTTGCAAGCGTTTGCTAATGGATGGGAACCTGATAGTGAAACTGAATAGAAACTGATTAAAAGCAAAAGTAACATGGGACTCTATTCTTATATAGGCTGAGAGAAATGCAAATCATAAATAAAATAGCATAAGGAGTAAAAAATTATTTTATTTTTTCCATATTTATATGCTAAGGTGTTTGTAACATAGGCAAAGACATTTAAAAAAAGCCAGTAAACTAAGCTCTATTTGATCACTGTAAGTGTTTCAATCAAAATCTAAAGCTTGGTCATTTACAGAGTTTGTTTCAAGGGAACTGTCAAACTTGACAAATGCCATATTATTCCCATCCCCCCACAAAGAACTATAAAATATTCACTTTGTCTCGTCAGTGTAAATGACTGAATCAACCTGGGGGGGGGGGAGAGGGAGGAATAATAATGTGTTCCCCGAAGGTATTATTTCAAATCTGATTTTCTGACCACTAGCTTTTTGTTTCCAAATAGCCAGAGCAGAGCAGAGTTAAGATATGGGACGCCACTGAGGTTAACACAATCTTCTAGGCAGTTTACATGGTCAAGTATGTTCTGTATGTAGAGGGGTTTTGTTTGTTTTAGAAGCATTATAATAGATTTAAAAATCGTGTGGTGGCTGATACTGGATGAATTTGATGTTTGCTTCTTTAAATGCCTCAGTTCACACTGGTGGTTCCGACTCAGGAACAAAGGAGGAAACTGAGTGCCTCCATTTTAATCGTATCCTTAAAAATCCCCCAAGCCTAAGAATCCAACAGCAAAACAAAACCTATTTTTATTTATATCAGTCATGTATAAATTACAGAGATTATGAAACTATGTACATGGTTTAATATCAGATCTGTGCCATTATGTTTCTGGAGAATTACTTATGATGATCGTTTTTTTTCAAAGTTTGACTGTCCCCCTGACTAACTATGTTATGCAGACTAGACAGCTAAAAATGTATTCATTTACTTTAAACATACTCCATTTACGTAGCAAGGAGTTGCCATGTGAATTAGATCATTGGGACACTCCCTCCCCTTGCTTCCCCAACAGTTTACAATTGAGGGCAATACTAGTGGGGAAGATCTGGACTCTCTACAACATTGTGCACCCTCAGTTTGCCCCACTTATTTAATTTCTAACCATCTACTCCTATCTTACATCCCTGCCCCAGTGGCTTCCTGTAATGCTTCTTGGAGGTGTTCATAGAGGCTGTGCACACTGACCTTCACTCCTCTGGAGTCTGTTTTTGTGATATCCTGACTCTACCAGGGGAGCAGGAATCCTAAGATTTTTCTGGAACATTCCTTTTCAATTTAATGTTATAGCACTATGAGCTATTAGTCAAACTACTAGGCTAAGTGCTAAAACAGGTCCACCTAAATTGGTATAATTTTACTTTCATGTCCCAGGTATGTGATCTACTTAAATGTTAGAGCTGCCAAGGATGTCCCACAAAAGGCCTCAGTAAGATACATTAGGCTCCTACAAACAAACAAAATGTATGGCAAATGTTGTGGGTCATTTGTTTGGGGGGAGGGGAGGGAGTAGGTGTGAAATCCTGGAGCCACTGAAGTCAATAATGTACCTCTCATTGTCTTCAGGAGGGCCAGGATTTCATCTCAGGTGCCTAAGGACTTGCCTACACCTAAAATACTCCAGCGGCACAGCTGCGTTGTTGTAACACTTCACTGTAGATGCTGCCTATACAGATGAGAGGGGTTCTCCAGTTAGCATAGGTAATACAACTCCCCAAGAGGCAGTAGTTAGGTTGACAGAAGAAGTCTTCCATTGACATAGCACTGTCTACACAAGGACATAGATCAGCTTAACAATGCCACGCACAGTGGATTTTTCATAGTTAAGCTAACCTAATTTTCTAGCCTAGGCCAGGTCAAAGTTGTACCAATAAAATAAGCACATACCATGCAAAAGCAGAAGAATGCTTTTTTAAGTATTCATATATACTAAAAACCATTACCTTGTCCAAGCGCATATTTTGCTTGCATACTTGTGTGTTAAGGATTGCATAATTCAGAGACAGAACTTGGATACCTATTTTTTGTAAAAATTGTCAGTGTTTAAGTTATTTTAATAAACAATTTGCCATGGGTAATTCTGAGAAAAGACTATCATGACTAACACTAACATTGCTGCTTTAAAAAGGCAAATTATCTTTTATTTTAAGAACCGGTTACTAAGCTTATTTTCATGTGTATCTGAGGTCATTTGGCTCTTTGTAACTTTGTAGTATGATTAGGTACACGTTAAACAGTACTCAGCGAACGAAGGAAGCAGCTCTTTGGTCTTCTTTTGATCATTCAGAGTGGGTCCCTAAGGCCTCGATTATGACACACCAACTAACCCTGCATTGAATAAGGGCTGTTTTCTTTTTTTTATCAGCTTTTCTGTACTACTCATCATAGTGCCTCACAACCATGAATACATTTATCTTCACAACTGTCCTGCAAGCCAGGGAGATTTTATAAACCCTGCTTTACAGACGTGGAATGGAGGCACAGAGATTTAGTGATCTTTGAAGTTTAGTGCCTTTAGAGTTTCTGGAGCAGCGGTTCTCAATCTTTTCAGACTAATGGGCCCCTTTCAGGAGGCTAATTTGTCTTTTGTAACCCAGGTTTCACCTCATTTGAACTACCTGCTTACAAAATCAGACATAAAAACACAAAAGTGTTACAGCACACAATAACTGAAAAATTGCTTACTTTCTCATTTACCATATAATTATAAAATAAATCAATTGGTATATCAGTATTGTACCAACATTTCAGTGTATCGTATACAGAGCATATAAATAATTGTCTGTATGAAATTTTAGTTTGTACAGATTTTGCTAGTGCTATTTGTTGTAAAACTAGACAAATATCTAGATGAATTGATGTACCGCCTAGAAGGCCTTTAAGTACCTCTAGGGGTACACATGCCCGGCTTGAGAACCACTGTTCTAGAGAGCTCTTCTATTCCCATTATCCCCTTCTCTGCCCTCTTCCCTTCTGTGGATTTTACGGTAGAAAGATAAAATCTGTCTCTTTGTGCTGAAAGCAGTTCGTGACAGGAAAAGCTGACTCCTGGCACTACAGGGTTAATCAGTGTAATAAAAGGATGGATTAGAACCTTTGATTTAAAATAAAAGCCAAAGAAATAGACATTATAAAAACAGAACATGAAACATACAGCATAAATCCTGATTTTTCTAAACACATCTTAAATTGCTTTAGGTATTCTAAAGGTTTGCTTTCAAAATGTTCCACGAGCAGAGCATCTTCATCCTACAGTAAGTCCTATTTACAGCGACCCTGAAGTCCTTATTCCCATAAGCAGTGTAACTCCACTGAAGTCAATGGCGTTGCAAACCACGGAAGGATTGGGCCCACTGAATTCAGAGGTAATACTCCCTTGAGGGAGGACTTCAGTGCCAGGCCCCAAGTGATGCCCCTGGTGCTTGTAACTGTGCAGACTTCACTGGGGAGACTCCTGATTTACATGCATTTGAAAATACAGTTAGGCCAAGAAGAACATCGTACTGGCTTCCAGGAAACTTATTTACAAAGTTGCAGAAACAACTTTTTTTTTTAAAACTTTCATTTATAAAGTGTATTTTGGCTTCTTTGTTGTTCTTCATGGTGTCTGAATTTCAGTCAGCTGAATATGGAGAACTCAACTGGAAGAGAGCAATGAAAAGATCAGCCTTAGGGCAATTATTGCTGCACATTTGGAAAAAAAAAAACAAAAAATCAAACAAGCCACAGTTTGCTAAAATTATTTCCAGTTCCAAATACATAATCACAGTGCAAACTGAGAAGGCCCTGACTTACGTGATGGCTTCCCATTCTAGCCTCTTCAAGTGCTACTGTCTGGTAGCTTAGGTCCAGACCCAGAACTATGCACACACAAACCCACACACACTCTGGGGAAACTAGGGGTTTGTCTACATGGAGACTTAGTGTGTGGCAAACCAAGGTGTGAATCTACAGCACACTAGCTTGCTGTGCATTAACTTGCCACATGGACTCTACTACTGCACACTAAAAGTTCCATTGTACACTTTGATGTGAATAACCCAAGCTTGCCACATACTGAGCTGTCACAGCTGCAGATGTAGCACTTAAAAAACAAAGAGCCCTGTAGCACTTTAAAGACTAACAAATTTAATTTCTGCAGGCATAAGCTTTCTTGGGCTGCAGCCCACTTCATCAGATGCAAGGAATAGAAATCAGATAGGGGGTGTATATATACATCCAAGGGTAAGGAACAGCAATGGGGAGGGTTTGTGCAGGAAAGTCCTTTCAGTTAGAGTAGATGAGGCCTATTCACAACCATTGATTAGAAGGTGAGAATGTGTTAACAGTGATAATTAATTCTTGTAATGAGATACCCATTTCAAGTCCCTCATTACAAGAAGTAATTGTCACTGTTCACACTGAGTTCTAAAGAGGCTACCCCTCTGGAACTGTAGCACTTTAGGAAAGCTGCTACTATGTTGATGGAAGAGCTTCAAATTACACCAACTCAGGTTCTGTCCCCAAATATTTAAACTAGGGTAAGAAATACAAGAACCTGCCCTTCTCTGGGTGCAGTTTATGAGGTTGAGCTGCCTCATGCTCTGCACAGAGCACTGACTGCAGCTTTTTCTTAGTGGGCCAGTAAAAGGGAAAATGAGTTTAAAATAATCAAATGAATATGCAATGTCAATGTAATATGTAATGTCAAATCAAATGTAATGTAATTCTAGCCATGGATTTCTAATGAATGTTTTGTGTTTGGTTAGTTAAGACATTTCAGTTAACCTTTAACATCTCTGAGACAGATCCACCAACACAATATGGCTGGGATAGTCATTTTCATTCCTGCAAAGTATCTGTAAAATGCTACCAAATCAGAAATTGCAACTACAAAAATGCATGGCAAGGGATGAATCAAGCCCTTTGTGTTATCTGTAAAATTGGTCTAATACTTACATACAGTTATGGTTGTTGAAGCTTAATTTAATGTGTATGGAACTTGAAGATCTTTGTTTTGCAATGTTCTAAGATATAAAGTTTATAGCACAGTGACCACTCTGAAAAGGACATCTCCTACCATACTGAAGAATTCTACTGTATTTAGAACAGGAAAGAACTGAGTATCTCCCAGTATGGTAACTGAAGGCAAGTGCTGACTTTTTAATGGCTACAACTGTACTCTCACCCTTTTGCAATGCACAAGAAACCTTTCTCTCCATTGGTAACTCTTTGTTCTCTACATAATAGACCCCCATTTGCTTAGTAGTAAATTATGAATGAAAAAACTTGCAACATACAGCAGTTTCAATTACTGTGGGACTCAGGTGTTCTCTCAGCACAGCATAAACACTTGGAGACATGGGAAGAAGATCTGATGGAGAATGTGGATCTGTGGAATCATATAGGCTAAAAGAAACAAACAAAATAAATAACCTTAAGATAATTAGGAAATAATGGGAAGAAATCCCTTTGCAACTTAATGTATCAAAGAGGGATGCAGACATAGAAATAAACATTCCATGATAGACCTGTATTTGGGTAACATTGATTTAGCAGAAAGTAGCCTGTAAAGGAGCCAATTTCATGCTAATATCCTATTAGCCAACAAAATCAATGAGCGTACCTGTAACCCGTCCGTGCCCAGGGTAGCCCACTGATAATGCCAGGGTCAGGGCAGGCTGCAAAAGGAGAGCAAATTCTCCCAGCACTGGTGGGTGACACTGCAGTCAAGACTTCCCAACCAGCCACAAACAGTGCTTCTGATTCCCCCACACTGGTTATCAAGAAGCCACTGTGCAAATACACACAGCCCCCTTTGCTGCATTTCAGTCTCTGGCTCCCAAACTGACACTAGGTCCAGTAAAGAGACCAGTCATTTAAACTCTGTGCTCTTTACTAAAAGATTCCCTCTGATCCCAAAGAGACCAGCCACAGTACCAGTTCACTATAAGTTTGGATCTTACCCGAAATACCACGCTGCCAGCCAATCCCTTTAGTAACTAAAACTAAAGGTTTATTAATAAAAGAAAAACAAACAAGAGAAGTGTTAAAGGCTTAAAGCAATCAGATATATACAAATGATTAAAAAGTCCATATACATCAGGTTTCTAGAACAATTGTGGAGTTGTATATTTCCTCTGGTATACATCCAGTACCTGGATGGGTCTAAGTCCTTCAGTTCAGTTGCAAAGTGTGTTGATCCAGAGGTGTGTCCGCAGCTGGACAGGAACAAGGAACCAGACAAAAGACAAAATGGTTTCTGCAGTTTGATCTTATATACCCCCTGTTACTGGCCATGTGGCTTGTGGAACTTTACAGGAACCAAAATGGAGTCCATCGTCACATGGGCCAATCCTGGTAACTCTTCAGGTATGCCTTTAGTTTCTTCCTGGGCCTCTGGCCTCTGTAAAGGTCTTGAAGGGCCATTAAGCGGGCTATTGTCCTGTGGCCTCTCTGTCTGGAGTGTGTCTTTTACAGCACAGTTTGAAATATAGGTATAACAAAGATCTCCATAACTTTCCTCATACATATTACACATGAACACAAATATTATCATCTTATTCAGCATATCATAACCTTTCTAACCGCACCTGACATGGTATGTCTCACATGAATCACTATGATTTTGACATATTAATGTCAAATAACACAAATGCCCCCCCCTCCCAATGCAGTCCGCATGACAGTACCTTTAAAAGGTATAGCTGCAGACACACACACAAAAACATATTGTATGCTTTGTGCTATTTTAGGAGCACAAAGGTGCCCAAAACATATTTAATTTGTTAATTCTGCCTGAACAGGAGGATCTTCCTATGATCTAGAACTGCACAGCTGCTCCTATATCATCTTCTGGCCACTTAAAGCAAGAGCTGTAATCAGATAAAGAAGGGTGAAACCCAGCTGCCATAAGAGTTTCTGGAGGACATTAAAAGCTGGTATACATTAGAGGAGCCTAAAGGCTGCTCTAATTTATTCTGCATACCCTCCTGACGCTTAGATAGCATCAGGATTGCGGGAGCCAAATGTGGTTTAAAGCCCTCTTTATTTATTCCCCAGCCTTACACTGAGCTGTCCTTTGCCACACCACAGAATCGGGGCCCAAATCTTTGTGTTGCTATCACTAGGTATTTCCACGGAAAAAATCAGAATCAAAGAAACTGTGGGGAGGAGGGAAGTACACAGACTTATTGAATATAATACAAAATGAAAACAACTCTTAGATTACTCACATTTTAGAGATTGGGATAAATACAGCAGGGACATAACCTTTGACGCCTCCTTCTGTAGGTCTTGAGACTGAAAAGAATCAACATTAGGGAAATAAAAAATGTGCCCTACAGTTTCTACATTTATTATTTACTGAGATTTAACACAAATTTTAAAAGTTGCAGAGCATAATGTATTGAAAGGGAAACATAACTGGTTGTTTAGTGAATCATAAATGAGCAACAGGAACATGGGCAACAAGATAGGGCTTGAAACTGCACAGACTTTCACACACAACTGGACTCACATAAGAAGTTCCTTAAGGATTACTTAAGTGCTCAAGTCTTTGCAGGTCTGAGCCTTTAGAACCAAATGCTGCAAATGTTTGCATATAACTGGAACCTTTAACCACCTTTAACTGAAACCTTTTATGAGGGGACAAAATAGGACTGTGTTCATTCATAATTAATCCTGACTACACTGGCAATTTTAGTCCATATATACTGCATGAGAAGTGCTGCTTGTCTGCCTCTGGAAGTATAAATTATTTTCATCACCTGTTTGGACAATATTAAGTCCTCTGTCTTTCAAGTGAGAGGTTTTTGGAATTGCAGAAACAGCAAATGACACTGCTACATAATTATGGAAGCAGACAAGCAAGTGGTCTTGTAAATAGACATAAAGAACTGACACATGGGCAAAGAAATGTAATTTGAAAGGAAATGTGTTTTTGTGAATAATAAATTACATAGTTTCCTATTATATGACTGCTTTCACAGAGATGTTTCTTAGCTTCTGCATATCTAAGTGTCATTGTTATTTTATTATTTGTATTGCTGTAGCACCTATAGATGATACATAGAGTAGGGTACAACTATGCTAGGTACCGTTCAATCACACAACAAAAAGACAGCCCTTGCTCCAAAGATCTTACAATCTAAGTATATGACAAGAGACAACAGGTGGAAACAACAGGCACATGGGGGTGCCCAGGAAACAAGTGCAGTTCTTATAAAGGCATTCTATAAAACGAGATATGTTTTTGCAAGTAAAGATTTATTTCCTAAGAAAAAAGTTTGTTTGATTGTCATCTGAATTTAATGTTACTTTTCAGAAAGGGTAAGTATAGATTATAGAGCCCAACCTTCATTTGGCTGACAGCTGTAGTATTTGCTAAAGGCTTTATCTTTGGGAATGTCTGGATACAGATATTTCAGTGGGTTTTCAGGAACATTGTCCGCCAAAATAACTTTATAATCCCGCAAAATGTCAGCAAATGGCAGTGCAGTTAAACGACCTTTGTTATAGGGTTCCACTGAGTGGAATCTTACTTCTCCTGTAAGGCAAATAGATCAATAGTCACAATCAGCTACACATTTCACCTGTCATTCATGGTTTAGGTTGCATAGAATTTTATACTTTTAAACTGCACTTACCAGTTTCTGACTGGTCCACCCAGGTAAAGGTGATTCCTCCCAGGTTGCTTTCACTAAACCTTAATAAAAATGTTCCAGGCATTTTGTCCTTGAGCAAAATTCGTTCTTTCTCCTTGCTCACAAATCCCATTATATACCTACAAGTATAACCGAAAATCATGGCTTTACTTACAGGGTAACTACAGCATTCATTCTGTGGCATTCATTTGTCCAACTTTTATATAGAAGTGCCAATCAAGGTAAAAGCTTGGTTTTATAGGGCCCACTGCTATAGACCTCACAAAGGCTCCACATGAAGTTAGTAGAAGTTTTATCTGCACAGAAACACAGCTCTGGGCCCACCAGAGTGTGGAGCATGACAAAAATTATCATATTACTTGCCTGCAAATTAACTGAGTCCATAAAGGAGAAATCTAAAATCCACTTTGAATAGTTTCAATAGAGTTTTCTTCATGCTACAAATAATTGCAAAAATTTGGCAAACTTGAAGATTTTTAAGCCTTTGGAAATTCTTTTCTGTAATGTTGAATGTAGACTTAATAAAGAGATGGACAAATGAGATAAGCATGTTAAATTAATCGTCAGTTGCTAGTATATTGCTCACCCATCAATCCAAAGAGGAAGAATGTGTTTTTTAATTAGGTCCAGTATTGCTTCGAGCCATACCCAAAAGGTAAATGACTTTCCAGGTAAATGTTCCTATTGGTAAAATGAACAAACAATAAAAAGATAATTTCAACTGCATCTTTAACACAATATCAATGCTGCATGTACCTGTCACTTTCACAGAAATAGTTCAAGTTTCTATTTATGTCAGAAATGGTAGAGAAATTTATTCAAATCATCAATTCAAATCTTACATTCTTGTGTAAAAACAAACTATCTAAATGATTTGCCTTTCAAAATTTTTAGAGAAGTGCTTCACTTTATGCTCTTTCTTTAGAACAATTCGTGTCTATATCATTTCTTCATCACTATGGAATTACAATTTGAGAGCACAGCACATGGCTATTTCCTTCCAAGAATCTTCAGATATTACAAATATATTTTAAATAATGCATCTTTAATATGAATGTATTGGATTTACTTTCCATACTCAGTATTTTTATCAGATTCTGCCTAAAGTATTTAGATATATTAACTTCCAGTCAATCAGTTCTTGAAGTATCTTTGTTTTAGTTCACAAATGAAGATTTGGAGTAATTTAACTTTTAAAAAACATTTAGGGTATGGCTCCTGTATGTGATTATGTTTTCTTATGTCAGTTGTAAGCTAACTAGAATGGTCAAAGAACATTCAGACAAAACTATTGACTAATGGTCAAGTCATTAATTTTCTAGAAATGACCTGTATGTGCCAACTTAAACTGTATAACCATTAAAATGTCTTTTATTTAAAAAACAAAACAAAAAAAACCAGTTGTTTCAACAACTTCAGGACAGGTCATTTTGTGGAGTAAATGCTGACCAACTGTGGTTTAGGGCATGAAATCCTCCCAGCCAGATTTAACCATTAGGATCCTTGTTGGTTCTTTCAATTAAGTAGCATTTTAGAATTAATTTAAGTATGCTAGGCCTGGAAATCTTGACAAAGGGCAGCTCAGGATGGGGCCAGTCCTGATCTCATAAATGTCAAGTGGGAGGAGTGTCAGTGATGTCAGTGAGGCATAATCAGGCACCCAAAGGAAAAAGAACATGCTAATTATTTTAAAAATCATACCTTGCAGAACTTTGCCCAGGACAGTTGATAATCATTGTAACTAACTTGTTGCCCTAAAGTTGAAAAAGAAATATGAGTCCATTTGTCTGAAATTCCTGAAATAGGTTAATCTGTGAT
Source organism: Mesoclemmys tuberculata (assembly GCA_007922155.1). Taxonomy (NCBI): domain Eukaryota; kingdom Metazoa; phylum Chordata; order Testudines; family Chelidae; genus Mesoclemmys; species Mesoclemmys tuberculata. The sequence goes on along the minus strand of ML675620.1, from coordinate 26,350,585 downwards.
ATTTGAATATAAAAGCATTTACATTGTCATGACATTTAACAGAACAACATCACTACAAGCCGAGTTTCTCTACAGGTGGACCTGCAATTTAAACAGTACATCAATGCTCTGTAGCAATTTGGAACTTTTGTTCTCTATCACTTTACACACAGTTTCACTTATCTGAGTTTGTTGCTCAGGGGCTTTGCTCTATTTGGGACTTTTCTGTTCAAAGTTCTAATAAGAAATTTTTTTATGATACAACATTCCTATCTGTAAATGCTGGCAGAAAATAAATACCTAGCACCTGTAGAGTAACCTCACTTCACACGTAGTTATAGTCATATTGTTTTAAATCTTTCATGTCTAAATAAGGAGTGCTGATTCTCTTGTGAAATAAAACTAACGTCCTAATTTTAATTTTTTTTTCTTCTAGTTACCCAGATGACTGAGGAAGGAGATCTTGTTTAGACAAAGAATGGCACCAGGAAATTGCGCAAAGTACCAGACATCCATCCAGTAATTGGCTAGATCACTTGAAGGGTTTGGTGTGGAGGTTGGAGGGGAAATTTTTTTAGTCTGCCAATCTTGCAGAAGGAGGACCTAGGTATAGGCACAACCAACAAGGGGGGATGCAAAACAGTTGTTTTCTATTGTACTCATGATTCTCCTTGTTGTGACTGCAGGTCTTTTGCATTCTAACTCCTGGTCTCACCCCCCCCAAATTGTATTTATGTGGTTGCAGCTCTGCAATCCAGCCCTGGAAGAGGTTGACTACATGCACATTGGACATGCACAACAGCATATCTCTTCAACCTAAACCACCATCACTAGTGCTCTAGTCTGGAAGTCCCCTACTCCTCTACAGCAAGCCACCAAGCAAAGTGATTTCATTCCTCTAGGCAAATTGTCTTCCCCTCCCAATCCTCCTGCGGAGCAGCTTTCCCCAAATCATTAACAGCTGCCTTAATCCTCTTTTGCTGTACCCCAGAAGTATCCTCCCCATCTCAGCCTGCCCCAAAACGAAAATCCAGCTATAGAAACCCCCTGTGGTCTGTCAAGATCTTTTCTTCCCTCCCTTCATCAAAAAGGGCAATCACTTCAATCAATACTTCCTGACTGATATTAGAAAGAACAGCCTCTCCACCTCTTAACCACAGATAAATCTACCAGCCTTCTTAAAAGCCTGAAAGCCCCTTCCAAAGGACAGATAGGTTGAAATCAGCCTGCTGCTGGAAGCTTATTATGACTTAACTATTTACACCCACTTCCTGTCCATACAAGAGCTCCCTTCTCCTTCATTAGCAGAGCAGTTGTGATCCCTCTTTGCCTTCAGGAACCACATGACCCAGAAGAAAAAAGGTATATTATTTTTTTAAAAGACCAAGGCTGCCCTTTCATTTCATAATAGGTTCTTTAATAAAGCTTCCCAGTTTGTTGTAACAATGACACCCTTTTATTTAGCACAACGGTCTGAAAGTTCATAAGCTGAGACAGTTTTTGTCATGAGTACGCTGAAACATAGCTTTTTATTTCAAAGTATTAACAGACAATCGGCATTACTGTGCTGAGCACTGGAGGTGGTTGTGTTACTGAAAAATGGCGTCACCGGCACGAGAGCACAAAGGGAAAGAATGCAAATTGTGTGTTTACAAATTGATTTGGAACTAGTGAACAAAATGGGAGCAGGTTTGGAGGTAGAGAAAGGATATTTTGGACACAAATTCTGACCTCTAACCTTCAAGTGGGAAGAGTCTGGCCTGTCACGTTTAATATTTAGAAGTAAGTGGAAATTGAATAACTTTCATAGTTTTATAGTTCTTACCCACAAGTTTCTCTGCCAACATATTGAGCTGCTCAGAATTGAGTCCACGACCAACATAAGATGAAAACTGCCAGCTCAATACTTCCAAGAGCTGACTCACTGAGGTAGCAGGAGGATTGTTAAAGAAAGCCAGGTTCTGCAATAGAATTAATGCTTTGTTCATGCATTGTGAGCCACTCTGAAAAACATTAGAAGCTCCACACTGCAAAAAGGAAGTCAGATGCACCTCAGCAGCATTTTCTTCTGAGACTATCAATAACTCTTGAAAACCGGACTAATCAGAGCAGGTGTTCTCAAAAGGCAATTTCCATCTGGAGTAAACAACTCCAGTGTGGCCACTCTATTAACGAAACCATTTCACACCCTGTATAGCAATATGGTGTTAAATTACTTTTATGGACTGGCTAATGACAGATTTTTTTCTTTTGAATCCTTTAATCTAGAACAGACTAATGACCGTGCTCAAAAGACTTGTGTTAAGAGTTTTGCTTGGGTTAAAATGGACAGCTAGGTGGATTGTCACTTGGCCCGTCAATTCTGCTTGGCATTTTGAAACTTGCTTTATTGCATTCTCTCTCCTCACAACATCTACAGGTAACCACTAATCCCTGACTGAAAAACTAGAGGAGTTTCTCATTTAGAGCTACTATTAGGGCCATTCCACATTCTAGAAGAAGTCATGCTGGCAGAGGTAATTGATGTGACTAAATTAGCAATCTGTACTGAAACTTCCCCAGACTGCGAAGTAATAATCCTTCCCTTGAAGTTGGGGTTACTAGCAGGTGGGACCAGTCCACTTACTAATGTTCTAACTTAATAAAAGCACTAACTCCTGTGAAATAAGTGGAAAACTGTATTTAATACAGTACAGAAACACTTACATATCCAATTTAACAGACTGTATGTTCAAGATGTTATGTATTACAATGAATTATTAATCTGAATAATGGTAGATCTTTTACCTATAACATAAATATATATTAATCACAGCCATGGATAATTTTATAAGTCAAATTGGTGCTTGTGCATGGTATAGGTTGACAGGATTTAGTACAATGCAATCATCTAAAGTGTTTCAGATACTCGCAAATTAGGATCAGAGCAAGCAAGAAGCAGGAGTACAAGACTTCCAAGTACACCCATTCAGTTTGCCCCAGTCCTGTTGCAGAGAAATCCTTTCAAGAGAGGGAATGGACTTGTGGATTTAATTACCCTTTCAATCATTGGTCTCTCTCCCAGGACTACCAACAAGGTGCTCATGTTTAATGTCAGTTGAGAATGTTGGCTCTGTGATGTTGAGATGTGTCTATTAATAACTATGTATAGTGCCTACCACAGTGGGGTCTTGCTCCATGCCTGGGGCTCCTAGGTGCTATGATAATACAAATAAATAATAAATAGATCTGAAGCTACCAATTAGTCATTTCACACAGGCCAAAACCCAGCAGTCATTGGTAACAGTTTTCATTTAATACTGACCTATCTGATATTTGAACTAACAATCTGGAAGTAAAAAAGGCACCATATCCCCATTCAATACTCTACATAAATACAATTATATTATTATAAATGTGATTACATCTAATTTGTAGTATATAATGTGTATGCAGACAAAAAGGCCAGTTTTGCTAGAAGTATCAGATCTGGGAAAAAACTTTTGACACATTTGTTTGACAAATGGATAAATGGGAACTTGAAATATAAAGGAATTAATATTTGGGATTTAAAGACCTACCTGAGGATCCTTTGACAACAAGTTGTACCAAATAATAGAAGCCCAAGCATTAGGTAATTGACTGACATTGGAAATCATCACTACAGGCAAAGAGCTTGTCTGGTGAAAAAGACAGAGTATTTGAATGTTAGAATGTTACACAGAAGGCATTCACTGGGGAATGTGTTTTGTCTTCTAGCACACTTTAAAAATATTTTGAATCCTAGTTTTGTAGTATTAGAAACTGCAGCAGTCTCAATATCACCTCCTCTATTGGCATATTTCTGGAGGCAGAGATCTGCTGGGGTCCTGTTGCTGGTTAACTGTTTGTCTGTATCCCATGAGATGGGCCTACAAAGTGAATGTTCAGGACTTCCGGTGCTGACTCTCAAGGCTCAGCTATCTGTGCTGGACTCCACAATGACCCACGTGGCTGGCTATGGCTAGGGGCCGCCTTAGTAGCTGTATGAAAGAGCTGCACAAAAAGCACAGCTGTCAACAGCCAGTCATCTGTCTGGCAAGAAGGGGATCTATGGTATCCCTAGCACTGCTGGAGAGCTTTAGGGCTCATGTCAGCCACACTAGGATGTCCACAAGTGGTGAATCAAGAAGACCTGGAGTCATGTGTATCCTGGGCCCCTAAAACGTTCTCTTGCCATATCACATCATTTTCAAAACAGCAAGCTATGCTGCTCCTCAGAGCATCCCAATCTTGCTTCTATTGAACTCGATAGGAATTTTGTCACTGAATTCACTGGAGGCAGGACTGGGTACTAAATACTCTGTTTAGCAAAACATCAAGTGAAGTGTGCATAGCCAATTAGAGTTAAAAACAATAACTGTTGCTTAACAGGAGGACTCAAAAGTTACTGTAAAACTATGTACATCTTCTATCCAAGAATTCTCAAACCCTTGAAGCAACAGGTTTTAATTTGGTTTGAGGACAAATAATTTCTTACTCTCCCCACACAAAAACAGTGAAAACACTCACTTCCAAATCTATAGTCAGGCCATATAGGGAGACCTGTGTTTCAAAGCTGATGGAGTGCAGCTCTTCAGTTACTATCTGAGGGCCCTGAGGGAACAAACAGGTTAGAAAACTGAGGCATTTAAAGAAACAAACAAACAGAGTTGGCATTTAAAACTGTTTTTGGCAGCTTGACTATAACCAAACGTTGCAGAGAACATAACATTGAAAGAAAATATGCCCGTTGGCAATATAAGCAGAGCCACTGGAAAATCGTGGATGTTAATAAATAAATAAAAAGCAGAGCCCCTGACCTTAAACTCTGTCCAAAACTGAAGAAGCTAAGAAAGTATTGTTAAAAGAACCTTTTAAATGTATTATTGCCCTTTTAAAGATGAATTATAAAAGGAACTGTACTTTTTGCATATGATAAAGTTGGCCTCAAACACTTTTTTTAAAAAGCTGCTTTTGTGATTGACAATTTTAATGTAAAACAGATTCTGATTTCCCAGAGGACTCTGTCCATCTGGGAACTGGAAATACAACATTCCAGGAGAGATTAATTTGTGCAGCGGCTCACTTAGCTTTCCTGCTGCCCAACAGCTCTTTCATGTGTAGGGCTAGATTGTGCAAATTGCCGAAGACCTGCATGGGGGCCCTTCTGCATCAGCAGCAGCACTCAGAGAGACAGTGCCTCAGTCATAATCTCTCCCAGGGCTGCTCAATGCACATGGGTTGTGTGTGCATGCATTGCTCTGTACTATTCATAGGGACGGTGTATCTTATTTTCTAGTGTGCTGGACCTGCTCTGTTGGGGGAAGGGGAGCTGGGCCAGAGCCCTGCCTCCTTTTCAACCCTTTCCAGTTGATTTGTTCTCTGGAGGGGTTAAGGTCAAGTCCCTGCTTACAGAGAATATTTATAATTATCTTGGCACAGGCCATGTGAGGAAAGTCTCCTTCCATGCCTTCTCTTTCCCTTGCACATGCCTGCAAGGGCAGGTCACAATCTGGCACAGTTGGGAGCTGCAGCTCAGGTTTTTACCTCCTATCAGGTCATAGTTCCCCTCCTGAAACTACCAAATCCTGCCATTCCTAGTATAATGCTCAATTATAAAAAGACCATTTTTTACAACCAAAAGTGAGACAAAAAGCCAAATGTATGATGTCAACTTTATGCATCATCAAAAGCCATGAAAGGCACAAGCTCATTGGTTTTGCAGTTCACCTTCTAAGTTAAGCTTTGATTAAAAAGTGGCTTCCTGCCAGTGTGGCATAAACCACAGCTGCAGAGCCTTCTGATCAATAGGCTTTCATGGACACTTAACTGGAATTAAAGTTTTGCCTAGTAAAGAATTAAAAACTGTCTCTGTCCTGGACCAGATTTTCAAGGTATTCAGGCACCTAAAGATGCAAATAGGTGCCCAGCGGGATTTTCAAAAGCAACTGACCTCTCTACTTTACCCTAAAGAGATTTTATTTGCCTATTCTAGCTACTACACACCTATGACTTCTCATTTCCTCAGAGCTGGGGCCAGCAGCAGTGTGGCACAGACGACAAAGCTATAACAACCAAGCCCTATACCTATGCTACCTCATTTCAGAATGAGAAGGATTAATCCTGCTCCTGTATAGAGCCGTGGCATATTTTTTCAATTGCAGTTGGAGCCTGGAACATGACAGCTGTCTCCATCTGTTAACTAAAAATGATTAACTCGAATTCCCAGTACAGGGTTAGAACACTGACCCTTTGTGTTTTGAAGTGTAGATCTGAAAACTGCAACCACAGACATACTTGGAGAGCGATTTCTGTGCTTGTAAAAAAGCAGAAGCTGGTAGAAGTTTAACATCTGTCACTGAATGCAGGGATCCACCGACACTTTTGCTTAAACACTCCAAACTGGCTACATAGCTCCAATAATTCTACTGAAAGTCTCCCCCTGCCTGCAGTGATGGGGAATATCAAGCAGAAAAGATCTGAAGATCCGGAAATTGTCACCAATATGCTTGTACTATCCCCTCAGAACGTGGGGGGCAGCAGCAGTACAGAGAAGGCTGGTAAATTTTGTGGCATGGCCAGAAAAGCCACACAGAGGAGTCAGAACAAAAGTATCAGACAGGCCAAATCACATATAGCATCACTGTGCTGTTCCTTGTTCTCCCGGAGCACAAGAAGCACTTGCTGTCTTGCTGCCACTGGCTTCCCCATATGCTGGCAGTGACTCCTAATGGTGGAGAAGGATGATCTAAGGATATGGAGCTGTTCCAGCAGTAACTGCATTTGGGATATTATACCATTTACCAAACAGATGGCTACACAAAGACAGCCTTTTCCCAGCCCCATCTTCCATCCAGCTCATATCCCTCAGACTTGCACAATTTTATTGTGAATCTTGCAGTATTTGGTGTTTCTGTTTTGCTTATTGTCCCTGTTCCTGGAGTCCTCTGATTGTCAGACTCTCCTCTTACTTTTTATTTTGGTTGGGGGGGCAGCGGGGAGTTATGAATGTTGCAAATCTTCCTGCATATAGAGGATCTGGAAAACATAAACCTAAAAGGCTAAGAAACTAGAAAGCAAGTAAAAAAAATTAGATTTTTAAAATTCTCGTATCATTCTTTGGGCCTGATGCATGAATTTTGGACACGGGGGGGTTGCTGATACTAGTTTTGAGTGGATGGCACCAAGAAATTCTGAGGGGGGAATGTGATCAGTTGGAGAAACATACTGTCTCAGTATCTTTCCTATCTGCAACTTTTCTTCATGCCATCAGGGCTCTTTTGCTTCCCACTGTGCTGCATAAAGGGAGGGGAGCATTTAGCCTTGGATGATTTTGGATTTAATAGGAAAGACTCCCTTACAAATAAGATGAGCATAAGAATGGCCATACTGGGTCAAACCAATGGTCCATCTAGCCCACTATTCTCTCCCGACAGTAGCCAATGTCAGGTGTTTCAGAGGGAATGAACAGAACAAATAATCATCAAGTAATCCAGCCCGTCGCCCATTCCCAGCTTCTGGCAAACAGAGACTAGAGACACTTCATAGCATAGTTTTGCATCCCTGCCTATCCTAGCTAATAGCCATTGATGGACCTATCCTCCATGAATGTATCTACTTCTTTTCTGAACCCTGTTACAATGTTGGCCTTCATAACATCCGCTGGCAAAGAGTTTCACAGGTTAACTGAGCGTTGTGTGAAGAAATATTTCCTTTTGTTCATTTTAAACCTGCTGCCTATTAATTTCATTTGATGACTCTTAGTTCTTGTGTAACGGTTAATTTAGAACCCCTCATTTTATATGTATATTTGGGATTATGTTTTCCAATGTGCATTACTTTGCATTTGTCAACATTGAATTTCATCTGCCATTTTGTTGCCCAATCACCCAGTTTTGTGAGATCCCTTTATAACCCCTCACAGTCAGCTTTGGACTTAACTATCTTGAGTAGTTTCAGGTCATCTGGAAATTTTGACACCTCACTATTTACCCCCTTTTCCAGATCATTTATTAATATGTTGAACTGTACTAATCCCAGTACAGAGGCATATGGCATCTGTTACTAAATCCAAACTTAACAAGATGTGCACAAACTGAGGGCAGGACAGGACAGTAGCATTTTACACCCACTTTGCACTCATTTACCTTGGTGGAAATTCACTTCACGATGTGCAGCACAACAGAGAATCAGGCCCTGAGTTTCAGTTTTGCTCATCAACTGGTGAATTGTTCCAGTCAAGAATACAGGGCTAGCAATGCAAAAACGTGTCCTGCTTGGTTTTGTGCTACAGCGTGTTGTTTGTTTTTAAACCATCCATGCTGACCATTTCTTACTTTGCACATGGACTCCATTTCTAAGGCCTGGTTTACATGCAGTTTTTGTACTCGAGTAACTTTTGTCTTTTAGGGTTGTGATTTTTTTTTTTTTTTTTTAATTCACACACGCACACATACTAGTATAACCTCAATGTGGATGCAGTTAAACTGGTCTAAGAGTGCTGTAGACCAGAATAGCTTTTCTTCTTCCTGGACAGAAATACTCTACACCATTTTTTTTTTACTGGTATAGCTGCATTCACACTAGAGGGTTATAGTGCTTTCACTATACTGGCACAGTTAAAGACGTACAAATATTCATGTGTAGATTTCTGATTCAAACTGACACTTAAAAACAAAAACCTGAGGATAAAAAGCACACTTGCTTGAAATACTTATGTCCCTACACTGGTATTAATGGTCTGTTTGTTTGAAAGTGTGTTTTTAAAGAACAAGAAAGATGCATATTTTGAGATTGTTAATTTTTGTTTGGGGTGTATGGGAAGAGCGTACCTTTAGACTCATCTAGGAGGCAGTCACTCAACATCTGTTCACTTCACAAACCTGAAGTGTACATACGTCTCCCAAATGTCAGAGGGCATGCATACTCCACAGCATTAGTGTAAATCTGAAGTGTCATAATATTATCTAACCACAAGAGGGTGCACTGAAACCAGTTTCTGATAAATTCTGCCAAAAAGAGACCAAATTCAATCCTGATTGAAAAAGGCACAACTCCATTGACTTAAGTACAATTATTATACCCTTATTCCAGTTGTGAATTTGGCCCTCACAGTTCACTTGCTTAATGAATTGTTCTTACTGGATTTTAAAAAAAGTTTGTGGAAATATTTCTCTTGTTCTGGACTTCTTTAAACGTTATTTTTATAAAATGTAAACGATGGGCCCAATTTAAGGAGCATTCTTTTAAGGAGAAACCCACGCATTCGAATACATATTTCCTGCTTTCTAACACAACTGTTTTGGTTGTATAAAACTGAGGGTTTTTAATACAAACTTCTAAGAAATGTATTTCTGAAAAGTTTTCATGTATTTTTATTATATTACAACTGTCTATTTTCAGTTTATCATGACTGTTTGTTTATTTCAAAGGCTAACATGAATACAAATGAGATTAGCTGAAGTCCATTCCAAAATATTTATTTGAAAGTCCTCAAAAAACACATTACAAAAAATAAAAAACTTTATACCTCATTTCCTTTGCTTCCAGCACTCGATTTCATTTCTTTGGGTTGCTGTAAAACAGAAATTAAGATTTATATTCAGGAAGTTTATAGCAGAAATATTTAGCAGCAGTATTTGCTTACAGTGGTTTTACTACTATAGTTGTATAGTGATAGTTTCTGAAGGATGCACATTACAAATAGAACAATATGTGATTTCTTCAGGGATCTCAAAATAGCAAGTAATAGTCCTGTGACACTAAATGGCTGGTGGAATCAGAATTTGCCTTTACATAAATTAATGGCATAAGGTAATCCTGTGATAAATACAGCATTTACATTGAACACCTATTGTTAAGGCTCCGATGGTGTTCCTTGATACATCTATTTGAGTGATTTATTTTAAAGTAAAGTTTCTTAAATACATAATTAAACTCATAATGTTTCAGTAAAGCTATGTTCATAATACAAAAATAACTAAACAGGAATGCAAAAAGTAAAGACTTGCATTCTAATTGCAGACTCCATTCCTGCAGGATTTCTATACTGCGTCACAGTGGTTAAGCCACAGAAAGATACCAAAGCACATCACTGGAGATGTAATCCAGTCAGGGAGTAGGACCGATTGGGAGAGTGGGGTCTGAGAGACCCAGAATTAGTGTTGATTTTGACAAAACTCAATCTTTTGGACATGAAAACTTTTCATTCAAATGTTTCAGAAGTCCCTTGTCCTTTATTTCATCTTCAATTTGGTCAGTTCATTTGTTCATTCAAGAAAATATCCAAAATAAATATCAGCAGCAAATATGGAAACTCAAAAGCTACAAATCATATGAAGTCAGATTAAAAATCTAGAGACTCTGGACACTGAGGGAATGGGAGGGAGGCTGGTTTGTAGAGCAGAAAGTACATACCTACACTTAAATATCAATAGAAATTAATGTGTTTTGATCCAAATGTAGATTATCATCCATTTAGTTTTCAGACAGTTTGACAACAAAGAAAGTTCTTTGACTATAAACAAGAACTTACATTGTTGTTCACTTTTCTTTTCATTGTCTGCCTAGACAATGTCAGGATCTTGCAATGTATAGGGGTAGTGTTGCACCTTTATACACTGGGTTGTATTTTGTTCTCCCATGTATATCTACAATCACACTGAAGCTAAAAAGAGGTTGCAACAATGTAACAGAGCAGAATTTTGGTCCACTGACTTTATATCCCTTCAATGAAAAGGAAGAACTCTAAAATGTGTCTGTGGTACTTAATCTTGTGTAAGGCATTAATAGTGAGCATTGTATAGCATATATTTGATAAAGAGTAAAGCAAGTATTATGAGGCTATGTGTGCTGTTTCTTTAAAACTCCAGCAAAAATTGGGGTATGATGGGGCTGCAGTAGGAGCTCTGCAGTGAAGCAGAGAGACAGATAGACAGACAGCTGTAGGAATGAGTTTTCCTTGTTCTAATGAAATTCCTTGTTTAAGATTGATAAAGCCATCACAATTTTTTTTTAATGTCATATGACAAGAATGGTACTGGCAAACTTACCAAATGTCGAAATTCTACAGACAGACTCCCATTTGCAGATTCATCCATATTCATAGCTTTGACATGAGTGCCACATAGAACAAATCTGCGATTACTAGAAAACACATTACAACAATGTACACAGTGGCAGATGAAATAATATGGGATAAGTTAAGAAGTCTCATACTTTTATATTCTTACCTTACAGTTGACACATTCCTTAAAAAAGAGAAAAAGAAAATATATCTTGTAACTCTGTGTGTGGGGGGGTGTACGTATATATATATTATATATATATATAGTATACATGCAAACTAAACAGTGCCTTTTTAGGAAGAGCGGATTAAATTATGCCTTGGGCCCTGAGGGTCCATCCATATTACAAATATAGCTGGGACTTTTGTTCTGTAATCAGTCAGAGACACATGGCTAGTTACAAATAATATGCTTCACTTTGTGCCCACACAGCTTTTTTTCTGCCATCAGAACCATATGTGCATATCCAAAGCTATCACTCTGCCTAACTGTGTTTTATATCAGAACATTCTGAGAAAATACAGGCATCTGTACAGCAGGGCACAGAATGGCTGGAGGACATCCACAAAGCATCATCACATGGAACAATGCCCTCTGAGATGTCCCTCTGCACATACACCTGGGAGGAAGGGAGACTAGCCAGTTTCCTGTTCACACTGTAAAAGGGCTGGGGGGAGAGGGAGGTAAAGAGTGCTGAACCACTTACAGGAAAACTGCCATGAGCCAACCTCAGTCTCTGGCAGAGGTGGAACACTCTAAGCTACTAGCTTAGTTACTAGCTATACTACCAGTCCTTCAAGAACATACTTAACTTTACTACTCTGAGTAATCCCTTTGAAATCAATGTGACTATTCACAGAAGGGAAGCTGGTATGTAAATGTTAGCAGGATCTGGGCCTGTGTGGTGTTTTGACGTAAACCAGCTTTTAGAACTAGCATCGCTACTAGTGAGTTACAAGTTACATTCAATTAGAAGTTGAAATGTGGAGAGGGCCTGAGGGTCTGCTGAGAACAGCCAGTGAGAAACCTGAAACTCCTATTAGGACATTAGTCGTTATTTGTTTTGTGATTGCACATTAATAATTTCTTCAAGAGGACAGGGGCATTGCAAAACAGATGTGTAATGGAAGTCAACCTCAACTCAGGTTCACTTGGATATAAGAACCTATTCGTGAACCTCAGCTAACTTACGGTTTCCTCCCAGAACAAGGTAAAACTGGCTGATATTCCCTTTGAGTTTTTGGTTTGTATAAATGCAGAACTCAAGGGACACAATCCCACATGATCCAAAAGCTGAAAAAAGGTTTGCATGAATATGCTGCTGTCAGCCAAGACCACTGTGTTTCACACAGCTCGTTACAAATCTTCACTGGAATTGCTGCCTCAAATTTTAAAATATCAAGTAAAAATGTAAACTTTTTTAAACATAAAAGAAAATTTTTCACCAGTTAATGACTCTAATAAACTTCCTTAACATTAAAATAGGTCTTGTATTTTAAAAACGCAACAACTTTCAAACCACACAAAGCAGCATCACAGACTTTGAGCCCTGGCTATAAAACTGGGTACTTGTATAATGTGGCCACTTACTTGTCAATAGTTGCTTTCACTCTGATCTGGTAGTTCAGCTCTGGCAATTTAATTAGCAGCCTGGGTAATGAAAAGTATAAATCTGAACAATCAGAATTAGGATTAGTCCCTCTTTATATAGTAAAGTTACTTGTCATCAGAGAACAAAGGCTAGTAGCTCCCTCTTCAAAGGTCTCCAAAATCCTATTTTAAAGAACGCCAGACCAAGTATCCAGATCTGCATCTTGATTTGCAGGGTCTCAAGCTTAAGTAGAGGGAATGAGAAGATAAGGTGGCAAGTGCATCACTCTTCATCATAAGTGCTAGCATGTAACAAAAGTTAGGATGGGACAAAGTGTGAATTCATAAGACCTGCAGGTTTCTTGTGAGAGACCTCAAGAGGATAGTAAGTATGAGGGTTCATGTACCTCTTGTCCCCCCACAAGAATGCTCCCATTCTCTCCATTCTGACTGCCAGTGAATGGGATTGAACTGAGTTCCCCTACCATCTGGTCCTAATGTCAAAGGAGAGAAGTTGTTGGTGGGGAGCAAATTCAGGATCTGATTTGTTAAAGACACAGGAGCCTCAAAAATGCAGTTATTGGCCTTGCTTATGTGCACAAGTAGCCTTGAAACTACCTCAGAGCTGGCTTATGTGATGTGGGGTATATTATTATTATTATTCACTTCAGGTTTTGTGCTTTATTTTGTTTGCAATGTCATTGAAATGTGACCTGGCAAACTCCTGTGGTCCTTACAGCGAGAAACTGCCACCTTAACTTCTGTTGAGTAGTTTCTTACTCCATGTGTAGTTGTAGGTGGCAGAATTTGGGCCACAGTATTTTTATGTCCTTCCTCAAAAAATGTAATATGGAAATAAAGGAATTAACAATAGTCTTCCCTTGCTTACCTTAGTTACCCTTGCTTACCTTAGTTTAACGGAGAACTGTATTAAGGTTTTAAGTACCATTGGCCTCTGGGGGTGGGTTGGCATGCAGGGCTGCCTTTCAACCACAAAGGCACTAGTTTGAAAAGAAATAGCTTGATTAAAAGCATGCATACACGTACAGACCTAGTCAAAAGGGTTTCATCTCATGGAGGGTGATGTTTCTGTGCATATTGCAGTGGCAGGCATACATCCCAGTCCAACACCTCACTTTCTATTTACTTCTTGTGAGCTATTCCCATAGGAAATGGACTAGTTGAGTATAGTAGAACACATCATAGCACAGAGATATCCTATTCCATTAAAAGACACACAGAATAGTGTCACTACCACAAAAGTGGCAGGAAAATATGTTACAAAACTAGTTCCAATAAAATGTATAAAACATGAAATACAACAATCATTTCATATTTCTGTCTTTTAAAGACAAATTTTGCTCTCAGACAGAGCCAGTCCTCGGTATCTGCTAAAAGTGCTGTCACAAGTGGGGCATCCAGGACCACAGCATAGGCAAAACACCAGGGCTAGGACAGGGACAAAGTATGTTTGACTTAAAAGGAAGAAACTAAATGGGATGGATGAATGTGGAACTCATGGTGAGGGAGGAGAGGCATGGAAGAAACTACCATCCCCTAGTCCTGCACCAGGCATTGTTCACAGAGGCACGTCGATGATTCCTATTTAAATCAGTGGGAGTTATGCATGTTTATCCAAAGGTGGAACTGGACCATAAAACTTGAAGGCCTGACTCATAGGTGCCAACTCCATGGGGACTGAGGCACCCATGGAAAAAAAAATAGTGGGTGCTCAGCACCCACAGGGTGACCCTCCACTTGGGTTGGGAGGATAGCTGCAGATACTGTTTGGCATGCCCTGCTCACCCATCTGTTGATTGCCCCCATTAGCTGTTAATTGGTTGGTTTAATTGGTTTTACAGGCACCTCCCTGCTATGGCAGGGGCAGAATCACTGGATCACAGCACAGCCCCCAGGGGCTGCTGCTCCAGCTGGGGACACTGAGGGGGGGGCCAACTCCCAAGTCATGCTCCATCTCTCTAAGCACTGTATAACAGAAAAAAAAAGGCTTAGGGACGGGGTTGTGTGTGGTTATCCTAGGTCATTGGTACACAAGGCCAGCCAGCCCCTGCTGCTGCTCATGTGGGGACACACACTGGGCCACCTCTCTCCAACTGCCTCCCCTCACCCCTGCATGAATGTGTCCGGTGGGCAGGCAGCACCTGTGGCTGCAGCCTGCAGCTCTCCTCCCGGCACCCTCCCAGGCTCCCTGCCGGGATCCAGATCCGACTCCAGGCAGCAGGTAAGTCCCAGCAGGGGGAACCCGACTACTAGGCTAGGGCTAGGCAGGTAAGTGCACAGTGGTGGTCAATGTGGGACCACTGGAAAATTAGGCACCAGCTGGCACCCCCAGCAGCAGACATCCAGGGATGGGGGGGGGCCACTAAGCCCCAGCCCCTGGAGACTCCCAGCAGAAGTTGGGAATGTGGCGGGGGGGGAAGCCCCACTGGCTGCCACCACCTGAGGAAGCCCCGGAGGGAGCTGAACCCAACATCCTGGCCCCAGCAGAAGCCAGAAGGGGGGCAACTAAGCCCCTAGCAGAAGCCAGGTAGACAGGGGAAAAGCCCCATGGGGAAGCCACATGGGTGGGGAGTTAGACCTGACCACTGGCCCCAGGACCCACCAGCCAAACCAAAAGTCACTTGCAAAACTCCTATTCCAAAGCTCCTATCAACTTCTGTTAGAGTTGTCAGTGCTCATCACCTTTAAATACCAGGCTCTAAAATCATTGCAGACAACGTTCATTTTTTTTTTCAACAAGAAACTCGCTGCCAAAGTGTTCTAGATTCCTGCATCTTAAATGACACAAAATGTATAATAGCTGATGTACCTTCGGAAAAGATTGTAGAGCAAGAAGTTGACTCTTTCCAGCAGGTGAGGCCTTTGCAGTAGAATAGGATCTCCATCATAAGTCAGTTTAGTCAACAGCTCATCCAGTTTTTCCAGTTGCCTTCTTACTTGAAAAAGGCTCTCTGCCAGCAGTGTAAAACTATTGCAGAACAAATGATTGTTACATTCTCTTACAAAAATTGCTTATTAGAACATAAAAGTTATTGAAGCTTTTATCAGAAAAAGCATACAATTAGAATCGATTGATATCTACTAGCCTTATAGATGCTAACATCTGCTAGTTAAATGAATATATGTAAACTATTTGCCAAATTGCTCATATATTGTTTCAGAGATGAGCCATTTCCAAAAGACCTCATTTACACTGACTTGAAGCTGCTTGTGACTTGCTAGGGAGAAAAATATACGCAACCACGACAGGACAGTAAAACCACAGCTCAGTAGTATTTTTGCAAAACATACTCTTTAAGAGAATAACTTCTATATCCCAGAGAAATGAGAGGATAACTGTGAAAATCCAACCCAAGCACACTTGGCTAAAAGTTTACTTTAATGGGATTCATGTGGCTAAAATCCCATATGAGACTTTGAAAAAAGTCTCCCTTCCCATAACTGTGTAAGGAATGGATAAAAACTGAGCAGGGACTTCAAGATTTGTCGTGTGGTCATATCTTTGTCACAAATTCACATAGCTCCATACACAAAGATCAGGTAGAGTTGGTTGAAAAATTTTCACAGAAAAAAATGTTTTGGTACTGAAAGAAAAGCTTTTCAACCAAAATATTAATTTTTATTTTGCTGGACAACTTTTGATGACAAACTGAAAAATTTTCAGTTTTCAATAGATATAAAAATTGTTCAATTTTTTGTTGTTTTCCACTGTACCACACCTTTCTATTTTTCCTTGCTGACCTTCACCACACCTTTTCCAGTGGGGAAAAAAGCTTCAAGGGACATAAATAATTGTTAGGAAGGCAATGACTACAGCAAGAATATTCTCTGGCTCCATTATAATTGTGAAATTTAATTATGTTTATGTTCCTATTTGGACCATTAATCTAGATATGACAACCTCATTTTGAGCCTTGTGGTATTTTCAAATACCAGGTATTATCTCTCATTAAATTCCTATTTGTTGCAACGATCTACTGTTTCAAAGCTGGTGAAATGATGCACTAAGTGAGTCAAATCACGAAGTCTTTACCTACTTCTTCCCCAGATAAAACTCCCTCTGTCCTCAAGTGATGAGTTGCGCGCACTCAGTGTGCCATTCTAGACAAAGACGTCAGATTTCATAAGACGAATGTTGTGTTTCTCTGTGGCTTTTTGACTAGAACTGTACCTTTATGCATGGTTTTAACCAAACTATTTACTTCTTTTTAGAAAAACTCCCTTGAGGAAGTATATGTGATATGTGGGAGGCTTGTCATTGGTGTTTTGTTTGACCAGCTGCAAGTGCTCAGTCTCTGTGTAGCTTGTTGTTTTGTATTCATTCTAACTGCAGATTATACTTATCAACGCCAACTGCATTTCAGTTACTTATTTCCTTAATGGCTACCATAACAGCAGCAAACTCAATTCATTCATATGTATGAAAGCAGCTCTGATGGGACTCTATTTTTTCACATGTGCTGGGCTACTGTGAAGCAGCAGACTTCCTGTGGTTTTCACTGGAAACTTAAAATAAGTGCAAGTTTACCAGTTCTGGAGCTGATCAAGCCCACTATGTAGAGGACCTCCAATGCAGGCAATTTGCTGTCGCCTCTTCCAGTCTAGTAGCTCTTCAAGCAGCATGTTGCTCATCAAGACATCACTTTCATTTATTACTTGTGCCATTTTACTAAGTACTTCCTGCAAGGAATAGGAAATGTGTCACAAACTGGCCACAAAGAATGCCAATAAAGTTTACAAATGAAGCCAATTATAGTGCTGGCCATAAATTTTAACTTCTTAGAATTAGGAAAAAGGTATGATACATGAATGTGCTATAAAGTGTTTTGGGTTCACCTTGTTTTTAAGCATCCATCTCTGAAACACCATATTCAAATTACTTAAGGATTTATGTATGTAATGTTCTAATGCTTATAGCTTAATATTTATTTCTGAGAAAATGACAGTACTTGTACCCCTACTTCTTGGGTTCAGGTGACTGGATTCTCCATTCACTGTACTAAAAATAGTCCTGAATATTAATTAATTCTTTTTACATATAACTTTTTAGTGAATTCATTATAGCATAACACCTCCAGAACCTTGACATATAGAAGCAGTGTTAAGGTCACAAGCTCCTTTCTGTGATCTTGGATTATATTCCACATAGACTTTTCTTTAACGATAAAAAATATGTGGAAATATTTGGAAGTTTTTAAGCTATTCCCAGGTGGACACAAAAAAAGCCATAGAAAAAATGCTCTCTCCACCACCGAAGAAGCAGGTTGATCACAATCATCAGTTGACGTTCAACTGCAGTACGTAGTGTGTTGTTTAGTTTTCTGATTATGAGCTTACATTGATCAGGAAAAAATACTCCAAACTTTAAATACAATAACTTGCAAACAAAGGAATGAATCCAGCAGACTTCCTATGAGGTGAAGGGTACCCTCACCCTTCCACTAATGTCCACAGGCTCCAGGAATTGCTAGTTGTTTAATTGCTAGTAAACTCCCCAACATCCCTTCTGGTATTTGTAGCGCACAATTATGTTTACCTGCTCTTTTTGATGGGAGAGTTTGTGCAAGTGCCTACTTAAGTGTGATTATTCAGTGTGGGAGCAAGGGGAGAAAGCAAACAAACCACAAATGACAAAACGTGTTACCAACCTTTCTTTTGTAGTCTAAGGTATTGAGCATTTCCTGCAACGTCAACATTTCCTGTTTCATTAGGACGCTGTTTTTGTCACTCTGTTCTATGGAGGAGGGGGAGGAGAGAAGAAAAATCATCTGGTAACCTCAGTGTAAATGTATACGTTTATAATGGGTGTGGGGGAGCCCTAAACAGATTATATCCTGGTAGCTAGTAATCCACTGAAGTTTGTAATTAAAGTTTATATAATATAATTTCAATGAACGGACTAACTCTAATATGAATTTAAGAATTATTATAGGAGCTGGGTATTTTGATTCTTTTTTTCTTGTGTGGAACTGGAGGCATATAGGGAAGTAACACAGAAATTATTAGATTCTAATATGTCTGTGTATACTCCTATTTCATTACCTAATTCTGGATTCAAGTACTGAATTGCTTTGAGCCATCATGAAATTGTGCCCCATGCTGTCAGGCATTATAGTAAAGTTCTTTGGAATCTTAGTGTGAACCATTTGGTTCCTGGTTGAGGAAATATTTGCCGGTGTTGGATGGGTGCAAGAAGGTTTGGCACTTGGGATGGAGGATTTTCATCACATGAGGATTTTGGAAGCTGTGAATTGTGGTCATGGAGTGTTGTCACCTTGATGTGACCTTTCCTCCTATTTATTGTCCTCTAGCTTCACATCTTTCTGACCTGACCCACTTGCTTTTCTCTTGCAGCTACACCCCTCACTTTCTCTACATCTCCAACTGCTTTCAAAGAAGAGCTTGATGCCATCTGTGTCTATGCTGGGCCCTGGCATGTGTCTTCCTTTGAAATCTGTGCTCTGACACATTAGTCTCAGTCTCATATGATTGGCATGCTGAAGGAACTTGGGGCACCCAGGGTCCCAGAATTCTCTACATGTTCCAAGGGAGGTGCCATTAAGGTTTCAGTGTTGGCACAACTGGGCCCCAGTTTCATTTTGGAAGGAGGATCATGCAGAAGTTGTTGCAGTGTGACAGGCTGCAGATCCCAGAACCATTGCAGGCTGCTCAAGCTTGCATTTGAAATGCTTACCAGTTGGTTATCACCGCTCTGGTCCAAAAAATCAGAAGGCCAAGTTAGTGGTTAATAAATTGGTTTTAGAAAATGCCACTATGGGAAAAAGAGTGGAGTCCTTTACATTCCACTCTGTAAGAGGAAAGGTCATGTTAAATATGAAGGAATTGTTTTGGAAAAGAGCTTCCTCTACACTATGAAGACCATAATTCCCAAGACTTGATCACATTGCTTCATAGCTCATATATAAAAAATAACTGCATCTGGACACTGAGAATGCCTTTATTTTTTATTTTTTTTAATTCCAGAAGTATTCATTATGACACAGATTGCAGTTTCACATACTCATCATGCCTATATCTCAAAATATCAGCTTCTGTGCTTAAGTATGCTTGGAAGATAAATACACAAAACACATCTGAGACTGTAATCTAGCCCTATAATAAACATTTTCCCAAAGAATCTTAAAATAATTATTAAAAAGCTTACCGAGGCTCTGTATTGTTTTATACCTGAAGTCAAATTCCTCTTGCAAATCTTCTAAGTATTTGACATCTTGTTCTGTCATCTTTTTACAAAATTTAAAAAAAAAATTCAGTATAGCACTTGAATGTTCACCATATCTGACAGTTTCTAATTTATGTAATTTTAATTTTTCTACCTCATTTATAGTTGACTTCTTTAGTATCTCCCTTCTGTCATTTGAGAATCCTTAAGACTTGACTGAACTGTTTACCTACCAATCACAAATCTCACCAAAAAGATGATTGTGTGCAACTTCTGACCATAATATTCTACAAGAAGAGAAGGATTCCTTTGCATTCCAGTAAGATCAGATGTTGTCCTCTTTCACACACTGATACTCTTATTGATACAATCAGCCCAATCATGAACTCTGCTATGGCAAAACTACATTGCTCCAGGTTTTGCCAGTATAATAAAGCCCTGTATGTATCTGGGCACATAATTTATTTTCACCTAAACTAGTCTCCCTAACTAATAATTCAAATCCTTAGCAGTTCACTGATTTGTTTGAAAGTAGAAATGACTAAAATTAGTTCAGACTGCTTATCAACAATATAAACCTAACTAAACAACATTTATGTCAACTATTGGAGTAATCCCCCTTTGACACTTCAATAAGTCTAAGATGCCCTTCCCCCACTCTCTTGTTAAAAATGTTGTTTGGCACTGTAAACTGTCATTCTCTGAAGAATGGTTGATTACTCACACTAACAATTTAATTCATAATTTTCATAATGCTTGTGGATTTGCGCACACAGCTACTCAAGGTATTGCTTAGGGGTTTTAGTGTGGATAGCCAAGAAAAGAATTTATCTTTAAAAGTATAAGCCTAAGAACAAATTTAAAAAAAAACTAAACAAAACACTTCTGCCATCTTGGTGTGCACAAAAATAGTACCCGTTTGCAGAGTATTGCCACAGGATCATTTCCCTTTTTTAACGGAGAGCTCCAATTTTTTATTTGTTTTATAATTCTTTCTTTGGCCCTTTTGGAGATTTAAAGTTATTCTCCACTGTGCTGAGGTGAAACAAGCTGAGTCATGCTTTCTGCAAAATACCCTCTCCCGTGACACCTGAGTGTCTCAGAATAGGATCATACTATATAGGCCTGGTCCCACACCATTTAAGTCAACTAAATACTTTACTTTAACAGCCCTGGGAGCTGGATCAGGGCCTACAAGAATATTTCAGAGCAGAGCTTTCCAGAAAAAGTTCTTGCCAGACAGAATGACATAGATTCTGCAATTCTGTAGCCACAGACTTTATTTTTAGATAAAGAAACCCTCATGAACTTTGTGAATAGCAATGAAACTGAATTACTGCTTTGGACTTTTTCAGGGTTTCACTTTCATGCTTTAATATTGAAAAGGATTTGGAAGACTTCTCCAAATCACATCATAAAAGGCGATTCATGAACAGACTTATCGAAAGAAAGAATATGGACTAGACTGTGACAAATCCTATTTTTCATAAAAGTCCTTCTCTGTTTCATTAGCGTTCCTGATCCTGTAAACAGGTGCTCATCAACAGGTGCTTTGAGTTCAATGGGACTATTCCTATGAGTAAATGTTTAGAGGACTATAAAAACCCAGTCTCTAAATCTAGATGTGTGCATAGACAGCCACATCCGTTATCTTTTTTTCTTTCTATTTTGGGACTGAACTTTGGAAATGCAAGTGAAAGGTATGCAGTTGCATGCACAGTTGGCTGTTTCCATGCGCAACTCAAGTATATTTTAGAAAACATGTAGCTCCTAACAATTATTCTTATTTACCCTTTCCTTTCAATGACATTCACCCTCCTTACAAAAAGCCCCAGACACTGATTCTATGCAGAAGTTTGCTGAAGAGGATCAATCTCACGAACATATGGGCAGGCTGCTGGGCCTCAGCCTCCAGCAGCTTCCCTGCTGTGATCTTATCTGGACCCTATATAAATGTATGTGTATGCATACGAGTGCTGATCCAGTGGCCTCTTCCCTGGGCTAGAGACCCAAACTGTTCCCTTTTCTGGGTTTTTCCTTTGTTCTTATATAAAAAACAACAAAATAAAACCTTAGGCCAAGCATCTTCTTGAGCTAAGTTGTCTCTAGCGTTATCCCTGCTGGACCTTTCTTTCTCTGTCCTCAGTTCCCTCTACTAAGTATCAGGCCCCAACTGAACAGGCTGTGTGACTGAATCTGCAACAATAAGGCTATGTCTACACTGATGGCTGCAAAGTCCCCGCTGTCAGATTGACTTATCTGGATTGACTGAGCGGTCAGTGTAGACCTGTTCAATCAATCAGGAAGTCGATGTTAATAAACCACCTCCTCAAGTGGCGTAGAGCTGCCTCGACAGAAACACTGTTCCCGTTAGTGCAGTGCAGTAAAGACACAACGCAGAACAAAAGTACAGCAGTCAACAGGAGTTAGGCAAGCTACTCTGCATAGCTTGCGTAACTCCCATCGACTGCCGCCGAATTGCTGGATAAGTGTAGACTAGGCCTGAATCCGTACCTCGGTGCAGAGTCCTAGAACCTGACACCCTGTCCCAGACAGGAACAGACACAACATACCTGGGCACTGTTCTTAATGGCTGACACTTTGTGCTCCACATTTCTTTGTCTTTCCGAAACTACAGAATTCTGCAATTGTTTTTCCAGTGGTCCCTAGAACAAATTAAATATGTAGTGTGTAGATTATCTATGACATCTTAAGCAGCAATGCTATTTCCCCTTGTATAAAACATTCCATACATATAACTCTAATGCAAGGTCTAGCACAAAGATGGGATATAGGGCTAGATCTTCAGCTGGTGTAAATCAGCAGAGTTCTACAGGCTGATAACACCCACTGGATCTTGAGACAGGAAAGGGACGCGGTTAGTGTTGCAAACATTTTAAAATTTAATATGTTTTAAGAAACAAAAAAATCCAAAATGAAAATATATTGTAGGAAGATTGTTGTATTCTTGAAAAAAATATTTTAATACCCCAGTAAGCACGTACATTCCATGCATGTTATTACTTTTATTGACAGAACTTAATTCACTTCTGTCTGAATTTTTTCTTCAATATAACAGTTTTCACAAAATGTATATTGTATAGTTTTAGCTTTTCTTGTGTTTTTAAAAAATATATAACTTTTTAAAACTAGCGTAACAAGTATTACATAATAAATACAAGATCAAACTTAACAATGAAACTTGTCTTTTATATAACACAAGTTAAAAACATCTCCATGCTTCAGCCTTCTCTCACAATGCATTCCTATAGTTTCTTAAGATTAGCAGTAACATTAATGTTAAAGGTCCTGATTCTGCAAACAGATGTGCACATGCCGTTTACATGAATGGAGACAGAGATCCAGATCTTTCTGTTCGTTTCATCATAAGAGAACAGAACTTGGTCCTCAGTACATGTGATCAGCATGACCAAAGTAGATTAATAAAATGTAATACATTACCTGTACAGGCATGCTGGCGGCAGCCAATATCCTTCTCTCTTCTCTTAAGCAGTTTGAAATAATAACTGCTATGTGCATAGGATTACCATGATATTTTCCCTGAAAACATAAGTAAATAGTAATGTCAAAATTTAAAAGAAATCTAGGGTCTTCCCTATACTGTCTGAGGCTTTGTATAGATTTAGGAGATTTTGCTAATGTTTCCCACCTTTGCTAACACTGAGGCCCGGTCTACACTTACCTTCCAGATTCAGCGGCAGTCGACAGGAGATAAGCAAGTGACGTAAATCACTTGCGTATCTCCCGTTGACTTCGCTGCGTCTGCTCTGCGCACCGACCACACTGTGCTGCGCCACTTACCGGGTGTTTTCCTGCGTCGATTGCTGGATCGACTGAGCGGGTCTACACAGGCCACTCAGTCGATCCAGAGACATCGAACGGACGGCGGCGAATTTGCTGCTGTCAGTGCAGACCCAGCCTGATTCAGCTATGAATTGCTGTTAACCACAAGGGGAGCCCTGATGCAGATAGCCCGTCTGCTAGTGATGCCATTTTTACTCCATATTTTTAAGGCTGGGTCTACACTGACGGCGGCAAATTCGCCCGTCACATCGATTGCTCTGGATCGACTGAGCGGTCTGTACAGACGCGCTCGGTCGATCCAGGAAGCGACGCAGGAAAACCACCCCGGTAAGTGGAGTCGTGCTGCGTCGAAAGGAGCGCTGTTCCCTTCGACGCAGCGCAGTGTGGACCCGTGCAGAGGAGACGCTGCAAAGTCGACGGGAGGTACGCAAGTGATTTACGTCACTTGCGTATCTCCCGTCGACTGCCGCCGAATCGCCAAGGTAAGTGTAGACCGGGCCTTACACTAGTTCTGAGCTGGATCAGACACAGTGCTGGCACACAGCGAGCCATGCGCATGAGAGCTCCAAGGATGCCTAATGCTGATAGAGCTGTCAAAGTGTTAACAGTGGTCGGAGTTTTCTGAAAATGTGTATAATGTAGACTAAGCTTACTTGATGCAACTGCATGACTTCTTAACACATGTTCTGCATACATTCATATGGTGTTTATTGTTGTTTAGTCACATGTGTAACTACGCCTATACATCCCACCGCCCCTTAAGAGTCTCATTGCGTCATGTTCTGTGTATTTGTATAGCACAGTCCCTGCTCCAAAGAGCTTACAGTCTCTCAACAGACAGGTCACACAAGTAAATTTTAATAAGGAGTAGGAGCAAATGCGGTGGGAGGACAATGATTACAGTAAAAATCAAAAGGCTTCTTAAGTAACTTATTTGTATGTCTAGATAACATGGAGGCTTCTATAGTAGTAGTTCCAGGGGGGTAGCCATGTTAGTCTGTTTTCAGCAAAATAACAAGAGTTCTGTGGCACTTTAAAGACTAACAAATTTATTTGGGCATAAACTTTCATGGGCAGAAACTCAGTTCGTCAGATGCAAGGCAAGATGCATACGGTAGCAGTGGATTTTTCCCCCTTCTTTAAAAACAAATCATGACTGCAACAATCACAATAATCCCATAAAACCTATTATTGTATGTGGATTTACCCTGCAATGCAGCATTAATTAGTTCCATTATTGTAACTATATTACCATAAAACTTATTAAAGTATAGCCATGAGTTGTATATAGCAATGGAACAATTTGACCTTCAAATGAAAATGTACTGTCGGCATATTTTTGATGTATTTTTATCATGTTTTCCATTTTCAATTCAGCATGTGCACGCATTTTAGCAAGAACACCATATACCGCATATCAGCATTGTAACTATGTAAGCAGAAAAGCTTTCCTCCATATACAAGAACAGACTTAAATCTGTTCTCATTTTAGCCAACCTCTGAACAATTTCCCTACCAATAATACATCCAAAACAATGGAAGAAGCAACTTTCATCCCAAGATGAGCCCAATTTTCCTCTCATTCACACTAATGTAAATCAGGGGCAGAACCAGTAACCTTAATGGACTTAGACTAATCTAGAACTGCTGTGAGATGAGAATCAGGCCAAAGGAGACCAAATATTAATAAAGGGTTGTGCTTTCTTTGGTAAAGTGGAAGGCCTGCACCCCTTCTCTAAAGCAGTGCCTTTCACAGTAATGTTATTTTTGCTTTTTCCTCTTTTTTTGTAAGATTTTTTACCTTGGTGTTTTTTCAAACTTTAATCATCATTCGTACAGTACATTTCTCACACTTTTCCTGAATCAAATACTTAGTCTCTTTTCGACTGTTTCCATTCCTCCATCTTTCTGATTTAGTTTTCACTTTTGTCCTGCTTTGTTTCTATTGAATTTTTTTTTAATTATTCTTGCTTTTTCTTTGCCTGGCATGCTCAGCTTCACAGTTCTTAAAACATCTCATTATTTCTTAAACCAGTTGTTCCACTGATTGTCAACAGGGGAGGATGTGTGATGGAAAAGTGCACAGATTCATATCTTTTCACATCAGCGTGATCGCACAGTTGAATTCTTAGCAGCACTAAATAAAAAAAAAATCCCTTGGTGTTTTTGGATGAAGCATGGATTGCTGGAGGGTGTTATTCATTGCATATGGTGTCTGCAGTTACAAGATAGCAGAGTACGAGAGAAAGATGGACCTTCAAGAGAAATACAAATCATTTTAATCACTGGAACTGGCTGCTTTCTATTAAACATTGCCCTACTCCTAGTGTTATGCTGCCAGACAGAAATTGCACTGATGTGAAAGGCACTGGACTTTTGCAGCTAGTGGAGTGGGGAGTGAAGGGTAATTTACCCTTCCCAGAGCAGCTTTGGCTTTCATCACACTGCTAACGTTGAAACAAGGCTTCAGAGCTAACCAGCTGAATACTCAGTAATGTAGTGGCTATACGGGGTAAAATAATTTCCCCACAGCTGCCCCACGTGCTGTATTTCCTAATGTCCCTTTGAAGTGTGCTGAAGAGGATATGACAAGTTCAAGGAGTTGTGTTTACGTTCAGCAGTGAAAGCTTTAACATCACTGTGGCCCCAAATTCGCTGCGTACATAAACCTAAAAAGAAAAAAGGTTCCAATACAGCATTGATCTGTATCATTTGCTTTGGGGAATAAAGGGCAAGGGCTAGATAGTGATTTTAGACATTGCCCTGAGCAAGCGGGCGGCGAATAAACAGCACTATTTCAGGAGGCACTGCACCTCAGACACCCCTCTACAGCACAACCCACCTCCCTGCCTCCTCCTTTCTGTGGAGTGAAGCTAAGGGGAAGGTGGTGGGCAAGGTGGTTGTTGGTAATTTGCTGATCTGTACAATTCCTCCTTGTACCAGCTCAGCTGTGTGTGTTACAGGAGCAGAGCCAAAGCTCTGCCCGTTTCCCTCCCTGCTCGCCACCCACCCACTTGCTCTGTACAGAGGATGGAGAATAAAACAGGTACACAGTGCTTGCTTATCACCGCTCCTGTAGACCATGCAGTGGTAAAAGGAGGCATCTTACTCTCCGGAATAGGCATGTTGTCAATCTAGCCCTCAGTAATTTCTGAACAAAACTTTGCTCCCGCCTTCAACATACATGAAGAGAGGTGAGAGGAACGTGGAACATCACACGTGGTCAGGTCTAGGACTTTAAGATGTTCCTGCAGAGGACTGAAGCCTCATTCTGTTTGACTGGAGTGGTGCTTCATGAGGAAAGGGGCAAGATTAAAGGAAATATTGTCCTTTCATAAAGTGTTGGCCAAATCCTCAACTGGTGTAAATTAGCAAAATTCCCATTGAAATCAATGGCTAATTTATACCAGTTGAGGCACCACCCCTGATGATTCATGTTTGTAGATCGCTTTGGTAGTTCTAATTCTTATCGTTATTGTTGCTGATATTCTTTACTGCTCCAGCGCCTACATTTGAGCGTTCTGTCACTCAGTGGAGATGGTGGCTTGAATGAGTCCTTGTCTGGCATATCTCCACAAGCAATCTGCAGGTGGATAGCCTGAGGAGTGGGTAGTTGGGGTTAGTCACTGCCCAGCAACAGAATTTCACCAGCTTGTAACACAGTCTTAGGGTTTAGACAACATGATTAATACACCACAGACTCGATCCTGCCCTTAAAAAGCCAAAGGACGCACGGGTCCGTACACATGGTTTGCAGAATGGGATCATAACATGAGAGACAGACCCATCTCAAAGACCTCTCTTTCAATTGAGGCTGAGCCTTTGAACCCATGTTAAACTAAAGACTGGGGGGACAGGGACAAGCTGAGGTCAGTGGATCAGCATCAAGCTGGCTGAAGAATGGCCATCCCAAAGCACCAAAAGAAGGCAAAAACTGAATCCCTCAGCCACTGTAGTTTTTTGTCACTGCCAAGTGAAAGAGAGAGGATTCAAGCAAAAGCTGTTTAACAGTCAACAAAAAATGAAATTCTGTGTTGGAGTCAGGAAATGTATTTACATAGAAAAGGCGTTTAAAAAAAATGCTCGTCAGTGGGATGATTTAAAATCCCCCGCCATACCAACATCAGGTAACAGGGACTTTCCCAGCATTTCTACAGATACCATTTGTACACAAAGTTCTTTTCTTTTCTCTTTTTTTTTTCATAATGAAAAAAATGAATGACTGAGCTGTTTAACAGACCAAAATGATAAAGGGAGAATTAACTCTCTTTCCTCTCAGTCCCACAAAGCTCAAGTAAATAAGTTTTATGTGTAAGGAACTACACACTGCCTGGTGGCGGAGAGAGAATTCTCACATTCCTAGCATGCCAGAAGAGTGCAGGTCACCTTTGCAACCTGAGTAAGGCAGGGGCTGTGATTGCTTGGGTCTGCTACACAGGTGTTTGTGGCCACAGGGGCAGAATAAGCCCAGTCCCCCCGTGCTACACACCCCAAAAAATCTTGTTCTGGACTATAGGGAGCTGGCATAGAGGCCAACTCCATGGCTTGCAGAGAATGGAAAGTCTTTAGTGTCCTGCTCCAAACATGGTGCTGCTGCACTGGGAGCTTGTTTAGTACCAACACCAGTGGGTGAATTTCATCCTAACTGAACACAGAGATTGACTTAAAAATAACAAGACTGATGAAGTTCATTTATACGCTATATTACCTCACCCACCTCGTCTCTGCTATATAGAATAACGTATTTAAAGAATTAACACTTAATGTCCAAGCCCCTTTTATACAGCTCTCAATGATCACTGTATTTGCTGTTGAAAAAGAAATGCAGATCACCACCCAGTTTTCTCCAATTATCAGTTTAAATTCTCCCCAAACCTCCCATCATGGTTCAGTTCTGCTCTTAGTTAACCAATATAGCTGAAGACAGAATCTGGCTAAGCATGAATTTGGCCGTTGAATGAGAAGCAGAAAATCCACCAAAACTGGAGGGAGAAGAAAGATGGAGGAGATGGAAAAATGTAAAAAATAGCCTGAAGTCAGGGTAGACTAGACTCTGATAATGTATCATGCCATCCTGCCAGCCAGCAAAGGAGAGTGCAGACTCCAAAATTAGGCAGTATTGTATTTATCAGTTTATATCATCAAATATCTTGATAAATACTACAGCGGGAAATCTTTGCTTCCTTTAGTTATTTGCCATAACCCGATTTCAGGGCTCTGGGTTTTCCGTGTACACATTGATACCTAAATAGTGTAAAAGAGTGCCAACAGAGAAGAGCAGAACAGATATCTGGGGGTAACTTTTCATCATAAAGTTTTGTTTTTATCTTTTACATTTACCAAAATTTTCTCTTTGTCAAAAATACTTTCCTGCTCCTTTCCTTTGTTTCCTATATTTAAAAAAATGTCCTTTCCTAACACAAAACATTTATGTACTGAAATATAATAAATCATTCACATTTGGACAGTTTTTTCTCATTAACTACCAGGACACCGTTAAATGAAGAAAACAGTTAGTGGAAAATGCTTTCATTCTGAACAGGTGAAAATATTCTCTGAATGCTGATGGCATTTACTAAGAAAAACCCCCTTGCATTTCCCACAGAGCATATAGATTCTGCACTCCACATAAGAGAACTTACGAGATAAAAGTATCTTAACAGATCATGAAGAAAAAGAGAAAATGATTACTGCTAAAACAGTTAATTCACAATAACCTTTTGGGATAGATATTTTTGGCCAAGTTTTCAAACAGCTTGTAAAGTATGTCCACAATTAATTCTTGCATCTACAGATGCAGAAAGGCATTTGTGCAGGCTAACTGGGGGATTGCATCTTTAACTAGTTTTAGCCTGT
Organism: Mesoclemmys tuberculata; assembly: GCA_007922155.1. Taxonomy (NCBI): domain Eukaryota; kingdom Metazoa; phylum Chordata; order Testudines; family Chelidae; genus Mesoclemmys; species Mesoclemmys tuberculata. The sequence goes on along the minus strand of ML675620.1, from coordinate 26,321,065 downwards.
AATCATTATTTGGTGCCTAAAAATTCTTCTGTATGTACAAATGTGGGGTTTTCAACAGTGCTTTACAACAGTATATCTCAAACTGCTTCACAAAGGGGTCAGTATCATTTGTGATTTTATGCTAGAGTTGGCAATCATCTAGACCAGGGAGTTCTCAACATTTTTTATAGTGTGGACCACAACTTAATAGACAGATTGTCTTATGGACATCTCCTCTCTCATCTGTGACTGTGTGGACCATTTCAAACCAGAGTTTCACTGACCACCTCTCTTTCACACAATTTATCTACAAATTATGATCCCATAACACTACAATAACAACTACAGCAATTACTTGTATGGTAAATTAATATAAGTATTTAATTAATTCTTATTTTTGCTTAAGGTGATACCGCAGTTGAAATCAACGAGGAACAACCAGTACCATGTAATTAAAACTGTACTCACACTTGATAAGATTTTCACAAACTTCCTTCAGCTTTACACAGACCACGAGTACATAGTCTACAAGTCACTAGCAGTCAATACACTTCAATGGAAGTGACATTGCTATGCCCCATCTGAGAATCTGGACCACAGTTGTGTGCCTAGTTTGGGGTATTTTTCCCTGCTTTTTTAAAAAAAATAGACATATCAGGGATGTCTACTCTGGTCTTCTCAGGTTTTGCTAGAGAGCCTATTGGATGGCTCAGAGCTGTTGGTTGTGTGCTTCCACACCTTAATTGGAGGGGTGTTGCTGCTGAATCTTTAACGAAGGTTTTCATTTCCCAAAATGTTAATTATTTATTGAAGTTAAATGGATTTAAAAGAGAGGATTTTGTCAAACTGTTTAAACACCCTTTCTCTTCCCAACTGCTCATTTTTCACTCTCCTAACTCTTGTAATGTCCTCACTTCACTGGCTTTCCAGTCACCATAGTGTCTTTCTGGCTATACAGATCTTGAATTGCCAGATTTAAAAAAAAACAAAACAACAACCCCAAACCCCTGGTTTTTTTTAATTTTTAGGAGAAAAAAAATCCAGACATCCTTTATACATCATAATAAAAGAACAAAAAGTACAACCCAACCTTTTTTTCCTTTTGCATTCTTTTTCATTTCACCTTAAAAAGGATAGCAAACTCTTCAAAGGGAGCAGGATTCCTTCCCGACACTGTCTGCCTCAGTTTACCCATCTATTAAGAAGGTATGATAATAATAGGTCTTATGATTCTTTGTTTATAAAGTACTTGAGAATTCTCTAAAAGCAACTTTTCAAGTGTGGAGTATTATTATTAAAAAGCCATTCAGACAGCCAATATATTTATGCTTTATCTAGGTCAAAGAGGAAGTACCTGTGTCAGTATCTATTTACTGTACTTATCTTAGACTTATATTTTTAGAATCCCCTCCCCCATCCTCAGGATGCATGAAAGAGAACTTAAAGGCAACCTCCTTCTTTTAGGCAATTCTCTTGATACGGGGAAGTCCTAGAACACACACACACAATTCTGTATTTCCCGTCTTCATCAATGCCCGCATACTGTAAACTGTGTCATTTCCAGGATCTTGTTACATTCCTTAGGATGCACACAACTAAACTTTAATAATTTGTGGGCTGCTCAGTACCAGCTCTGAAGGCGATCCAGAATTAGTTAGAACAGTTTCAGACTATACCAAGACCTAACCAGATTTTTGCAGAGAAATCCAGCAGGTGTGCAATGGGCAATGCTGTGGCAGTGTGTGGTCCCCTCCTCTGCCCCCACCTATTGCCAAACTCTGCAGGTCTCCTTATACCATGTCCTGAAGTGAAGTGAGAGATGATAAAGGCAGCACTCCTCCCTACTGAGCAGGCCAGGTATGATTCAACCATAGATAAGATATTCTGGCCCTAGGTTTTCTTGTCACCTGACTGCACATCTGTGCTGCTGTGGGGAGTGACCTAGTGATTTTCAGTCTTTACTCAGATGAGGCATATTCCAAAAGTAAAAAGCCATAGTCTCCTTGAGATGGGGAGGAAAAGGAAGAGGATTGACTGATTTATTTTTCTCCTACAGCCACTCTCAAGTAGATCATTAGTAACAACCCCCAAGAAGATAGTTGTTTCAGAACTTCACAATCAGGCCCCAGTAGATGGAGGTTGAGCACAGACTATCAGAGTTTCTCTCTTATCTATGAGCCAATTTACATTTGTAAGTCCCATAAACACCAATGCAAATTTACACAAACTGTTAGAGTTGAGTTAAACAAGCAATAATTAGGAACTGAACTGCCAACAGAATATGCATTTCCACTCTAATAATACGCAACTTTCACTCTTATATCTTGTCTGAATTAGAAGAATTTTCTTTTAAAATTCCCCACCACCAGGGAGCTCCATAGTTTCACCCAACCAGCTGTAGCCTGTTAGTATTTCCTGGCCCCAACCACCCTCCTTAATTTAGATTGCCTGCACCAGGTGGGGAACTGAGACAAGCGGATCGAGGCCTGCCCATAACTAAAGGCCCCGCCCTCTCAATTAAGAGTGAGGCACCCTCTAAAACCAGACTAAAGTTGATTCCTGGGAATAACAAATTAAAAAACCAGGAATGGAAATGAGGTAAAAAGTTGAAAATCAGGGATCCAGAGGGGGGCACCAAGCAGAGATGCTGATGGTGCCCACTGCTCCTCAAAGGTCTAGGGAGTCAGTGGATACTGCTCCGAGGAACTCTGCCTGAAAAAGTGATTGGATAATGGACTAGAAATAGGCCCCCTAGTCACAAAGCACCTGCCCCATCCAACTTCCTTCTCCTGGTGGAGCAAAGATTTCCATGTATTTTTGAACCTTAGCCAAGGGGGAAGCACCTTGCAAAACATTAAAAACTACTATTGATCTAACGCTAAGGCTGATCCAACAGAAAATTATATTTCATTCACACTAGTCCTACCACAGGTTACAGTGCATAGGCCTTGCCAAAACAGATTGCTCTGGGTGTCCCAGAGCCACACTGGCTTACATGCGTTGGGACTATCCCAGAATACAATCCTTTTGGCTAGAAGCAGGCAGGAGGATTAATATAATGATTACCTCCTTAAAAATTAATTCTCAGAAGTGTGTTTTGGGATCTATCCCACGATCTTGGAAACTCTCCAACTCATGGAAAGCTTCGTTGTCTAAAGCAATGCTTGTAGCTAAATCACTCGTATTGCTTAGATGAAAAAGCTGACTGTCTCCAGGGACAGAAGCTTAGTACTGGGCTGTCCTGGCAGTTAAAGGGCAGATAACATGTTGGAGAACAGGGATCTTAAATAAACGTGAAAAGCTTTAGTATGACTTTTTGGAATCTTTGATTAATTCCTAGGGAACAGAAACATAGGTCAATCTCCTTTCTCCTCTCTGCCCCCTTTCTTCCTTTCCTTCCCCTCCCTTTCCAATCCATTATCTTTTTGTTCTTCTGTCTTTTTTTCCTGTTCTTCCTTATTATTTGGGGAGGGGGGAATCAATAAAATATAAACAAAAAATTTCCCACCATAGCTAATGTACTGATGGCAGGCTGGCTAGCTCAATTGGCTAGAATGATCTATAATGCCAAGATCATGGGTTTGTGCCTTTTACGGGCCAAGATTTTGAGAGAGGGGTTCTAGTGGTTAAATAGATTACCTATTGGAGCAGGATGTTACTAATGAAAACCAATAGTTAATTAGCCTTATACAGCACAATGTGTTAAATATATTTTTCCTATTATTTGTTGTTGTTTACCCATTCAGAGTTAATGCATTATTGCAGACCAAGTTCTGATACAGGGGATTGAAGGAGACAGAAAAATGAGGATAGAAAGCCCAAGGGGGACTAGGTAATAAGATCTAGAACTTGTCCTTCCTAAGTCACAGGACTTATTCAAATCTAGCCCAGGTCAGTAGTAACCAAAAGTTGTTAGCAGCTAATGGCTTCTTTGGACTCTGTTCACTTTAATGAGGTAAGAGTCCCCATTGGTATTAATTTACAACATTGGTGTCAATATCAGGATTGAGTTACAATCATGGGGCAGTAAGGAGAAATTTTCACACCTGCATCTTGAGCGGCATCTGGCTTGTGGATAAATAGTGGACTTTAGTCTGCTGGGTTGTTAATCTGGGCATTGTTTATGAGCACTAAATCTACATGAAATTTTTTTAAAAGAAACCAATTCTGCTCTTGTGCACCAAAAGTAAAATTTCAACACTGAGCATTAAAATAAATATATTGTATAAAAGGAGTGATATTTCAAGTGAGGCAACGTGGCACTGAAGCGGGCATTAAAAGATAACACTCTATCCTGTTCTAAGTGTTTCTTTATTTGTTCCATTCTCACCCTTTTGTAATCTTTAACAGGAAACTGCAGCTCACACTTCAATGGCTATTGTTTCCATCCTCTGCAGGTGCTTCTCAGTACAGGGTTTATTAGAAATATTTGTTAAATGCCAATTGGAATATCCTATTTCACATCATATGCTATTTTTGTTGCCTTCCTTTGTTGCTGTGAAGCAAAACAATTTTAGGAAATATCTGCCACATGCTTTCTTGCTGTAGAAGTTACTTGGGTAACCACGCTGAAATAAGAAATTTATTTTCTCTCTCTCACACACACACCTGTTGGTGAAAGGGTGGTTATGTACAGGTAAGGACTGGCATTGTGTCATATGCATGGAACGTTGATACAACAGCCATGACAAATGGTCAAATTGAATTTCCTAGGTGCTACTATAATACAATCTGATCACCACTACTATTGCTATCATCCACTACTATTGCTTTCACTCTCACAGGTACTAGCTGATCAAAAACAATTCTTATGTAAAAAAGCAAAGTGTACAAAAAATAGTTTAGCCATACAAAGATGGGACATCCTTAGGAACAACCATACTAACAAAGGCCTAGACATTTAACTAGAACATTTGCCCTGCTCATAAGAGTCATGTTTGTGGTGAAAAGTGGGATGTTGGCTGTTCATTACATGAGTCACCCTGCAACAGCAGAGTCAAAGATGGGCAGCTACAAAGGAGAAATGTAAGACCTAGCATACACTGCAGACGAACAATCTGCACTAACTAGTTTGGCAAGGGAGAAGGGTATAGACCATGTTCCTTTGAGAAACTGTGTTCCCTTAGGACTAGGCACTGCTGGTGCATTAGATAGTCTCCTTCCTTATTCATCTCTAGAGCATAGAGTTAAATTCCTTCCCAGATGCAGAAGGGATTAGCGGGTGGAGAAGAGACTTCCTCAACCTTCTTCTCCTTTTAATGCAACTGGCAATGACAGGCAGGATTTGGCCCACATTTAGGTTTAACTTAGCTCACATCACAAACCGTCCATGAGAGCTCTGCACTGTGGTGGTAGTGAAGCTACAGTGCCTCTATATCAAGCTTTTCTACTTTAAGAATAATACTCGCAACCCTGACACCTGCTTCTTTCCCTAACCCCCACCAACCAAAAATAAATAAATAAAATAAAGGGTAAAAATCTTGCACACCACACACAAAAATCTACCCCCATTAGAGATTTGACCCCTCCATGAAGTCTTTGGCACTTTTCTCTTTTGAAGTCAAGATACTACAGGCCCTCAGACACTACAATGATGGTTAGCAAAATAGAATTCCGAGATAGATGCATATAAATACGGCCCGGTCTACACTTACCTTTGCACTTCGGCAGCAGTAGACGGGAGATACGCAAGTGACGTAAATCACTTGCGTATCTCCCGTCGACTTTGCAGCGTCTCCTCTGCACGGCGTCCATACTGGCTGCGTCGAAGGGAACAGCGCTCCCTTCGACACAGCGCTACGCCACTTACCGGGGTGGTTTTCCTGCGTCGCTTCCTGGATCGACTGAGCGCATCTATACAGACCGCTCAGTCGAGCCAGAGCAATTGATGTGATGGCGGCGAATTTGCTGCCATCAGTGTAGACCCAGCCTGAGACACAGTTCATTGTGTGCTTCATCCATAACAACAAAAAGAAAGCAAACAGAGCTGGCTGGAAATTTCTGTCAAAAGCTTTTTCAGTGGAAAAATTACTATTTAATCAAAGCAGAATTTTCCGCCAAAAAGTCAGTTTTTGATGAAATTTTCATAGAGACACCAATTTTTTTTTCCAGTTTTCATCAGCAATCATTTTTATTTTTGGCTTCTGAAAAGTAAGTTAGATCAGGCTGGCACACAAAAAATTTCAAATTTACTCAACATTTTTATCTGACTGCCTGCATTTTTCGGTTTCAGTGAAAACCTGGGGGGAAAAAAATCACAAAGTTCAGATGAAGACCAAAAAAAAATAAATTTGTTTTTGTCAAAAATTTTCATAGGGTACAAGATGCTTTTCAACCACTTCTAAAGAACAACACAAATTTCCCTGTAGTTTAGCTGTACCGTTCAAGTCCGTACCATTCAAGTTCTGCGGCCAGATTTAAGGCGAATTAGACCTTTCATAAGTAAACTTGCAGTAATATCTTCCACCCAAGATCATAGCACTGATAGGTCAACCTCATTTTGGTAAAGAAGTCTGTAAAGAACTGTGCCATTCTAACGAAGTCTGAACTAAAGAAGTCTGTACCATTCTAAAGAACCAATCTAAAAAAGCCTGTACCGTTCTAAAGAACACCACAAATTTCCCTGTAGTTCAGCTGTGCCGTTCAAGTCTGTACCATTCAAGTTCTGCAGCCAGATTTAAGGCGAATAAGACCCTTCATAAGTAAATTTGCTTTAATATCTTCTACCCAAGATCATAGCACTGATAAGCCAACTTCATCTCTAAAACTTTTACTTTCTTGAATCTAATTTACTGAATACAGAAATACAAAAAAACCCAAAAGCCAATGTCCAGAGTTTTAGCCTAAAACTTTGACATACATAGCGTCAGTCATCCAGAGAGATCCTCAAGCAATTATAAACTGATTTACATCAGAGTAATACCTAGAAATGGTATTTCAGCAAAGCCAAGGAGTGGATAGAGGAGTGAATGATAGATACATGTATTACAGAAGGAGCTGGCAACAACTTTTAAGGCTGACCAGCACTTTCCATTATCACACTCTCCTTTTCAGCAGCTTATAACTTGACCAAATTTTAACCATTCAGGCTTAAGTTTTCCATGTTCGCTCTCTGCCTCTAGCTGAATTTTTTTTGAATTATAATACTTTCTGCTAAATTGGCCATTTCTGAGAATAAAGTTAATTAAAAATAGGTAGTTTTGCTAATGCTACAAGATTAGGGTGCCAAGAGCCTTGTATAAGCATTGTTTTTATTATTATTTAACTTGAAATAAATAAAATACTTTTTCAGCTGTTTGAAGTGTAATATTTCCATGGTTTGGAACAGGAACTTGAAATCTGACTGAAGGTGGTGGTGTGGAGTGGAATAGTCCTAAAGGTACACAGATGTCTTTTGCGATTTCCATGAAAATCCATCAGACCTGAAAACAATCATCTACACTTTCTCTGCAGAGCTTCTTAAAGATTTGCTGCTAAAATCTCTGAATGTTCCATATGCACTGCACTTGCTGTCCTGCCATTTGCACTGAGCATACTCAAAATCTGAGGTCCAGAGAGGATGCAGCCACAGCATAGCTTTGACTAGGAAAGAAATGCTCGGCTGGAAGAAGGGCATGAGTTCTAGTGTCAGCTCTTCTACTAACTGATTTTAATAATTCAGTGCACTTCACAACTTTTATTATTGAGCAAGGTCTCATACCTCTAGCTTAAGGGGCAGGCATCTCCCACATTTTACTGATGGGGCAACTGAGAGGTTGCAGAGACACTTCGGGAAGAGCTGTGAATAAACCCCTGCTTTGAGGATGGCAGACACAATCTCATTGCTAGCCACACTGCCTTTCAGACTGATTGTGCCAAATCTATGTGTTTGGCTGAGATGTCTGTAACCATTAGACACAACTCGCCTCCAGAGCCAAGAACATAACAAAACAATCCTGACTCCCATCATTCCATTGCCATCTAGAAAACAGTTGTGCAAGGCACTGGCAATGTGTGTGTTGTGTCCCTTTGTAAAGGCTGATCAATCCTAAGAACATTATAACTTGTGATTCTTAAAGATATCAAAATGTGTTTTAAGTGTCACTGGAAAATAGCATCTCTAATAAAAAGGGCTCTCCAACACCAGACTGGTAAATTCAGTAGATTGCTTTCTTCCTGCTGAGTCTCTCTGAACAGTTGCCTGTGTGGTCGTGGGAGTTGGGGGGTGTCCTTCACAGCTATGTTTTGTCATTTGTTGATAGAAGGCAGTAGTGCATATTGAAATGTGTGTAAGACTTGCTGAATGATCAGAGAAGGAGTTTAGTAAATTTCAATAGCATATTGCTCATTGCAAAAAACAGAACAGATGAATGTGTTGGTATACAGGTGAGATACATGCTTGCATGATGGTCATCCACTACATAAGGTCAAGAAGAATCAGTGAACAAAGTCTGCTGTAGACATCATTCAGGAGTAGATATAGTAAGGAGGGGAAAAAAAATCCATAATTTTTTTTTGTTTTTCATTGCAACTTCAGTACCACCGATTTTTCCCAAGTAGCTTTACTCAGTATCATAGCAGACAATACTACAGACTGCTGCAGCCTTTGTACTTGAAGACAAATTATAGCTTCCAGATCTGTCAAGCTTGACAAAGCATTCTTGAAAGTTATAACAGAACTGTGCTTAAGATAATAAATAAATAATCTACACTTTCAGATCATGTGTTGAGGTTAGGTAGCTTCTTGTTTGTGTGTGTGTGTGGTGTAGTGGGGAAGGAAGAGAAGTGAACTGAGAAATTTCAAAGAAATCTTGCACTAGAGAGAGCCGAGTTAACCAGGTGGGCTATTAGTAATTAAGCTTCAGAGATAAATAGACCAACACTGTTCAAACAGACTCCAGAAACAAGACCGATTACAAATATATTTTCCCTCTCTCATTGAGTCCAATCCATCTTCCATTTAAGTCAATGGAAAGTCTCCCTAATTCTACACTCCAGCCTCACAATCTCCTGTTTTCCTTTGACACAGGTGGTGTGCTGGGACAGGTGGTGGCATAGCCAGTGTATACTGCACTCCAGCAATCCCTAGGGGGCGGTTGCAAGTTGGTACAAGTTAGAGAGATGCTGTGTCTGTTCTTACTTGTGCCAGGGATCAGGAAAGTGCCCCTGCCAACCTTCTTCAGGTGTGCTAAGCACAGCTCTGGTGCATGCAAGGATCTCATAGACTCATATAGTCATAGACTTTAAAGGTCAGAAGAGACCATTATGATCATCTAGTCTGACCTCCTGCACAACACAGGCCACAGAACCTCACTGTCCCACTCCTGTAAGAGACCCTTAACCTATGACTGAGTTACTGAAGTCCTCAGACAATGGTTTAAAGACTTCAACTTACAGAGAATCCACCAGCAAGTGGCCCATGCCCCATGCTGCAGAGGAAGGCGAAAACATCCAGGCTCTCTCCAATCTGCCCTGGAGGAGAATTCCTTCCCAATCCCAAATATGGCGATCAGCTAAACCCTGCGCATGTGGGCAAGACTCACCAACCAGACACCCAGAATGAATTCTCTGTAGTAACTCAAAACCCACCCCATCTAACATCTCTTCACAGGCCATTGTGCATAGTTACCACGAGTAGTCAAAGATCAGTTAATTGCCAAATTAGGCTGTCCCATCATACCAGCCTGTCTATAAACCTATCAAGCTGAGTCTTGAAGCCAGCTAGGTTTTTGCTGCTACTGCTCCCCTTGGAAGGCTGGTCTAGAACTTCACTCCTCTGATGGTTAGAAACCTTCATCTAATTTCAAGTCTAAACTTCCTGATGGCCAGTTTATATCCATTTGTTCTTGTGTCCACATTGGTGCTGAACTTAAATAATTCCTCTCCCTCACTGGTATTTCTCCCTCTGATGTATTTATAGAGAGCAATCATATCTTCCCTCAGCCTTCTTTTGGTTAGGCTAAACAAGCCAAGCTCTGTAAGCCTCCTCTCATAAGACAGGTTTTCCATTCCTCAGATCATCCTACTAACCCTTCTCTGCACCAGTTCCAGTTTGAATTCACCTTTCTTAAACATGGGAGACCAGAACTGCACACAGTATTCAAGGTGCTGTCTCACAAGCACCTTGTATTAAAGTACTAACACTTCCCTATCTCTACTGGAAATACCTCGCCTAATGCATCTTAGGACCCCATTAATTTTTTTCACAGCCACATCACATTGGTGACTCATAGACATCCTGTGATCAACCAATACACCCAGGTCGTTCTCCTCTGTCACTTCCAACTGATGTGTCCCCAGTTTATAGCAAAAATTCTTGTTGTTAGTCCCTAAATGCATGACCTTGCACTTTCCACTATTATATTTCATCCTATTTATATGACTCCAATTTATAAGGTCATCCAGATCTTCTTGTATGATATTCCAGTCTTTTTCTGTATTAGCAAAACCTCCCAATTTTGTGTCAACCACAAATTTTATTAGCACACTCTCACTTTTTGTGCCAAGGTCAGTAATAAAAAGGTTAAATAAGATTGGTCCCAAGACCAATCCTTGAGAAACTCCACTAGTAACCTCCCTCCAGCCTGACAGTTCATCTTTCAGTATGACCCCTTGTAATCTCCCCTTTAATCCTTCTCCACTTTCCAATTTTCATATTAATTCCCATCTTTTCCAATTTAACTAATAATTCCCCATGTGGAATTGTATCAAATGCCTTACTGAAATCTAGGTAAATTAGATCCACTGCATTCCCTTTGTCTAAAAAATCCATTATCTTCTCAAAGAAGGAGATCTGGGTGGTCTGGCATGATCTACCTTTTGTAAAACCATGTTGTCTTTTGTCCCAATTATCATTAACCTTGATGTCTTTAACTATTTTCTCTTTCAAAATTTTTTCCAAAACCTTGCGTATGACTGAGGTCAAACTAAGAGGCCTGTAATTACCCAGATCACTCTTCTTTCTTTTCTTAAAAATAGGAACTAAGTTAGCAATTTTCCAGTCATATGGTACAACCCCTGAATTTACAGATTCATTAAGAATCCTTGCTAATGGGTTTGCAATTTCATGCACCAGTTCCTTTAGTATTCTGGGAGGGAGATTATCCGGGCCCCCCAATTTAGTCCCATTAAGATGTTTGAGTTGGCTTCTACCTTGGATGTGGTCATTTCTACCTCCATATCCTTGTTCCCATTAGCCACCCTGCCACTACTTCTAAGCTCTTTATTAGTCTCATTAAAAACTGAGGCAAAGTATTTGTTTCGGTGTTGGGCCATGCCTAGATTATCTTTAATCTCTATCCCATCCTCAGTGTTTAGCAATCCCAATTCTCTTTCTTTGTTTTCTTTTTATTTATATGGCTGTAGAACCTTTTACTGTTGTTTTTAATTCCCTTTGCAACATCCAACTCTACTTGACTTTTGGCAGTTCTGACTTTATCTCTACATGTTCTGACCTCCAAGAGATAACTTTTCATGCTGATCCCTCCCATCTTCCTCTCCTTGTAGGTTTTTTGCTTTCTTTTAATCACCTGTCTGAGATGCTTGCTCATCTAGCTTGGTCTACAACTCTTGCCTATGAATTTTTTCCTCTGCCTTAGAACGCAGCCTTCAGATAGTTTCAGCAACCTTGACTTGAAGTAATTCCAAGCCTCCTCCAGCTTTAGATCCATGAATTCTTCAGTCCAGGCCACTTCCCTAACTATTACCCTTAATTCTTTAAAGTTAGCCCTTTTGAAATCAAAGACCCTAGTCACAGATTTATTTTTGTTTATCCTTCCATTTAGTTTGAACTGAATTAGCTCGTGGTCACTCAAACCAAGATTGTCCCCAACAACCAGTTCTTCTATGAGGTCCTCACTACTCACCAATACCAAATCTAAAATAGCATCTCTTCTTGTTGGTTCAGTGACTATTTGGCAAAGGAATCTGTCAGCTATCACATCCAGGAAAATCTGAGCCCCATTATTATTACTAGCACTTGTCCTCCAATCTGTAGTTGGGAAGTTAAAGACTCCAATAATCATACAGTTCCTGTAGTATTTACTTCATGAAAAGCCTGGAGGAGGTCTCTATCCAAGTCCAAATCAGATCACAGTGATCTGTACCACCAACCCCCAAGCACTATCCCCAGGGAAGCACTAGTAGCTTTCTTCCCCAATGTCATTTTCACCCAGACATACTCTGTCTGATCACTCCATCACTTCTAATATCTTTACAGTCTACCTCATCATTGATATACATTGCTACTCCACCTTTGCCTTTATTTCTGTCTTTCCTAAACAGCACATACCCTTCAATACCTGTACTCCAGTCATGACTACTATTCCACCATGTTTCTGTTATCCCCATAATATCTGGTTTCACTTCCTGCTCCAGTAGCTCTAGTTCTTCCATTTTGTTGCCCAAGCTTTTTGCATTAGTGTACAAACATCTTAATTTTTGCAGTTTGTCTTCCTTACTCAATTTGGCACAGACATTCCACCAACAGTATTGCCTATTAGGCTGGTATCTACACTACCCTTCCTCTTAATGTCCATCTTCCTACCCACTGCTGTATCATTTCTTACTTCATTTCCCCCCCCTCAATGTTAAAATCAGGCATAGAGATTACCCAGGCATCTCCCAGCCCCAATTCCTAGTGTAAAGTGCTCTTAATCAGTTGTGCTAACCTCCATCCTAGAAGTCTCCAGTGACCATACAACCCCAAACCCTCCTTATAGCACCACTGCCTGAGCCATCTGTTGATTATCATAATCTTGTCACACCTTTGTTGTCCTCCTCTAGGGACAGGCAGAATCCCACTGAAAGATCACCTGGCCTCAATTTCCTTCAGAGTCTTCCCCAGCCTGGCATAGTCTCACTTGATTAATTCCAGTGAGAATCTAGCTATATCATTTATTCCCACATGAAGGACAATCAGTGATTCTTTCCCACTCCTGTTAGGATCCTCTTCAGCCTCAGGTCCACATTGTATCTTAGCACCCGGCAAACAGCATACCCTTCTGTTCTGTGGATCAGGTCTGGTTACAGGCTTGTCTATTCTTCTCAGTCTCTTCTTCTCCCTACTCAGGAGGGAATCCCCAGTCACGCAGAGCTGCCTTTTCTTGGTGATGGTGTAATTCTCCGGTCTATCCCCTGTTCTTTCTGACTGCAAGTTCTCGTCTTCTATTCTCCCTTGCAATCCTCTGAAACCCATTCTGTATCCTCCTGGGGCTCTTATTTGGTGGTATCTCCATTGGCTCATCCACTGTTTGTATAAGATTAGCTGCTCTTGTCTTCTTCCTTCCCCTCCCACCTTCAGTTACTGCCTGCTGCGCCCCTTCATCATTTCCCATCTCCACAAATCTGCTCCTGAGCTCTATTTCTCCTTCACTAGCCTGTCTTTTCCTCTGCCTTGTCTTCAGCTGGCCACTTTCCTCACCCAGCATTCTCCCATCAGAGTTCTTTGGTCTTGCTTCCATCTGCAAGTCTGAGCTTTCCTCTTCAGCCTCCTCATGCCTTTGCTCCATCATTTGCTTGAATCCCCTTCTAAACTTAACCAAAGTTTCCACCTGCAGCTCCAAGCCTCGGATCTTCTCTTCCATGAGCTATATCAGGCAGCACTTCATACAAACGAAGCTCTTTTGAAGTACCCCCTCCAGGATCATGTACATCATCTAGGCCCTACAGTACAAATAGGTATGAGAAAAAATGCCAAATTTGCTCTCCCACATGCAATTTGTATACTCCAGTATCTTTGGAGTAGGGATTATCTTGTATTATGGGTCCTGTATAGCTGTCAGTATGTTTTCAGTGCTGAGTATAACAATGATGCCGGTTGGTGACAGTCGTAGTAATGGTTTTTCTGATATGGTCACCGGCCCAACACAAGTGAGCTGAGTGGGCTTAGCTTTGATAGCTGAAGATCCATGATCTGCATCAATAACTCCAGAGCTTTGGAATGCTGTCCTGCAGCACATATTTAGGTTAAAGATGTAATCAAAAATTGGAATATACACATTTCAAGGCCAGACAGGTAATACTTCAAACAAAAATCTTATGGCACTAAAATGTGTTTGTTACCTCTTGGGTTTTCTCCTAAAGAAAGTGCTACACAAGCTATTTGCTTTATCTATAGTACGGAACATTTCAAGGAATCGGCTCTGCCCCTGCTAGTAGAAGTTATTGTGGAAATCAGGCTAGACTGTAAGTTTTACTATTTAAGGTCATAAAAGAAAAATCAGGAAAAAGATCTAATAGTGAAAGTGCTATCTGATGTCTGGTGGTTGACATTTCTATGCTGAAACCATACCAGTAGCTTGTTACCTAAAAAAATCAGTTCTTTGCTGTCGTGATATAACTGAGAAAGGACAACGTTGTTACTAATAGAGAGAAGCATTGCTCTTTTTCTCATATGGAAATGTTTTACCACAAAGGTCAAGACTGAGATCACTTTTAATAAGCAGTAACAGTGTCTCGTCAAGAAAATCCAGAATTCTTTAGACCCCAACCTTGCAAGTTTCTGAAGTCAATGGCGCTCCATGCTAGGACCTTTCTGCCTGAAGCAGATTGCAGGACTGAGATCTTAATACCCAATCCTGCATGGGGATACAGAGAACTATTCAGTGTATATCCACACTTGTGCAACATTTCTTTTGCGAAAGCCAGCTATTGAGTGAAACAATCCATATACTGCAAACTGTTGAGCTGTGGTTGCCAAGCCTCTATGCAGTCTCTATCTGCTCATGGTTGTGGGTAGGAAAAGGCAGAATCTGGGGCCAATTCTGCCTCCTACTCTGGCCACTATATGCTGTTCCAGTAGCATACAGGGGCTGCAGTGGAACCACAAAGGACTGGGGGAGAATACAACCCAGAACAGGAGCATAAGGCTCCTGGAGTTGTTCTAATTTATTCAGGGCACCACTTCAGACCCTGGCCAGCTCAGAATCCAGGTGCACAAAAGCCACTTCTGCCTCCACCTACTAGTATGCGTCTTCTGAATTGCAGCTCCCAAGAGGCACAGCACAATATCTGTCCCAGCATTTGTGTCAGGACCTAAGGGCATTTGTTCTTCATTCTACACGCACACAAAAGGCTATTATCTAAATACACACATCCATGTGTACAAAAGTACATTGAAGACCTGAGTGCTTGTCCCAATCTGTCCTATAGGTTATCTAGAATGCACATTTGTTTAGAGCTGGTTGCCTTTCTAGAATTTGGTAACACTCTTTTTATCAAATAAAAAGCAAAAGGGAAGAGGGGAACATTTAGAGATAAACCAAATAACAAAATAAAGTCTGAATAAAAATACAGACAAATCCCTATACTGAAGCACCTGGTGCTGGTGACAATGGAAAATGTGTTTCTGCTTAGCCTGCAAAATACAGTCAATAGGGCCCTGTGTGGATACAAAAATGTGGATGTGCATCCAAGCCGCAAAAGAAACTTATATCTGATCCGCGACCCACACTCCATCTCTTATGGGTATCTGCAACCACAGCCACAGTGGCAGCAGTAGTACCTCCACCAATCAGCTGTTTGGCCCAGCGCTGATGAACAGCTGATAGGTGGCCAGCTCCAGGGCCCAAACAGCTGACTGGTGGTCCAGCCTGATCAGCCTTTTGGTGGCAGCTCAGGCTGACAGCTGCTCTAGACCTGCTCCAGAAGTTACAGAGGTCCTGGAATCCATGACCTCCATGACCATCCACATCCGATCCTTGATCTGCAAAAATGGTCCGTGGATATCCGCAGATCTGCGGGGCTCTAAGGGTCAGGACTGTTCATTGATGCCATTGGAGGCATTCTTCCTGGAGGCATGTCCCTGTAGAGAGAATGCCTCTGGAAGAGTGATGCAGCTCTACTTTGACCACACTATGGCTCTGTGTGTCCTAGGACCAAGACAGAAATAATATGGTGGGCCTCTCTGCTTGTCCTGCAGAAACAGTTAATCAAACTCATTGTTTGAAATTATGGATGACGTTGATACATGAATGAGGAAGGAAACAAAGTTACCTTAGTTTCAAGCAGCACGAAAATCATATAAGAAAAATGATGCTTGAACAATGGAAGAGGAAAAATTGGTAGGAATGGAAATATTGTCAAGTTTCTAAGAGGCCATCATCAATAACGAATAAAGGGAACAAAGCGATTGGAAGTGTCATGTTAAGATTTTCCATTGCAGTACATATAATGAAGATAATCCTTTGCAAGAACTATAACAGTCATTGCAGTCCCTGTAGGAAACATGCCACCATCAAAGAAGGGAAAGAAACCCTTCATAAAACTCAGATATGTATCTGTTTTGTGTAGAAGGCACAGTGATAACAGGAAGTAAATAATTAACTAAATGCTAGCATTTTCACAGTATTCTCACCATAAACAAACATTTATTAGACTATGTTTTACTAACTTCAACCCATAAAAGGAAATATCACTGTGCAAAAGCTTGATGGAAAAACCTTTAAGCTTGTCAAAAGACAGAATGTCAATTAAGCATCAAACTGAAGACATACATGCTATAGACTAGAGCCTCATATCCAGTGCTGGCTGCAGTTTTTCACCTGTAAATAACTGTGCCTGCATTCTTGTGTCCACAGTGAATTCTGTACACAACTATTCATAGTTAAATATCTACATTTGTGCCCACAGATCAAGAAATTAGCCATTTTACTACTATTTACACCTAAAATTAATCAAGGTTGCAAAACTTCACTTGCAAAAACTGACACTTGCATATCAAGCCCCCTGGGTCCCAGTTTCTGCTATGACACCTTTGCAATCTCCACTGAAATCATAAGTGTTACTCCATAAGTGTAACTGAGAGCATCTGACCATCAGTATCAACTTTCACTTGCCTGGAGATATTAGGGCCTAATCTTCCCATAATTGCTTAGATACTACAGTGATAAGCACAGTTTAAGAACATAAACAGTACTGAATTGACATCAAAGGTAGTTGAATTTTGCCTTAGAAACCAGAAAGAAGGTATATTTTTATCTAAGAGCAATCTGAGATGATAATCTTACCTGAAGAAGTTTCCTGATTCTTTTCAGGTTGTGTATCAACAGGAGGTTCTTTTCTTGTGAAACACGGTCTAACTGTTCATCCAGTTGTATTAACAAGTTCTGTAAGAGGATTGTTGCCATTGGTTCATTGTTGGAAGCGGCCTCCCTATGCAACACAAAATTATTAACATGAAACATGCATGTGAATGAATGAAAATGTCATGATAAATGTCAAGCTATTTGCTAAGAAATTTATAATGAGCATCTTGGTGAAAAATTCAGAATTAAAGGAAACTAGTGAAAATTTTTTCAAAAGTTAGTTTGCTTCTTGGGCGCAGTTTGGAGCAACGAGTAGATGGAACAGTTTCACACTGCAAAATACACACAAACAAAAAGCCAGCCTAAACCTAACTGACCACATTTTTCATGCAAAAAAACTGTCAGACTGTTAGTATGCTAAAAACAAATGTAATATTTTGTACAGAGATGAGCCCAAAACAAAAATCTCCTATTCAAACACACCAGAAATTTGGGATTGAAAGAGAGAGTAATTTGAGTTCTGCAAGATGGATGACAGCTCACAGGGGTTCTCAAACTTTTTTTGATGGGACACCTTTGAAAATATTTCAGGCTGTGACGACCCCCCATGCCGTGCCACCCCCATACTTCTGCGCTGCTGATGGGGGCGCGCTGCCTTCAGACCTCGCAGCCAGCAGATGCTGCTCTCCAGCAATGTAGCTCTGAAGGGCTCTGGCGGTCAGCCATTCATGGGGCTGATAGCTGCAGCCATGGCATGTGTGGGGACTGACAGCTTGTGACCCCTTGAGGGGTCCCGACCCTCCGTTTGAGAACCCCTGAGCTAGATTGACTATGTATTACCTGATTACATTAAGCTTTAATTTTGTTTCTCTTTGTTAAAGCCATATAATGCCATATTTCAATAAATATGTGTGAAAGAAAATAATTGTCTTTCAAGAGATATGTGATTTATTAAACAGATCGAAGCAGGAAAGAGATCCCTATACATTGATTTGTGTTTTTATTACAATCTGCCCATGACAAATAAAATGTATGCGATGGAAATTTGTGATGAGTAACTTAAAGTAGTGAAAACATTGAGACTATCCATCTCATTCTGAATCCCTTGGATAAATAAAGGACAACATGCTATGTGAATAAGATGGGCATTAATACATAAATAAAGGTACACTTTCCTTTTAAAGCATGTTCCTGCACTGTTCACAAGAAAACACACTAGAAATCTGCCTGTATAAAGCATAAAGTTTCCACAAATCAAATCTTACCAGACAAAAGAACATTTAATCTTACCAATCCTGGCTTTCTATCCACTGTGCTAGTAGATGTCGGACTTCCATGGGAAAATTATCATCATAGAACTGGTCTACCTGCTCCAAAAACTTTATTTCCAACTGCTGAACTTGGCTCCACTGAGACATACTACAAAAGAAATGGAGAAACTGGTTTAATATTTAATCTTTGATACTACACAGTATGTGTATCCCTTGTTTTCAGCATATGTTCATCATTTGTCATATAATTTCATAGTTCCCGCACCCATCATTTTTCCCTGTTCAAAGGGACATTGTCAACTTGAAATAATGAATTGTTCAGTAAAAAAGAGAAAAAGGGTAAACAGTAGTTTCAGGTGTTATGTCTGTCTGGGTACCTTGCGGATTTCTGTGGTTTCACAACCCCCTTTTCCTATTTTGTAAATGATTTCTCTCCATGGCTGCTGTGTGAAAGACTTATAAAAGTAGATCATAAAAATACCAGGTGGAAGAGTGATTTTTCTTTTAACAGTATTTCCCTTTTTAGGAGAGTAGTTTACAAAGCCAGATATCATCACTTACAAGAAGACTAGTAAGCTGGTAGGAAGGACCCTTGTTGGTTTGATTAATTCACATTAGTCTGATTTTATATTACACTTGTCATTGTATTTTATCTACTTGAGCTGGTTCTTGAACTCCATCATGTTCTCTACTGAGGGTGCTATAACCTTCCCTAGTACCGAGTTATTGATTTAGTACATCCTTAACTGCTATGAAACCGTGTGCACACTGGGTTCTAACTCATGAATGGGAAGGTGATATAAAAAATGAAAGAAATGAAGACATAGGCAGGATCAGGGCATTTCATGCCCTACTCTGAAATTTGTATCTAGACTAAGAAAGACCTCAGTCTGTGGTGGACTGTACATTGGGGTTGCACCATATTGTAGTTGTATGTTTCTGGTAAGCTTAGTACTGGAAAGATAGTCAAATACAAAGAGTAGGCCACCATGTGATGAGCGTGCATGGGGATGAGTGAAAGACATTAGCCCTAAAACTTCATTGCATTCTCAGAGAAAACTAACTTTGTCACAATCCTGCACTCAAGTACTGAAGTCAGGCTTTCAAGGTTATTAATATTGGGCCAGATTCTCATGCTGCATCCAACTTCCACTGGGCAGACTAGTGTGTGCGTGTATGTGTGGGGCGTGGCCATCAGGAAGCTGGTTATACCTCCCTGATTCTCTGCCTCTACCCTGGGCACAAATTAGAGTACCTTTGCACCAGTTAGCATCATGATCCAGGCTACTACCCCTCTCCATTCCTTCCCACCTGACATACCTCCTATGCTGGAGGCTGCAGAGAGGGAGAGGCAAAGTAACCAGCTATGTCAGCTCAGTATCTTTAGCATGGCCTCAGTGGTACAAAAGAGGTAAAGTGAACCTGAGAATTTAGACATTTATATTTATTTTTTTATTTTACATTTTTATGTTGTAAAATGTCACTAGCAATCAATGCTGCAGGTATTTTGCATATTTCAGAGTAAAACAGAGAAGGGGAAAAAATCTCAAACAACAAAAATGTTGATATAATGATCTTTTGTGCCTTTATGATTATTACAAAGATCCTTTTTTATTATTATTACTATCTATTATTATTCAACAAGGATAGTACCTAAAAGCCCCACTCTCTGCTTGGTGCTTAGAATAGGGTGGATTGTCCCTTTTAGGGCTGAGAGGCCTGGGGCAGCCAATTCTTTTTAATCAGCTCTTCTGTGCTGTAATTAACCCCATTTTAGCCAGAGGAGGTAGGGCTAATTGAGGTCAGATGACAGACCTGAACACCTGGGCCTCATAAAAGGGCTGAGAGAGAAAACTGAGTTTGGAAAATGAATTATGTGGAGTCCTTGTAGAAGGCCTGAAATAGGGGGAGGAAGAGAGGCTAATACTTGGGCCTGCCATAAGTGCATTGGACTGAACTAGATGATTTTGTGAGGTCCCTTCCAGTTCTGATTGTAGGAAAGGAGTCTGGGAGTCAAGGCTCTATTGAAGAGCCAAAGAAATTAAAGGTTTATACATTAGAAATAAAGGCAACCTGAGAAGGGTTATAGTGAGTGCAGGATGGGTTGAAGAGATGCTCAAGTAGTGTGAAAAACCCTTTTGTGAGCTGCTGTTTTGGACTTTCTTTACCCTAGAAGGAGTTCTGGAGCAGATGTGGCCTTTTTGCTGGAGGGCTACCCTGTGGGCACACACAGGACTAAATAGGTGATCAGCAGAGGGGGTTCCTGTGGTGAAGATCCTTCCAATGCCACATTCTGATGCCAAGGGGTGCTACTGCGTGAGTAGAACTGCTTATAGGGCCCCATTGTGCTAGGTGCTGCACAAAAATTACAGCTGGTTGAAATGCCTTGAGTGAAGCTGACTATAGAAAGCTCACATTTTTTGAGAAAAATGTAAATTAACAGTTTTTCAATGTGAATTAAAAATGAAGCATTTTGTTTTGAATAATTTCATGTCAAAATACTTTAATGACTGTAAAGTGACGATTTAAAAATAACTGCAGGACACTAAAAACATGGTCTTAATGAAAATCCTGGATTTATGGCTTACCATAACAACTGGTAACCCACTAACCCTCTCCCCCTTTTTGTTCTGTGACTACAGTTGTGTTTATAGGTCACTTCACTTTGAATGGCTCTTTAGTTTAGCATAAGTAGTTAGCATGGATTCTGTCTGCCTGACTTTGTATTTAGCTGTTACTCTGGGTTTGTCTATAGTGCAATTAGAAATTCAGGGCAGTGCTGTGCCAGCTATGCGGACTCAGCTTTAGGTGGAAGTCCAAACATCTACACTGAAATTAAACAGCGCCTTAGCCAGAGCCCTGTTAACCCAAGTCGGCTGGCATGACCCAGCTAGCGGTGTCTAATTGCAGTGTAGACATACACTCTGATTACCTTTACCGGACCTGAAAAAGAGCTCTGTGTAGCTCAAAAGCTTGTCTCACTAAAAGAAGTTAGTCATTTCCATTTCTAACTAGCATAAGTTGGTCCAATAAAAGACCCACCTTGTCTCTTTAGAATTTTGTTTCAAATGAAAATATAACAATTTTTGTAGAACTTTCTTTTCATGATGATGACTTGTTGCTATTTCAGTTTTTTGGTCTCACTTTAGATTGTGCTTCGTTATAGCTAAAACTAGTCATAAAATAGCATTTTCATTCTGTGGAAAATTCTGATATTTAATAAAACTAGTTCAGCATCTGAACAAACCCATTCCCATGGAATCAAAATTCCAAAAAATTTCAATTCTTATGATTGAACAGTTTGTTTTGATGTCAAATCATTTTCTTAAAGTAAAAACATTACATAAAGTACCCTATATGATGATTAAATTCAAAACTCCAGTCAAAACAAGGTTCTCACCTCACTAAAAGGAAATAATTCAACATCATCCAAATGAAATAAAAATAGCTTTATAGATGTTTTAAATTTTACAATTAATAAAGGAAAATTAAAAATACATTTTTGAATAAGAATAACAAACTATAATTTTTGTGTTTGAATGTCCATTTTTAGTTTTCACTGAACCAAAGAAAAACGCTGAAGTACTTTATGAGCATAACTGAGTCCTGTGCCCTTAATCAGGCAAAATTAAGGGAGGCCAATGGCCATCTTTACTTAGTAAGTACTGCATAACTTGGCCATGTGTGTTTTTGTTGAATGCCCTATGTTAAGTCAATGAGTGCCTAAATTTAGAAACTGATTAACAGCCAAATCCTGAGGTCTTTACATAATTACTGATACTCATCCCCACTCCAGATATAGTTATGACTATATATGGCAATTCTCTCCAAAAATAGCTTGTGAATATTTATACATTTATAAAGTGCAGATCTCATGCAGCATCATTTCTCCAGGGTTATGTTATCCTTTTATCAACTCCCTGCAACATCCAAAGATGTAATATTTACATTTCTTCTATTTAATGGAAGGAAAAAATGTTGCCAACTATTTACTTTTGTTTTCTGGGATTTGGGTATGAAAGCATTTCATTCCCTCTTTGCAGCTGTATTGATAGCTTCACATAGTTTGCATAACTAACTAATCAGTGATGCACATAAAGAGTCAAATCCATGTGTGCCACACTACTGACTATGTGCCTTTTGCCTCTGTAAAGACTGGTGGCGCTCACACGCACACAGAGGACCTTTTATGGTCTGAACTATAGAGGAGGTCAGACTACATAATCACAATGGTCCCTTCTAGTTTAGGACTCATTTTCAGTGGGAGTTTTAACTGCAAAACATTTTATAGAGTTAAATAGCTTTTGGGAATCCTGGAGTTTTGGATGTGCCAAGAACAAGTACAAGATTTTTGTCTGTAGTGTAAACGTTTAGGGCTCTATTTGCATTCATAGTTACTTGCCTGTGTAAAGGGACTGTTGGCCCCTTACTGAAACTTATTGGTGTTTTTTGGTTGACCATCTCTCAGTACCAAGGAAAAGGGTCTATGAGAAATCAGGATCCTGAAGCTGACAGCCTCCAGGGCCAGTGAGGAGAGGCTAATGATGCAGGTCAATCTGATTGACAGGGCAAATAAGAGAGCCAGGACGCTGGGGGTAGGGTCCCATCCATCCATGTGAGCTGCAGCTGCCTGGGCAGAGCAGCCACCAGGGCTGAGCTAAGGAGAGATGCACAGCAGCCAGAACAAGAGGGGCCAGAGGAGCAGCCCAAGGAGCTGAGCTGGAGGCAGAGCAGCGGCCGTGATGAAGCAAAGTGGAGCTGGGGCTAGCTGGAGCTGGTTGTGGTTAGCAGCTGGGGAAAGTGAGGGGTGGCCCTGGGCAGAAGGCACAGAATAGGGAGACACCACCAGCCAAGGGGGCTTGTAGGCCACACTTGCAGAGGGATCGTGACCCTCATGGGGGGCCAAGGCTGGGAAGAAAAGTTCTGCCACCTAGAGCCTGAGGGCATGTGGCCACTGCCAGAGCAAGCATCTGAACCATTGCATCCCTACAGTGCAGCCCAGGCTTGGGAAGGAGGCCTGTGAAGTGTGCGAAACAGACTGTGTGGACGTTCCTCAGAGACGCTGTGTGTGGTGCCCTCATGCCTACTGGCGGTAATAGGTGTTTCCCTTAACCCGTCTCATTTTTCCTTATTTTTAATTGATTGCTGTTTAACAAATTGCATTTACTTTGAACTATATGCAATGATCAGCAAGTCAGGGAACCAGCCAGTGCAGAGTACCCAAGAGTGGGGACACCCTGCTTTAAGTGACCCTGACAAGACTGGGGGTTGAGCCCCCCAGGAATCCTGGGCCCAGGCTTGTTGGGGTTATGAGAACTCTGCCACGTCAGAGTAGAAGGGAAGTCCTCGTGGTCAGGCAGGCCTCTGAGTAAAGGGAGTGGAAGCGAGGTGTCAGATCCTTTTGCTAACCAATTCCACAATGTAGTGTATAAGCCATTCTTCTGCTTACACCTGCATGACTATTTGCACCATTGGGATCTGTTTTATAAATGGGATTTTAGTGTATCCAGGTCAAACAAAAAAATTACAAATTGTGGCATGCTTTCTATTTCTCTTTTAGCCCATAGGGCATAAATAGATTTGCTGACATGTTCACTTTCCTTTTCAAGCATGTATTTTATTCAAATTCATACCCCAAAATAGTTTTCTTTTTCCAATAAAAATTAAACACGGACACCACAAAGGTAGCTTATATTCTTACTCAAGCATCTAGTGCAGTATAAATAATTGGTATTGCAACCTAACTGTCTGTTTCATATTTTAGTTATGGTGCCAAAATAGTATGTATGCTAAGCTCCTTAAAGTTTGTGCTACACACTTTGGTTGATCTGTTCCTGTAGCTTTATAAATACATTCTACAACAGTTAAATTCAATGATTGTAGGAAAGCAGAATGGCTTCAAAATGCGTTTTGTATGACACTGTCTAACAATATCCACGGGCAGCTGTTTAATTCTCCAAGTTCTAGGCTGTTCAGGGGGACGTTTTGCATAGTTGGGAAGCTTATAAAATAGTGCCCTAGCACCTACCTATGTTCAGTTTCTTTCAGCAGGTGGATTAATTTGTCTTCAGAACCCAAATGGGCTTTACCGTGCTGCCGAGCAGAATGACGGGGTAAGAGGCGAGCCTTGCACGCTGCTCTAGGCAACGTTGGCCCGCAAGTTTCAGAAGGCAAAGATTCCCTACAACAGACCCCCCCCGCGCCCTTCCTCCCCCTGCGCTCGCCCGGCGCAGCCTGCCCCTCTTCTCCCCCGCAGAGCCCCCGTGCCCAAGGCGGAGGAGCGCGGTGCCACAGCGCGCCCGCGGGAGCAGGAGGGCTGCAGGGTACAGGGGCACTGCAGGCCAGGGCAAAGGAGCTCGTCACTCCCCGTTTTCGCCTCGCCCCCCCGCTGCCGGCGTCCGCAGAGCGAGGGGGAGGCCGGCCCGGCGCTGTCCAGCACCCGCTCGTGCGGCGCCCCCGGGACCCAGGGCTGAAGCGGGGCCCCCGCCAGGCGGCCTCCCCCGAGAGCGCGGCGGGCGGCCGCGGGCCGTGCCTGGGCCCCCCCCCGCACCCACCCCTTGGGCTCGCGGCATCCCCTCCCCCCGACTTGCCTGTCCGAGGGGCGCCCCAGGCACGCTCCGCGGTGGCGAGGGCGCAGGCTGAGCTCCGCCGGGCGGCTGGCTGCCTCTCCCCGCCCGCCCGCCGGCCGCGTGCTTTATTCTGCGCGCCGCCTCCCGCTTTCCTGTGCGTCAGCCGCGGGGACTCCCCGCTCGCCCGGGGAGCGACGGCCCCGCGCCGCGCTCCCTCGCCTCGGCACGTCTGCGGCCCGAGCCCGGCGTGCGGCCTTTCTCTCGCGCGGACCCGGCGTCCAGCTTGGTGTTGGTTGTTCGCGCCAGAGTCTCGAGGAGACCGCCAGCAAAGTCTCGGTGGCTTGGCTTTGGTTTGCCAAAACAGCAACAGAAATGTTGGCAGCCTGACAGGCCCAGTACAGGTGGAATAAAATACGCGATTACAAAACCAGCAAAACAACATGGGAACATTCCCCCAGCATGGGAAAATTAAGTTTGTTGGCAATTATTTGTGACAAGTTTCGTTTGGGAGGGAGGGAAGGGGCCGAGTTTTCATCAAAGAAACAACAGAATATTGATAAGCTCTTTCTTATAGCTCCCTCACCACTACATCAAGGCATTACAGGTGTTGGAGGGCTCTGTCTCCTCACCAGTGTGTAGAGCCATCATGTGGCCTACCAGGATTCTCTCCCTGAGTCAGTATGGTTTTTGCCAGCCCAGAGGCTGGGCAGCCAATCTCACGTTTTCACACAGTTTCACTGCCCAACTTTCATAAAGTAAATTCATGGTGAACCTGGGTTAAAAAGACCAGGAGCGTTTCCCTGTGCAGCAGATAATGCTAGAGCTGTGAAAATCTCACTTTTTGATGTGTGGAACTTTAGAGGCAGCGATGACTATTGTGTTTCCGGTAGTGCCCACTAACCTCTCTCCACACAAAAATAAGGCACAAGTTTAAGGTCAGACGTATGAACAGCTGGAATGCTGCCCTAATGGGGATTCTAAGGTTCTTTGACTTACTCCTTTATTGTATTAATTATTCTCTGTATTATAGTGATGCTTAGGACATCTCTACACAGTAACTAGAAGCATGCCTCCCAGAGCAGGTGGACAGACATGTGATAGCTCCATTCCATCTAGTGCACCAAAAATAGCAGGTTGGTGGACTTGTGTCACAGGCAGCCGCTCAGGCTAACCACCCAAGTACAGCCTCAGGGGGTCAGGCTTGTACTCAAGTGGCTACTCCATGCTGCCACCTGTGCTATGGGAAGTCAACGCTATTTTTAGTGTGCTAGCTCTGCTCATGTTAGTGTGTCTGTCTCCCTGCACTCCCAGCTGGACCCTGTTCTACTAGGCTCTTACTCCAAGCATGAAGAAAGAGAGTCCAGTGTGATAGCTACCCTGTTGACTGAGGCACCAGAGACTGAAATGGGACCATCCAGAGCTAAAACCATAAGCTGCTACAGAGCTAAGGAACTATGTCTCTGCAGCTGGAGGCTATTAATTCATGCCATCTGGATCATCACTGGGAAACACTTGTAATGCTCACTCTCCTGTGAGTTACAATTGCACTGAACTGCAGTCTTTCAACTGACATTGACAAGGAGGAATCCTCAGGCTTCACAAACCTACTGTACCTGCCTTATGATCCCATTCTTCCCATGAAGCGACATTCTGGTGGCTGGGAGGGACATGAATCCATGCACAAATGAAAGAAGCCAGTCTTCGGAGCTGTAGTCATAGCAAAAGTGGTTATGGCTGCTGAAATGCAATGGCATTTTCCAGAGGGAGTGGACGGAGAATGTCATTGTTATGAGAGGAGCAAGGAGAGCTGAGAAACTCTGAAGTATGAAGATTGCATATGATGACATTTAGGAAACTGTAACACTACAAGGGGGTGTCAAGTGTGGGTGCAGCTGAACCAGTGTTGAATACCAGGTGTTAACTAGGACAAACTATGGTCAGCACCATTTTGGTAACCATGGTTAAACCTGTTTGATGTCAGCAATGGGTATTTTTACTCTTGTAGACAAAGGCTTAATTTTCTCTTAAACTTGTGTTTCTGAGCCCAGATCATTAACAGAAATGCTGCAAAAGTCCAATGTATAGAACTGTGCTCTCCTGTGTGGATTTTTTGGTTACTAAGTAATAGATTTTTAAACTGTGTCAATCTTATGTACCTCAGGATTTTCTCCATATTCTATTATTTCTCTGACTCATCAACATACAAAGACACATTTGCTTAGCATGCCACAAAATGTTATGCATAAAGGGCCAAGAGCCTGAATCTTTGTTTATTGACTGAAGACCATCACCAATAGTTTGACAACTCCAAAAACAATAAAGACGAGGGTTAACATCATCCAGAAGCTCCCTGGTACATCCTGAGGATATGATGTACGCTCACTTCAAATGTCAGTACAAGCCCTGATCTTGCCAACAGCTGGTTGTCATACCCTGGATGGCGCAACAGCTCCCACACCAATCCTGACACTAAAATTAATGCCACTCTCAAGTTTGTTAGCAGCTCTCTCAAATCAATGCCAATACTGCGGCTTTCAGTTTGGGCAGGTATCGCACTAGACAGCATCAGGTGAGATGCTGCAGTGGTTGGGGAGTACAAGAAGATCCTGGTTGCACCACACCTACCCATACACCAAGACCTTATTTTACTGCTACTCTCAAATCCAGGAAGCCTTTCTGGGTGTACTTGTCAACGCTAAAGGCCAATGGAAAGGATGTCAGTGCTCACTGGCTCGAATTGTGGGCCTCTTGTGACATGTCAAAGACCTGATTGAAGATCCAATGTGAAGTCCTGGGATTCTGTTTTCCCCACAGGCACCCAACCACATTCGGACAACTCATGGAAGTGTGAATATCTTCTCCACAAATGGGAAATTGTGAGTGTGGTGAGGTACAAATCATGCAAACGCATCATGGACAACTTCCCTATTCATGCTTATAGTGGTGGCTCAAAGGGTACATGCATCTAGCTACCCCAGAAGCATTAGAATGGCTTACGAATCACAAGATTCAATTATAATCTCCGTCCATTGCTTTTCAAATGCCGTGCAACAGAAGAATGCACATAGTCGAATGGTCACTGGGGTTGATTCTTTGCTCGGGCTGAGCTATTGTTGGCTTAGAAAAGGGGATGTGAGGGCAAAAATACAAATAATGCTTCCATTTCCCCTACTCTGGGAATGTTCAGGAGCCAGTTTGGCCACCAACTCTTAAAAGAGTCTTGGGCTTGCTCCCGTTCCCAAGAGGGCTTCTGACAGTTGGGAATAGCCAGAGTGCTGCAGCTTTTCAGCAAGACTCCCACATACCTGCATCCCTTTGTGCCTGGGCTGGGGAATTCCCTAGGGCTCACAGCTGGATACTGCATGGTTCCTTTGCTGTGCAAAAGCATTATGGCCATAACGCAATGGAGAATCTGTCCCATTGTCTTCAATGGGCATATGATGAGGCCTTTCTCTCTGTGCAAAGTGAATATAAAGTGGTAAGTCTAAGTGGGGAATTCTGATCTGGTGATATTTTACAATCATTTAGTATAGGTGTTAGTGACTACACAAGGTGCAAAACAGTGACGAATCTGGTCCACAGAGATTGTGCATAGTGTTTTTTCCTTTTGAAAATATACTCCCAGTTTCAGGTTGTTATGAGGACAAGCTGCCAGCAGAGGGCACTTAATACCATGCTTCTGATAATGTGCATGATATTAAAAAAAGTTAAGGCCAACAAATTTCTTGCTGTTGAATCAATGCATAACATCTAGTGTGATCTGTTATAAGTATCAGTCATATATTAAAGTTTATATGCCCATTTACAGTTTTTCTTAAATGAATTATATAGAGACAAGTTCAAGCCAAAATTCCAGACTTGAAAAAATGGTATTGGAGAAATTTGAAGTCGGATATGAAATTTCTGGTTTGGACCCATCTTTTAGGTTATGTAAACCATATTCCAGTGGAAAACATGTTAAGTACCATTTAAAATAGGACTGAGCAAATAATTTGGTAATGTAATTCAAATTCAGTTCATTTCTGGTCTGAGAAGACTGACCTTTTATTAGATCTGCTGTCAATGTATATATTATTTTACAAACTGAAGGCAAAAATTCTACTCTCAGGTGGGTGTGAGGATGTGTGATAGTGAGAGAGAGGGAGAGAGAGCTCGTGACCCATTGGCATCCAAGGGAATTCCACACAAAGTGGAATATCCAAGGTAGCCTGCTCCATTAAGATCTGAGAGCAGGATTTCCCCTGTGAGATTCAGCAAGAAGCATTGCACACAATTCCCTTAGCCTATGCTCCACATAAATATCAGGCAAGGAAGAATAATTATCCTGTTATTCATCCGATGCTTAATAACCACCCTAAGGACTGTGGGAGCAAAGTGCAGATTCTAAATGTGCTAGATTATCGGGTCTTGCGTCAGGGTTCAGACATGTATGTGACACTGTCTGACTGATAATAGTAATAAGCAGTGTTTCTTCCTTATAATAAAGGCTAATTGAGAGAAGTTCCATTTGTCATGCTGTTTGCTTGAGGACACTATGTAGATACCAGCCAGACGCGCACAAGGTTTGTTAGTTTTAAGTCTTGTCCATTTTATCACAGATGGGAATACTTGCTTGACCTGGTCAAGAGATTCTACCGCAGAAATTCTTTATAGTAAGTGGGATTCATAGGTCTTTTATACAAACAAATCTTCTACCTAATGGACAATGAATTCTATATTGCAATTATTCTCTCCCATACACTGTCCAGTGATTACAGTACATGACTTGGAGTCAGGATTATTATTAATGTTTATTATTTGTGCTAGTGCCTAAATTCCCCAGGCCTGCTGTGCTAGGCACTGTACAAACATAACAAAGAGATGGTCCCTTCCCCGAATTGCTTACAATCTATGTATAAGATGAGAGATGAGATGGATACAACAAACAGGAGAAAAAAATGTAACAATGAGATGATAATAAGCAACAGTCGTAGCACACAAGCTGTCTGCCCATTTAGAATTTCTGGATTATCCTCAGGGCTCTGACATTGGGCAACTCTGCAACTTGGAGCAACTCATTTAGCATCTCTGTGCCTCAGTTTTCCATCTGTAAAATGAGAATATTCATACTTATCTTGTAAGGTTGTAGTACTTTTATTAATGCTTGTAAAGGTCTTGCAGCTATTGGATAAAAGATACTACGTAAAGGTATAAGTGGTGTTATTGCTAACCCAGGCACTATACCACTGTACTATTTTTTTCAAGTAAATGATCTGATCACAACCAGAACAATTTATTTACATGTAATTCAACACCCAAATAGTTAAGGAACTGTAGTAAAAAAACACATGGGAGGTTAGATAATCTCTCTTTAGGATGACATCTCTGTAGTGGTAACACTGGACAGCAACCTACATGAGAACTTCTAGTGCTACATGGCAGCAATAAACAGCCTAAGTTTCTTTTGGAGTTCGTGTGAAGCCTATATTACAGATTGGGGAGCCACTCATCAAACCACACCTACTGCAGTTGAATACTGTGTACAGTTCTAGGCACCTTAATAGCAGAAATATTAATTGTTTTAGGTAGCTCTACTTCTCCTTTGGAAAGGAGAGTTTTCCAACATTCTCTATCTTCATAGTTTCAGGGAGCCAATCGCTGTAGTACTTCTGCCTCCAGTAGCCCCCACCAAGATATCAAACCTTAAAAACCCAAGCAACCTCAAAATTCAGATCCAAATTCCAGTTTTATAGCTTGAGTCCTTCTTCATGTATTACGAACTACTCAGAGATCTATAGATTGATTATAACTACCTTATGTATTTCTAATGTGCCTTTCAGGTGCAAAATTGAGTTGCAGCAGAATAGACTTTTCTGTTCGCCATAATTTGCTTCATCTGCTATAATTTACTTTTTTCCTTTCTTTTCTCCTACTTCTTCCAGTTCCTCATCCCCTTCATACTGAGAGTAACAGTAGTTTCTCATGTGAAGTAGTGCTCTGTAGGTAACAAGACTGCACTGGCAAAGATATGGAGAAGACAAGATAATGACCTTTCCCATATCTAGTTTCTGAAATTGTTTTAATCTCTAATGTCTATAATTTTAGGACATGTTTTTGTTTTAAGATTGCCATATTGGCCACAGCTCAGCAGGGTTCCTAAGCACATGCCTAATTCTCAGAGTGTGAGTAGACCAATTGAAGTAGAAGGGATGACTAGTGTGCTTCAAGTAACTGTTAGGTACGTATATCTTGCTGAATTGGGGCCATCATAACAGCAATAGGACACTTCACAACATTTTACAATACTAATTTGTGTGTTTGGATGCTCTGGAAGAATTAGTCTTCACTTACTGTTCACAGCATAACCCAGGTGCACTAATGACTAGGAAACAGTCAGTCTGTCTCTTACTAATAAGATACATTTCACATATTCAGATGATTGACATATGATGTATAATTAAATTATTTTGCTTTGTCTTTTGAACTCCATGACCTGTAAAATAATTTTGAAACATATTTGCTTTCAGTTTAGTAATATAGGGTGTCAGTTATTATGACTGTCAGTCATTAGGATAGATGCCAGATCTATATGATTCAGCATCAAACACTTTTGAAAAAGGGTGTGGTGTACATCTATTTAGTTTTCATTGAACAAGAGTCACTTGTAGAAGAGTCACTTGCTTTAATTTGTTTGGGTGTGATGTAGGGTTTTTGTTTATTAAAGGAAAGGGTAATGCAATTGCAAATTATTGTAATGCTGAAAATACGGTAGGTGTGGTTTTAGTGGCAGGGTAATGCAGTCAGAAATAATGACTGCAACATCATCATGTTGGTTATACAGAAGTAGTAACATTCCATTCAAAAGCACATGCTTAAACTTGCGATAGTATCGCTTGATTATGACTATTGCCAAATTTATGTCAAAGTAAAAGATAACTTGAAAGAGCTCAATGCTGGTTTTTAGGAGTATGGGAGAAGGTTAAACTTCCTCTCCTCCATCATATGAAGTCCCCAAGCTCCCACAATTGATATCGAACTTCCTCGTGGGCATTCCTCTATTGGGCTCATTTGAGAGAGACGGGAAGATGAAAATAGATAGTCGAAGTTAGGCCCAAGTGCTTAACTTTTGTTGCTTTAAGACATACTGAATTCTGTCACCCTACTTTATCTTGATTGTCAGCACAAATTGCTATTGCCCAATATGATGACCAATTTAAAAAAAGCAAAACACAACCTCTGTTATCTTGCTGTAGTGCACAGGAATGGGCAAAGGTAGTCTTGTTTTACAGGAAGGGATCTTTGCATAAAAACTCATTAGCTGTACAGATTAGAAAAGAGAAACAGGAATATTGTCTCCCCAAATCCCATCAAGTGTGTTCATTTTACTGTGGTGACGCTAATGGGGTTAGAAGAACAGCAACAAGAAACACAAAGCACCAACAAAACAAGTTTGCAGAGCGAGAAGGCTCCTTGTTTACAAGGCAAATAAGTAAATAACACCCAGACTCTCTTAGTTCTACAGCTGGAATGGCTGTCAGCTGACAAGGCTTTTTGGAACTCTGCCATGTGAACTTTTAGAGACTAAAGGCACAGTGACTCCACATTGTCAGCAGAGGTCTTAAAATTCCATATGCTGTTCTCCTCACCACCATTTTAAAATTATACATTCTATGCTTTTGCGGCTTTTTTCTGCATCACCTGTATGAAATGGCCCTAAGCAAGGGATGATCATCCTAAAATATGGACATCATCCGGCAGTGCAGAGCCACCACAACAACTCCTATCCCACTTCATAGCTCTGCTGTAGGTGCGGAGGCTGTGGCTGGGGGTTATGGGAAGAAGGCTCCAGAACATTTTTTCACTCTTTTTTAATCTATCGCCAGTCTCACGTGCTTTGTCATGGGATTTTTAAATTATCTTGTCCTAAAGGAACGCAGCTGCTTTATTGGGTTGCAGGTTGAGATATGGCAGCTGATTTACCTGGGGCTTTGAAAATCTGGACCCCAGCTTTGAACACGAATAGGGTCTAATGGTAGGAATGGGCACCTAAATGAGGGAGTCTCTCAGTAAAAGGAGCCTGTGTGCTCAGAAAAAGGGGCCAGTCTCACATACAATATTGAGCTAATACATGGAGACGCTTTTAAAAACAAGAAAGCTCAAGCATGAAAATCACTTTAACATTCAAAAAATTTTCATCCAGAAATATATATGGCTGAAGGGGAGTAGTGAATCTGCCAAATCCCTGGGTTTTAGCATTTAGGGAGAGTCTGCTGCTGCTTTTTCAAATTGCTCTTAAAAAAATCCACTAATGCAATAGTACTAATATATACTATGTATACAGTTGCTTCAGGTAAAATCCTTGTCATTTTTAGTTTATTAACCCTCCTATGTTTTGTCTATGCAAATAAATGTGAAAGTTAATTTATAAAGTGAATAGATATATTTGAAAGAACTACCAAAGTTTCTGTTCACTTTTATCTTAGGAATTCCTACTGCAGTGTGAATCACCGCAAATGAGTACTATGTGAACTTCTTGGAAACATGCTGTGGAATGGAACAGCACATCTCAACAGGAAAAGGTGGTGTTAGTGCATCACATATTTGGTATTTTGTGCTCTGGGCAAAAGCCACAGAGTGCCAAAAAAAAAAAAAAATCACCTGTAAGTAATATTTCTGTTTAGTCACTGAGTCTGATAACATCAGGATAAGCACACATCTCTGCTTCCATTTATGGATTTTACAATTGCCTGGTCAGGGCAAAGAGTAGAGCATGTTTTGGTCAAAAATATTTGAGAGGTAGCTGAAATTTCAAAGAGCCAAACATCTTTAGTTGATAATGAGCCTCTGTATTTCATTATTGTCCTACAAGACTGGCCGGTGAAGAATGAGACTGTGCTGTTGAGGAGATTTACAGATTTTTCAGAACGGAGCATATTGAAATGTCTTTGCTGAATCTGATGTTAATTAATTCTGCAATGTCTTTCCTGCCCCGCCCTGCTCCTGTTTTGCCCTTATTTTTGTATTGATTTCTATATGCAAGTTAATATATTCTATCCATACTGAAAAATAGTGTTATCGAGTTCTAAGGTGCTATAGCCATTTAAATAAAATGCATGATAAATTTCTAAAAAAGACTAGTACCTCTCTATTGAATAACACTGCCAAGTGTTGCAGGACTAGTGTTAATGCCCCCATTGGTTAGTATCCTTCAGGAGTCTGTGTTAAACCTATCTTCAACATGCTGAGAGGCGCAGTCTCAGCTACAGACAGATAACTAGACCTGGTCAGAAGCTTGCCAGTTGTCACCACCCTGGTGTCATTAGCAGCAGTTTGAGCAGCATTAACTCCTACAGATGTGATCCGGTGTCTTTCTAAAAGTAAAAAGCTCTACAGCCATGGTTTTTCCAGCCCTGCGTGGCTACAAGGGAACTATGAATGAATACCTGCTAGTCTTTAGGGAAAAAAATCACTGACAAGATTTCAGTCTGTATCAATCACATTTTCAAGACCACCTTTGAAAAGAAAGGTGAACTCGGGAGGTTTGGGTTTTAATCTGAAAACTGAGCTGCTTCTTTAGATTTCCCTATCCTCCTACGGGGATGTGTTGGTGCTGTAGTCATGAGCATTGCAAGATCACACAGACTGGCTTTTAACCCCACTTCCTCCACCATTCAAATTCAGCCAGCACACTGATGGAACAGAGCAAATGCTTAACAGTGCACAAAAAAGCCAGAGAGGTGTTTGGCACACTGAAGGAATGTGTCACATCAAACTGATGCTGCAGGTGGAATTTACACAGGAATGAGGACTGTTCAAGTAACTCTGAGTACACCTGTAAAACCATTTGACTGGGGGTCCAGGCATAGGACATACCTTTTCCTTTCAGCTAACACCAAAATGTCCTGCTCTGCTAACTGAGGTAGTCAATCCTCTTCACAGTGGCTGGAGCAAGGACAAAAGAAATAGAGCAAAGCATACGGGGTCACAGGGTTCTCTACTCACTGCTGGTGAGCCTCCTTTTGGAGGCATCTGGAGGAATATCTCCACGCACTTTGATATCCCCTGCTGTCTAATCCAGGGCTATGCCATTTCTCTGATGACTGGTAGGGGAATGCAGGTTCATCCACTGCTCCAGATTCCAGCTCAGCAACCCTTGATCAGTAGCCAAATCTTGCTACCATTTCCCTGAGTCTTGTCCTATTCCACCCCATAGAGCTTCTGCTCTACCACCCTTCTGGGTAAACCCTTGCGCTGAGCCAGGATCCCTGGACTTCTACTCTCCCCAGTTCGTCTTTGTCTTTGTCATCATCTTCCTCCGCCGCTGCATGGTCTTGTCGTACTATCCCATTTCCTCAGCACTTATTTTTACAGTTGTCATTCTTATTGCACTGTAACTCAAAGATAATCACGTTCCATGTGTTTCTACCAAAACAAGGAGATTGAATAAGGGAATTCTGGTTACTAATAATACTTTTATATGCCACTTGTAGCTTTGTTGTGGAAACACACGTGGGAAAATGAAGAATGAAACAACTGGCTTTCCAGGTAAGAAATCCATGTGGCCTGGCCATTCTGCCAATAGCTTTAGGAATAATCCTGTTTTCCTTATTCTAATAAAGTTCGTTCTTTGGTGTTAGAAGAAAGTTGCTCTCTGAGTTTCTTTGCCATAGCTTCTGCGTGTGACATGTCAGAAGTTGACTCATTCTGAATAAACAAAAGAAAACATGCTAGGGTCCAGCTCACCATAACGCTCTGAATTTGGCAAAGCAAAGGAATGGCCTGAGTGGAAAGAGCACTTCACCAACTCAAGCTACACTTAATACAGAAAGTGGTAAAATGCAAGTCAGCTCATTAATCTAGGCACCAAGGCGTGAAGCTGAACTATTTATAAATTGCTTGCCTTTACCCAGTAAGGGGCTGATAATTATGCGACATTGTACTTAAAAATGTGTTGAGCATTTCATATCAAATCTTAATGTAATATGCAAACAGGTGTGCTGCTTCCAGATGATGCAGAAGCCCAGAGAATGTGTGAAGGAATGTATGAGATTTCAGTATCAGTAAGGAAGAATACATAAGAGATTTCCTAGCAGTTGGGATTTTACAAAAGGAACTTTATTAGAATAAGACCAGTTGTACCCATAAAGCTGAGCTTTTCCTTCTCTGCTGCACTATAAAGCTTCTGCTAAAACTTTTTCAAGCTGCTTCCTGCTATGGATTTACAGGAACAGTGCCCCTTTACTCAGTTACCACCAGTTGACTGGTTTGACCGACCAAAAGCACTTTTGATGATCTACAACATGTAAGCTTTTGATTAGGATGTGACATATATCAATCAGTTCAGTGGGCAAGAAGCTTTTGAATAGACAACTAGATGGATGAAAATTGTATAAGCATTACTACACTGAGAATGTGACCAGCCCTTCTGCTGTCGCCTTATTTTCTGAGTCTGTAATGTAAATGAGCTCCAGTTTGGATGGTCTATTACATTGTATATCAAATTTTAGACACAATTTTTTGTTTGCTGTATTGTATGAAAGACTAGGATGTTTTTGGAATTTGCCTGTTTTATAGAAGGATTGATGTGCTACAGCTTTAATATTAATACACTCTATATTGCTAATGAGCCACATCTTAATGTTCTTATGTGGACAAAGCTTCCATAGTTTGCAATTTGTCCATATACAGACTTTGGTATTTGGCCCACTAGTAGGGCCTTATGTTTCACAGAAGATATACGCTCTATCTTGATTTTTAAGGGGATATGTTTGCTTAAGGCATTAAGCAGAAGCACAAAAACCTGCTAAGCAAATTGAGTTCAACTGGCACAAACCATTTTCAGGTCTGATTGACCTGGTGATAAAATTTTGCAAGTGTTTGCTGAAGCAGAACTCAGCAGTAGTTGTTGTAATGAAAATTTAAGTGATGCTGTAGGGACACAGATGACGTGAATTTGCTCCAGTACACGAAGTACCTAAATGGAATCCACTTTAGAGGAACACACAACACCAGAGAATACTGGGGGTGTGATCTGCATCTTCTTAAAATGCTTCTCTAATGATATTACAGACATGCTATCTTATATAACTCGCTTTCAGATGACATTAATTCTTCAGCCACTCTTACCTATGTTAAACAAACAGTCTTGGGTCATTTTGTAGTATTGGGGCCAGCTGGTTAATCAGGTGTAACATGATGCTTTTGGCCTGATTTACTGCATGCTGGTAGCTTATACTGTAATTGTATTGTCCTGCTGTATGTGCTGTATAATAGCTTTAAGCTCCCCTTGAACAGGGCCCCATTGTAAACAAGCTGTCTAGCTTAACTGGGATATCCTGTAAAAATATTTTAATAAAACCAGACGCTGACATCATTATAAAGAATAGTGTTCCTACTAATTGGGTCTCCAAAACTCTAAACTATCCCCGGTAAAGTACATTAGATACTTCCCTTTAAGTTGACTATGCTGATTTCATAGTCTAAACTAGTAATTTGGTACCACCTCTGCCAACAGTGATAAATCGTCAGATCATTTCAATTAGTTAGACCTGTGTGGCCATGGTGACCTCTTTGGGACATATTCTGCCCACTTTTATACCATGCAAAATGTACCATCAAAATAAGAATCATTTGGCCCTTTGGGGGGGAAAACCACTCTTAGCACCGTTTAAGCCAGTACCTCTTCAAAACAAGCCCCAGTTTAGTCAGTGGCATGAGGTAACGTGCAGGATACTTTTAAAACTTAACTTTAAAAGTGTTTTAAGCACGGGAAAGCTCTGAGAGCTTGCCTCTAAATTATTATACCAATGTTTCACATCCTTAAGTTGATACCTTTAGCTTCTCTTGTCTTTTGAGATTGCCTCAGTAAGGTCCTCTTTATCGCTATCATTAAACACTAACCCTGAAATGGTCTTTTATTTGTTGTTAATAGTATTTGCCTATGATTCAGGGGTCACATCATAAGAGTGGGGAATTCAGAGTGTCGCCTTCTAACTGGCATTGGTAACATCAGTGGATTTTTAAGATGCACCTTTTAACAAGTCCCTGCCTCCACTGTGCTCCCAGCCAGTGAACTAGAGACTGGGTTAAAAATTCAGCCTTTAAATCTCAGCAATTTTCATTAGAATTCAAACATATAGACGACCAGAAAGCAGAGAATTTTGTATTTTAAAAATCGACAGTGGTGCTTAATGGACATCCAAAGTCTGATAATATCACAACATTTTAAAAGGAGAAAAGCTGTGGGAAGAATACCCCGACTTATTGTCTACAGCGTACTGGTTAATTTGAAGTTGGCCTGCAAAGGAAAAAACAAATTTGGTGCTATTTGTTTTTTTTTCCTTTATACAAAGTAAAGAGGACCTGAATTTACTTTTCTTGCTTCATTTTTAAATGATAAATGTCTTATCTACCCTAAAAGACTGTCACTGGACACTATTAAAATTACTGTAATATATAGAGCTGCAAAAACTGTGGTGACTGTGTGTGTTTACTGTATCTTTAAAGTCGGGTATATTAGCTATATACAGCAGTTTGTATAGACACGCTCAGTTGACCCAGGAAGTGACGCAGGAAAACCACCCGCGTAAGTGGAGTAGGGCTGCATCGAAGGAAGTGCTGTTCCCTTCGATGCAGCACAGTATGGACGCCGTGCGGAGGAGACACTGCAAAATCGACGGGAAATATGCAAGTGATTTACGTCACTTGCGTATCTCCTGTCGACTGCTGCTGAATTGCCAAGGTAAGTGTAGACCGGGCCTGAGAGTTGGCTGAAGACTGAAATGGGGCTCAAGATAGTTTATGAACTTTTAGTTTGCAAACTTAATTGTTCTGTTACTTTTTTGGGGCCTTGACGTTGTTCCAAACCATTTAAAGTTGATGTAGTTAGATTTTAGAGTTTTACAAGGTGACCAGATTTTGTATACTGGTAAAATGATATAACAAGTCAAAAGTGAAAGTTGAGCAGTTGAATGTTTTCACTGCCAAAAAAGGGGTGTTTTTGAAGCAAGATGTAACGTGAGTTAGCTATCTTATAGTAATAGCCTAGTGGAGATAGGGCACAGGTAGTTTTTACCTAGTGCTGCTAGTGGAGGTAAACTTCAGTGAGGGGATATAGTGTTTAATCTCAACTAGCTACATTCAGGTAAAAACTACCAGTGCCATGTCTCTAGTTCGCTAGGATTTTTACAGCATGATAGCTAACTTGAGTTATAGCTTGCTGTGGAAACACATCCTTTTGGCAGTGAAGACAGACTGCGACAGGAAGAGATTTTCAGTCAAACTGTTTAAAACTCTTTGGATGAAGTCTTGGTCCCATTGAAGTCAATAGCAAAACTCCCATTGACTTCAACAGACCTGACTGGCATTTTGTCTTTCTGTTAATAGGTGCTTGATAATAGTGATTGATGAACATTTTGGAGAAACAGTTTCAGTGTTAAAGTTTTAACATCCTCCATGGCTTCAAAGCTGATGCCAGTTGTTTTAAAAACTATCATGTAATTGCTCAGAACAGGTATACTCAATAAGGTGTTAAAAATAAGTGTCGGATCTGGCAATTCATCCACACTGATGGTCAAAATTGCTTGTTTCAATGGAGCTGAACTAGTGTTAGTGGTGGTAAACTTTTAGAAAATACTCCTGCTGGAGAAAGGGCAAGTGAGACTTTTCAGAAAACACTGTTATGTTTAACTAACTCAGATTATAGCAGAGAAGCAGTGTTCCTGGTTCTTAGCCAACCCATCACTATGACAGAAAGCACAATGCTGTGGGGGGGGAAGGGTGGCTTCACTCTGCCATTGTTTGAGAATGTACTGTAGCTGTCTATGGATAAAGGCCGGCCATTGTTTTAGGGTTATTTATTCACCTAATTAGATTTATTCCAGAGGGTGATTTCTCAACTCTTTACTTTAATCTACATCTCTCCTTGGTTTTGTTTTTAGACTTTCTCTAAAAGGAAGTTATCTAAATTTCTCTAGTTGCCAATTTATATATGTTGGCATTTCTTAAATGATTCTCTCTCAAAGTGGGAGAAGTATGTGGCAAACTCAAATAATAAGAGATGGTCGTAAGATTTGTGTGGCCCTTTTCCAAACTGACCAGCACTGCCCACTGCATGAGCTGCTCCGTTGACTGGGTCAGACCCATCTCCAGGAAGGTCCCTGCACCCCTCTTCCCGCTTCCTGCTCTCTCTGCTCCCCAGCCATAGGGGGAGGGGTTACTATATGAGGAGCTGCCCCCATTCCTCCCGTCTGCCCAACCCCCATACATCCAGACTCAAGGAAAGGGCACCAAAATACAACTTCACCCAAGGCATTATTTTCCCTAAGGCTGGCATTGCTCCCACCCCCTGGAAAGCAGCTCTGACTCCTCTCTCTGCTGCAATCTCTCTGCATCATCCCTCTCAGTAAATGACCAACCCCCTACCTGCTTCAGGTGCCAAACTCTTCCACTTCCTGGTCTGTCTGGCTCTTCCTTGAGTTTCTGAATCTTGTAACTTGTTTCGTTTCAGCTCTCTCTAGCACGGCACAGATGGTCACTGAAAGGCACTGATAATTATTACTATATAATGGTTACATTACTGTAGCAGCTAAAGCCCCTGTACAAATGCTTACAAAGATGCGGTCCCTGCCTTGAATAGCTACAGATACTGTTGAAATGATCACCATTAATTGGGGAGAGCCACAAGCATTTCAAGAACACACCCAATCCAGTCTGAAAATGGCTCCTGTCTGCAGTACCTAAAGCTGGCTCTGCAAATCAAATCTACTAGCAGTTTTCTAATGAATTCAACTGCATTTTCATTCACCACAAAGGCAAGTGGCAAAAATGGAGTTTTGGAGGCATAAGAATTATGTGCATCTTGCCCTAAAAAAATGAGTGACTTTATAAAAATCTAATAGTATCTCTTTTTGGTTTTTGTATTATATATTTATGGCAAAATCCAGTTCCAATGACTAGTTATAGAAGCACCTGTGTGGCAGCTGGGGCATGTTGGAGCTGGTTGCTTTCAGTGAGATGTGGAATGCAGGAGTAGATACCTCAAGGTCCCTTAAGTCATACACTATTCTTGTTCTGCATATGCAACTCATTCACAATGGTGGAACCTTGTTGCAAATATAAAGAGTAGAATCTGGCCCTTAACTATGTTTGCTATAATACTAGTGCCAAAGGCAAATACAGGCCCAGTGGCTGGGGATTGCTCCTGTTGGCAATGGATTGCTTGTCCTTGAATTCCAGTGGTTACTACTGGAACAAGGAAATGCCCTCTCTACCCCTCTGCTTGTTGCCTTTCTCGTTTATAACAACCACCAACCTTGTTTGCATGCTCGTCTTTCATCCTTCTGCAAAGGGAAAACCTTGTTCTAATGAAGTATTATTATTGTATGAAGTACTATTGAAG
Organism: Mesoclemmys tuberculata; assembly: GCA_007922155.1. NCBI lineage: Eukaryota > Metazoa > Chordata > Testudines > Chelidae > Mesoclemmys > Mesoclemmys tuberculata. Next base: position 26,279,865 of record ML675620.1, on the reverse strand, counting down.
TATATAATAAAGTATTATTATAATATTATACTTCTCAAAACCCAAAGCAACTTTGCCAACACTGAGCGTCCCCAAACTGTACCTCCTCCCCCTTTGGCCATGCCAGTCTGAATGACTGTTTAATTGATGTCTGTTTGGTGTCACATGCTAAAATGGAGATGGGATTGGCTCATCAAAAGGAGCCTATCCAGATCTAAACAAGAACATTGAAGTGAAGTTGAAGTGAAAACAGGTCTGCTACAACTTGTGTATCCTACGTAGGTGGATAAAGTTATTTGAGCAAATATAAGAAATTACAGTACCTGAATATTTTTTTTCTTAAAGAAAGGAAATAAAGGTAACTGGCAAAAGAATGTTAACATCAAGGCCAAAAAGGAGTGTGATGTCATGGCATTACAATCAACTTTCTTGACCTTTTGCAGGAGTTCTTTAATCACATGTCGGAACACACTAGAGACTTATACATTTGTTTTAATTATCACTTCAAAATAACAGTCCTAACAATACCAAAGTAGGGGGACAAGATCAAAAGCTCTTTGTAATATATAAAGCCCAGCAGCCTTTTTTGAACTGATTCTGATTTCACTTTTATTGGCTTTACATTGACTTCATGGAGTTCTCTTTATTCACACCCCTGTAAGTGAGACAAGAATCAGGCCATACGCATGAAGATGAGAAGGTTTGACTCCATCACAGGGATCAACCAATTACAGTAGAGCTGACTGAGCTATTTGTAACATTGATTATGAATGTGGCCCCTTTTTTTATTAACCGATTGTTTGCAGTCCAATTTTGACTTTGGTGAATATATCTGTTCACTACAGTATACGTATTCACTAGTTTCAACAAATAATTTTTAACTTGGTTTGTGCAAAACTGGTCATGTCAAATATTTGGTATTCGTGGTAGATGATATGATATGGTATTGGTTCTGCTCTCTGCATGGATAACAAAGATTTAAAAAAGAATAATGAATGATGAATAATTTAACTTCATAATGAATTTCTGGGCCAATAGTAATTCATGATGGTTTTGGAATTCACAAACATATCATCTAAATATTTGTGAATAACAAATGACCTCTATGTATCATAAATAACTAGGTTTAGCACCCCTTTTTGTTTTAATTTTTACAATTCAACTAGGTCTAACACACACACTTGTTTCCACAAAAAAAAAATAGTTTTAAACCTAAAAAAACCTGTTTTCAGTAATGCACTCAAGATAATATTTATTCACTGATATTCAGTCATAATTTAAATGATAAGAAAACGTTCCAGTCATGAACATGTAATCAGTTCTTATTACGTGAAACTGCGATTTCCCTATTTCTTTTATTATTTCATTGTTTCTTAGCATTGCCTGTGTTAAACAATGTGGATGCTGATCCATAGATAAATTGCACATGATTTTATAAGGTAAGGATATATGGTTCATCCCCGAGAAAAAGAGGTGTTGATCTATGCTCTTCAACATGCTTTTTGTTGATTCAAACTCAGGGGTAATGTCTTACAAAACATCTTGCCCTAACTTGTCTGTCAATTTTCTATGACATAGTTCAGCCATATCCTCCACTTTCTTCCACGAGCCAATGAGATTCAAGAGGGAGTCATGGCAGAAGCTGGAACATTTATCATGTAATTCAGCATTTAAGTTGCCTGCATTTTGTATCCAATAAAAGCAACAAGGATTAATGAAAGCATTTTTATTTTGAGTCATGAGTCACTAGAGATCCTCCTTAGCTGCCAGGCTGTTTGAATCAGTAGTGGGAGTGTGTGCTTCCTACAATTTCTTTTTTACACACAGAAAAAATTGCATTTGATCAATGGTCAATGCAAAAGCAAATGAAACAATAACAATTGCAAATAAAGGGTTTGACTCTTTCACTACCGTCTTTTTATATCACAGAAAATACCCAATTACGGCCTTTCAGAATCCATTTGACATATACAGAATACCTGCTTCCTCAAAGCTTTAATTTGGGTAAAGAGACAAAGTGTTTCCTCTGTCTCTGAAAACTTGGCTTCCGTTGCAATATTCATTCAGATGTAGCAGTCATACAAATTCTTTTCAGATTAATTTTTCATCATTATTTAACATAAAAAGAAATTAAGGGACATTTGTTTGTAAATAAGACATGCAATTAGAAAAAATAAATTATTACAATAAAACAGTTGTGGAAGGTTCAGGATATAGGAAGGCAACGTAGATATATTGACGTCATGGAAGAAATCTATTCGTCTGTGGAATAATCTCCCAAGGGAAGTACTGGAAGTCCCCTCACATAGCACATTTAAAACGGGATTGAAAATAATACTTGTAAATGTACAACAGGGGACTATCCTCACTGGCAGGGAGCAGGACTAGATGACTTTGCAGATATGTTCCATTTCTAAATTATATGAATATTGTTACCCTTTTTGACCCAGCAGCTAACCAAAAATTTGGGGTCTGGTAGGATGTTCAAGTTAGGATATTCAAGTCAGAAATTGGTGATAGGTATTTCTTTTGATGCAGTTTTGTTTATTTACAAAGTTGTAAGAACATAAGAATGGCCATACTGGGTCAGACCAGATGTCCATCCAGCCCAGTATCCTGGCTTCTGACAGTGACCAGTACTAGGTGCTTCAGAGGAAATGAATAGAACAGGATAATTTAAAGTGATCTATCTCCTGTCGTCTAATCCAAGTTCTGGCAGTTGGAGGTTCAGGGACACCTGGAACATGGGCTTGCATCCCTGACTACCTACTAACAGCCACTGATGGTCTGTGCCTCTGAGCCCCAAGGAATCAAATAGCAGGAAACACCTTCTTTTGCTAACAGCATCAAGAACAATTTCTTTCAGCTTGCACTCCTGCTGACCCAAAAACCCTTCCCAGGTTTCTTCCAGAGTCAGATATCATGCTTTTAGCTGCTCCTTTAGACTGTCTGTGTCTCTTTCCTGGTTGTTGTTGTTGTATGTTCTGCCTCTTCCCCGTCCAGAACAATATTCGGCAAAGTTCCTGGTAGGGTTCACCCACTCCTTTTGTCTGAGGTGGTGGCTTATCCCTGTTAACTGAAGGATGCGTTCACACCTAGCAATCTCAATGAAGTTTTAACTCAACCCATAATAAAATTTCACCAGTTCATAACAGTATTATAACAGCAGGATGCTAAATTCAGTATGCAGGCAGAACTTTGGAAATGTTTCAGTAAAGCAGTTTAACACTTTATCTGTTCATCAAACTTGTAATCCTATCAAAAAAGAGAGAATGTTTGCCAGGATCTCATTTCCATAAATCCATGTTGATTGGCATTAATTATATTACCCTCTTTTAATTCTTCTATTCATCCAGTCCCATATCAACCTCTCCATTACCTTGTCCAGATAGATGTCAAGCTGACAGACCTATAGTTTGCCAGGTCATCCTGTTTATCCTATCTAAATATTGGCACAGCATTAGCTTTCTTCCAGTCTTCTGGAATCTAACCGTTTAGTCAGCTCTTCAGAATGTTCCTCTAAAACTCTTAGATGCAAGATAACCTGATCTGCTGATTTAAAAATGTTTAACTTCAATAGCTGCTATTTAATGTCCTTCTGAGATATTAGCAGAATAGAAAGTGTTATCATATGATCTATATACATCATCTGTTTCTGTGCCCCGTCACATACAGGACAGAATACTAAAAAAAACAAACAAAAAAAAGTTGCCTTTTCTGCATTATTATTGATAATTCTACCATTTCTGTCTAATAATGGACCAATACTATTAATATATTTGGTTCTTTTTGTATAATGAAGTATGTGCTCAAGTGTTTATGGGATCAGGACCATAGTTTACAATTCTGTAAAGTGCCATGAGATTTTAAAAGATTTTGTATAAGTCCCTAAGTGATAAACAAGTCCCTTGTGCTTTTTTATCCAGAGTGCCTCCTAACCAGCAATATGTCCTCTACATAGGAGGCCGTGCAGGTTATTGCTTCACACTATTGGCTTGATCAGATAGAAGTGGACCTTACTCATGGACTCTTGTTCACAGAGCAAGGCTAGTTGTATGCAAAGAGGCAAGGTACCCTGAAGAGGGCTTGGGAGGACACATGAGCATGAGACATCCTTTCTTAATTTTTACTGCTGAATTTCATTTAAAACGCTCCCAAACTTATGAGGAAAAAGTGGCTGCCTTTCCTCATATCTGCGACTTATCCCGAGCAAAGAGCAGCAGGTTGGATACTTAGCGAGAAGCTGAAATTCACAGGGGGACTTATTTTTTTGCGGTCCTTGGGGGTCACAGCTCCCACTGGCTTTCTCAGAATAGTGAATGCTCAGCACTTCTGAAAATCAGGCCCAAGGTAAATGGCAAATTAAACCATCTCCAGCCATCTTTAATTGTTCCCAATGTAGCCACCTTTTGGGATTTGGTGTCAGGGCAGCAAAATGCTGTGAATAAAGTCATTGCGGGGCAGCAGCCAATGCTGAAGACTGCATAGCTGACACATGGATTCCAAAGATTCAAGGCTGTAGGAATGAGTTTTACCACCAAACACTTCAGTTTGAAACAGCCGCCTCCACAAAGAGCCAACATTTAATCACAGCAATACATGAATGACACGTTTTAATTTTCCTTATTTCTTTTCAAAATACAAAAAATGCCATTTCCCCCCTTCTTGGGCCGTTTGAAGGCATTTTTTATTGTTAAAACATGTTTCCTATCATTTCTCAAATTAGCCTGGCAATGCCTCCTTTGAATGTCTGGCTTAATTATGCTGAAGCAAACTGTAATTTAGTTGGCTTCAAATTTCCATGCAAGGATGCCAGCAGCACTGTGTTTGGTCACTCTTTGATTTTTTTTTTTTAGGTCCTGCCAGAGTGAGCGTCTCAGGCTGTTAGCGTCTGATTTTGTTGGATGTCAGACATTAAATCGAGACATATGATACAGTGTTAATTCTGAGTGACTGCTGGCTCTCATAACCAGCTATCAAAGTAGGGAGGGAGGAAGAGGAAAAAAATTGGTATACAAAAATTCCCCCAAAAGAAATCTGCTTGCTTTAGCAATGACAGCAGAAAATGACTAAGTATACCCAGTGCAAAAATGTCACTTTAGTGAATATTAAGCTTTTCAATTATTGTTTCCAGCTGTGTAGTGGATGCTTTCTTTAATGTTATATTGTCTTCTTTTATGTACAAGTTACACAGGGTAACTTGTTTTATGTGCACAGGAGATATGTAAGCTGTCCCCCTCCTGTGGAGCTGGAATATATAATGTTCTCTTCTTTTACAGAAAGAAAATGTTAAAAGAAGAGAATATTACATATTCATAGCTCTGGGCCAGTTATCTCACATATCCCTTGTGAGCATAAAATAAGTTACCATAGATAATTGCTATGTTTGAAATGGGATATTATGAACTGTTTTGCAGTGACACCTGTTTAATGTTCAGCTGAAGAATCCTTAGTGCAGCAAGTGGAATGACAAAAACCCATTAGCACAATCTCCCTCTTTTTAAAATCCTCTTATTTTAATTTTTTCCCCCAGTAAGTGCCATTTGGGAGATGAAGAGGCTGAATCGATTGCATGTTTGATTTTTTTGTTGCTTGTTGGGTTTTTTCATTTTGAAAGCAGAATGGGATGACCAGATAAACACTTGCTACCAAATTAAGAACATTCCACTATTAAAAAAGGCATATTCCACATATGCCTCCAAGGACTAGCTCTAGATGCAACAGATCTAACTCTAATACACCTACCACTGTAGTAGCTAGATGCTATGGTTTTAAAAAGTCACCTGGTCTCAGATAGTACTTCCCCTCTCTTCCGCTCCTCCAGCTACATCTTTATTGGCCCTTTTGGGGGAAGATAATTTGAGGAAGGCAAATCTCCCATCTTTGTCAAAGTCTCCTTTTAATGGGGTCAGCCTGTGCCAAGGCATAGATCTTGCAAGGGTGAAATTCAGGATGTAAGAGGGAATAGAGTGGTGTATTGACCTTATGCTGGAGGCCCTCCGCACAGGACTGAATGTCATCCTTATAGAAGGCATGGTGTAAACCCATGTAGGTCTCTCAGAAAGTGATATGCACGGTGTGTGAATTTTACCCAGAGAACATGCTTTGTCTTAAAGGGACTTATACACATAGCATTCTTCCAAATAATATCTGGTTTTTTGTCAGTTTGTTACATATGCAGAGTTCCTAATAGCTGCTCCTTATTTTACTGTCAAGATTGTGGGCAATATGGTTCAGACTTTAGTGCAGACTCACAATAGGCATGGAAACTGTTAGTAGGAACAGCTGCATTGGAACTAGTAAGGTGTAGACAACACCTAAAGAACGGCCATGTTGATAACTATATAGCCAGTGCTTTTTTATTTAAAAATAGGTGACACACTAGTGTTTGGAGCGATGGCTAATAAGAGACCTGAGGGGCATTAGAACAAAACTAACTGTTTTGTTAATTAAGGAAAATTAATTCAACTGTAGGATCAAACTATGAGATGCCAAATCCTGCCCTGCCCTATATTTGCAGAGGATGAGCATCAGGGCAGAATTGAGACATCTCTACGAAAAGCTCCAAGAATATACTGGGTTACGAAACACAAGAGGATCGTGACATCACCAAAATACTCATTTGTTGAATGCTGACTGGGCTAACTTCCCCTTGTCATGGAGGTTGTCGCTGGTGGTGGACAAGCATAGGAGGCTGCAGCAATGGTAAGCAGCCACAATATTCTTTCTGCTGGGGTCAAGGAGGGCATAGGAAGTTAAGTGGGTAGCCCTGGCCACGATGGCACAGATTCAACACATCCCTTCAGCAGCTTCAGTTGAATCTGGCCTCCGGAGAGTGGCACACCATTGCTGGGAATTGTTTAACCCATTCGTGGGTATCCAAGCACCACAGCATCCATTGCTTTTTGATAGAGCTTTTCTGAGAGGAAAAAACAGGCACAGCTAAAAATGGCAAAGCTGCAGAAGTATTGAAAGCTACAGGCATGCCGGTGCAGAGTGGGGTGGCCACAGAAGCTTGCCCTGTGATTAATAACTTAATGATACATTTTAAACAATCTGTGAGGTAATATAGCCATATTTTATTTAATTATCTGAAATTAGCGATGGGGAATTCTATTTGTGTAGCAATACATTGAGTAGATTGATGAAAATGCATTTTCAGAATCCTGTTTTATTATAGTCTTAATTACACAGGGCTATTTTAATATCATACAGAGACATTCCAGGATGTGTGTTCAGGACTGGCTCATGTTTCACATGTTAATATGCTGAAGGCATGACAAGATTCCCCTAGGACACACACACAGTCCACTAATATTGAAAATTCTAAAGATAATCCTTTACCACAACATGATCTTTATTAAGCTTTACAGTACTTTGTATTCTGTGTGGAGTGAAGCTGAATCGCATTCTTGGATGATTCTAAATCTCAGAAGTCAGGAATATGGGGTATCAAACGCAGTTTATTAAAAAGATATTGTCAAGTTGTTTAGGCCAAACATTTAGGTTAAGTATAAGCCCCTGTTCCCCTCCAAAAAGGGTTTTATAAAACCTAATATTAATAGAAACATTTTAATGACGTTTTGAGTACAGTGAACAGTTTTTTTTTTGTTTAAATATAGACATTTCCTTGTCTTTCAAAGCAAACACTGAAGCATTGTACTAATGGATGAAGATCAAAAAGTGAAATTAACTAGTTCATTTTAATTGTCCATGTTGATTGAAATGTGGAAAGTATGCCTCATAAATGGTGTTACAGGGTGGCTAGCCCTTTATAGGGGGAGGGGTTTCAGACCCCCTCTGTCTCATAGTTAACTCATCACCAGCTAACTGAAGGGGAAATGGATCACATGGTCCAATCAGGCCTCTGTGGCAAATAATGGAGAGTCCTGAATGGTGGGAGATAGAAGGAAGCAAGCCCTGGGAGCTGCGGCTCATTAGAGGGCAACCCAAAAGAACTCAGAAGGCATTGAGGCTGAAAGCTACTGGGCTGTAGGAAGGAGGGCTGGGGAACTCCTTACCCAATGAAATGAAGGCCTGGGTGTGTAGGGGCAAAGGGTCTGTAGTTGGTAAAAGACTGACTAAATGAGAGCCCACAAAAGGGAATCTTATTGTAAGGATTCTGATCTTAGAATCAATTATTGCAAAGGATGTGAGAGGGACCTGAGGGCAGGGGGCCTGCAGTGCCATTGCACGCCATGAAGGGGCACTCTGCGATGACATCTGCCTACAAAAGATATATAGGGAATTAAGATTATTTGAGCTAGGAAGTGTTTAATATTAAAACAGATAAGGAAACTGGTTCTGACTCTTTAAATATACAAGTTGTGATCTGACAGTGGTCCCTTAACACAGACAAAATAACCACCGCTGTAGCTAGTACTAGCACATCAGTCTTTCTTGCTACAAAGATTCAGCCCTTGGCTTTTTACCAGTTATTTACCGAACCAAACCAACAAACAAACAATCTTCCATATGGGCACAAATTTTCCCTTTGCTTTCCTGTCAATCTTCCTTAAAGTACTCTAATTCCCAGTAGGCTTTGTGTTTACAGAGACAGACCCATTTCCCTGCTTCTAAATGAAGTCAGGCAAAATGGCAACAGAGCCGGACTCAGGGCTCCCGGCTCACGCTGACACCTCTCTCTCTCCCCCAGAACAGTTTATTCCTTTTTGCCTGACCAATGCTTAGCAAATAAAAATGGCAGGCGTTTCTTCCAGCTGTTCTTGTTTTGTTTGTTTTGTTTTTAAACAACAATAACCAAAAAAACCACCACCACCAAATCCAAACAAACCGACCTGGGAGCAGGGTTCTCATCCATATCACACTCTGGTTATTCAAATAAGTCAAGGTTGTTCATCAACACTAATATCCTTTAAAACATTTTTTTTGTTTAAGGCCAGAGCCTGATTAATGGCTGATGTGTCTGACTGTGTACTAGGCTGCCAAGAAGTTAACAATTGCAGTGTAACAACGGCTGATGACTTGCCTCTGCTTTGAGTAGAATGTCCCCCCCTTCACATCTTTTCTCTCCGACAAACATGGCAACAGTTCGTTAATGAACTGCTTTGGTATTTTGGTGACATGGTTTTTCCAAATAGAAAAGTTATGTTAAAAAAAAATTAGCAAACAAATGCGCATCAGTACTAGTGCTAGGTCAGCTGCACTTAGGTGAGGTAAGGCTCTGGTGTAGGCAAGACCCTGGCATCTGCTGGAGTTTACCAGTGTGCCAGCTATATCTTGTCCACACTAAGCCTCATAGTAAAGGTTAATACCAGTGCAGCTGTCCAAGGGGAAGCACTGGTGGTAATTTTTCTGCTAAGGTTCCCTAATGTAGACAAAGCCATGGTATGGGGTAGGGGAAAGGGTGGTTGTGATGCAGGTGGAAAATGTAATCTCCTTTCTCACTATGGGCTATTTCATTAATGTTTTTTTTTTATTTTTAAATCTTTGTTATCCATGCAGAGAGCAGAGCCAATACCATACCATATCATCTACCACGAATACCAAATATTTGACATGACCAGTTTTGCACAAACCAAGGTAAAAATTATTTGTTGAAACTAGTGAATACGTATACTGTAGTGAACAGATATATTCACCAAAGTCAAAACTGGACTGCAAACAATCGGTTAATAAAAAAAAGGGGCCACATTCATAATAAATGTTACAAATAGCTCAGTCAGCTCTACTGTAATTGGTTGATCCCTGTGATGAAGTCAAACCTTCTCATCTTCATGCGTATGGCCTGATTCTTGTCTCACTTACAGGGGTGTGAATAAAGAGAACTCCATGAAGTCAATGTAAAGCCAATAAAAGTGAAATCAGAATCAGTTCAAAAAAGTTAAAGAACCATGTAAAGTTAAAGAACAGAAAATAAAGATTTTTTTACAGCTCTGAGCTGCACATTGTCTTCTAAGATGTACACGATTTTTGACAGTGTCCACTTTTCTCAGTATGTGACAGCTGGAATTTCTCAGTGGAAAAATGTATCTGTTGCTTAACCCACAAAATGTAAATGAACTTATTTTACAGGCTATCTTTAGTCAGCAAGTTTCCTGCTAACGTAGTTTTACACGTAGGCACAGACAATTTCTGGACTCAAGCCATTCATTCTTCTCCCCCACCAAGTCAATGATATTCATTGTAGCCTACGTAGTCCTGCTTTGAATCCACTAGTTTTGTCTACAAAGAGGAATCCAATTTCTTGGGGGTGGAACCTATACCTGTTGTGGTCGCAAGGCTGATGATAAAATTAACAGACCTGCTTGTGGCATCCTGCCCTCTCTGTGAATGCATTATTCAAGCCACTGGGAATCTTGCCATTGACTTGAATGAGCTGTGGATCAGGCCCACAGTACCTATGTTGCCCTTTAGGCCTCACGTTGCTTATTGTCCGCTTTATGTTTAACACTTTCTGTGTCCTGGGCAGGAGGCTCACTCCTGTTGCCAAATGGTTTCCCTCAAAACACGATGCAGTAACTCAGGGATGAGACACCCTGTGCTGGAGGATCTTGGTAAAGGACTGTACCTCAAGACGCCATTCCTCCCCCTCGTTCTCTGCCTTGGGGAAGGACCTTAGTCACAGCCACCATTTGGATGGTGTGGAGGGAAAGACGGAGCCCTTTTTTCATACATCTTGGCCTTTTGGCATGTGTGGATAGAACAGACCATGCACTCGCCTAAGCACAAGGGCTACAATTTTCACTGACCCCTGTGAGAGGTAGTTAGCATGGGAGACAAAAGGCTTCTTTGTCAGCTGTCTCCTGAACTGTCCTCCATGCCACAGGGACAACCTGGCCCTTCAGCAAGAGATACTGCAGAGCTCACAGACCAACTAGGCACCTACCACTGATAAGATGAGCTGTTTCATGTCTATTTTCTTTCTCTCTCCTCTTTTCTGATAGTTCTTTCCTAAAGGGAATCCACAGAGAAACCAAGAGCATCATCTGCGGGCACCCTCCACCTTCACATTGTAGTAACATGGAAAGGCAGTTCACTTCATAAATGCACCTGTTCTGTTTTTAAAGGGACTCCATTAACCAATTTAGGCCCAAGGTAAAACCCCACATCTTTAGTTACTTCAGAGAAGATCAAACAGCTTGCAGAATATGTATTTAGGGCTGGCTAAAATAGTCAGCATTTTTAATAAGTATTATTCATTTAGCTAAATATACAATGTTGGCTGCATCTGTCATGTGAATTTCTGTACATTCAATTGGACTTTGAGAACTGTTATGGTCTGTTGGGTAATGGTATATTCTGAAATGCCCAAACTAATCTGAGTCCTCCTGATCCTACAAAGACATGTCCAGTGGAATAGAGTTTGCTGACTTAAGTAGTTCTCTTTTTGCTACAGTGAGGCCACAAGCATTGCAGCCAGTACTAAGTGTTTGCAACACTGGGCCCTAACTTTGTTAATACATATTTACCTGGTGGATTCCAATGGCCACTTCTTTTGAGTAACTACTTACACATTTTTAAAAAGAGCATTTTAATGACTGACGTCCTGATTTAGCAAGGTACAAACACATGCCTAACTTTAAGCATCTGAGTGGTACTGAAAGTTGAACATGGGCTTAATTGCTTTGTTGAATCAGAGCCTGGTTGCCGTGTTGCTTCAGAAGCCAATAGTCTGCTAAAGCTACCCTACCTCCAATACTTTTCAAGGAAGCTGCTACTATTGTGATATAAGAAGGACTACAAGCCACCACAAGTTTTGGAGAGAACATGGAATCTACCATCTACTGACAAGCTCTGGCAAAGCACGTGATAGATGACAGTATATTTCTATAAACCCTGAAATGTGTTTATAGCCCGTCCATGCCTAGGGTAGACCACCTGAAAATGCCAAGGTCAGGGCAGGCTGCAAAAGGAGGGCAGATTCTCCCAGAACTGGTGGCTAACACTCAAGTTAAATTGCCCGACCAGTCACAAACAGTGCTCTTGATTTCCCACACTGGTTATCAAGAAGCTACAAAAAGAGATACACAGCCTCCTTTATTGAATTTCAGGCTCTGGCTCCCAATCAGCAGCTGGATTCAGTAAAGAGGTAAGTTATTTAAACACTGTTTCCTTTACAGAAATGTTCTCCTGATCCCCAAAGGGTCAGTCGCATTGCCAGATCAATATGTTTGGATCTTACCCAATATACCATGTGCCAGCCAATCCTTTAGTAACAAAAACTAAAGGTTTATTATAAAAGGAAAGAAAGAAATAATGAGAGGTGTTAAATGGTCAAAGCAATCAGATACATACAAATGACTTTAAAGTCCATATATATCAGATTCTCAGCAGAATTGTGGAGTTTGCAGGCTTGTACAGTTTCTCTGGTATACAGCCAGTACCTGGATAGGTCTCAGTCCTTTGTCTCACAGCTTCAGTTATAGATGTGTTGATGCAGAGGTAGGAAGCAGGAATGAAGACGAGATGGAGATGGTGCAGCTGCATTTGATAGTTTCTGCCATGAGGTTTGTATGTCCTTTGTCCCAAACACAGCACATGACATGGAAAAGCCTTGGAGTCCCCTGTCCAGAGGCATGTTTGTACATGTCCTGGTGACTCATAGGATGTAGTCCCTGGATTCATGAATCTTTTACTGGATTCATTGTACATTTGAGTTCCCTTAATGGGCTGTTAAGAAGATTTAGTGCTGCTGCCATCCTCCCTGGGGGTATCACCCAGAAACAAAGCACACGTTTTAAATACAAATATACTAGACATATTTAGAACTCATAATACAAAACTGATACATACATATAAAATATTATTATACTTAGCAAATTAGAACCTTTCCAACGGTAGGTGACACAGCATATTTTGTAAGATGCATTGTAATTTTGAAATATTGATATCAATAATATTATAAATGATCACTTACATTCCAGACAGCATCACAATATTTGCTCTGCTTCTTATTTGTGAACAACTTTTTTTTAAACGTCACACTTCCTTATTACCAGAATTGTAGGATTATTACAAAAATGTATTCAAATCTCAATGCAAGGCACCTAAATGTGATCACAAATATTAATGATTTCCAGAGAAAATATATTTCAGTGGATATCTTGTAGATCTATCTGTTGTTAAGTGAAAATAGTTGGTAGATTCAGACAAGTGGACTTACTTCTGTGATCGCTGGAGTGGAAGCGGGGTAGTGTGGAGACAGTTGCACTGATTCTGCTAATGCTGTTCTTAGTATGTGGATAAACAGAGTTTGGCCATGATTTAGATTTCCATTGGCATAACCCCATTGACTTCAAAAGGGATGCTTCTGATTTATATTGGTGCAGGTGAGATTGAATTTGGCACTGGGCTCTTTGTGTCTAGAGGGTTGTCACAAGCACCTGTCAAGGCCACAAAATTTATTTATAAATGGAAACAAGGAAGCACATAATGTTAATTTGCTTTTTATTTGGAAAAAAGTTCACTGTCATAATGAAGTTGGAGAATAAAAATGATGATTGCTCTGCACATACAACCTACATAATTTCAAGGGGGTTGTTAACATATGGGGAGAATGTTTAGGAAACACGAGAACCCCCATCCACCTGGCGCTTGCAGTCACATCCTCAATAACTGGGTTACCATCTGCAGTATTTTACTTCATGGCAATAGGAAGTATATGCTGCTTGTGCCTTTTTGTCCCTTTACTTATCGGTGTGAGTGGAAGATGGCACTCTCAGGCTTGCAGAATATTTAGGACAAAGCTTCTGAAAACATGTTGTTCCTAAGCTCTTTGGCTATTTGTTTTCCCACTCTGCGATTCTTTTAATTATTTATGCTGCTGTCGTTATTGCTGTCATTCATAGAATGGCAAATGGCCAGCAAAGAGCACGATGGCGTTTTCCGTCCGTCAGAGCTCTTGCTTCAAGATCAAAGGGGTTTTGAATACTGAGTCTAACATGAATTTACGTAGTCAGATCATGTTTAACCTCTTTTTCAAAGAATAATGAAGATGAGAAGATCCCATAATTCAGACAGAAATTTATACATTCTGAGGTGAAGAGGAAGGAAGAGAAATAGTTTGAAAAATGATTTTGTATGTATCTTACAATGTTCTGTCCTGTTACGTATGATGTCCATGCATCACATTCTCATTAGAACTGCATACTCGCTCATAAAGGACCCATTCCTGCTCACTTTGAAACTCCCATTGACTTGAATATGCAGGATTGGATTCTAACGCCTCATCAAGGGTGGGTTTTAAATTTTTTTTTTAGCAGAAATAGTACAAATGCGTATTTCTCGTAGTACTGAGTGAAAAACACCAAACCCCCTAAATATATAATAATCACACTCTGTTTTGGCCTCAGACCTCTGTCATATTTCCCTGATTGTGACCCACCTGCTCCACATTTGGAAGATTATGCACTTCACTGTGTACTGAGAGATTTCCATATTCTAATTTGATTTTCATCATATAAACTTTTAAAAGTTTTTCTTCCCTCCACTTGTTGTTTAGTTACTGAGAATAGCTGATATTATTGTGCGACCTAACCTCCAAGCTTTACAGTGCAGTGCTGAATCTGTTTTATCTCTATAAAGTATTTATAAGTTAGGATGAAAGTGTGATGTTCCTCCCCTGCAATCTGGGCTGGTGTGTAGCTGTGTCACCCCAGTTCCTCACGCCTGGGCTCCGACTTATCCTGCTTTGCTGTGTGAACCACCCACTCCTGGGTCGGCCCATGCCAGTCTTCTGTGAGTAATCGGTCCCTGACCTAATGAAGGAGCGCTTATAGCCACCCACTCATGGAATATACCCCCAGCAAACACCCCCAGTCCCAGATGCAACTCTGGGAACTGCTGTCTTGCAGGATACACTGCACCCTGCAAGCTCATTACACTTGTCCATCAATTTATCAGAGAAATTGATATGCACCAGCTCTGTCACTCCAAGTGAAGTCTCTACACACACTCAATCCAAATGTTCTGTTTTAGATAAAACAAATAAATAAGTTTAATGATTACAGAAGGACTTTAAGTGAATCCAGGTCAGATTAACATAAATCAAGGAGTTAGTCAGAATCAGCTAAAAGATAACTCGCCTCCTAAACTAAGATTAATATTTCAGTCTCTGTCAATCTATGACGTTAGTTTACCACACAGGCTGGTTGCGATGCATCTTGCAACTAGGCCCCTCTCCCTATGGGTAGGTGCCAGTCATTGATGTTACTTGGGAGACAGATTCTAGGGGAGAGCCTTGAGACAAAGATGCCTCTTTCTTTTTAACAAGTTTCCTCAGCACCCCTTGGGGTCAGGTAATTGTCCATGTCTGACAATGGGTTTGATTTTTCCCTCTTGAGCCAAAGTGCTCAAAAATGCTTAGGCCAGTCCATTGTTCCTCTATGCAGCCTCTGCTGGGCATGAAACACAGCTTTGTGCTTGTCTACATCTATTCAAGCCCTGTGAGATACATGTGTGGGGATATGACATAGCAGAGCTTCATATCTGTACACATGTGTGACATTGCAGGGAACATGCTACCACAACAATAATGTTCGGTATGTCATGAGCATTCCAGAAACACCTTACATGGCCTACTTTGCATCAGACCATACACAGTTACACTGTAAGGGTGAACATGAATGATACACAAATCACACCATAGGGGTGTCCATGGGGTACAGCGTGTCACAGAAAGAAATGAAATTAACTTTACACCCTTTAACTTCAATGACAAGGCAACAGGAAGGGCAGAAATATTTTTTTTTTTTAAATCAATGGGAATGAATAAGATGAGGGAATCTAAACTCTTCTCTTAGAACAGTCTCCATACGTTGCCTCTAAATAGCATCAGCAGTGCAGGAAACATTGATTTCCATAAAGATCTGATGCATGAGAATAGTGATTATGAAAGGTAAATTTACTTAACTGTTTCAGAAACAATTCGCTCTCCATAAGCCTATATCAGTCTTCAGCAGATGTGTATTAAATGCATTATTTACAGTAACTAGAAACAAATGATCTGATGGATTCATATGACAACACGGGTGGCCAGAGAGAATGGCCTGAAGAAGTGGAATCAGAACTCTTACAGTCTGCTTTTGACACAGGACAAAAGATGATAACCCCGAATGCACAGTATCAAATGCCCACTTTCATACTAGCAGATAGGACTGACAGTTTTGGTTCTGCATCGGTTTCTAAAAGCTTCAGACTGATGGTTGCAGAATTTAATATCATAAATCATTTTTTTCTGCAAACAAGTTGAATTACACTTAAAGCTTGATCTTGCAAACGATGTACGTGAGTAACTTTGTACATGAGTGACTAGTCCCTGGGGGATGTCCATGACTCCTGGTTTAGTGAAGCAGCTGGCCATATGAGACCATGACATAGGCTGCTTCTTGACTCAGATTCTGCACCCAAATAGTTTCCTTTTTCTAGAAGCCTGTCTTATCTGATTGTGCATTTTTATTACACTGTCATCACCATAGTAACCAATGATAGGTTCCACAATGGTAGCCTTAAAGACTGTTTAGCTAGTCTTTTAAAGTATCAATCTCGGAGAATTCATTGTGTGCCACTCAATCCATTCATTCTATCTAAGCCTAAAAAGATCTGAAGGACTAACTGAAATACAGCTTCACGAAACTGCTGCTAACCACTGTTCTCTCTCAGGTTAGAGGTGTGCATATCCATAATATTCAGGGAAACCCACCATCTTCACCAGCTTCTTGTACCTTCTAACATGCAACATGAGGCACACACCAAGCTTAACTTCACCTTTATTAATAAACAGGAAGAATGTTGCCTAACAACAGTCTCTGATTATAACAACTAGAAATGTTTGTAGGTGCCTCTCTATCATTATTGTATGCAAAGCAAATACAATACAAGGCAATGTTTTTTGTTAAAAACTGCAGAAAAAGAAAAGGCTAGTAAGTACCTAACTGAAAATCTTTTTCAGACTGTACATCATTGTATGCAATGATTTTGCAATGCAAATATTTTACAAATGATGTATTGTTTGTCTTGCTGTTTTTAGTTCAGAGTTTTTGCTTTGTCCTTTTTCTTTTTTTTCATTTTCTCAACTACATCTCATGATATAAACTGGGGAGTTGTTTCCCAACCAAGTTATCTGGAGAATTGATCTGATGTAAACGTTCAATCTCATGAGGCAAGGTGCCTTCTCCCTACCTAAATTCATAGAATCATAGGACTGGAACGGACCTTGGGAAGTCATCTAGTTCAGTCCCCTGCACCTAGGGCAGGACTAAATATTATCTGGACATTCCTTGACAGGTGTTTGTCTGACCTGCTCTTAAAAATCTCCAGTGATGGAGATTCCACAACCTCCCTAGGCCATTTATTCCAGTGCTTAACTACATTGTGTGATAAGGTCAGGCCAGATGGCTCTAAAAGAGTATACTTGGGCCAGAATGAGGGCCTGAAAGGGTTAAAAACCCTCTGCCTCCCTGGCAGAGGCAAAGACACAGCATGGCAATTAATGGCACCTGGCCCCAATGAAGGGCCAGGCCAGGGGTATTTAAGCCCTGCCTTCCCTAGAGGAAGGGAAGGGAACACCTGCAGGAAAAGCTGCTAGGAGGTCTGGGGGAGCCAGGAGCACTGCTACAGTCAGAGGAGATGAGGTAGCTGAGGGTGTCCTGACCGTGTGATGCGGAGGTAAAGTGCAAGACCCATGAGGGGGAAGTTGGTAGTTTGCCCCAATTGACAGTTAGGAAGCTTTATCTAATGTCCAGCTTAAATCACCCTTTTTGCAATTTAAACCCATTGCTGCTTGCTCTATCTTCAGAAGCTAAGGGGAACAATTGTATGGTAGGATAAGTTTGGTCAGAGGCAACACTTACAATTCCAAACTCCATAATTGATCTTTCTCTCTCCCTAGAAGAGGTATGTAGTTGATGCTATGGGATGGAAGAGGGGCCAATTTTCTCTACTAAAATTACACTAATCTTTCCTTCTTCTAAAAGGAAAACTTTTGGAGACATACATGGATACAGTTTTTCAAAAATACCCTTGTCCAACTCAAAGTGGTACCAGACCCTGCCATAACTACCGATAGAAAACCTGCAGACATATCTCCACTGCTATGCTGATCAATACCTCCCACAACACACCTTTTAAGATCCATGGGTCCTACTATGCCTATCACAACATGTGGGATACCTCATCAGTGCATTAACTGTCCCAATAACCATAATATGGGTGAACTCAGACAATCAATATTGCTCTCAAATGAACTCAGCAAAATGATAAAAGACAAAAGCACCATATTGCCTGTGGGTGAACATGGTCATTTTTGTCAAACACTCTATATCTGACCTCTCCATCCTCATCCCCAAAGGAAACCTGCAAATTCCTTCAAAAGATGAACCTGGGACCTAGACACTAAAAAAAATTATGGTCTTAATAAAGACACTGGATTTATGGTTTATTCTAACAATCTGCAACCCACTAGCCCTCCCCTATTTTTGTCATATGACTATAGAGGTGTTATTAATGGGCCACTTCACCTTGAATGGCCTCTTACAATATGTGTTAACTACTTAGGCTAAACAATCTGTTCCACCTCATATTTAGCTGTGATGCAGCCTCTCAGCACCTTTCCCAGATCTGAAAAAGAGTTCTGTGTGGCTTGAAAGCTTGTCTTTTCATCAACAGAAGTTGATCCAATGAAAGATATTGCCTCACCCGCCTTTTCTTGCTGTATACAGAAAAGCGCCCCTATTTCCCATTGTGGTTCTGAAATAGTTTCAATAATGCTTTGTTTGGGAGATCTAAAGGCTCCGTTAATTCTTGTTCTGTGGTTTATTTGCTCCACACCAAGAAAAGCGCTGGCACACAGGGCCTTTTCAACTGCATCTTCCAGGAGGCCTAAGTGCTGGATGCCTGTTTGGGAGGCATTCAGTAGGACCAGATTGGGTGATGATAATTCACCCTACACTGTGGTGATTCCTTGCTACCGCAGGTCCCACAGGAGGTCTGACTGGGAGTGGACTGTATAAATGTTAAGCTTCTAGTAGCCCCTAACAGAGGAGAAGAAAGTTGCTTTCTCTCAATTCCCTTAACACCAGTGCAGGGATGAATTTCCACTTAGGTGACTTCCTTTTTCTTTCTTTCTGGGCCTAGATGCCCAGGCTACCTTATCTAGGCCTTGAACACTGGCAGAGGAGAAAAATAACAGGTTAATTAAAAACATTGCTGCTCTCAGACAAAGAGGGAAAGACCCTATTTGGCCAAAAAAGGAGACATTTTTGCAAAATGGAAACTTTGCAATGTTTTGACAGGTGGGAATGCAAACTCTATGCAAGATCTTCTGTTGGAAAAGGCAGATAATCCTAGCTCAGTGCTGAATTAACTGATACAATACAAAACTCTTTTTAAGAGAAATTCCAGTTTTTGCTGCACCGAACCACTGTTTGTTCCTTCTGATCCAAACAAGGCTTAATGCTCTACAGGTGAGTGTAAGATGAAGACCTGCATTAACATAGCTCCCTGCTCTCATCAGCTTTCCATGACTAAGTGGCTGGACCACCAACAGCATTGTGGAGAATTGCACAGCTGTGTGCAAATACAACCCAGATGTGACCACGTGACACATCTTCCATGAAGAAAAAGGCAGAGATGCTCATTACCTAAATGCTGGTGTTTAATCTTAGATCAAGATTTCCTGAAGACTTCTTATGCATACTGTTTTTGCCTGGTTTGGAAAAAAAATTAATACTGTATTTCCATAATCATAAATGAGGATTCCATAATCGTAAATGATATGGAAAAAGGAGTAAACAGTGATGTGCCAAAATTTGCAGATGATACAAAACTACTCAAGATAGTTAAATGCAAACCAAGCTGCAAAGTTACAAAGAGATCTCACAAAACTGGGTGAGTGGGCAACAAAATAGCAGATGAAATTCAATGCTGACAAATGCAAAGTAATGCACATTAGAAAACATAATCCCAACTACACATATAAAAAGATGGGGTTGAAATTAGCCAACACCACTCCAGAAAGAGATCTTGGAGTCATTGTGGATAGTTCACTGAATACATCCACTCAATGTGCAGCAGCAGTCAAAAAAGCTAACAGACTGTTGGGAATCATTAGGAAAGGGATAGATGACAGAAAATATCATATTGCCTCTTTAAAAATCCATGGTACACGCACATACTGCATGCAGATGTGGTCACCCCATCTAAAAAAAGATATTTTGGAACTGAAAAACGTACAGAAAAGGGCAACTAAGATGATTAGAGGTATGGAAAAGCTTCCATATGAGGAGAGATTAATAAGACTTGGACTTTTCATCTTGGAAAAGAGACGACTAAGGGCGGACATGATAGAAGTCTATAAAATCATGACTGGTGTGGAGAAAGTAAATAAGGAAGTGTTATTTATTCGTCATGACAAAAAATCGAGGGGTCTCCAAATGAAATTAATAGGCAGCAGGTTTAAAATAAATGAAAGGAAGTATTTTTTCACACAACGCACAGCCAACCAGAGGATGTTGTGAAGGCCAAGACCATAATGGGGTTAAAAAAAAACTAGATAAGTTCATGGAGGATAGGTCCATCAATGGCTTTTAGCCAGGATAGACAGGGATTGGGAATGGCCAACAGGATGGATTACTTGTTGATTACCTATTCTATTAATTCCCTTTGAAGCACCTGGCACCTGCTACTGTTGAAAGACAGGATACTGGGCTAGATGGACCATTGGTCTGACCCAGTATGGGCCGTTCTTGAATTCTTAAGTTCTCATCCTTGATATAAAGGCTTGAGACACAAGAGGTTTGGCTCATTTTCATACTCTTCCTTAATTAGAACTGTTCCTTTATTAGGCAGAAACTTCAGTGAGAAAAAACAAAAATATCTGGAGTTTAGAAATATTGATTTGATTTTGTTCAGTTGTTTAATGTGGTAGTATTTCTCGAGCACTTCCAAACTAAAGTGCTACAATATATAAGCTCTAAGTGTTGTTTATGCCTTTCTAGTTAGTTGAGCTTATTTCAGAACTTTGGACAGGCTTCAAACTGGGCTAATGTGCTTCTCCATTATACAGACAGAACTGCATTAGGATATTATAATTCATGGTAGTTCTGTGTCTGTTGTATAAAGTGCTGATTCAGCCATTCCTCTTATCCCTTTTCAGTAAGGCTTGCTAAGTTATATTCCTAGGAATTAATTAGTATACTTCCAGTTGGCCTAATACTGTCAAGGCAAGACTGAAGAATGTTAATGTCTAACATTTGTTGGGTGTAACAATAAAATCATAAGAAAGGGCCCAAGTTCTCTACAGTATTGTTCTTCAGTATCAGCTACAGCTCTCTTTATAGTTATTTGTCTTTGACTAGTCTGTCTCAGGGACCTATAAACCCTAAACCTCCTTCAGGACACCATTTATGCTCATGCTTAATTTTAACTTCTTTGTTTACAGGAAATTTGGGAATTTCTTATCCTGACTCATTACTTTATAATGTTGCTTTTCAAGTGTGGTTTATAATCAGAAGGGTATTTTTGTTTCAATCTCAAACTAGTATTTTAATATTTAATATATTACATATTATGGGCCAGATTTTGGCCCCTCACTGCAGCTGATTTTTGCTGATCTGGGAGCCATCTTATCCCGCTACCTACCTGGTAATTCCCCTGGTGAAAGACGATATAGAGCTGGCTAATGTCATTACATGATCTCTCTCTCAGCTCTTGGCATAGTGTGTCTGGCTGAGGGAAACTGGGCATGGCTGGAGCATCTCTGCATTCTGGCTATTTCCAGCTCCCAGAACAGCTCGTTGGGCTGGTCTAATTTATGATGAGGTCTGTTCCACACCCTGGTCAGCCCTATAATTTTGGAGCCACAAAGCAGGCATAAAGCCACTTTAGCCCCACCTCTCCTAAACTGTTCAGAACATGGCTCAGAATCTAGGTCTTTGTTTCTAGCCACCTTTGCAATTACAAGTGTTTCTTAAAGAAATAGGCTGTTTAACATTCAATGCATCCATGGATTCCCCTTAAGAAATATTCTTTAGGATATGCTTGGCATTCTCAGGAGACCTGGACACAGAATGAACAAGAATAAGCCTCTGGTTTGTGTATGCCTATAGACAGGGCCAACCATTTTGCTTTAAAACTTTTGAGTCTCTTTCATGATCTTTTTCTTTTGCTTACCAGTAAAACTAATTCCCAGTTTCCTCCTGGTATATCTGAGGCCTCTATTAGGGATTATTTTAAACTTCTTATTTACTGCAGAATATGGAAATGGTCATTGTGGTAGTCCAGTTGACTGAATAAAAGAAAACAGTTGGATTTGTGAAATGTTTAAATTATGCTAACTTGCTTTGGAGTGGGATGGGCAGGGAGTGGGATGCGGATGAATGACAATAAATTAAGCCATGGCAAAGGAGAGTGGATACAATGAATGGGTGCTGATTCATATTTATAAATGGAGAGGAAGCGATAGAGAAAGAATGCAGAAATACTCAGGTATGAGGACTGGTAATTGAATGCTTTTTCTCACACCGGTTTGAATGTAGTGAAGGCTGTAAGTTGTTAGAGGCTTTGAGAGGACAGTGGATGGTCTTAGCTTCCTTTCTATAGGGCAGAACTAGCAGCTAGATACTACTAAGGTGACCAGCACCTTCGAAGGACCTTGAATAGACATCGACATTACAGAAGCTACTACTATAATTGCTACTAACTGGCCTCCTTATACTTTTGAATCAGTCAGAGCAGGACTTGAACTTGGGTCTTTCACAGCCCAGTGAGTGCGCTAACCACTGCTTTTTAATGAAGAGGCCAATCATTAAATGGGCGTGGAATCTGAACTATCCTTAAACCCCAGAGGTGGTCCTTTATTAATGTGTGAGGCACATTGATGGAATAGCGTGGGGAAGTCTGCACTGCTGCTGCTTGTGCTGTACCTGTACTGTGGATAAACACAGGACTTCAGTCTCCAGTGCAGACAATTTATCATTTTCCATAAGCAATACAGTGACTTTTTTTTTAATAATAAGATCCAAACCAGGGTTTGGAGGCACCAGTCCTAGAAGAAGTTACAGAAGCTCTGAAGTGGCATGAAAAATAAAAGAGCTCTTATCACATGAGCAGAAGTATGGAAATGCCTTGGGCAAGTAGGCTTGAACATACTGACACAACTGTTTAATTGCATCATGAGGACTGATGCCAGATGCTTGAGGAAAGAGCATGAGTACCATTGTTCAAGATAAAAGGAAGCACACACGACTGTGGTCTTGTTTACACTTGCTACAAATGTGCCACTTCAGCACTTCAGTGAGGTTACTACCTACCAATGAGAGGGGCTCTCCTGTTGGCATAGCTTAATCCACCTCCCAGTAGCCAGTTGATGAAAGAATTTTTCCATTGATCTAGCAGCATCCACACAGGGATTTAGGTTGGTTCAGTGCCACTCCGGATGTGGATTTTTCACACTTCTGACTGACGTAGTTAAACCAACCTAGTTTTCTAGCGTAGACCAGGGACGTGGTAGCTAAAATAGCATTAAACTCATGAGAAATACAAGGAAAATCTGGGAGAAAGTTATTGATGAGACTACAGAGACAAAGGTCAGTGACAATCAGTTTGAATTCATGCCAGCAAGTTGTCAATTCAACGTGTCAGACTGATACTGGACAACAAAGAGATTTTTGTGGACTAGTGCCTTCGTGGCAGCTGGAAGTGGTGGGTGCTCTAGCACTGGCATACTTCTACATTTAAAAGACTTGTTCTCATTTTTTTTTAACTTAGTCTATCTGTAGATAAGGAAATGGAAGGACTTCATAAGAGCTTCTCAGAGTTTACAACATTAAACTGAAATTGAAATAAGTTGAAAAAGTGCATTGTGTGAAGGGCTGCGTGGGAGACTAAAGGTATTCTAATGTGAATACATTTTTAAATACACTAGTGCCTCTGTTTACTATGTGTTTCTGAGGGTGTTGAAATCCTGGCTAATGTGACTTCTTTTCAGGGAGGTGTGAAACAGGATTTCTATAGCACACTCACCAAAAGCTTATGCTTTACTTCAATGTGTCTGTAATCTACTCTATCTTTGCCATATCTAATTGAGATTGAGGCACCATAAAACTGAATCCAGCCTATTTAAAAACGGCCCTAGCCAGGAGAGAGCTGGGTAGTTCAACTCTTTTCAGTCCCCTCAGATGGAAATGGCATGTTCTATGTCTAACTAGAAAACACAGAGTCTGATTTGCCTTTCGCTCTATTTTTACATCACTATTTACTTCACTGAAGTAAATGAATTACTTCAGGCTTACAGTGTGGAAATAAGTAGAGAATGAGCCCCACAATCCATTCATTTTCTTCTGTGAGGCTTTTGACATTACAATTATTTTATACATCTGTTCAATAATTTCCCTTTATTTTGCATATTATTTAGGTAGAGTTAAAAGCCTAATTGTATTAATACAGTAAGAATCCAGTGCTAATCCATTAATCTTTCTTTAGGAAAGAGCATCTGATGTGAAACCTTGTTTTGCAGCATTCTACCAGGCTGTATGAGTGAGTGAAATACCCAGGCCTAAATACCTATTCAATTGCATTGCCTGAGGGGCTGGCCTATGTATTGGGCAGTTTTTAGAGCTCAGGAGAAATGCCTACTCACCCTTCCTGTGCCTACAGTGCCTTCCTGGGAGGGGCGGGGGTGTGTGTGTGTGCACGTGCGTGCGCGTGCTCCTTGATTTTTAGAAACCTGCCTTCATTGCCACTCTGGTAATATAAAACACTGTTTCTCAACCTTTTGAGTAGCAAGTACCCCCTAACTTCTGAAAATTTTAATAAGTACCCAACACTTAATATTCCATGGGATTTTATATTTACAGACTATTGTGAGCCATATGTTGGAAGAAGGGCTGAGTATATAAGGCCATGATATGACAGATGTCAGATCTAGTGTGGGTAGCGTTATCACCTTTACGCCAGGGGTGCGCAATCAAGTATGTACCTGGGCGAGAGGTGACATTGGCCAAAGCTAGGAGGCTTTGAGCGGCATGCCAAGGATGGGGAACATAAAACGCCACACCAGATTTTTTGCCATGGATTTGAAAGGAGGAAGGGGTGTGAGAGAGAGACAGGAAAAGAGGATAACTGGTGAAATCTGGGGCTGTCATAGTTGTCAATTTCACTGCTCAGTTAGAGCAGTGAAATTTGCAAGTTTTCTGGGCACTGGGCAAGTTGCAGGTGGCTGCTGTCCTCCTTCCAGCTAGGAGCTGGGACCAGGCAGGAAGTGGGCAGCTGCTATGCGCCTTCTCCAAAAGCCAGAGGCTGCCACCCGCCTCCCAGCTGGGAGCTGTGACTGGGCAGGAAGCCGGGACTGCTGCCCACTTCCCCCAGAAGCCAGGGGCTGTCGCCTGCCTCCCCTTCACTCTGTTTTCCCCCCAGGTGCCCCCTGCCTGTGTCTCACATACCGCCAGGGGTATGCATACCACAGGTTGAGAAACTATGATATAAAAGAATCTGGAGCTGAGTTTCCCTGCTCTTTCAGGTGGAACTATCTCTGGTGGCTCCGTTTGCCTGCCACATCCTCACTGGAAGCAAACCCCACCACCCTGACAGCCTGCTCTGTGCCGTTTGATGGATTGCCCCTACCACTGGGAGAGCCAAGGCCCCGTCTCTCTGCGCCGCCCTGTCCTAGAGCATGTCTTGTCTCCGGAGTATGCCTGAGAGCGGGAGGGGAACGAGAGAGACATTCCCCTCTTTTTAACCCGCAAATGTTCGCTCCCTGATCAGGGGAGCCCTAATGGGGGGCCAAGGGCCCACGCCTCATTGCAACCTCTCCTGGGGGCTGGTCTTCTATTTCTGACCCTGGCCGGGGGGTGCTGGGACACCCCCTACGATGGGGAGCTGAGCCCAGTCACCCACGCTGTAACTCCGTCCCTCATGGAAACCACTTCGAGCCGGCGGTGCCCCCGCGCCTCGTCTCCAGCACTGAGGCTTTAGCACAAGGACTCCGCTCCCGCGGCTGGCCCGGACCGAGCGCCCGGGGCTCAGACCAACTTATTTCCCAGGTGCGGAGCCGCCCCCGACTGCGGGTGCCGCGCTCGAGGCGCACCTCGGGCAGCCGCGTTCCGCCGGGAGCCAGACCAGCCCGCGGAGCGACGCCTCCTCAGGCCGCCTCGCAGCGGGCCACGGCTCCCCGGGAGGCCCGGAGCAGGGCGAGCCTGCGCCTCGGCCCGCCTGGGGGCGCTGTGAGCCACGGCCCGGCCGCCGCAGGTGGTGGAAGCGTCCCGGCCCCTTCCCAATCTCGGCCGCCGGGCGGCCTCCGCCCAGGGCGGGGGAGGGGCGTGGCCGCGGCCGCCCGGCGCCCCAGTCCGCTCCCTTGCGCTGGCGGAGCCGGAGCGCGGCTGAGCGTCGGGCTGCAGGGCTCGGGCAGGGACGAGAGGTACCGACCCCCCGCGCCGCGCCGCGGGCCGCTGGGGAGTGGTGGGGGGCGGGCCGGGAGCGGGGCTGGGAGTTGGGGAGCCGTGAGGGGGCGGGCGGGGAGCCGGGGCAGAGAAGGAGACGAGGGACAGGATGGTTTTAGGTGTGGGCCGTGAGGCCGGAGGGTGCGGCGCCGGCAGCGCTGGCCCCGGCTGGGGGAGGGGTCGCGGGGTCGGTGTCTGTCCGTTGCCCGCTGTCCCGAGCTAGCTTCCATGGCCCGAGGGGAGCGGGACCCTTCCCCCTTCATTGCCCTACGCGCGCTCGTGCCGCCGGGGAGGGGAGTGCGGGGAGGACAAAGCTCGGGGAGGGGAACGGGGCAGGCGGGACTCTTCCAGGTGAAGCCCTGTTTGGGTGGGAACCGGAGGCTCCCCCGCCTGCCCTCTTTGTTTAGTCTTGGTGAAAGGGCTTGAGGAGTCCCGGCTCTTGTTTCCCCGCAGAGATGGGATTGATTCAGCTGGGATTGAAACCAGATTGAGAACCAGAGGAGGCTCGTATCCGAGTTCTCCAGACCCTGGTGTGTGTGCGCATTGAGGAAGCGGGGGTTGTGAGTTGTAAGCCGTCAACTGTTAAAAGGGCTGTGTGTGTTCAGCTCGCTTGGTGTTCGCTCCTTTGTGAAGAATGTAGCTGAGTATTTACTGTTGCAACAGGTTACCTAATCGTGTTGTGATTGTGCGGCACAGTCTGCTGGTGGCGGCTGAGAAGGAATCCCACCTGGTTCTCATAGGAGACTGCTTTGCAGGTTCTGTAGTCTTAAAAGGAAAGGAAGAGCAAATCTAGTATGGTGACTTGGGCTAGATGGATAGACACAGCTGTTACACAACTGTATCCAGAGGGTTAACTTCAACCATGACACTAGAGCGAAAAACCCACTCCAAGGAATGTCTGGGAAAAACCACGAAAAGAACATGAGATTGCTAAATGCATGAATCACAATATGTAACACTGCATTGGAAATCCCTTCCAGGGATGACTCCTTCAAATAAAAGCATTTAGTTTGAAATGATAGAGATCTGTTATGGCTTTCATTAGCAAGTAGTGGATAGTTACAGACCCCTAGGAAGCCTAATTTTACTATGAGTTCTGATGTCCACAAGCATAAAGATGGTCCAGATTTTAAAACCAAATCTAAAATCAGCATTTGTGTGCTTTTCTGGAGAGAGAGCACTATGCCTGCTTTTTGTTTTTTAAAGCAGCTACCTTGTGTGGAAAGCTTAATTTAATTCAAATGGATGGCTTAGACTGATTTTTGTACAGATACACTTACAGGGAGGATTGTGGGAGGAGATTGTCATTATCTTGGAATGGAATTTAAAATTACAAGAACAAATAATCTCTAGGAGAGGAGACTATTATTTGGGAAGGGCTTTTCAGATCTGGACAATTAGGGAAATGTCCCAAATTTACAGTGTAATGTGGGTATGAGATAAATCTTGAAGGGCAAATTGATCATGATAAAAATTGCCTGTGCATATTAAGTTGTGATATACAGGTATGCATGGTTTTGTATCTGTTATGCTTGTGATTTTTAAAGAGGGAATAGTGCTCCTTCATAAATGAATAGGACTCCCCCTCGGAAACAATGGCTACTCTTAGCAAGGCTGCCTTATGAGTGGGCAAACGCTGCTTGAACACTAATAGCTTGAAAAAGGCACAGACACAGCGTTTAAGGTACCTTGTCTTACACCTCATAATAACTGGTAATTTATATGTGTAGATAAAGCATGGCCATTGTCCCAAAGAGATTATGAAATATTAAATAAAATATGCTTCAAGAGCTGTCAGTATATGTGTTGGAAATAACTGGCTGTTTGAAATAAAGCTAGGTTAGAAATTACCTCTGGAAAACATCATAGGTCTGACTTTGCAATTTTAGGGTTGTCATGATTTTACCATATCCGGCTATCCTATTGTTAATTGTGAATTAAGGGTGGCAACAGGCTACCATCCTTCCTTGGATGAATCATCACTTTGTCAAGCTGCGTACCAAAGGCAAGGCTTTCTCCAACTTTTGCTAGGATATGGAAATAAGCTGACACATTAGTTAAATTGGACTTCAACGGTGGGACAATTTTAAGTGTATTAGAACATAAAATTCTTCTGCTTATATTTTATTTGCAGCTGTCTCAGTCTTCTTTGACTGTAAAAATGTGACTTTATAATAGTGTTTTTCTGTGCAGCATTTTGTTTCTGACTTAGTAGTAAAACTTACTTTTTGTACCATCACAGTTATTCCGATAGAAATATACAATGGTCAAAACTGAAGTAAGAATTTGCCAGCAGTTACCACACCATGGTTTCTTAGAGAACCATGCTTTCCCCCCATACCTAGAATAAAAGAAGTTGATAGAAACTACATGTTAATTGTTGGAGTACTTTGGCTATTTTAATGGTTTCTTCTCTGTATGCATACTACAAACAGTATTATGACTGTTCTACAGGACTAAGCAGAAGATGAAGGAACTCTTATTAAAATATCTTCAAGAGGAAGTATGGGCTCACTGGTTTAAAGCGTTCTTTAACTTTTTTGAAGTTAAGAGCCCCATTTCAAATCCTATATGAATGAAATAGGAACTAGAGAAGAGAGGACAGCATGGATTTAAGGTGGTTGAGTTTAGCTACAGAGTTACGTTAGCCTGATTAAATTTAATGTAAAGCAACATCATTTTAGGAGAAGTGTACATCTCTGGGCCTTTTTGTGGTTCGGTAGGACAGGAAGGGAGAAGAGAGAGGCAGACAAATGAGAAGAGGAAGTGGGGGAGAGAAACTGGAAACCTCAGCAAAGCCACTCATTTTTCCCATTGTATACTCTTGAAGGGCTTCTGGCAATGCACAGACAATGTCAGGGGTCTCTTTTCACACAATCCTCTGAGATCATCAAATTTCTGAGCTCTGGGGGAACAGAAATTCTCCATGCTGGATTCTGATCTCATCTTTCCCCAACAGCAGTAATAGCAGAAGAGGGGTAGCTTGGAAATCAGTGAGGAAAAGGGAAGAAAGGCAAAGTGGAATATAGTCTGCAGGACAGCTTTATGTAGCTGTAGAACAATCTGGTTGGTATAGCATATCTACCTCTACGTGTGGTCAGAAACAGGACAAATGCTTGCATACTGGGGAAAAGTTAAACAGTCTGGCAATAGAACACTGATCTTATTTATGGCAGCTCAAATGTCAAATTGTCCTATAAATCTTTACATGTATTTCATTCATCCTTTTTTTATTAAGTTAACAATTAAGAACATTAATAATTAAGAACAAATTGCAATGAAAAACAACATTTTAATGACTTATGTTTCAAGAGCTGGGGAATTTCCTGAGTTCTAAAGGGGGACAGGAAAAGCAGCTACTTTGCTGCTTCTTGGTGAATATGGACTCTCACTATTTCATTCCCTTCCACCTTTTTACCTTTTAAAATATCAGCTCCATGAGTCTCCTCCCCTCTTTGCTGGACTATGACACGATTTTAAGAGGACCACAATAGTGATTTCTGAGCCCTGAAGGCTGTAACCTGATCTGCATCTTCCCCTCCCCAAATGGGGGGGGGGGGGGAGAATTTTGAGGGAGGAGGAAAAGGGAGTAACAGCTCTTCTTACATCCTTAGGGAACACCACTATTCATATCCACCGAATAGAAAGAAATGAAGACCTGATATTTCTAATCTAAAGCTCAGGCAAAACATTTTCTTAAAAACTTCTAGACACTTTATCATAGAGCAGCAGAAAAGGGCAGCAATGGTTAATTTGTGTTTCATGGTTCTCAGAAACAGAAGGTCAGCGGTGCAGATTTTTCTTTTGTACTGATGCTAGTGGAAGACACTATATGTTCTCCTTGCCACAGTCCAAATCCATAGGTGTTATGGAGAGCATAGGGATTTCTGCCAGGGTGCTGTCTCTGAATTCTGCTTGGATCCTCCCATCTTTTGCTTCAGGTGCTGGTTTCAGATAAATATGAAGCACCCTTGATCCTGCTTCTGGATGCCGGATTGGAAATTTTGCTTTCTTTCCCCAAGAAAACATGTGGAAGCATGTGTGTGTAGATTCCATATTAACCCTATCTCCCAGTCTCATTGTTTGTAAGGAAGTATGTGTGTGTGTGGAGGAAACTCTGCCCTTCTGTTCCTGTGGATCCTCCAGGTTTTCCTGTGGTGGGTATTACAGGATCTCTTCTCAGTTGACACAGGCTTCTGCCCCTGCCTCCATTCCCCCATTCTTAGGATTCTCACAGTTGTCTGAGATGCTTGTGCAAGTTAAACATCATTTCTGTAATTTTATTTATTATAGTTCAACTGAACATGCCCAGTGATCCTTCCCTTTTTGATTAGAGGTACCCCTCCTGAACTCACCAGTCCACTGTACCCTGTGATTGCAGGGCAATAGAAGGAAACTTCACATCCCCCTCCCCCTGGAATTCCCAGTTTGAACCTTTAAACAAGTGTGTCAACTCCCTTCAACACCTGTCTGCACTTCCTAATCCATGCTACTACTACAGGACTCCTAATTCCCATTGAAGAGGCCGCCCCTCCCCCCATGGCTTTTGCTCTTGCCCTCACTGCAGGGAGCTTCAGCTAGCCTGCAGCCACTTTTCTAATCCTCTATGACTTTGGATCCCCTGTATGTCTGCCTCTCTCTTAACCACCTGAACAGACTCCCACGTAGGGGATGTCTACACTGCAATTAAACACCTGTGGCTGGCCCGTGCCAGCTGACTTGGGTTTGGGCTAAGGGGCTGTTTAAGTGCAGTGTAGACTTCTGGGCTCTAGGACCTTGTGAGGTGGGAGTCCCTGACCTCAATCTGCAGGCCAAGCCTGGAATGCTACACTGCAGTTAAACAGTCCCTCAGCCTGAGCCCAGTGAGCAGGGGTCACCTGGCAGCAGGTGTCTAATTGCAATGTAGATGTACTCTTAGAGGAAACACCATCCATGGGCTATTAGCACATGATGCTTGTTCACCTGAGCCAACCACTAACCCGCACTCATCACTAACAGATGAGAGTTGGGGCTGCACTTCCTCTTAAGAGGCCAGCCCAACCTTTGAAGTGGGGCTATTCCTTGGTTAGGTCCAGATCTTGCTTCTACTCAGTTTCCCCAGAAGCAGAATAAAAGTTACATGATTCTTTCCACGTTCACTGTTGTCCCCAAGCTTTGCCTAGCAGCTATAAAGCTTACCAGGTAAGCTCAGCTGCTGCTTGGAACTGTTTGTGGACTTAAGATGACAATATTATACCAGTTAATCACCCAGACATAGCTTAGATCTAATTTTTACATTCACAAGGACAAGAAACATAATTTTCTTTTAGATGAAGGCATAAATCCTGGCAGAAACTGGTAGCCTATGTCTCCCCTTCTCACCAGGGAAAGTTTGTGATCTCTGTTGGTGACTAAACTTGTGGTTATTTCCTGCTGTGTTCTGATCATGCTAGTAACCTTGGGGGAGATGAAAAGTAACCTGTTTCATTCTAACAGTCTGTCAAAGGATGGGTATACTTGGAAACCTCTAACAGAGGATATTTCTATAGCAGAAAACTAAAATACAAGCCTGGTCTAGACAGTATAGCAGGAAAGACTGAGTTGGGAATAGTATGGACGAGAGGAAAGGATGTCATTCTTCCTCTCCGTTCTATGAAAAATTTGCAAGAAAATTAACAGTTCCACATTTGAATGAAAGCAGTCAACAGATGAGGTTTAAACCTAGGCAAGCAGACAGAAAATTCAGTAAGCAAGCTGAAGGCTCAAGATAAGGAGCCCATAGATCCAGAATTTGCCAAGAGTGAAGGCAAGAAATGTTTAGAGTGTCAAAGGTTTTTCCAGGTTTGTGCGGGTGCAGAGTGCTCTTTTAGACCATTTTCCTGGCTGTGACTTGCATTTATACTATGATGCCTCTAACTGCTTTGGTGTGGGTGTGCTGCTCGTTTCCGTCCTAAACATCTTCAAAATATCTGATTTGCCCTCTCCTTGATAGAGGGGGCATTGCTGGATTGGACATAAGTAGCATTCCTTTGCCTTTGGGCAAGAGGACCAGATGTAGGGAAAGAGTGGGAGTGGTAGAGGGACAAGAGTGGGTGTTGGGGGGGAGGGGAGAAGGGGCAGGTGACAATTCGAGACGCTCAGCAGTAAAGAGGGTGCTGTGAACACAATTGTATTGAAATTACTCAATGCAAATCTCTCAGTATTCAAACAATAGATAACCAAGAGGTGCTTATTTTTCACCACCATCAGCAGAAAGCTGTTATTTTTAAGTGCTTGTGAACGAACGGTGCCAGATTAACAACACTGGATTGTGCTAATTCATGTACAGCATGATCTGCAACAGTGCAAGTTTCTCTACCCCAGCCCACAGATATACTCTGAAAACTCTATTGTCGTCCTTTCCCTCTCCTAATTTCTACCTCTTTACTTTTCCTTTCTACCACTTGCACCTTCTACAGTGGCACTGAGAATTATTAATAGGGAAGATTAAACTGCAGTAGTGACTATAAGAAAGAAAAACTTGTATCAAACGAATAACCGGAGTTTAAGATTGATAGGCCCAAAACCTAGCCAGTTTTTTCTTGTTTGGCGTCCATATAGTATTATCCCCTCCCACAGTATGTGAACATAGGTACATGTCCTTGTTGTTTCTATTTTTAAAAATCAGCCCTAAGGTCACCAGTGAATGCACGTAATGGAGAGGGTATATTGTGGTGATACTGTATTTAAATCGCATTCATTTAGATGATCCTGCAAATTACTAACCTGAAACTTAAAAACAAAATGTGACTACCTATGTGTTATACTTTGCATGCTAGGCCTCTGAAAAAGTTATAAGCAAAGTAGAAGGAATTGACCCTACTTTAATTCACCAATGTTGGAACCACTTCCAAGAGTGAGAGCCTAATATGGCCTCTAGATCATTGAATAAGGGGTAGTAGGGTGCCACTATTAGAGAAAATGGGTTCTGCTGCTGTTAGGTGAATCATGTCTGGCTGTGAAATAGGCAGTAAATTGGTCAATTTCCCTCTTCTGTAGCTTTGCAAAGCAGCAGAATAGACAGGCACTGAAGACATTCAGTAATAAGGAGAACTGAGGCTGGGCAATGAAGAGGCTGCTTGAGGCATCCTCCTCTTCTATTACAACAGTGAGGAGGCTCAGGATTGGTTGAATGTAGCGAAGCTCTCCCACTTCCCAAGGAAGCAGTCAGAAGTCTCTTGGCATAGGGCGGGGAGCAGAAAGAGAGGAATGCTCCTTTTAGATGATTGAGAGGTTGGGCAGTGGGTTCATGTTTATCAGATGCCTACTTATGCAAAAGGTGGAGCACGTGAGCATAACATCCTACTAGGAATCCCAGCAACTTTTTTTCCAGCTGTGGAGGTGTGTGGGGAGGCGGCCCCCCCTAGACAATGGAGGGAGGGAAGAAGAGGGTAGGGATAGAGTGTGTGTGTGTGTGGGGGGAGGGGTGTCTCTTTAGTTTATGCCCTAGCTAGTAGGTTTAACCATATAGCTGCTGAGTGTTTGGTAAAATGTTGTGGACTGATGTGAGTGGGTGCGTGCGTGTGGGTGGAGAGGGGCGATTGAGAAGTTACAACAGAGAAGTGTGGTATTTGGAGGTGAGATTTTTGGAGAAGAATTAACTCAACAAAGGCAAAGAGAGGTCAGAGAATGGAAGGAGAGTGAATGAAAAGAGAAAATGTACACTTGTAAACAATGCAAGAAAGACTATACCATGATCTAGAAGGAGAGGAGTAGGTCGAAGGTAGGGAAGGAAAGAAGATACAAGAGGCAACTGATATTTTAAAAAAATCAGTTGAATAGAAAGTTGTTTGATAGCTCAAAACTTGTTTTAAAAACAAGTTGTGGATAGTAACACTGGCTTCAGAGTCTGCTGGTGCTCTTTATCCTGTGGCCTGCTTCTTTGGGTGCTGGGTGAGGCTGGAGGAGGCAGCTGGGAGTCTCGCTCCTGCTGGGGTGCCTGTTGCGTTGCAGGGGAGTAGGAGAGAATTGCTTTACTTTCCAGTCCCAGTGTTTGGTGAGGGAGGGGGGCAGCATGCAATGGGGACAATGGGAGTCAGGGTAGGAACTGCAAAGCCGGCTGTGGAGCAGGAGGGCAGAGCGTTTTTCAACAAGGTTCCCAGCTCTTTAAGGGAGGGGTAGGCATGGGGGAGAGGGAGCTCTGCCTTCTCCATGGAGAGGAAGAAGCCCTTCAGCCTGTGGAACAGCTCTGATTTGCTGCCTTGCCACTGGAGACTGGAGTGGGAAGGCAGCCAGTCAGAGGTGTTTCCTCACTGACTCACAGGAGGAATGGAAAACCTGCAGTCAAGGCCTGAAATGTTGGAAGCCCTCTAGCTAGCAGGGGCAAAATGCTACTAGCTGCTGTGGCATTACCCGTGGGGTCTGTGGACAAAGAGCATCTTGAGAGTTACCCTTGTCTCTAACTGGGCTCTGATGGTTACCTTGGCAACCATGCAACATGCAAAAAGCCTTTATTTGAAGAAAAACAAACTCAGGATTTGAGAAATCTGAGGTGCTCTCAGAGACTTAAGATCATAAGAATTTAGTGCACATGGATTTCTAGAGTTCCTGGTAACTTGTAACACAGCTCTAAGCTAAGGGGATGCCTGCAGATGTATTCATTATGAATTCCTGAAAACCATCAACTGACTTGTGTTTCTGCTGAAACAGAATTTGGAGAAGCTCAGAGTCTTTGTATAGTTGAGTTTGTGTGCTGTGAGATTGACTCTGCTCCCTCCCCTCCCCGAGGTGTCTTCTGTATCTATTTTAGGAAGGTATTGGGCACAAAAATTGTGAAATTTACATTAAATTTAGTTTTTAAATCTCCTTTGTTTATCTTCCTAGAGTTTAATAGTAACGGGACACTTAGCCACATGTGCTTTTTGACTCCAGTGATCTCTGTGGGTTTGAATTGCCAGTTTTAGAGCGCTCTCATTGTCTGAGGCCATCTGTTAATAAAGCAGTTAAGTTGATGGAAAATTTGATTTATTTTATAATGTGATTTCTGACCTGCTGGTGAAAATGACAATTAAGAATGAAATCCCAAAGTCTAAACTGTAAATATTATTGAAACAATAAAAATAAACAAAATACAATTTACCTAATCTTTTTCTTAAATGGACACGCTACTTTATTAGCTCAAAATTTGGAGCTATTCTGTATGCAAAATCTTTTCTTTCTCTTTAAAAACAACAAGAACAAAAACCCCTCTTTCTGTTTTGCTTTTCTGTTACCAAGAATTCTAGCCTCCATGGAAGAGAAATCAGTGTGCTGCACAAAGTCATGGAAAACTATGGCAGGGAAACAGATCCATGATACCCTTTAAAAATGAATGTCTGAATTGTAATGTTTCTGAAATCACCTATCTACAAGTGTGATGTGTTCATAAAAAATGCCTGCTCAACTGTTGGCTTTGTCACCAAGGGACCAATTTTGTCCAGGTGTCAAAATCTATTAATAGATAATAGAATTTGTTTTGTCATAGACATTTGAGGTCTTCCTTTAATGGTGGTGTCCTGACTTTATGCACAGCACCTCCCTTGCTTGTGACATGTAGAGGGAAACACTTCCTTCCCCAGCTGTGTGACTATTTTTGTCTCTTATAACAGATGTTGTTCATGGGAAAGAGCTGAAAAGAGTTCCAGGTTCTTGAGGGTTAGAAGGGAGGGAGGGAACAATCATTATGCTCCTTTTAGTGGCAGATTTCCAATTTGTCTCTCCTTGCAGTTGATGAAACCATTTGAACTATTGTGAATCAGGGGATTAGCCTCTTGCATCCTACTCCACAGTTCATCTGTTTTACCTGCCTTCTCAAAGATGGATGGGACTGCAAGTACCATCTGAGGTTGTCAGGGGATTGGGTGTGTTTCGGGATTGGTAGATTAGATTGGGTGAATATGGGGTCTTTTACTGAGCTTTGGTGGGGGGATATGTCAGGATATTGGTGGTTTTCAGGCGACTTGTCTTTCCTCTTAAGTTATACATACCAAACATGGAAATGAAGATTTGAAAAGCTACTGTCAGAAGGTGCTTGCCTCTGTGTACATTCCTGGCTTTACTTTGGACAATTGGTTCTTGCAAAAGTGTATGGTTACATGGAGGCTAGGGACATGTTGCATCCAACACCTTGTATGGCTGGACAGTTGGGAGATCAGACCTCATGAGCACTCACCATTCAAGAACTGGTGAGAGGGGAGTGGCTTCTGCTCAGAAATGGGCCAATCACTTTCTATGGGATTTGGATTTTCTGAAGTGTCAGACATTTGATTTGCTTGGTAGCCAATGGGGAGAAGAACTTGATCTAGTGCAGGGTTCGGCAACCTTTACTATCAAAAGAGCCATTTTGCCCCCTCTTCCACTGACTAAAGAAAAATAGTCTGGAGCTGCAAAACATAGCTTACCGCGGCTGAAGAGCCGCATGCGGCTCCGGAGCCGCGGGTTGCCGACCCCTGATCTAGTGGTACATCGAACGTATTAATCAGCATGAGGTTTATGTGTGTGGCATCCTTCCCTCCCACCCCCGGGTGGATCAGTGTTTAGATGTTTGGTAAAGCTATGGCTTGAATTTATTTTTTGGGTCATCCTCATTCACATTCTTCAGACTGTTGTCATCAATTTAGCACTTAACAGAAGGCTCAATATGTCAAAACAGCATGCATAGATTTTACAGCAAGATTGCCATTGACTGTAACATACCCTTTTTAATATAAGGACCTACTTTGAGGCACATCTGACTGTATAATTCCAGCTGTCCCAGGTTGCACAGAGGTGTGTGGTTAATACACTGAATGGGTAAATAAATGATTTGCGCTCTGTGTGTCTGTCAGTCAGTCAGAGAGAGCAGGAAAGTAAAAGTATTAATTTTTATTATTATAGGAGTGTAAGTGAGGCATGCAGCTTGGTGTTGAATGTAATATCTCTCCCAAAGGAGAGAGGCCTCAGTTGGAAAAAATGTGTTGACTGTGTGTGGTGAAAACTGGCCATTTATACATCATAATATGCAGGGATATACTGTTGGTGGGTCTTTGAATGTGAACTCTGGCCTGCTAGCAGGCCCAAGTTATGTCACCTAAAATAAACAAAAAAGTTTCCTACCTTGGTGTACTTGGTTCTTCAGTAGTTATGCAAACATAACCTTTGAATCAGGCATGAAATAAAAAATTAGCGTTAAATTTAAGAGCAGTTTGAAAGATTAAGGTACCTAGTTAAAAGGGCATCTTGTCTGTACTGAAATTAAGCTATATAGCCAGTAGTCGTAAAAACTAGAATTTGTATTTCTTATCTGACTGTATCCCAGGTGTTTAATGTTCTATACTAAATACCAATCTGGCCTAAAAATTCAGGTAGTTCAAAGGGCACTCTCAAAACCAAATACCTAGACTGTGATTTAAAAAAAGATGTATTTTTAAGTTTCGTTTCAGGTTCAACACCTGTCCCTGAGTTCCTCTCACAACTTTTGTTATTTTACAGTCTCATTTTGCTACTCTTTAAAAAATGATTTATCTTTCTCTCTGAGTGGAAAGACCCACATAAGGAAATTGACTGAGACTACAGTGAGGTGGTTCTGTTTTTTTAAATATATTTAAGTCCACAAAGAAAACAAATCGGAAAAACATTAAAAGAA
This sequence comes from Mesoclemmys tuberculata, assembly GCA_007922155.1. Lineage (NCBI taxonomy): Eukaryota > Metazoa > Chordata > Testudines > Chelidae > Mesoclemmys > Mesoclemmys tuberculata. The sequence goes on along the minus strand of ML675620.1, from coordinate 26,241,870 downwards.
TATTTCCCTATTTTTAACGATAGTCATCCGAGGTGTTATTTTTAACAATGTAGGAGTAAAAGTGGATACACATGGTTTAAAAAAAATTGATGTCAAGTTTATTTATCATAGATTTGGAGATGAGAATGTTTATAAAATTCTACAGTTAAACCATAGAAAGAAAGTTTAAAAGTCAATATTCTCTATGGGCTGGATTGTGCTACTATTGAAGTCAGTGGGAATTTTGCCATGGTCCATGAATCAGAATTGAGCCCATTACTAGGGAGCTGTTCCCAGCTATACAGAAAATGGATAGAGGAGTGGGAAAGTAACCAACATACTTACCCCAAAAAATAGTTTTCCTGTTTTAAGTTACTTCTATGTTCAGGGTATAGAATAAGCTGATATTAAAAAAAATTTAAAAAATGGCTACACCACACCTATGATCTTTTAAACCTATTGGTATAATTCAAAATGTAAATGGAACTTACCCAGAGAGTAAGAGGCGCCTAAAACATCTTCGATATTTTAAGACTACCTTTTAATAGGTGCTAAAAATGCTGTCAGGCTGATGTTTCAGTAGCAAGCATCCTCCTCAAAGCCTATAAAGCCGGAGTAACTAGCAGAGATCTCTCTTAAAATAAAGATACAAGCCACTGAGTTAGGAAATTGGTCAATAATCTAATGCAGTAACTGTTACCAACTAGATACTGTGTACATAAAATAAATATTACAAGTAATTTGAAAAATTATACATACAGGCGAATAAAATGGAAGTGCTTTATCTCTTGGAAATGGACCAAAAAAGTGGTCTTTTAATAAGGAATATCCATTTTAATATTAATATAATGGACAGTAAATCAGAGAAGCATAGGACAAATGTAAATGATATTGTTCATCCTTCAGCACTCAATTAATCTTCAGTCGAGGAGGAGGAGGAGGGAAAAAACCTCTGTTCAATAGATATAACTCTCCTGGCCTTTGCCTTTTGTGGTTAAATACAGACTATCTCGTGATTTTTCTGAACATGTTTATACCATTATCACAAAAAGATATCAATAAAAGCACCAAGGGACAATCCCTGTGAACGTACAGCTCTTTTATGGATTCTGCCATCACAAGTTATATGTGGTAGGAGTAAATCTATCCAATGTAGTTTAAAATTCTAAATTAAAAAATCACAATAACATGAATAATCTCAAAGATGTTAAATTTTAATCCTCATTAATGTCAGTGACATACATTTTCAGTAAAATAACCTATATGTTTCTCTATGAAGTCTAGTGGTTCTGTTACCAGTTTTTGTAAGCTCCAAATATGTTCGGTCCCTATGAACTTTAAACTACTAAAAAGGATGATTCAGTTCCTTAGCAACTGGGTAGGTAATATTACTCCTGGTAATTACAGACCTATGATCAGTAATACACATTTTAATTGGCCTCTCCTATATGTGAGAAACCACAAGCACATGTGAAATCTGCAAATTACTTAATCGGTGTCATATAATTTTTAGGGTTATAGAGATTTGTTTTTCAGTTAATCTTTAACTGTCTGTAGAGTAATTTGAATTTCTACGACATGGCTTTTTGTAGTAGAAGTAGCCACCACTGATATAGTAAAGGTTGCACAACAGTTTTCAATCTAATCTTGTTTTCATTGGCTTGCAGCTTTCTGAAACTGTGAATACAACAGATCTGCTATTAATAGAAAGTATATATTTTTACTCAGAAAATCATTTGCAATTCTGAACAGAACTGTGGTTGAAATGGATAAAAGTTGAAGTTTGACCTGGAAATTGCTTGCATTGAGAAGAAAACTTGGTCTAATCAAAACTAGTTTTGAGCCTCTGAAAAATGCATACTGTCCATATATTTTGTATTGTTCTTTCATTACTCTTGTAAAGCGTTCAAGTGCTAGACTGTTTTTTGCACTTAGTGAGTTGATAACTTACATAGTACAGCTGTTCCTCATCTTCCATTTATTTTCCTTACAAAATGTGGGGGGGGTACTTTGAATTCAGTTTCTGTGTTTTTTGTAAGATGTGCAGGAGGCAGCCCATTTCTGGTGTACTTTGGGGGCTTTGAAGCCCTGAAGGTGGACAAAAGAGGGGCTGTATTCTGCAACTATCTCAAGAGCCTAGGAGAGTGAATATTAGTGGAGTTTAGTCAAATATTTCAAGTTATGGAATTTACCTGAGCTACTGTCAGTTATTTGGCAAGCTAGCAGGTCTTAAATATCTTGGAGAATATAGCTTCTTATGTCTTTGTTTAAGAGCTAACTGAATTTTGTCTTTTGCTATGGAATTTCTTATGAACTGAACACTAATGTGGCTGGGAATTGTGGCAGTGTTTGCTTGTGCAACAGTCTTTGTCCCCTTTGAAGTATGCATTAAAATATAGTCATGAATTAAAACATACTTCCTCAATATAACATTGTACAACTTTTCTACCACTTGAGATACACGTGTAGAATCTCATAGTACCTACCAGGCAACAACTGGTATTGTTGTGGCAATATTTTTTGGATGAGTGGAGCAGCTGTTTTGTCTTTATACTGACAGAAACATTGCTAAGCAGTAGAAATTGTTGCTTTTTAATTGACTCTTAATAAAACGTTCTCTCACTCTTAATATAAATAAATATACCTCACTATCTCTTGTTTAGCTTTCATGATTTACTGAACCCATTTGTAGTTAACTAGTTGAGGAATCTGTTGAGTACACTGAATGTTTGACACTTACTGAAAACTAACAAGACATTGAGCAAAGTTTTAGAAGTGTCTTTTCAATTCTAGATAAGACATAACAAGCATTATTTAATTTTGAAACAAAGCCAAAATTGCAAACGACTTTAAAATGGCAAATACTGACTGGTTCACAGTGCAACAACCAGTAAACTATTGAGGAGAAGAGGGGTGTCATAAAATGGTCAGCTGTTGGTCTAAGCATATGTTTAAATCCACTCTCCTCCTAGCGGTGAGTCATTGGGCCCCAAAGTCCTCTCACTGCTGGCAATTCTCTCGGCCCCCCTTGCTCTTTTCCTCAGTCCTTTCATTGCCACATCTCAGTATCTTTGAACAATCTTGGGAGAAGCAGGAAGCTATAGGCTCTCTTCCTGAAGAAGAGTTCCAGGCAACAGAAAAGTTACATCCGCTGTGCTCTGCCCCAAAGACTGAAGAGTTGGGGAGCCTGCAGCCCTCGCTAATGTTTTCCTTGGGTCAGAATCAGCAGTTTGTTACATGCTGATAAGTGGCTTTGGTGTTGGGTGAACAGAGAACCATAGTTTTCTCAGCCAGTATAGAGCGTGTTCTTGGTAGGATTCTAGATTGATGTCACTGTGTCCAACATGGACCGCTTCCCCATCAGTATACTCCATTTCCTGTGTATACTTATTCTGTGCATCAGTTTGAGGGCAGTGGCCTGCATTGTTTTGTAAAAAGGAACATAATCAACCTACAAATCCTATTTCTTTCTGAATTTTTTACCTACTCTTGTCAGGTGTGGCACAAATTTACTGCGACCAAAAAGATTAGCAGAAAATGTTTCCCCCATTTCTCAGTTTCACTTTGTCCATTTGACAGCTCTATGTAGCTAGTCATTTTTTCTGTTTCTTGTATGTGATCAGAAAGTTTACTTTATTTGTGTGAATCTATTATTCAGTGACAGGGAAACAAAACATATGTAAATGTTATTGCAAAGTCACTGACTTTGGGAAGCTGAGGGCCAGGTATGGTACCAAAAGCTACTTGCAACAATTCCTTTTGAAATTCATTGAATGTCTCATTGTTGTGTTGCTGGTAACTTTGCCTTTAATTTCACAAAAGTTTTCTACAGTGAGTAGACTAAAGTGATGGCAAGGGCTACTTTTTTTTAGCCAGCCTGAAACTGCAGGTGTGCCTGAGTCCAGTGCTGCATATGCTATCAGGAGAGCTTTGGGTACTGGGGGACTAAAATGTCCTCTTTCACTGCAGCAGCAGAGGAGGAAAAATTAACTGACATACATTGCACATAATAGCTGCTGTGCAATAAAAAAAGAGGTGTATAGACTGATTATCCTATGCTTTTTCTGGGTGTGCAGTGCTTGATCATGACATCATAGGGGCATATGGATAGCATGGGAAAGCTCTGGTGGAGCCATTATGTTTGGGAGTCTTTAATACAAATGGTATACTTCCCCCTTCTGAAAAGGGGTAAATGACTTTAACATTTTGCTTTGCTTTTCTCTTTTGTTGTTTTGGCTTTTTACTGTACTATTTGGCACTCATTAAAGCATTCAGATCTGTTTCAGTTTCTTCTAGCTGATAGACCATTTCACAATCAGTTGTTATTATTTTAAGTGAAAATCTGTGCTAACACTCAAATTAGAGTCCCGGGAAAAATACATCTGTATTGACAAAACAAATGGAATTTTACTACAAGGGAAAGAAGACTGATCTCGCAAGAGACAGTAAGTGGGTGTATGAGAGAAAAACAGTAGCATGGGGGGAGGGAAGGGGAAGTGTAAATTGAACATACAGGAGGAGTAGTCATGAGATAGGGGCAGTAGAAGCCAGTGCATGGCTACAAAGCTTAGTGGCTCTTATCTACACTGAGAGGGGACAGGAGAGAATCATTGTACACTGCACTGTTCTAGCTGGACTTGAACAAATAATACTATCCCAGGCATTGTAATGAGTAGATACACTCAGTGGTTAAAATACATTGCATAGCACAACAGCATGCGATCACAGAACGTGGTACTAGTATTGCAAGTCCAAGGTTTTCCTTATCTTTTTGCAGCACTGTTTTTGTCTAACATAGACAAGATTCTGGATGATGAAACATGCTTTTTAATAATGCAAAATTAATGGAAATCTCTGTAAATGAAGTGGGAGCAGGGCTAGGAGAGAGGAGGAAGAATGAGGAAAGAGGAAGCCGTCCAGTGAATAGGAAGCGACCAGGGATGGTGCTCTGAGATGCAGATGTCGTGTTCTCTGGGGATGATGAGGCAGATTAATAGGGGAGGGAACTAGCAAGTGGGTGTGAGAGAGTTCAGAAAATGTTTGGGGGAAAATCTGATGAGCAGAGTTCAAGTGTTTTTTTTTTTGCTGTGCCAACTACTTGTTGTACTAAGATTTAATAATTTACAACTTTAAACTTTACAAAACTCTTTCATACAGTATATCCAAACTAGCTTGATACAGCTGTAAAAGGGGAAGATATTAGGTAAATCTGAGATTTGTCATTTATATTGTAGGTTATTTTTATTAAGCATTTCTATGGTCTTAATACCTAGTTTCAGTACCTTTTTGAATCTTTCTCAGTTCAATAATTTTCATGAAGAAAGACCCAATGCAAAAGTCATTCTTGTGTTTTATATACAAAAGCAAAACATAATTAACGCCACTCACATTTAACCAACTTGCCAGTTTTTTGTTTTTACATGTGCCATCCACTGCACTAGCTAGTGCTGGATGGTGGCAGTCAGGTTTTGTTTTTAAGCTCAGCCATACCTAATCCATCTTTAATAAGGGTACCATTTCTTTATAGTTGAAGGGCAAGGATTTTGAAAAATAAGTCCCTATTTAGCAAACTGGCTGACTCTGAGAACACAATAGCTTTATTTTAGGTCAAAGGGAGCTGCTGGGGGCTCAAAACCTTTAAAAACCAGGCAACTTAATTAGGTGCCCAACATTTTAGAATTGAATAAACCTTGTGAATTCCATTCTCAAATTCTGTCAGTAGACTGATGAATGTAAGTCATGCATTATTCTAGCTTTGAATGCTGAGGATGGTGACTTGCTGCACCTCTTTTTGTAAGTGCTTCTTAGCTGAGCAGTATGTGAATATGCTGGTTAATGGCATGGGTATTCCTGGTCTTGAAATGCCATAGCAATGATGCATTTAGCATGGTACGTGGCTTGTAATTTCAGAGTGGGAAATGAGATCTACTGGTTAGACTTAAATTTTGGGTTACAGTTGACCATATTAGGGTTTTGTGCTAGCTGAACTTTTTTTTGGTACTGAGCCAATATTTAATAAATTCCATATTCGAGGACTTTTTTTGAACAGTTCATAAAAATAGTTGAACATTAGTTGCAGTGAAAAATCCCATGGAGAGTAAATATACAATTTAAAGCCAAATCAGTGGTTTCTAAAAAGTAGTTTGACAAGGATGAGCGGAAAAGATGTACAAATCAATGTCATACCTATGGTATGATGCTTCTGAGTGGTATTTATTTTGTTTAATTCAGGAGCTGAGCGTTTTTTAAAGGAATAAACCAAGATTTTTTGGAAATGGCTTCCTCCAACTCCTCTGAGGATCATTACCTTGTTGTGGAGGAGAGGCTCGTGTGTTTTGATGAACCATAGAGCTATGTCATCTGGAGCTTAGTGCTACTGGTGGGGTTACCTTAGGCAAACAGGACTGAGAGAAGGTTCTAGACGAAAAACGATCCAGCCTAAGACCCTCATGAAAGCCCAGAAATGACCATGGAAACCTAGCCTAGATTAGGGATATTGGGACCCAGCCCTGGAGCCAGGCCTAAGGGGGGTGGTAAGTGAGTGTCAGGTGGCAAGGACTCTCATGTGACTGGCTGCGCTTAGTCTGAAAAGGTGATGTGGACCTGCCCTGTGGGCCTACCACTGTGAATCGAAGGATGAGGGTCAGATGCAATTCCAGAATGGCAGCAGGAGGGATGGATTGTGGTGGACTGGCTCTGTGCAATAGGATTGACTGGCGGATTGGTGCAAAGGCAGCAGTGGTGCGGTTGCTGTATCAAACTGTGGCGGTGAAGCGGGAGCTGAGTTTTTGGATGCAGCTCTTGGTTTACAGGTCAGTCTATGTCCCCATCTTCACCTGAGTTCATGAACTTTGGGTAATGACCGAAAGATCGTGTGTATAAGTGGCGGAAGTGAGGTTTCTCTGCTGGGTGACTGGGCTGACTCTCTGAGATAGGGTGAGGGGCTCGGCTATTTGGGAGAGTCTCAGAGCAGAACTGCTACACCTCCAGATTGAGAGGAGTCAGTTGAGGTGGTTTGGGCACCTGATAAGGATGCCCCTGAGTAGAACTCTACTTTGGAACTCTATCGGGCATGTCCTACTGGGAGGAGACCCTGAGGTTGGCCCAGGACACACTGGAGGGATTATATCTCCAAGCTGGTCTGGGAGTCCCCCAGGAAGAGCTGGAACCTGTTGCAGAAGAAAGGGAGGTCTGGTCTTCCCTACTCTCCATGCTGCCGCTGTGACCCTCACCAGGAAAAGTGGTGTGGGGAGGAAGAGGCTTTCTCCAATATGTAAAGAAATGCTCTTGTCAGTCGTGCTATACAAACCTAGCTCAGTTGTCAACGTTAGTTCAGCATGATTGAGACAGCTTTCACATGTGAATTTTTAAGATCCCAGGCTTGGTTAAGGTTAGGAATCTTTTAACTATTACTTCTGTTAACTTCCGGCGGAGCTGCACGTTATCTTGGTTGAACTTGGAATGACATCAGACATGCCTTAAATGTTGGTTGATAATTTGAGGGATATTTAAACCACAGCTCAAAAATCAAGTAGTGCATAATTATGTGGTGGTCAAGGATGTAAATAGGAGGTAAAAGGCTAGTCCGGAGTGAGTAGTTTCAAATTAGTTTAATGGGAAGTCATGTAAATGTGATTAGTTTTATGAGAAGTCATTAATGATCTGGAGGATGGAGTGGATTGCATCCTCATCAAGTTTGCAGATGACACTAAGATGGAGGGGAGTGGTAGATATGCTGGAGATAGAATACAAAGTGATATAGACAAATTGGAGGATTAGGCCAAAAGAAATCTGATGAAGTTCTACAAGGACAAGTGTAGTGTTCTGCACTTAGGATGGAAGAATCCCATGCACTGCTACAGACTGGGCACTGACTGGCTAGGCAGCAGTTCGGCAGAAAAGGATGTGGGGTTTAGAGTGGATGAGAAGCTGGATATGAGTCAATAGTGTGCCCTTTTTGCCAAGAAGGCTAAGGGCATATTGGGCTGCGTTAGTAGGAGCATTGCCTGCAGATCCAGGGAAGTGATTATTCCCCTCTATTCTGCATTGGTGAGGCCACATTTGGAGTATTGTATCCAATTTTGGGTCCACCACTACAGGAAGGATGTGGACAAATTTGTAAGAGTTCAATGGAAGACAATGAAAATGATTAGGGGGCTAGAGCGCATGACTTATGAGGAGAGTCTGGGGGAAGTGGTCTTATTTAATCTGCAGAAGAGAAGAGTGGGTGGGAGGGGAAGATGTGACAGAGGCCTTCAACTACTTGAAGCGAGGCTTCCTGGGAGGATGGAGCTAGGCTGTTCTCAGTGGTGGCAGATGACAGAACAAGGAGCAATGGTCTCAAGTTGCAATGGGGGAGGTCTAGATTGCATATTAGGAAAAACATTTTCACTAGGAAGGTGGTGAAGCATTGGAATGGGTTACTTAGGGAGGTGGTAGAGATCTTTAACGTTTGGCTTGACAGAGCCCTGGCTGGGATGATTTAGTTTGGGTTGATCTTGCTTTGAACAGGGGGTTGAACTAGATGACCTCCTGAGGTCCCTTCCAACTCTAATCTTCTATGATTCTATGATAGTCATAAATGCACAGTTTGCTTAACATGTACTGTATAAACTAATAATCCCCTAGAGAAAGTATTTAAGCTAGTTTTCTTAAGAAAACAATAAAAAATCTAAAACTAGAATTTGTAGTGGAACAATAGAGAGCAAATGACAGCCCAGATACTCACTATGGAGGGGTCACTGCTGATTAATATGGCTGTTCTACTGTTATAAATTTGCGTGGCTGCATGCTAATCTCAAAACATGTTTGAGATGTCACAAGGCTGCTCACCTGTCCCTAGTTCATCATTTCAATGCAGTCTATGATAAATTTAATCTTACCATAAAAACTTTTACAGATGAGGATGAATTCCTCAGCTTGATCCTGGTCCTCAGTTTTCTCCTGTCCCTAGAAAGGAAAGTTTGGAGTCTGGCTCCAGTCAGTTAGGCTCCAGTCTGAACCCGAACACGGCAGTGAAAAAGCCCTACAGCCTGAGCCCCTGAACCCACAGCTGGTCCATGCCAGCTGACTTGGGCTTTTATTTGTGGTGTAGACATGCCCATGGTTTTGGAGCCATTCATTTCTATGTGAATTTAAGTTATTTGTTCAGGGATTTTCTGTGGTTTCAGCAGATGACGTTGGAAGTAAATTGTGCGTCTGTACTCCAGTTGACAGGACTTGCTAAGGAAGTCTCTTTGTCTTTGTCTCTTTGACAAAGAGCGGTTAAGCTGTAGTTCAACAGTGATTGGGGTGGTAGACAACTCAGAATATTATGTTGTGAATACTAAGGAAAGATTCTATTATTAAACTCAAAAAAGTGAAATACAAGGTATAGTTTAGAATAGGTTTCTTGTCTGACAGAAGCCAAGTAAGTAGTTTTACATTTAAGAGTCTAAAAGATTGTTTGTTTGGGGTAGAGGAGGGAAGTAAGGCTGGGAAAAGTGGAATCAAATTGGAATATGAACATTAAGTCCATAAAAAGCAGTTACTTTTTATGAATGTCTGAGCATGCTAAAAGTCAATAGAAAGTTAAGTTTGGGTATACTTGAACATATTTTTACTGTAATCAAAAAGTCTGGTTGCAGAGTAGATACTACATCATGGATTGTATGCATATGTTGCAGTTCAGTTCTTGATTTTCAGTTTTAAAAATAAATGACTTCTTATAAGTGAGAACTCTTCATTTAGTCCCTTGGAAATCTGCTTGCATAGGGACTTGGACTGGGCCATTCATTTAAAATATATCCATGTGAAATAACTGCAAATCAAAAAATTGACTTGCTTTCATGGAAGATGAGCTAGAAACAAGTAACGGAATCTTGGGATCTGACCTGTAGGAATCTTGAGTCACCTTGAATTGCCTCTCGATACCTGATATATAACAAACAAGGGCTGTATCTTAGGATTTGCGAGGTATGTTTTGGGTGCCTTTGTTTTATGTCCATATTGCTGTGAATTGTTGTGAATTCTGACCTTTCTAGATTTAAATATATAACAATTCAAAAAAAAATTTAATAGAACTAACACTCAATGCATTTATGTTCCTGTATGATGTTGAGCCGAACTCCTGGCTGGCTCTTATAAATGTGAATAAACAGAACCCTTTCAAACTAATCTTGCTCAAATTGTTTTTCCTCTCCCAACAGAGAAAAATGGCCAAAATGGAGGTAAAGACGTCACTTCTAGACAACATGATTGGAGTAGGAGATATGGTCCTTTTAGAGCCTCTTAGTGAAGATTCATTCATTAACAACCTCAAGAAGCGCTTCGACCACAGTGAAATATATGTAAGTATGGGTTGCACAGATACCTATAGGGGGGTCTACTTAATCCTCCTTCTAAAAAGTCTGTTTAGAATTATGTTGTATAGGGGATGCATGTCAACTAGGCCATGGTATGTGTTGTTACATCAGCTAGAGGTACTTAACACTTCTTTTTTTTTAATTATGACTGCTAGTGTTAACTTTCAGACTGGGCTCTGCTATTAGTGTGCTCAGGAATTGACACGACTCTCGTTTGATAATGACAGGCTTTAATTACTATACTTTTAAACATATAAAATGAGCCCCCAAACCAAAAGTCTAGTATATTTTAGCTTGCAAAAACAATTATCCTCACCAATGCAGACAAGAGGCGGCAATGGTTTCTTATCAGTTTCTCCCGAGAACCTGGATCTGTGGTCTCAGAAGACAAGTGGACAAGATGTCAGGTCTTGTCAGTTTCTTGTCAAGAGTGATTTCCTTTGTACCAGTTCCATTGCTTCTCTTTTGTATACTTAAATTCAGTGTTTTTCAAAGCATTTTGATAATTTACATGAATAAACACAGGAATTCCAGAAAACAATACAAGGAGAGACACTCATGTGTTTTATTTAGTTAAAAGGCACTAGCCACCTGGATTTGTTGTTCAGTTTCAGTATTCTACCCTTCAACAAAGGGTATTGGGGTTGTGATTAAATTGAGCAATACCTGGGGTGGCATCCAGCCATGGGCTTTGGTCATAAGGTATTTTGAGAGATCTGGAGCCATGGAGGTTTGACACGCCCTGCATTTAACACATTTCTGTTTACTGCATAGATGAGTTACTCCCAGAGGACAAGTTCATTAGGGAAGATGGTCCAATCAAGAGAGGCAGTTAATAAACAGTTATCTTAATGAAATACCAGACATACTTTGAGAATGGAAAGACAGCATCGGTGTGTTGCAATGAGAAACAATCACCTCTTTTCAAAAGGGACTCCAGCCACCATTTCACATACTCTGCAATATGCATTTTATTAAGATTTGGTAGCTTAATTTTAAAAGTAGGCCCAGCCTAGATGAAATTTCATGGTCTACGCTAGACCCTCTGGTATTCAGTCACTTGCATCTGATCTTCCACAGATGTATTTCAGAATCCTTTGCATAGGTTCACGTGATGTTCCAAAGGTAACATTTGGATCCCATGACTTTTAAAAGAAGACACTGTGGGAATCAACAATGTAAATAGTTTGGTTCTGCTGTTGTATGGGGAAGACACATTTTCAAGCAAATCTGCTTCTATGAAAGGTGGGGTATAAGCAGTAGCGGCAGGCTGATTGCCTCTTTTCCATGATCCACAGGATGAGTATCATTGATATGGTGTATAAATAGTACAAATTTAGAGTGTTAATGGAATTACACTACAAGGATTAGAGTAAAAAAAAAGGGGAATTTTTTTGCTTGTTTGCTTGCTTGCTTGCAAATGAAGTGTGTGCATGAGCATCCACAGTTTGGATGTGGAAATGTAGTTTGTAAATTTGCATGTGTGTGGGATAATCAAAATCTTCAGATTTATTTATCTTTGAATAGTGATAAATTAAGGAGCGGGAGTGTGTTCTAATTGTTACATTGGGGACTAGATACAGGACTCATGTCCTGACCCCAGTTCTGCCACTGGCTCTTTGCATAACGTTATAAAGTTACATTACTTCTGTGTCTTAGTTCCCTCCTCTTTAAAAGGTATATAAGATTGTACCTCTGCCTCTGGGGCAATGTGTGGATAATGTGGTGCAAGAGCTTTCTGATTTAGGGTGACCAGATGTCCTGATATTTAATCCTTTGTCCCACTAGGGACTGCCTTTGTCCCATAGGCAGTGTTGAGAGGGGGAACCAAGGTGATGCCAGATACAGGGAGCAGAAAAGGATTCCTTTCAAAGTGCTTTTTGAGGAATTCTCTCTTTTGAGGGCGCTCTGTCACTCATAGCCTCTGATAATCAGCATTAAAAACTAAAATGTGAAGCCTTCTTTTGACTCTTTGAAGAAGGATGTATTTTCTCTCTTCCACTTGTAGATGGGTGAGAGGGACTCTGCTAATCTACCATTCTCCCAGTCTGTTTCTGGTCCTCCCCAATGATTAGCGTGTCCGGTGCCTGCTTCTGCTGCTTCTCACAGCTTCCCCAAGATGTAGCACAATGTAATTGACCTGATTCTTGTCAGTTTCAGGTAGGCCAGGGATTCCCAATAGCAGTGGTGAAAACTAACAAGCCTGATCAGTTTTCACTCTGTTGCAGCATAAGGAAAACATGAAAGGCAGCAGGGGTGTTGGCACTGTTTTCATGCAGACTTAAGAACACAGTACTCTGTTGGTTTATGCTTGGTTCATGTTTGGAAGGTTGTTTTCTTAACCATAAGGGCTAGAAACTTATTCTGTGAAGAAACCCTAGATTGCCGCAGACATTCACCTAGGAAAGATGTCTGGTTTGCCATTGGATGATGGATTTTTGAAGCACCTCAATTTTAGGTACTAGAGAATGCAAAAAGTTTCAGTAAAGTTTTATTTAATTTTGAGAGTTTCTACTGAAGATAAATCAGGCTTGAAAACACGTCTAATCTAATTTTTTTTAAAAAATGGAGTAAAAACTACCTGTGTGACATGCTGATTTGAAAGCCATTTCAAACATGCAGTCTTTGAGACAGTTACATCAAGAGATTTAGCATCTCAAAATTCTAGTTCTGTTGCCTAAGGTGATAAAGTATTACTTCAGTGTGATTAATTGTATTGTTTGCTTTGGCAAATATCATTTTCTTCAGTAATATTAAAACATTTGCCTTCCAGGTGGAAAATACTGACACATAAACGCGTTTTATTGAAAAGTTTGCTGCCAAGCAAAAAGACCTTAAAAACAGGCTGTTCAACTCCTGTTTTTGTAGGCTGGATAGGACGGATAAATGATATTTCAACCAACTTTATTTATCATTTTATTGTTGGGGCTTAAAAAATACAGTTTACTAATCCACCTATTAAAGGTGGAACCTCTTACATGAAAGCAGAGCATTTACTATATTCAAATATTTAATTCATAGCCACTATAAACATAGCCATTTCAAGGACGTGCCAAGCAAGTGAACTGTTGTTTAGTAGACTGGTTATCTGCTTTGTGATGCTTCTTAATTTTATTTACTAAACCATTCGAGGAATGTTATTTCAGTTCCAGATCAATTGTATTTTACTGCTATGTAAATTAAAAAACAAAACAAACAAAAAACAAATCCCTGAAAATGCAGCCCCTACTTCTCCCCTCCCATCACAAAATCTCAATCCTAAATCCATTTTGTATTTCTTTTTGTAGACTTAAGCTTGAACACAATGAATCCCTTGTTAAATCTGGAAGTAATGTATATCTTAACATATAGGATCTCTAGTTTTGCATGCTCTCATGGGACAGCAAAATGAGATGACTAAAGAGCTACTGTTAGAGCTGACCAAAGCCTACTGACTTCAGTTCATGCCTGTTGCATGAACCTGGCCCTACAGAGTCCATTCACGGGGCAACTGGAATGGATTTACTCTTTCCTGATCCATTTGTAGATTTCAGTTCCTCCCTCCTTTCAGTGTTCAACTGTTAAAAAACCAACCAAACAGTGTTGTCCATGGCTATCTCCTTGCACTTCCCTGAAATTCCATCTCTTCACTACTGCAAAAGACACCTGCTAAGAGCTCAACTCTGCAGGACATTGAGGGTATACCATCCCCTTTGTGGGCATTGCCTAACTTCCCATAACTTGGAACTATGATTGTGTGCCTCTGAGCTGAATCAGGATTTAGATCTGGGTGTATGTAGAGTGTTTACTTCCAGAGTAGAACATATATATCCACAGGTTTGTTACAGAAATTCCAAGTGTGGAAGGAAGAAAAGACTGCCTCCCTATTTTTAATTTCTTCTTTTAAAACACATCTTCCAGCCAGGAAATTCACACGTTAGTGTTTGCATACCAGCTAGCCCCTCTTTTAAGCATAGAAATCAATTTGTATTTTGGTGTCTTAGAGAGAGAGAGATAGGAGGCAGTTCAGTTTTTTGAAAACAGCATGTTCTTGGGCTCACAGGAGGAAAGAAGAATGCTCATAATGGAGAACTGGCTACTGAATTGGTTACATGTTGTACATTTTTTATAAAGTTTAATGGAGCTGGGTGTTGGGTTGCATTCCAGAGTGCAGAGCTGAAGACAGTGCCTATAAAAATAAGCATGAAGGCCAGTTTAATTGGATTTAGGCCAAATATTCTAATAATTACCCTAGGATTTTGCAGTAATCTTGTGTTGAGTGGTTTTGGGCGCTCTGTGCATAATAGACGTGTGTTGCTTGAAAATGAGAAACTCGGAGTTCAGTTATGTCTAAAAATGGCTGGTGTGAGTATGAGTCTGCAATTTTTTTTCCCGCTAAAAAGCTCCAGTTTTTGGTAAATATTTTTGGCAACTTTTAGATCAAATTTTGCATCTAGTAAGTTTACCTCCCTTTTTATTCACATCCTTGCACACATTCATGTGAGCAAAGTTCTACTGGAACAGATGTTTACAGAAAGTACATTCCAAACTTGAGTTTCTTTTAATCAACCAAATGCATTTCATGGTGAAACTAACTTATTTGTTTTTATGAGGCAGAAATTGAAAGAAACTAATATGTAATTCAGTTGGCCAGTCACATAGCTTGAGTATCTGATCAATAGTACTGGGTACTTGGAGATTCCAGTGAATAGTTTGTGAACAGCTCGCAGGCTAAAGTTTGTTCACACGAACAACTTCATTGAACAACTTCAGACTGAACAAATTCATAAAAATGGTAATTTGGGGGATGGGAGCTTTATTCCCAAATACATTACTGTGAATTGTTCATCCAGTTCCTAACAGTAACTTCCTCTTATATTCTGGCATGACTGACACATAGCTTATTCTGTTAGTGGTTCACTGGATGACAAAACTTGGTTGAGTATTTGTTTGCATGCAAAACTGAAACCTCATTCCTGGGCTAGTTTTTTCTTTTAGTGAGGAAAAAACCAGAAATGTGAAGGGCAAAGGGAAATCATTGACCAGGGGCCAGGTGCATTTATGCTTGTGGGTGTCTTAACAGGGCCTGATCTCGGCCTACTTTTCTGACTGGGTTGGGCTCTGAGTATTCCAGGCTTTCAAAGTCTGTATTCCAGGTGCATCATTTAAATGGCATTTGGGGCCATGTGCTAAATCAGCAGCCACCTTTATTTCAGTTCCCAAAGCATGCTGCCTTGATCAAGGCTTCCCTGAGACTCGCTGCCCTGTCTACTCATTCATAGATCTGCCAAAAGTTCAAAATGACTTCAACCCCTAATACTTGTAGTTTGTCTGCTTGTGTAGTTTGAACATTGTTCTCTTCCTCTTTGAATGAGGAGAAATTGCTTACACTTAGGAAGAGTATGTTAATACAAGAATGAACCCCTTTTTTCTGTAATAAACTTCCCTTAATAAATTTTGGTGTAAGATATGCAAGCAGACTCTTGTGACCTATTGATCTGTTTATTGATGTTAACTCCCAATTCACTGTACCATATATCAGCCAATTAGGGTGCAGTGAATGCTGTACAGTTTCCGATGCATACTGTACAGTTTTTTGCAGTTCTGCAATTCAGTGCACTCTAATTTGTGTCAGAGTTGCATAATTATTTCATGTTTCTTAATATTCATGTAGCATGTGATTCATTATGGTATAATTAGATGTCTTTTACTAGCCAATCAGATTAGACATCTGTATAAACACTATACGGTTATTCTCAAACCATATTGTGAATATACAGACCTTTCTTCTTTGACTACATGAATCCATCTGCACTAATTTGCTCCTGTAATAGGAATTAACAAGTTGTTAATCAGCAACAAAGATGATGACTTAGTTTCACTCCTTTGACTGAAATAAACTCTAACCTTTTAAAGGCAAAACTGTAGGGCTGGAAGAGGGACCTCAAGAGGTCATTTAGTCCAGCCTTTTTCCCTGAGGCAGGATCAAGTAAACCTGAACAGATGTTCATCTTATCTTTTCTTAAAAATCTCTGATGGCTATTCCAAAACCTCCTTTAGAAGCCTATTACAGAGCTTAGCTATCTTTATACTTAGAAAGTTTTCCCTAATATCTAACCTAAATCTCCCTTGCCGCAGATTAAACTGATTGGCTCATCCTACCTTTAGTAAACATGGAGAACAATTGATTGCCGTCCTCTTTATAACAGGACTTAATATATTTGAAGACCATTTATCAGGTCCTTCCTCAGCTGCCTTGTTTCAAGACTAATCATGTCCAGTTTTTAATCTTTCCTCATTGGTTGTGTTTTCTAACCCGTTCGTTATTTTTGTTGCAATATTCTGGACTGCCTCCAATTTATCCACATCTTTCCTAAAGTGTGGGGCCCAGAGCAAGACAGTCAGTACTCCTCCTGCTGAGGCCTCACCAGTGCCAATAGAGTGGGACAGTTACTTCTGTGTCTTACATATTACACTCCTGTTAATATACCCCGCCATGATGATAGTGTTTTTCACAGCTGCAGCACATTACTGACTCGTATTCCATTTGTGATTCACTATAAACCTGAGATACTTTTCTCCTGTATAACTGCCTAGCCAGTTATTCCCTATGTTATAGCTGGGCGTTTGATTTTTCCTTCCTATGTTTAGCACTTCGCACTTGTCTTTATTGATTTTCATTTTGTGGATTTTAGAATAATTCTCCAATTTATCAGGGTCATTGTGAATTATAATCTTGTCCTCCAGAGTGCTTGCAACTCCTCCTAGCTTGGCGTTTTCTGCAGATTTTATAAGCACACTCTCCTCTCCTTTATCCAAGTCATTAAAGAACATATTGAATAGTACTGGACTCAGGATGGACCCCTGTAGGACTCCACTAGATATATCCTCACAGTTTGACAGCAAATTATTAACTGCTTTTTGAGTATGGTCTTTCAGGCATTTGTGTCCTCTTCATCTGGACCACATTTCCCTAGTTTGCTTGCAAGAATGTCATGTGGAGCGGTGTGAAAAGCCTTATTAAAATAAAGATATCACAGCTGTAGTTCCCCCCTTCCCACCCCAGCCCACTAGGCCAGTACTGTCAAAGTAGGAAGTTAGGTTGGTTTGGCATGACTTGTTCTTGACAAATCCATGTTGGCTGTTACTTATTACTAAGGTTAAGATTTTGTCACGGTAGTCATGGATTCCGTGACTTCCAGAGACTTCTGTGAAATTACCCTCTTCAGTTTCTGCCCTGTGCCCCAGAATATGGGGCGGAAGCGGTCAGCTGCTGCAGGGGCTGCTGCTCCGAATTGCTTCCGGCAGGGGATCGGCTGCAGTTAGCCGCAGCAGGACCCCCCCGGCTCCAAGCTGCTGCGGGCAGCAGAGACCTGCCAGTGATGATTCTGCTACTGTCCTCGGGGCAGATGTGGGGAAACCAGACCCTGAGCTGCTCTGGGTGGTAGAGATCTGGTGTTGGGGACCCCGTGGCTCCAAGCTGCTGTGGGTGGCCGCTCAGCCATGAGCCGGGTGGGTGGCAAGGGAGGCCCCTGAAGCCCTGTCAGCCTCCGCAGCTCCCAGTTGCTGTAGGGGACCCCACAGCCCTGACCCGCATTAGGCTGCAGGGATACCCCACAGTTGTCAGCCCCCACAGCCTCCAGCATCAGCGGGCAGACCCCTCAGCCGTTAGCTGCGGAATGGATCCTGGAGCCCTGAGTCACCACAGGGGAGCCGGGAGCTGCAGTGCTCAGTAGGAGGGCCCGGAACTGCTCACTGCAATTGCTGGACCCCCCTTCTCCCACAATGAGGCTAGGGTTCTCATCCTCTCCCCTTGGGCATTTGGTCAGCCCCGCCCCTATCTTTAGTAGAAGTCATACAGTTCACAGGCTTCCATGAATTTTTGTGTATTGCCCGTGACCTATCTGTGATGACTTCTAAAAATAACCATGACAAAATCTTAACCTTACTTATTACCCTATTATCCTCTAGTACTTACAAAAAGATTGTTTAATAATTTGTTCCAGCACCTTTTCAGGTGTCAGCCTAATGTTGATTACAGGTCCTCTTTGTTCCGCTTTTTAAAGGTAGGTACTAGATATGCCCTTCTCCAGTTCTCTAGGACACAGCCAGTCCTCCATGAGTTCTTGAAGATAATCACTAATGATTGACAGTGAGCGTCCTGTGGCACCTTAAAAGTTGCCAAATTTATTTGGGCATAAGCTTTTGTGGGCAGAAACCCCCTTCATGCATCCGTCAAAATCTACAATTTTTCACCTTTCTCTTGCATCTAATGTATTTAAAGAACCTCTTACTGTCTTTTATGTCCCTTGCTAGTGTAACTCATTTTGTGCCTTCGCCTTTCTGATTTTGGGCTTACATGCTCGTGCTATTCTTTTGTACTCATCCGCAGCAATTTGTCATTGTTTTCACTTTTTGTAGGATTCTTTTTTGATTTTCAGGTCATTAAAGAGCTCTTGATGGAGCCATATTAGCCTCTTTCTATTTTTTCTGTCTTTCTTTTGCATCGGGATAGTTGCCGTTATATCTTTAATTCTCTGAGAAGCAGCCAGCTCTCCTGAATGCTTTTTCCCCTCAGATTTTCTTCCCATGCCACCTTACCTGCCAGTTCTCTGAATTTATTAAATTCTACTTTTTTGGAGTCCATTTTCTTATTCTGCAGCTCTCACTCCTTCCTTTCCTTAGAATCATGAAATCATCATTTCATAATCACTTTCACCTGAATTGCATTCACCCTTTAGATTTGCAACTAGTTCCTCCCTGTTAGTCAGGTTACTTTCTCCACTTTGTGAAACAAGGTGGTGTTGGACATTTTGCCATACTGTTTTTCCAATAGATGTCTTGGTAGTTAATCCTTTATTACCAGCGGGTGTTGGGTTTTGGATCATTTGTTCTAAAATACTCCTCCTGATTCTGTTGTCTAGAGTAGACTCCTTCCATAATGTCACACTTGGTTTTATTTGTTTTTTCCTCCTTTTAACTTTACTGGACAAAATAAAAAAGGGGGGCAAACAATATAGGTCTGTCAGATTTCTTAGGAGAGGAGTGAATAAAATATTGAGCCCTGTACCTCAGTCCTTTCTTCCATCCATCTTTCTTCAGTCCTGTTACTTTCCCTCCTACCCCCACCCTTTCTTTACAGGTAAGTAAAGATTTTCTTCCCATAATGTAATATAGATTTTCTTTTTTCCATTACCTTGTTTCCATTTGTTTGTTGGAGTAATCTCAGTCCTCTCCTCCTATTCAGATCTGAGCTGCAATATTAAACTAATACATTACTGTTCAGCAGCGAAGAGCCTTGCTAACCTGTAAGAAAGGGAAGGGTGGGAAGGTGGAAATGAGAGAGGACCACAAGATTTTTCTAACTTATAAATAGTTTATATTTCAGCAGTTAGGCCATTTCCATGGGTTCAAATGCTAACAGATATCAGATATAATGTTCTCCCTCTCACTTCATCATCTATCTTTTTTTTTTAAATCCTAAAACAGGATTTCTCTCTGGGTTTCCCAATGCATTTAGTGTCTGTTTTGAATTGTTTATGCATTGTGTGTGTGTGTATAAGCTCCACTGAGCAAGAATTAACTTGTTTGGTGCTGAACATATGTTGTCGTTTTACTTTCATTTGAAACTTGCATATTTGATGTTCCAGTATAATAACTTGAGGGGGCTTCCTGTTTGAGATAATAGTGGTAACCTAGGTTGAATAAGTAGTCATACATTCGTGGCTTGACTTGCAGTATGGTTATCTCAGAATTTGAGGGGGCTTCCTGTTTTTCATTTTTTTTTGCCTTATAATGTAGCCTGTTTTTAAGTGAAGTTTTACTTTTTCATTCCGCTCTATGTATATCTCTGTGCTAGCCATTTTGAAATGTTCAGGACTTTTCCTATGTTGCTGTCTGCTGTTCCCATGTTGTCTGCTGTTCCCACGTTGTCTGCTTTTCCCATGTTGCTGTCTGCAAGGGTGTGTGTCTCAGTACTCATTCCTGATGTGTCAGGCATTTCATCTGGAAAAGAAGTGGATCTGTGTTCTCTTCCTGTGTCTCTACTCGCTCTCTGAGTCTGAGCATAACTGTCTATTGCCACCGTGAAGAACAGAGCAGTATGATTATTAACTCCTATTCTTATTTTCTCAATGGAAACAATTAATTGTATTTTGAAACAATGGCAGTGGCTCATGAGGTTCCGTTTTAAGCCTGGTTTTGATTCACCTTCTAACATTGACACACAGTCAGAACTGACTCAGAGCTGGTAAGTTTTATTTGGAGTAGAAGTAGAAATCCTCTGTAAAATTTGAAGAGATACAAGGCTAGCTAATAGTTCGGATTTTGTCTCGTAATAGCTCTGAGTTAGGATGCTGTAAAATAGATATGTTAAACTTACAAGTTCCAAAATTCTTCTAACTTTTATCCCCACTTTGTAGGAAAAAAAAGCTGTGATCTGGTGTTCAAGATCAAAATTTAATTTAATGAATTTAATAAAATGATGGCCACTTCAGTAATGTCAGGGAATTTGTGCTTAGGATAGAGTCAGATGACTGCTGGAGACTTTAACTTTCTTTTAGGGGGAAAAAAGACCTCTTTGGTACCCTTTTTTGTACAGATAGACCTTAAAGTGTAACCTAAACCCTAGGAAGGCTTGGTAATAGAGAAGGTAGCCTTTTTAAAATAATCCTAAGGCATTTCAAGGGGGGCTGTTGAGTTACTAAGGCTCACAGGGGACTCAAGGCACTTGTAGGTAGTGTGAGCCCCTGATAAGTCTCAAAGCTTGGTGATGGCTTGATACAGCTTGCTCTGATGGAGCAATATGTCACAGTTGCAGGGCCAACTGCACCTCTGTCCCCTTCATGATCTGAGTGCACCCCTTCAGGTATCAGGCCTGCTGCCTTGACCTCTTCTGAGGCAGATGCATGCAGTTTGCCCAGTCTTAGATCAGGCCCTGGGCTACAGAACTCAGAGAATCCACCATGCTTACCTAGAAGCTTCGACTGGGTTCAGCACCTGTGATTCTTCTCTTTTGGGTCAGTAGAGTGACCAGACAACCACCTTAAACCCAAGTGTTGTTTAATCTCAAGAACAAAATATCTAAAGAGAAGGATTTTTAAAAATACAGTTCATACACCTGGCTATTGCCCATAGGTTTCCCATCCTCTGATTACCATGTAACCGAGTACCATGCCTGACTACTTCAGACACCTCGGCAGGAGTGGTTGTTAGTCTGAACAGCTCCTCAACAACCATCACAACAGCTACCCCCTTTAGAGATGGAGGGGGCTGCTCTTTATCCAGCCACAGATCCTTTTCATCTTCTGCTTTCCCAGCCTTGGCTCTTCATGGCCAAACAAGTTCTAGAACTTGGCTGGAGTCAGGAGGTACAATATTCCTATTTAAAAGCTTGGGCATTGTCTTTTAGTGGTGCTGAAGTATTTGATGGGAAGGGAAAGGGATAGGCAATTTCTCAAGCCATTGTCTTGCTTCCAGCTTGCTTTTCTAACAGCCCCCTACTAAACTAAACCAACATATTCATACAGTAGCCACCCAAATAATCAGATCACATTCACCCTACCCCTGCACAGAGGTGGGGCCCACAGAAGCTGAGCTGCATCTCTTCAGGATTGGAGAGGTGCATTAGTGAATGGGTCTTTGATACCATCAGGATTATTTTTGGGGAGGGAGAGGTGGGGAAAACTAGAAAATTTCTCCTCAGACATTTCATTAATGTGAGGATAAAATTATATTGTGGTGTGAGTGCATATTACCAGATAAGAAAATGAGGGTAAAAACCCTTCCAAATGTCAGAAACCCAGGAAATGCAGAGTTAAGGCAGCACTTTGTCCTTTGATGTTGACTTTTTAATTAGCTGACCTACTCTTCTGTAGCCCTTCTGTACTCTGTGTGAGTGAGAATGTGGGGAGTGAACAGGTGAGCCTGCACTCTGATCACTCAGAGATGGTCATTAGTTCCCCTTGAGAAAGCTGATGGAGGCAGTCAATCAGACTGGCTGTCTGGGATAAGGAACCCATTAGCCCATCAGCCCAAGGCTGATAAGGAGGCAGGAAGGAATTCCCATGGGGTGGGGGGAGGGAGGGAGAGAGGACCAGAGCTATTTGACTTCAGCAACACAGAGGCCTCAAAGGAGGGAGATTTCTGTTCCCCTCAGGTCCTTCAGAGAGGACCAAAAAAGCCCTGTAAATAGATTGCTGCCTGGAGATTGTTGTGGAAATGGTGGCGAGATCTTAAAAGGATATGGCAAAGACACAACCACTGGAGTCCATGCTGTTTCTGCGGGAAGAAGGCAGGAGAGCAGCCATGCCCCAGGACATTCTGCATCATTTCCCTCCCCCATTTCCTTTCTTTTCTGGTTCTCAGTCTTTTTTCATTATTCTCCTCCCCTTTTTTAATTTAATAAATGCCATAAATTAACTGCATAATTTTTAAATGCCAAAAAATCTGCTAAGCACTTTGAAAATAAGTAAATAAATGGTTTTCACCTTGCAGAACTTTAAATTAATTTCATATCATTAACCTAAGTTCTGGTAAAATGATGGGTATTTTTACATTCTATTTCTACCTAAATAATGGCAAACATTCTGGCCCAAACACACTTTTAACTTTTCCATTTAAAGTTTTCCACCCATTGTTGCTTGTTCATATTGAGTGAAGAAGTTTCTTGGAACAGACTCTAACCAATCTACAATTACATATCGGTCCCTTCCATCCCTAAAGTCTGAGTTTACTGTTTATGAAAACACAGTTCTTTATTTATTTTTAAAAAAAGTTAGCAAACTTTTATTTTCAGATGTGTTTAGATGATGTTTTCTTTTGCATTGCTTGATTCTTCTTTGGCTTGACTGTCGTGCCTCGTGCACTGCATGTTGCGCTTTTAATTAAGAGTACTGTGTATAGAATCTATATTTATTTGTATAAAAAGACATAATTTAAAAATATCTTCAGCTGTAGTCCTGAAATGTGTATTGTTGGAGCCAATCCAGATAATGCACTTGATCTATTTTGTTAAAACTGGCATTAGAATCTGTCAGGATGGTCATGAGGTTAGTAAAAATGTAACCTTGCAGCAGAAAGTGTTTTGTACTCTTCAGAAAATGTGTGAAATAGGATAGTGTGCGTGCATGAATTTTCCCCAGAGCTTGTTTCATCTTGCCCATTATGTGCCTTGTCTGAGGGCAATGCTTTACTCCCACTCCAGTGCTTGGATCTACAACAGGCGGCAAAATGAGTAAGGGTTCAGTCCCACTAGTTGCAGACAACCCATAATTCTCCTTGACTTCAGTGATAGGAGGTGAGGATTCTTAGCTCCCAAGGTTCAGCCATAAATGATGAGCTTTCAGTAATTTCCTAAAGGTGGGGCAGACTGTGACTCCCTCCCTTCCTTCTTTCAGTAAGTGGCTATGCATCTCTACACATTATGTATTGCTTGGGTGACGCTTGGTCATGTAGGTATTTAAATGACCCCCTCCTGGTGGTAGTTAGGCGGTGGTGGTTTGATTTTTTGTTTTTGTCCCTTGGATTGTGGTATTTTGAGTAGGAGATAATCCTCCGTAAATTCCTGATGCTTTTTGCTTCACAATTCCATTCCTTTGTCTAAGTTGACTGTCTTTCCCTAGGTTCTGTTTTGAATCTTTCTCGGTGCTCTTCTACAAAATTTACTTGTCCAGTCTATCTCCAGGGTCAAGTTTTATGCGTGGCAGGGCTGCGTGTCATGGCCAGCTGTCTTAAACATGTATGGTAGTGTGTCCTTAAAACCAGGCAGGTATATTTTATTCCTCTATTTGTGTAGCCAGTCACAACACATGCGTTTTGTGTTCTGTATTTTGCTTAGGGCTGAAACCTGGTCGGCAGATTAGTGGCTTTAGTCAGGGCATTTTAATCATCATGAGGGGGGGAGTAGTGTTTTGGTAGAATGTCAAACATGTCATATATTTCTTCAGCTGCATAGTGAAAGGAGGACTGCCTTCTACAGTTCAGGGTGGTTTTTTATAGCCAACATCTTGTCTACAACCCCATTTTTTTCATCTCCATGCAACTGCACCACATCTTGGGCTTGTTTCAAATGTTGACAATACAGATAAAGCTGCTACCTTTTTTCCTTCTGTTGGTTACATTAATTCTTGTCACCAAGGCAAATCACAGTGCTTGACAGCTGGTAGGCTTAGCAAATGGACCAGAGCTGCTGCTATTCTATGCCATCTTCCATGCAACTGGGGAATAAAGGGAGGTGAAGTTTTATTATGGCATTGCAGACAGCAGACAACCTCAATAAAATGCATATTTGAACAAACAGCATAACTAATTTTAATTTTTTTAAAAAAAAATTCTGTTGAAGTATTAACTCAGTCACTAAAATTTACTTATAAAAATGAGATTAAAAAACTTCCATTGTTGAACAAAACTGGAGTTTATAATTTGACCAAGGTTCAAGGAACTGAGACTTGGACCCAGATCCTGCCCGCATGTAAGCACATGCATAGCTTCTGCTATTTAGTAGGCCGATGGACTTGCACAATAACATTCATGTGGATGAAATTGGCAGGATCAGGGGTTTAGTAGTTTAGGCAAATGAAAATGAAACTATTAGTATTGGAAATACACCATTACAACTTGGATTTACAAACAAGCAGAACAACAATAAATCAAAATATTAATCTGAGCCTTAATTCTGGAATTACTCCATGCAAGTCTTGGTCAGGCTTTTGTAGGATATATATTAACCCTTTTCATTTCACTTAATGTTTTTAGTGGAGTGTCAGGAACTGCTCAGAATAAAAGCAATTCTGTACACTTAGGCCTTGTCTGCAGAGGGCAACTATCCCATATGTGTAGTTAGAATTGGCCTGTATTCAAGTGGCAGATGTTAGTGTCCACATTAGCAAATCTTCACTTGAATTTCTCTCCCACTGTGCACAACAACGTCGAGTTCAGTGGGTATCAGAGCTCACTCCAGCTCTGTCATGCCTCAGCAGCAAGTGACCTCCATAGCTCTCCCACTAGGTTCTGTGAAAAATCCTTTTGCCTTTCTTGCCTGCAGATGTCCACAGTGGTTTCCTGCAGTCCCCGACCTCTCACGAGCTTCTTGCCAAGGCTCCTCTTATATTCCTTCCCCAGCCCTCTGCCTGGAGAGAGACTGCCCTCCCCTGGGGTCAGGGGTGTGCCCAGAAATTTAACTTGGAGCACTTCTGGAGCTCGTTTTCCTCTCCCCCTTCCGGAGCTTGCCGCTCCCCCCCCGCCCCGCCCCGCCCCCCGGGCCAAAGGAGTTCTGTGCCCCCAATGATTATTGAGGGGGCCATGTCCCTGCTTGCCCTTCATTTTGCACGCCCTGCCTGGGAGTAGGGTGTCTTTCTCAAAGCAAGAGGGAGCCCGTGTGTATCCTGTCTTACAGCAGTTTGGGTAAAAGGGATATACCAGTCAAGCAGGGCTGGGCCAACCTCTTAAAGGGCCAGCATGTTGTTACACTCCCCTACCCAAGCTGCCATAACTTTTGTCTTCCCTTTCATTCCTAGAAAAATAAAGAAATTGAGTGTCTTTGAAAATTAGATTTCCCAATGCTGACTTTAAACAGACATTAGTCCCATTATTTTCTTACATACCTTTGCCAATCCAGTCTTGTACAGCAAAATTCTTCCCATTTCCAGTCTTAACTTCTTGAGTCAATAGCAATAAATTGTCCACATTGTGTTCTGACTTGGTTGACGTAAACATTGGTGAACTAAGTACCATATGTATTGATATGATCTGGTCAGAATTTGAATTCCAGTTGCAAGAGGTGAAATGCTGGTGTAATATAAGGCTGCTGCTGTGGATAATTGATTTTATTATATAGCAATCAGAAGCCCAAATCCAATCGAAACTCGATTCTAGTAGGTGTTGTGGAACATAAATAATGAACTTTTTCCTATTATGTTTTAAGACTGCGTGCAACAAGTGGGTGTAACAGATGGGGATTTAGGTAACTATAGGTCATGAAACCAAGTTACAAGAGAACATAAGGCCTTGTCCAAGCTCACAGAAGAAGTCTGTGGCAAAGCCAAGAATGAAATCCAGATCTGGTGGCTGAATTCAGTGGTTTAATCATGACACCAATCCTTTGGGCTTTCAACTTAGTATAAGAACACCCAGAAAATGAAGAGTATTTTTTTAATCTTTTGGGTGCCACAGTGTTTTCTCCCACTAGTCCAGGAATTCTGTTTTCATCACTAGAATCTTACTGAATTCATTACATGCTGAAGGGATTAACCCATTTGCTTATTTGCTTATATTAGTATTCTGGTGGGAAAGAAGATATGTGGTGTTCACCCTGGTTATGTGGAATCAGATCAACCACCCGTGGTAAATGACTACTGAGCATCTTGCTTGTGGCACTGGCATACATTTCAAAGAAAAAAAGAGGAAATTTTTAAGCTCATCTAAGCCATTTTGTATCCAAGGCAATGATTTCTTGGCATACAGAGTTTTTAAAATAGGCATATGTAGGTGTATGTCTTTGTCTGTATATAGTTGCTTGACCTTTTGAAGTATTGGTTATTTTAGAATTATACTGTCTTGTTTTGTACATATGTGACAATGAACTGCTGACTTCTATTCCCGAAACATATAATTTAAGCAATGCTTAACTATGCAAGGCCAGTTCTAAATAAATGTTCTTTAAATATTTATTTTAAAAACTAAAAAATCAAAATTTTCTCCCTTCTATTAATCCTTCCTTACCTTGGCATCCTAAAACTTTTAAAGGAACTCAGCAGTTAAATTGCATAGTATTAAAGTGGTGAAATAGCTTAAATGGCTTCCTTTCTCCATTTCTTGAGGACCCTTGTTGATGATACAATGTATATGAAACTGAATTCCTTCAAGACCTGCCTACCCACTGATCTCTCCTTGCTGCCTTTTGGCAATGTGGGATCTATTGGTATTAGTAACCTTCTATAATTCTTTGAGATATGAGAGGAAGCTTTAAATAATTCACCAAGGAAGAATCTTAAATGGGGAGTCTGTATGTAACACAAACAGATTAGAAATGACCAGAAAACAGTCTTGCAATCTTACCCTCCTGTGAAAAACTTTGAAATTTTCCCCCTCCCCTCCTCTCCCCCCTCACAAAAATTTCTGCACCCTCTACACCTCTCCAAAAAAACCAAAACAACAACAAAAAAAGAGTACATCCTGAATCAGGCTAAAAGGTTTTTAAAAAAATTTGAAACTTTTTTTGCAGGAGGGAAAGACTGAAAAGATTCTGTTTTGGGAGAATGGAATTTTTTTTGGAATGCTGCTGCCTGTCTTCTGAGGGGGGCTGCCAGAGAGCTTGGAAGTCCTAGGAGTCCAGGCAACCAGGGTTCCCGTGTTCCCCAGTTGCCGAAGAACTGGGAAGGCAGGCTGGCGACGTGGCAGTATACCAAGCATGTTTGCCCTAAGTTTCAATCTGCTTGTCCACATGGGACATTACTGCACGCTCTGGAACTTTCAGGGTGCTGTAGCAGGGTCCATAAAGGACGTTACTGTGCAGCAAGCTAGTGAACTGTATGTTCACACCTTGGCTTGCTGCGCAGTAATGTCCTGTTCAGACAAGCCCATTGAAGTCAACGTGTTCCTGCAAAACGTTGATTTTGATGAAGTGGCATTTTCTGAAGGGAAGAATACTCCGTTGATAAATATCTGACTAGCTCTAAAACAGATGAAGTATGAGTTTATTTAGAAATAGTAAGTCTTGCACAGTTAGTGAAGTATTACTTTTCAGTGCAGCAGTAGTTGTGTAATGAATTGTCAACAATGGGTTTCTAACGTTTCATTCTGTGGGCAACAAGCATTGCAAAGATAAACTACAAGAGTCTCTAGAAGATGCAAAGTGAAACTTCCTGTTTATCTTATGCAGTGCCATTTGTGCAGCTCCAGTTTAAATGGGGTGGAAGATGCTGGAATCATTTATCACGGGTTTACAACTTTGCTATACAAAAGTGTTGAAACTTGACATTCAAAGTTTCTGCTTAAGAGTGAACTTGGTTTTTTGCCAAATGGTAAATATTTAAGTTTTTGCGGGGGGAAAGCATTTAATTGTTTTGGTGTCTCTGTATAAATCAAAAAATGACTGATTTAAAAAAAACTAAATCTGGCATAAGAGCACAATGAAGGACGGTATCAGTCTGGACATGAAGGCCAACACATAAAGTAAGGCCAGAGAGGAAGGGTGGTCCAGTGAGTAGAGTACTAATCTGGGATGGGGGAGACCAAGGTTCCATTCCCTGTTCCACCTATGTGTGTGTAATTGTTGTGTATATAAGACAAAGCCCCCTGGTCACCCTAGCTCCACCACAGACTTACCAGGCAAATCACTTAGGCCTGGTCTACACTGCCAATGGAGGTTGACGTAATGCTGCTTACGTCAACCCCCTAAAGTATGCGTCTCCACTGGCACGTCAGTTCTGCTGACCTAAATCTTGGTAAAATTCGACTTAATAAAACCACCTCCATAAGTGGCGTAGCGCTGAAGTCGAATTCAGTGTGTTGAATGAGAGTCAGTGTAGGCAGAGCGCAATGTAAATCGACGTCGTTGGCCTCTGGGAGGTATCCCATAATGCTCTGTTGTGACTGCCCTGCACATTTGCACTCTGCTGCACTGTGGCCACATAAGCAGGAAATAGCTTCTCCCCACAAGCCCAGTGAAATTTTGAATTCCCATTTCCTGTTCAGTCAGTGTGGAGAGAGCTTGCCAGCACAGCTGATCATGATGACTACATGCTCCAGTGTGGAGCTGACCTGTGGTCTCAGATCACATTGGTCTGTGGAGCGAAGAGTCTGTTCTGGCTCAGCTCCAAGCCAGGAAAAGCAATTTGGACATCTATGAGAAGATATCTTGTGGCATGTTGGAGAAGGGGCACAACAAGGATGTACATCAGTGCTGCAATAAGATCAAAGAGCTGAGGCAGGCATTATCAGAAAACTAGGGAAGTAAACAGCTGTTCTGGATCCTCACCCAAAACATGCCGCTTTTACAAGGAGCTGCATGAGATTCTCAGCCGTGATCCCACCACTGTGCTACTGCGCAGCGTTGATACATTTGGGGAATCCAAGTCCAGGATGGAGAAGGAGGAGGGGAATGATGAGGAGAACAGGGAGCAGGTAAGTGTGGCATCCCTTCTCCCTGAAAGCCAGGAGTTGTTTGCAACACAGAAGCAACCCATCCGGACGCAGGAAACTGAGACTGACCAGGATGCTGGGGAAGGAACATCTGGTGAGTTTGTTCTGCAATTTGCATGTGTTTGGCTATATCCCCTGTTCAAAGTCTTGCACCAGTGGGGAAGAAAAATGGGGTGTGTAGAGGTGGGTGTGTGTAGAGGTGGGGCAGTGCTTCCTCATAGTTGGTGTGGTTAAGCACTGGGTTCATCCCGGAAAAGATTATTTATGTGCATAGCGATGTTCCAACAATCCTTTCATGCAGGTACTCTGCAATCCTTTGTAGAAGGTTTCTTGGAAGGGCAGCCTTATTTCTTCCACTGTGATAGGACACTTTCTCCTGCCACTTCATTATTAACTGTGCAGGCATCATTGTGGAACACAGCATAGTAGCATAAGGGCCAGGCCTGTAGCCAGATGCTTGCAGCAAATCCTCCCTTTCCACCTCTTTGATCCTTAGCAGACTGATCTCACTCATGGTTACCTAGGGAAGATGGAACACATTTACAGTAGCCGACCAATAAAGTTTTTAAAAGTGTGTTATTGCACAGCTGGGAATGGTTTCTTGGGTCGGCCCACCGCAAGTCCTTAAGCAGGACATTGTTGCTGTGGCCCTTGGGTATCCACAAATGGATTCCCATTTTTTTACTTCAGAGACAGTTAACCCATACACAGCCCTCACTCTTTCTTCTGCCTGTTAAAAGCCTGATCAATTGGAAGCCCCACGTCCATGCTACTCTAGGGAGCATGGATCTGTGCAGCATGGGCCCCAGGGATTTCACTAGCACAGATGCACTCGCCCCTTGCTTACAATGGTTGGAATGGTACTCCAACCTCTGCAACAGTCAGGCAATGGAATGCGGTCATAGTCTTCCCTTGGGAACGTTCAGAGGACTTATTTTTACATTGTAACATTGCTTTTCATTCATGGAATGAGTTAATAATGGGTACCTTGTGCTTTGCTTCCCTCACAGGGGCAATGTGGCCTTCAACAGTCCCACCGTCTCATACTCCAGCAGAGTGCCTGCTGCAGATAAGAAAGCGGAGGAAACCCCCCCCGGGATGACATGTTTAATGTTTGCCAAACTGGACATGGACAACAGGAAGGCAGCACAGGAGTATGACCGTTCAACACAAGAAGAGATGCTGCATATAATGCGGGATCAGTCAGACATGTTGAGGTGTCTGGTTGAGCTTCAGGAAGCGCAGCAGCAAGAGAGACTTCGTCCACAGCTCCTGCAAAATTGCGCTAATGCAGTCTTTCCTAGCCCCCACCCCAAAGCGGTCTAGGAGGAGGTTGAACAGGGTGCAGTATGTGCTGCACTCCTGGCTGGTTGAGGTGAGCAGAAAGAGACGATGGCCTCTTTAAGGAGTGAGGATGTGTGATTCTTTCCAGTGTGTACAGCCAAAAAGGGTTGTGTACTCCTGGCCCCACAAAATGCAAGCAGAAAATTCCATTCTATTCCATTTTCCTCCCCATGTGAACAAGCACCAATAAAGAAAGTACTGCTTTCCAATTCATTGCTCTTAATTTATATATAAAAAGGGAGTAAAGGGAGGGAGACTGGAAGGGAGGGGAAGAAATGGATTGGAAGGGGGGATTGTAGGAGAAAACAGACTGCATCACATTTCATTACTGTTTGTTTATGGATAAGAAGGGAATAAAGGGTGGGGGAAGGAAGGAGAGACTGGAATGGTGGGTGAAGCGGGGGACTGCTTTGGTCGGGGATGGGTAAGGGATGCGAAGTAAAAGCCCAGCACAGATAAGCAACGAACGTTACTGTTGTGTCTCATGGCAAAAGCAGTTTTTCAATGCTTACCTGAGGCGCAGCGCTCTGCAATTGGTTCTGTGTTGCAGTGGCATCTAGCTGCTCAAAATTTGGGGCCAGCCTATCTGTCTCCACAACCCAAGCCAAAGGGAACTTCTCCCCCTTTGTGTCTCAGATGTTATGGAGCACACCGCAAGCCGATAACTATTGGGATGTTTTTTCACTGAGGTTTAACCTAGTGAGCAGTCTTCGCCAGCACACTTTTAAATGTCCAAATGCACATTCCACCACCATTTTGCACTTGCTGAGCCTATTATTAAAATATTCCTTCTCGCTGTCCAGGTGCCTGGTGTAGGGCTTAATTAGCCAATGAAGCAATGGGGGGCAGGGTCACCAAGGATCACTATTGGCATTTCAACATCACCAATATAGTATTTTATGGTCAGGAAAGAAAGTGCCCACCTGCATCTTTTTAATGGACCTGAGTTCCTTAAGATATGCATGTCATGCCCCTTTATAGACCACCCCACACTGATGTCAGTGAATCATCCCCTGTGATCCACAACGGCTTGCAATGCCATTGAGAAGTATCCATTTCGATTTATGTACTCTGAGACAAGGTGGTCCGGGACTAAGATAGGGATGTGTGTGCCATCTATCGCCCCCCCCAAGTTTGGGAACCCCATTTCAGAAAAGGCTTCCACTATGTCCTCCACGTTTCCCAAAGTCACTACCCTTCTTAGCAGAAGTCTATTAATGGTGTGGCACACTAGAATCCCAGCTGCTCCCACGGTGGATTTACTGACTCCGAATTGATTCCCAACTCACAGGTAGCAGTCTGGCGTTGCTAACTTCCACAAAGTGATGGTCACTCTCTTCTCCACTGTCAGAGCTGGTCTCAAGTGAGTATTCATGCATTTCAGAGCTGGGGAGAGCTCTCCTCAAGTGCAAAGAAAGTGGCCTTTCGCATTCGAAAGTTCTGCAGCCACTGCTCATCATCCCATACCTTTGTAACAATGCGATCTCACCAGTCACTGCTTGTTTCCTGGGACCAGAAGTGGCACTCCACCGACTGAAGATAGCACATGACAGCCTACAGCAAACGGGAATTGTTTTGTTCTATGGCTTGTAGCAAGGCAGCCTCTCTAACATTGCAATTTGCAGTGCTGCAGCTCCTGTCTCGCCCCTGAAAATAGTGCAGAATAAGTCGTGAGGGGTTTGTGATGCTCACAATAATAGTGCGGAGCTGGGCGGACTCCATTCCTCTCAGACAATGGTATGCACGCGGCAGAAAGAGTTTGAAAAAATGGCACGAAAAGGAGATCATCTCTTTGTTTTGGACTGGGGCAAGAGTGCGGGCAAGGGGAGTACGTTGCATCCTGGGAGGACGACAACCTTCCCAAATGCCTCTGCGGCTAGTTGCACTGTGGGATAGCTACCCATGGTGCACTCTTTGCTTGTCAACCCAAGAATGGCTAGTGGGGATGCTGTTCCCCAATGCAATGAGCATGATGTGTTCATGCTCTTTTGACTTCTAAAATTCAGTGGGGGAATGTCAATTTAAAATAAATCGACTTCACTCCTCAGTGTAGGCATGCCATCAGTCTTTCTGTGCCACAGTTTCAATCTGTAAAATGGAGATAAGAGTACCTCCTTATCTCACAGGATAAAGCCATTAAAAATGTGAAGCTCTCCAAAACTGCAGTGATGGGGGACTATATAAGTACTACAGATGGAGAAGATACTAAAAAGTGACTGACTTTGGATGTCAGTGTTTTTGGGTATTCAACTGGTGATGCTTTAAAGGGACCTTGTTTTCAGACAGCATATGATCAGCCCTTTTCAAAACTAGGCCCGTGTCAATGTTAAAGTGGAGCACCTAAAATCCATGATCATTCTTTAAAGTCGTGGCTTGAAATCTTTTTTGCCACCCCCACCCCCCGTTTTTTTTGGTGACACAACAATACTAATACTTCTATATAGTGTTTTTATTGTTTTTGAATAGAGAACAACAAGGGTAACACCCACAACCCAGAGTGTGTGTATTCTGTGATTCTGCATTCACTAAATTTGCTATGCAATCCACTGCTTGCTGGAGAAACATAGTTCTTTTTATATTTAAATTGTCTAGTCCTCATGGCTGTGAAAAATGATACTGGAAACTTGAGTTTTAGTGCATGCTGAAGCAGTCTGTTCTTCTGTTGAGTTTTAGTGCATGCTGAAGCAGTCTGAGATGTATTTTGCAGAATTTCAAGTCTACCACACCAGAACATCAGAATCCAGCAATCTAGCAGTAGAATTTAGGTGGATTGAGCCTTGACAAAAGCCGGAAAATTTAAGTCAAGGTTGATGCTCTGATCTTCTGACCAGGTGTCCTGTTACATTGTATCATTGTGTGTTAAGAATGCTGCAACAAACAGACAAAACAGTGAGAGATAAGCCTGAACTGTCCCTGTTTTTGCTCTGAGTCTATCTGGGTCACTGCAACTACACAGAGATTTTGGAAAATAAAAGCTATACTTCAGGGTTGACATGAAAAACTAGAGAAGATTTCTGATTCATTTGAATCCCGACTTTACAAACCTCCCCATTTATAGCAGGTTGCTGGAGTCTAGTTGTCTTCAGGCTTCTTTAATGACTATCTCTTAAGTTCCTCTGAGGCTTCTAAGGCTACATCCACACTATTAGTGAGGGGTGTGATTCCCCTGCTCTTGTACACATACTTGCATTAGCTTTCGTCAGGCTACCATGAGTATAAATAGCAGTCTAGCCGGTAGCTGCAGTGGAGGTACAGCTGACTGATGCTGGGTGTGTACTTGGGATGGCTCCACCATCCCTCCACTGCCACTACCAGTGCTACTGTGGCTACATTGCTATTTATGCTCATGGCGGCTTGATGAAAACTGGCACGAGTATGTGTACATGAGCAAGGGAATCATACCCCCGCCTCATACTGTAGGCATAGTGTAAGTGTTTGAAGCTAAGCTCTTTCACAGCTATAGGAGGGCCATTGGACTGTAGCTCGGCTGATGCGCAGTTTTGCTGTAGACTTTCGTCCTCAGGAGTCCTTAAAGCTCTTGTGGTGTTTCAGTGTGTGTGGTTAGGTTAAGGGCGTCTCCGGACTGGATGCCTAGAGTTTCTGATCTATGGTCTTCTTTCTGAACTGAATGGGTGTCACCCAACCTATTGGATAAATTGGCTTCCACCGTGTGCTATATCATTTAAGCAATGTTAATACTGGAAATATTTGTAAGTAGCTGATCTGAAACACTTAGTGGAAACCTTTTGATACTCTGATCTTTAAGTACTGTTTGTGCAGCTTTAGTGTTTGTTTGGTCCCTGGAGAGAACATCATAAAGTATTAATGAACAATTGAGTAACTTATGTTCGTACATCGTATAACACAGTGCTCACCGTTTTATGCCAAATTCGCTTTACATGCATTCGCATATATAGTGGAGAAATTTGCTAACCGATGCACTGAATTAGTGAGGCTTTCTGTATTTAAAAAATAGTTAAATAATTATTTTCAGCTTGGCTTATTGGACTGAAATTAAACTAAGTTGTCTTGTTTTCTGTTTTAAATATTGAAAACTAGTTGGAATTGTGTAAAATCATTGAATAATTGTTTAGGAAAATACACAGAACTATTTCACTTTGATTTTGTACAAACACCCTTCCCTTATGCAGTACAGCAGAGCCCTGATAATTCTTTAACTAAATGGGGATTAATTTTTGTAACAGGGAGCAGTCTGCCTGTATAATGTAGAAGGAGCTACTTAGTCTGCCAGTTTTTATTCTTTGCATCTCTGTAGCATCTAGAAGCCCTTAATTGAGAGAGATTTTAAAAGGGGCTTTTAGTATATAAATGCATGTTTTGAATGTATTCATTGTAAAAACTGTAATTTTTTCTCAGCAAATGAATGTCTTCCTGAAATATAGAATTGAAGAATTAAATATAGCAGCAAAAATAGATTATTTTTTTAAAAAGGACAAGTCATAAAAATCTCATCTTTGAGAATTAAAACTCTGTATTCTGCATTATTTTTCTCCTACAGACATACATTGGCAGTGTGGTTGTATCAATAAATCCATACAGACCGCTACCCATTTATTCACCAGAGAAAGTTGAAGAATACAGGAACAGAAACTTTTATGAGCTCAGTCCGCACATGTAAGTATGGTGCAGAAGTTCCATACTATTTGGAAACAGATGGGACCAGCTGTCTTCCTTATATCATAGAAAAAAAGATGTTTTTATCTACTCTGGTTTTTATGAGCTCAGAGTCTCCAAAATTAAATCGTAGGCTTTTATTTTAAGGGAGAAGTTGAACTATTTCGTTCATTGTCTGTTTCTGTTTCATATTTAGGTTCCGAAATGCTATATGTGGGAAAGTTACTTTCTGGTAATTGTTCAGTGGTAACCTCCGTTACAATCCTGTAAAGCAAATAAAATGAAATTAAAAAAAGAAACCTACTTTTTCAAAGTCCCCTAAAGGTTGAATATTTCCAAGTAATAACTTAAGTGATGTACAGTGGAAGCACTTAAAGTTCTGTTGTATGGAGAGGTTAGCAGTTGTACCAGAACTTCCTATTTTGAGTGTAGGAAATGTCACTCGGAGGGGGAAAGCTTTCCAAATGGAAGAAACTTTGTATAACCACTCACGTCAGCCATTCACGTAAACTATTTACTTTCATGAGTCTTTGCAGGATTGTGCCTGCATTTTGGAAAAGGACACAGATCTCTGGCCAGGAAGAGGTGAGGAAAGGGAAAGAAATATTCAAGGCATAGAGAGAAATTATAGTAAGGTTTTAATTTGGTTTTGTTTACAATTTTAACTTTATCTTAAGAGTTTCTCTCTGAAGTTAAAATCAGAGGCAAGATTTGGGGTTTTGTGTTTTCCTTTCATGTACATGTATGGGAAATGTTGCGTTAAAATTTTACTAGGACGTTTCAATTGCCAGAGATTCTCCTTCTTTTTATATAACTGAAACATTAAGGCTAAAATATAGCATTTGAAAGTATGGAAATTAATAGTTATAGGCCTATTTTATTTTGATTTGCATTTATTTTTTGTAATTCCTTGCCGGAAGTGGCAGTAGGGTTTAAGACTTTGTCTGTATTATACAACTTTACTGTGTTTGAATGTGATTATGAAGAAATAAGTTAGCTGATGCAATTCTGACTGGTCCTTATCACCATAGGACACACCATGTTCAGCATCCCACAGTTAAATGGGGTTAAACCCTGCACTTTACTCTTATGTGCTGGGACAAAGGTTTAATTCTAGTTAGCAGACATGAAATAGAACCCAATTTATCCTGGTCGGCAAGATGTCAGGAGGTAGCTTGATTCTTAAATGTTAAAACAAGGTAAAACATTGTCATGTAGACAAGGCTAATAATTCAGCCTCCCTGTCAGTTCTTGATAATAGTGAGGTAGATTTCAGCCTATTGTGAACCTGCTATGAGAGCTGATCAATTTGCAATTTGGTACTCAAGGGGGTACTGCTGGGTGCACAGTGCTCTTGAAAATCAGACCACTTTGAGTGCCTAAATATGAATTTAAACACAACTTTAGGAATCTTATTTTGAAAATCTTGGTTTTAGTTTTTTAGAAAATAATTGAAAACATTGACATGGAAAATGTATTTTGTTCTGATGTGATATAGACCACACATGTTCATTTGAAATGCACACTAACTTAATAATCCAACCAAATATGTTGTTGTCATTTTGCATCCTCCTTGGACCTGAACTGTTTGATTGAGTAAGGGCATTGTGTACACAATGGACCTATAGTGGCATAGTTACAGCTCTGTAGCTATGCTAGCATAACCCTTGAGTGTAGATGCAGCCTAGAAGGATGGAAGGATGTTTTTTCGTCTCTGTGGGAACACTACCTCCTCAAGCGATGGAAACTAGGTCAATAGAAATATTCTTCCATCGACCTAGCTGTGTCTACACTGGGGATTAGGTTGGCATAGCTACAGTGCTCAGGAGTGTGAATATTTTTATGCCCCTGAGTGTCATTGCTATGTTGACCTAAATTTTAAGTATAGACCAGGTCTAAAATTACAACTTTGGAACAGCTGCATGCCAACAGAGATTCATTCTAACTCTGTTGCGCCGAGGCATAATGGAGGGAATAACTCCTCAATCTTACTCTGCATTCTGAAAAATAGGACTATGTACTAATTCCTATGTAGCATCCAGGAGTATAATGAATCTTAAAACCCCATCTGTTCTTGGGAGATGGCTTTACACAAATAAGCTTTATTTAAAATAAACACACACAAAAAAAACTACTACTGCCTGAAAGTCCACTGTCTGTGCAATGCCTAATCAAGTCAATCTCAAATTCATGCCGAAGTTCTGTTCTGGTTAGAGAAATGCTCATCTGTCAACTTTCAGATGGAAATGAGTTTCAGGATAATAGGAGTGGTTATGAATGGTTTAAAATGGAAAATACAGAAGGGAATAGTAATAAACTTGAAACACTGACCAGAAAAAATTGGAAAATTATATTCATTGTGAAAAGACATAATCAAATGGTCAAGCTGTTGACTCAGGGCAATAATTTCTGGAATGTAATTACTTTAAATCCACTTACTAGCAACAGACTGAGGTGAAAGAGCATTGAACATGAGCTAATGCCAGGGAATCTTGATTATGTAATGTTAAGATGATTTTCATTGCAAGTTTGGATGAAGAGCCAACTAATGACAAGTAAAATCATAATTTGCCTTGAACAGATGATGTATGTCCAAATATTTGCCTTTCTTGTTTCCTCTCCTATAGAAAAATTACATTCCGCAACTCATGTTAAATAGACACTTTTTAAAAACAGAGTTTCACAACGAATTATACTGAAAATTGTCTTTGCTGCGTATCATATGGTTTCTTTTCAAACTGAGAAAACACCAGATGTTTTACTAGATTGTAGACAGATTAGGCAGATGCTGTCACTTTGTACTAGTAACCTGCCTGCCATGAGAACTGAGTATATGCTTCCCTTTAAATATGGTCATTTCAGTGTAATGAGAAAGGTAAAACCATGAAAAATGCTGTCATAACTTGTTAAAATGGTGGAGTTCTGACCAGCTTTAAGGAGTTTATTTTGGAATTGTAGACACATAGAATAAACATTTAAATATACAGTTTAATAACTGTTAATACTTTTTTTATCTTGCTCAGGCCACTCTTCGTGTCTTAAACAACTTTTCCTCCCTATGCTATGTTGTCATTTAAACATGGCCTAGGGTTACAGGGTTTTTGATGATTCAGATTCAGCCATTCACTGTGTGTGGGACTGGTACTTAAATATTGATTTACAGTGGACACAAAATCAGCTTGTAGGGTTTTGTGCTGCTGCTACTGTTGCGGCAAGAAATAAGTGAGGCACAATACAGAAGAAAACAGGAAGACCACTGCTTAGGTGCTCGCATGCCGTAGTGATGGGTGCAGAATGAGAATTGAAGGAGAGCAGAATAACAGTTCTCCTACCACAGAGTTTGAAGTCTCATTTTAGAGTTAACTCCAGTTTGAAAGTAACTGACAGTTTTTAAAAGAAATGTTTAGACATAGCACGGATAGATTCCAAGCTAATTTCCCTACATAATTTGGCAGATACTCCTCAGTCTTCGAGTTCTTTTCAACCCTGGTACTCTCATGAGGAGACAGCCTATGGAAGGTTTCAGTGTGTGGTATTTCTTCTGGTGTGTCACAAATACTGATTAGTTGAGACCTGCAGACTCATTTTCCTTTGACATTTAACAGATGATTGACCTGTGGCATCGTGGATTAATCTGCTACACCATTTAATTGTCCTCTTTTGGAAAAGACTTTGCAGCCTCAGTTTGATTCAGTTCAATTTCAACAAAGTTCCTCTGGAAGCCAGGCAGGGTTATGACAAAACCTTTCCATTGGAAACCTGCCTGCCCTCCTACCAGCTTGCCTTCCCAGCTGCCCAAGCTGCCTGAGTCCGTGGCTCTGGGGCAGCTTTCCGTGTCGACTGCCTCAGATTCAGGATTATAGAGCATTTTAGGCCTGCAGCCGTAGGACAGCCCCACCAAGTGGAGCTAGGACTACATCCACTTTTGTGTGGAACTTCAACATTTTTGAGTTTTGTGCTGAATTTGAACAAAACTGAATTCTGAAATATCGAACTCCTATGTGAAATGGAATTACCTCTATTCACCCGGCTCTAGTAACTACCCACAGGATTTCTCCTGTTCTCCACCTGTGCTGTAAGTACACAAAGGGTTTTGGCTAGAGAGACTCTTGGTTGAAGCAAATCTTGGTTGCAGATTTTCCAGTAGTTTTGATGAATAAAACTAAAGCACGCTTGCTCAGAATGAAAGTGCCTGGAACCAACAGAGATAACTGTTAGCACCTGTGTGAGGTGGAGGCAGTTCACACCTCACTGTTGTTTTAAGCTGTCTGAAGGCTCTCGGTGACAGCACTGGTATACACTCTGGAATTACTTCAGTGAATAATCCACACCCCGGAGTGATATAGTTATACCGATCTACATGCTGGTGTAGACAGCACTATCTCCCACTGACATAGCTACCACCTCTTGCAGACGCTGTCTACACTCAGAAAAAGAAGTTGCAATGACGAATGTTCACGCTCCCCTCCTTGGCTTGGTGGAGTGTGTGCTAACCAACAGCTTAAGAAAGGCAGTGTGGGGAGATAAAAAGCTGGAAGCTGTACTGCTTAATAGAGAGTTCCATGTCAGTGGCTGCCTAGTCCTGTGTGCTAGCTACGTACGCATGTTCACTGGGAGTTAGTTGCATTTCTAACATATACTCTGAGAAGTTCAAAATAAGGTTAAAACAAGGAGAGTCCTGTAGCACCTTAAAGACTAACAAATTTCTGTGGGCATAAGCTTTTGTGGGCTGCAACCATTCTGACGAAGTGGGTTGCAGCCCACGAAAGCTTATGTCTGCAGAAATTTGTTAGTCTTTAAGGTGTTACAGGACTCTCTTTGTTTTGGCTGTATACAGCCTAATATGGCTACCCCTCTGAAAATAAGGTCAGTAACTGAGATGTATGCAGAGAGATCTGTGTTGGGATCAGCCTACTTTTCAAGAGAAGCTTTTTATCAGACCACGTCAGGTTAGAGGAATTATTTTATCTGCAGATAGCACTACTGAAGTACGTAAAAAACAAAACTATCAAGCCTCCAATCAATTAAAAGTACAGCTACCTGTTAAAATTGTCTTTAAGAAAAATTATTTCTATATTCTGAGAGAATTTTAAAATCAATAGTCTGTGCCAAAACTTTCAGACACCAGTGCCTGAAGTTAGGCTTCTAAATTCAGATTTAGGTTCCTACATGATATTGGTCTGTGTGGGTTTTTTTTAATGCCGAGCACCCAAAAGTTCCTGTTGCTGTAAGTGGGATTTGTGGGAGCTTAGAACTTCTGAAAATTAACCTACTCTGGTTTAGTATCCAAGTTTGAAAACGTTGGCACTGATGTCTTACATTTGCACTGGTAAGCAAACAATACTCCGTCCTGTTTGAAGGACCTTCACATTAATAATTCTAATGACGATTTTTATTTGGATGGATGTTGATAGTTATGACGCTATCTTTCCCTTTCAAGTCGTAGCCACTGTGAGCCAACGTAAGCAGTGAATATAAACGTTGTATTTGCTTCTGTGTTTTGCTGGCATTCCAGGATTGCTTATGTTCAGAAACACCAAGGCTACAGTAACATTTTACCTCCTGGATTCAAAGCAAATATTTTTATCCCAAGGGCATGATAAAGGTCCAGTTGTGAAGGGCAATTGTTCCCTGTACGTTTAAAGCTAAAGTTCTTCCGATAAACACCGTGAAGTTTAGTTTTTAGGGCGGAATTTAATTAGCTTTGTTCCTCACAAGTGGGGGAATGGTACAGATTACACCATAGTTTATAGTCTCCTCCTGTACCCAAGTGCAGTGGTTCCCAACCTTTTTGGCTTGATCTCCCCAGAAGGCTGGTCTCTGGCTACACTCATGAGGCTCAGCAGAGTGACATGACAAAAGAGTTGCTTGGGCTAGCAGACTGCTTGCCTAAGCCTACAGCCCTGTTTACATTAGCTGTGTTCATGGCAGC
This sequence comes from Mesoclemmys tuberculata, assembly GCA_007922155.1. Taxonomy (NCBI): domain Eukaryota; kingdom Metazoa; phylum Chordata; order Testudines; family Chelidae; genus Mesoclemmys; species Mesoclemmys tuberculata. The sequence goes on along the minus strand of ML675620.1, from coordinate 26,200,518 downwards.
TAATGACATTAAAGGCTACAATAGGGGCAGAGAGTGAGGAGGAGAGCTTCTGGACTCTGCCCTACAGCTCCAGATCACTACTGTCTGGTACTGTATCCTTAATGGATTTTCTTAAGGTGTGGATGCTAGGGTATAGCCATATGGTATCATGATCGGGGACATATTTCTATTAATATCACCACCAGGCAGTGAAATTTCTCAACAAACATACGCTAAGTATTTGGTCTGTAGATAAAGAACTGTTATCAAAGCCGATTTGCTACTGCACATATGATGTGCATGTTTATATTACATTTTCAATGCAGTTTGGCTGAAGTACATACACAGTTTGAGATTAGCCAGATTCTCTATTCCATTATGACGACTCCCCCCCCCCAAAAAAAACACCCAAAAAAACAAAAAACCAACCAAACAAAAAAACCTACTCAGCTCTTTGACAGGTAACGTTACTTGCAATTATTATGCAACAAGCTTTCTTGTGTTTAATGGCATATAAATGCAGAAGTAAGAAATATATTTAGATCGAGTGTAACCAATGTTTAAAAAATCTTTAATCTGGAGTTATAGCTGAGAATACATATCAGTAATGACAGGTTTGTTATACAAACACACCCTTAATGAGCATTGTAGCTATCATAAAACAGGTCTTAAATTTCTGGCTTTCTGTTGGTTTAACATTAAATTGAAAAGAAACCCAAATGTCTGGAAAGCACCAATTAACGCACCCATACAAACGTAACTGCTTCTATTATGATGCCCTGATCAAAAAGAAATTCTGGAACACCCAGATCCATCTATTACGACGTGGTACGTAAGAACAGCCATACTGGGTCAGACCAATGGTTCATCTAGCCCATTATCCTGTCTTCTGACAGTGGCCAATGCCAGGTGCTTCATAGGGAATGAATACAACAGGTATCATCTGATCAATCCCTTCATTCAGCCTTGCCCAGCCTCTGGCACACAGGAATCCCTGCCTATCCCTGCTAATAGCCATTGAGGGACCTATTCTCCAGGAACTTATCTGGTTCTTTTTCAAACCCTGTTATAGTCTTGGCCTTCACAGCATCCTCTGGCAAGAAGTTCCACAGGTTGACTGTGTGTTGTGTAGAGAAATATTTACTTGTTTGTTTTAAATATTTACTTGTTTGCCTGTTAATTTCATTTGGTGACTCCTACTTTTTGTGTTATGTGAAGAAATAAATGATATTTTCTTCTTTACTTTCTCCACACCAGTCATGATTTTATAGACATCGATCATATTCTCCCTTAGTCATCTCTTTTCCAAGATGAAAAGTCCCAGTTTTATTAATCTCTCCTCATATGGAAGCATTTCCATAACTCTAATAATTTTAGTTGCCCTTTTCTGTACCTTTTTCAATTCCAATATATCTTTTTTGAGATGCGGCAACCAGATCTGCATGCAGTATTCAAGATGTGGGCTTACCATGGATTTATACAGAGGCAATATGGTATTTTCTGTCTTATCTATCCCTTTTCTAATGATACCCAACGTTCTGTTAGCTTTTTTGACTGCCATTGCACATTGACTGGATCTTTTCAATGAACTATCCACAATGACTCCAAGATCTCTTTTTGGAGTGGTAATGACTAATTTCGACCCCATCCTTTTATGTGTATAGTTGGGATAATGTTTTCTAATGTGCATTACTTTGCATTTATCAACATTGAATTTATCTGCCATTTTGTTCCACAGTGACCCAGTTTTGTGAGATCCATTTGTAACTCTTCACAGTCTGCTTTGTACTTAACTATATTGAATAGTTTTGTATCTGCATATTTTGCCACTTCACTGTTTACCCCTTTTTTCCAGATCATTTATGAATATGTTGAACAGTACTGGTCCCAGTACAGACTCCTGGGGAACACCTCTCCATTTTGAAAATTGACCATTTATTCCTACCCTTTGTTTCCTGTCTTTGTAATCTGTTACTGATCCAGGAAACGACCTTCCCTCTTCCCATGACAGACTATTTTGCTTAAGAGCCTGTGGTGAGGGACCTTGGCAGAAGCATTCTGAAAATTTAAGTACGCTATATCCACTGGATCACCCTTGTCCATATATTTGTTGTCCCCCTCAAAAAATTCTAGTGTATTGATGAGGCTTCCATTTACAAAAGTCATGTTGACTCTTTCCCAACAAATGGTATTCATCTATGTGTCTGATAATTCTGTTCTTTATTATAGTTTCAACCAATTTGTCTGGTCTTGAAGTTAAGCTTACTGGCCTGTAATTGCCGGGATAGCTTCTGGAGTCATTTAAAAAAATTGGTGTCACATTAGTTATCCTCCAGTAATTTGGTACAGAAGCTGATTTAAATGATAGGTTACATGCCACAGTTAGTAGTTCTGCAGTTTCACATTTGAGTTCTTTCAGAACTCTTGGGTGGATACCATCTGGTTCTGGTGACTTATTACTGTGTAATTTATCAATTTGTTCCAAAATCTCCTCTAATGATACCTCAGGCTGGGACAGTTCCTTAGATTTGTCACCTAAAAAAGAATGGCTCAGGTTTGCGAATCTCCGTCACATCCTCAGCTGTGAAGACCAATGAAAAGAGTTCATGTAACCTTATCTTCCTCGAATGCTCCTTTAGCATCTCGATTGTCTCGTGGCCCCATGGGTTGTTTAGCCCACTTCCTGCTTCTGATGTACCTACAATTTTTTTGCTGTTATTTTTAAGTCTTTGGCTAGTTACTGTTTTTTTTGGTCTTCCTAATTATATTTTTACACTTGACTTGCCAGAGTTTATGCTCCTTCATATTTTCCTCAGTAGGATTTAACTTCCACTTTTTAAAGAATGCCTTCTTGCTCTAAATGCTTCTTTTACTTTGTTGTTTTAGCCACTTTTTTGGTCCTCTTACTATGTTCTTTAATTTGGAGTATACCTTTAAATTGAGCCTCTGTTACAGTGTCTTAAAATTCCATGCAGCTTGCATGGATTTCACTTTTGGCCCTTTACCTTTTTAATTTCTGTTCAACTTCATTTTTATGTAGTTCCCCTTTCTGAAATTAAATGCGACCAGTGCTACCATGGTGGGCTGCTTTGGTGTTTCCCCCAGCGCAAACAGGTTGCCCAAGGACACCTGTTTGCTTTCTCTTCAGAAATGAACAGTGTAATTGTTACAGATATGTTATCCCCCACCATACTTTTTAAGCAAGACTGTCATTCTTAATGTAAAAACATTGGAGAGAAAACATATTAAAAACAATAAAAGAATCTATATGCATGCCAATAACCTTACCAGACCTATACATGGGCTCTGGCATGTGCAATCTTTAATATCCCACCCTAGGGCCTTCCTTGTGGTTACATGTTCATCAGACATTCAGCTCAGAACAAGCACACTCATAACGTGTTCAGTTACTTTTTATAGGGGTCTTTTGAACTGGAGTTTCTAGAAGCAGGTAATTAGTATACAAAAGATCTCTCTCCCCAAGGTTGGCATGAGAAGGGGAGAGTTGCATTCCCCTCACCTCAGGGTATTTCCTGAGGAAATCTACTTTGTGTGAATTGGTCCAAAAAGACCTTTGAACTTCCTCATCCCTTAAAGAAATTGTATTAATCTCGTCTTTCTGCTAAAGAAGTGCCATACAATCTTACAATGGTATGTAAACATTTGTGATACAATGAACAAAGGTGCTAACTCTACTTCTGTAAGGTTTAACTTAATTCTGCAAGGTTTGTTCTGGATATTACAGGATATTGTCCATCTATCACAGCCCCAAACTCAAAATGTAACTGTACTTTAACCAAGATGCCCCAAACTGTCATGTAACTGAAGTGCAGGCAAGGTCTTGCGCTGTCAGTCAGTTCTTCTTGCTCTTGATTAAGTCCCTTTACTCTCCAGCAGAGGAGCCCATGTGCTCATCTACAATTCCTAAGCAACTCGGGGCAGCTCTTCTCCCATTTCATAGCCCTGAGCTTTCTTCTTGATGAGGCTTCAGGTCACAGGGCTTACCTGTGTATACAACCCTCATGAACTGTAATAACGAAACAACAGTGCTTGCATGAAAGGAGGTAAATCTAGTGCGTTGAGGAAACATTGCAGTTGCTATTGGGGGCACGTACAATATGTATGAAACCATTTGTAAAACCAGTGCGCTCTGGTTTAGGCTATTGATACTCCATCTCTGAGTTACATCATTACATTTTCTTTAAACTTAAGACGTCTGCAGCGCTAGATTGCAGGCTTGTTGAAATCCTTTGGGGAAAAGAGAGCTCTGGGAACATAGGAGGGCTGTGATGACATGATAACTGTACCAGTATAACGGCTCTTCAGAATTAGAAATGTTAGTACTCATAGACTTTGGACATCTTAAAATCCTTAGAATAAATCCATAATCCAAAATTAAACCATTTTATACATTAGACATATGAAGGGGAATAGAAGCCTTGGTGCAAAGATAAAGTTTGGTTGCCGTAACTGCGCCTTTCTCCATTTGTAAATATAAAATAGCTGAAATGACATATTTGATTATTTGAAGTGAATTCAAGAAGTGACTCAAGCTTCTTCAAAACTTGATCGAAATGTAAATTAGGATTTCTCTTGCATGTAACAGAAAATTAGTTTTCCATCAAATCTTGAGCAGGATTTGTTTTAACTGAATCTTGGATAGGACATAATGCAACCTTCCCATCCCATCGTCAATCAATCAGCCATTGGCAGTGAATATTATAATCTTAGTAAAATGAAAAATAGTTGCTGGTTTTCTGTTAGCATTGGAGAGCACACAAGTCAGTGATGTGCATCAATTCCTGTGTTAACTACATTTTAACAACAGGATGTGTGGTTGTTGAGAGGCTGAGGAAAATATGCATCTAGCACCCTGCGAGTACAGCTTTCTGGAAACAAAGCATACAGGGTGGTGGTTCCATTTTAAATTTTTTTAAAAGCATCATAATTTTAAAAATGGTTGTGGATTTGCATTTGTAAAGGTTTTGTTTTTAGCATAGAAAACAAAAGCAATAGGATTCTGAAATCTTCATTGTGTTCATGAGAATAGGTCACTGAGCAACTACTCCACAATGTTGTCTACTCTATATTTTCTAGCCATTTGTGCTGTCAGCATTAAGTGCTAGTGCATATAGGACTTGTATTTTTAACACATGTAAACACAGTGCTTGCTTGCCTGCCTGCAGGGCAGGTTGCTAAAGATCCATCTGTGGAGGCAAAAAATTTACTGTAAAGTTAACGTGTCCAGAGATTGTACTAGAACAGAGTTTGGTCTTGTCTGTGAAGATGGAATGAAAACAGTCCCTCAATGTGATTATTATGCATATCTAGATAGCCTGTTTGAATTATATATTTGAAATTCTGGCCTGTCAACTTTCACAAACTTATTTTTAGAGGTGTTTGTTGTAGAAATGGCTTATAACTGAGTTTCTAGATGATCATTTTGATTTAAACTCACAGCAGAATTTAATACAGGCGAAAAAGGGTTTTCTTTCTAAATCATCAATTTTAAAAAATAATTAATTGCTGCTTCAGGTTAATCCCGGTTACTTCAAAAGGTTTCTCTCCTAAATAGATTTGCAGGTCAAGTTAAAATCTGTCATATTGAGCAAAGTCCCTGAAGGACTTAAGGTACTTTTTTAGAAAGGAAAATGTATCTAGGGAATACATGTAATGTTTTATGTTGGTTCCCACCTACAGATCCATAGGAGACGCTGGCTGTAGCCCTAATCCTGAGTGTCAGGAACCTATTGGGTAATGCTGGGGTACAGCAGAATCATGGTGTCTTTTTAAAAATGTGTATATGGGGAATGTTTTAGGAACAATTGACTCCTTTGACAGTGTTTGCTAATGCAGATGTCCGCTACAAAGAGGTTAATAAATCTGAATCCTAATCTTCTATTTTTAGTTTTACAGTTAACATTAGGGTCTATGACAATGCCTGGGGTACCCACTAGGGAAATGAAAACTCTTCTACTATGCAAAGCATCCCACTTTCTCTCTTCCTACATGGCTAGTGGTACAAGTTGTAATGGGTGAAATTTTCAAAAGTGCCCAAGTCATATTTATTCACAGTGGGGCTTGAATTCCTAAATCACTTAAGCACTTTTGAAAATGTTATTTGACATATATATATATATAATGTGCTTAATTACTATGCAGTGAAGTCATCTTTTACTCACAATACTTAAAAACATCCTCTTTATATTAGTGCCGTAATATGGCTGAAACCATGAAAAGCCATTTCACATGTTTTGTGCAGTTAGTGGCTAAGACAGGAGGATTTTATCAGTTGTCATCACCAGTGGTGCAAACTAATTTTTGAAGCCGGGTGGTGGAAAAAACTATCAGTGCAAGGATCAAGCAGGCGTATATCATGAAAGGCGTTTCGCTGTGGTTTCATTGTCTTCTGTGGGTATGTAAAGAGAGCTCATCATTGACCAATCACTGAATACACCCTATTTATGGAAATGTTAAACTCAAGATTGTCTTTTTTATGCTTCTGCCTATTTCTAATAAGGTGACCATCTTTTGGTATCAAAAATACCCTCTTCTATTGATTCTTAATAAAATAACTTGCAGCTTAGATACCTATCAAAATAACTCAATTCCTAGAAATATTTTCAAATGTTTACTCATGTTTTCTGTACACGATGTACTGGTTCACTTAACTTTATCATATCTGGGTTATAAATCAAAAATATTTAAAATACTTTATTTAACTGTGAGGACAGTTTCTTTATTCCCTTTTGCACATCAAGTTAAACGTGGTGGTCTGTTTTAAGTGTGAGCAAAGAGGACTCTGCTTTTAGGCTAGATTATGTTGTTAGACAGACAAGATCTTTCTAAAAGGAACTTAATATTGTGGCTATTTGAAGATGTGTTTTGAAGCTCCAGTGGTTTAAACTAATGGTAGCACTTCTTGCCAGATCCCATTTCCTTGACTTTCCTGGAACCAGAACATCTGGCTAGAGTTATTAACAGCTCTCAGGATTTTTAAGAAATAAGATGCTGAGCTATTCTTTATTGATTCATAGAGCCACATAAAGTAGACACTCTCTAATTCATACTAAAAGCTTGGAAACCTTTTGAGAATTGCGTGAATGAAATAAACAGTTGATTTTAAAAAACAACACACTGTATTACACAATGTATCTCAACTCTGACAATTTGTAATGTAATTTTCATAATATATTAGTAAGTAAATGTTCTGTGGCATATTTTAAATAACAAAGCTATACTAGACCTCTGAATATCTCTCCGTTGTTAAATCTGTGCTAGAAGCAAGACCAGCTTGTTTTGTACTGTTATGCAAAGTGAAGTTCTTTTGTGTAGAGAACTGACTGACATGCTAATCAGTCTTGAAATTTGAAACAGTGCATACAACTTTTAAATATATATTTATTTCATTTTTATGATTAGCTCCAGTAGTTTCTATAGAGACCTTCATATCAAGGGACTTTATGGACAATGAACCTTTAAAAACAAATAATGAATGAGGAAGGACAGGAGAACTAAACCATTTTTTGTTTTTTAAACCAGAACGGAAAAGTAAGTAGGTAATTTCTGTGTCAGTGGGGTGGGGGAGACGTACATGCCAGCTTGTTCTGAAGGTTATAAAGGGATCAGTCTTTGCATCCAGTCTTTCCTAAACTGGCAATTTGTACTATTAAGGGCTGGGATCTCCACCACAATTAAGAACAGCTGCTGTTCTCTTTCACTCAAAATGTCCCATTGTGTTTAATGCTGTCATTTTTTTCTTGCAATTTATAACACACAAATAAGTGCCCATCTGCTATGCTGGCAACCTTTGACGTGATTTTAAATAACAATATGACATAATTGAAACCGGCAGCAAACCCCCTAGAATAACTCCATCTCCACTGCAACCTTATAGGCAAGACTTCCCCATCAAATCTTTATCTTTCATATACAGCTGCTGCCACTAGGCTCCATCTGATTTCTTCTCAACTGTCAGGATCTTATTTGAGTAATATAGATGTTTGGAAAAACACAGCCCTTATATTATAGGATATTTTAAATTTTTAAATTTTTATTTTTTAATATTTTAATTTTTATTTTATATGAATAAAGAGATGAACAGTCTTTCAATTTACTGTTACAGCAAACTAGGTACATTTGTTTACTTTTATATATATTGGGTAAAACACAAATTTAGGGTGGACAGATAAGGATTTAAGCTTTCCAAAATCACTGAATTAGACTTCAGTCAGATAAGTTATTGTAAAACTACACTTTACCTGCACTTGTTGTTCTTCTCTTGTTTAGCGCATTGGAGAGAAGATTTTTAGTTGCTAAACCCTGCAAATATAAAATCATTGTCTCTTTAAGTAAAGCCAGTGAAGTTTCCGTGTTTTGCTGGAGGAAGGAAAACAGAATATTTGATTATGGGATCTGATTGTGGTGCACTATGCCTTAAAGTAGCACCCTGTGATGACCATATTCATCATTTGTTTATGGTTATGATATTTCATACAAAGCATGCCTTGGAAGGTACCATCTGAAAGGTCACAATCTGCTGAAACACATTGTTCTGTCAAAATATGTATACTGTTCTTATGTATGAAGTTATGAAATTTTGTTATATGGTTGTTATTGAAATATGGTGAGTTTGGGAGACTGTTAGCCCTCCAGTGATAACAAAGGTGGTGACCCACACCCAAATGGGCGTTTAGCAACCATCATGAGCCATTGACCAGCAAGGGAATTGTAAACAAGAGATTTACAGTTTTGTAAGAGACAGTTGCTGAAGTACCATACAGTGTGGGATTGATCAACTCTGTGACTCCATCAGGCTCTCCAGGACATGCCTGGGCCATTCATTGAGAGTATAAGGGCAGTGGCATGGGACCATGTCTCTTCTGCTGCACCCACATTGAAGGCAATAAAAAAGGTGGGAAGACAAAGACTTTGAACTGAGGAGATTGTCCTAGGCTGAAAAGGAAATTCAGCTTGTGTACTTGCCCCCTTCCGTACCCCCATGCGATCATTGTGACGCGTAACCTTTCCCCATTACCGTGTTGTCTCCTGCACCCTAAACCCCCACTTCCCCACCCCATCCGGGACTCCTCGGGCTATGATCTCATTCTACTCCCCGACCCCCAATGACTCTGTACCCACCGATAGCCCCTACCCCCGACCGGATGCCTCTTGTCCCTGTGTTGTAAACCTTTATTGCTCATGAAACATTAGCTTCTAATAAAACCTTTAGACCTGCAATGTCCAGTGGAGTGAGAATAGCAATTTGCTTAGTCTGCAAATTTAGGATTTAGAATACGTGTTTACTTTTTACTTACTTAGGTAACTATCTCTGACCTTTATGCCAACCACTTAAAATCTATCTTTCTGTAGTTAATAAGCGTATTTTAATGTTTTATTTTTACCAGTGAGGTTTTCTGAAGTGCTAGGGGAATCTGCTCAGATTTCAAAAGCTGGTGCATGTCCACTATCCTTTGAGGAAGTGATGAACAAATATTAATGAGCTTGCATTGTTCAAGAGAAGACCTAGAGCAATGTATTTCTGGCATGCAAGGCTGGAGCCTTGGGTGATTTGCTGATCTTTGTATAGTTCCTATGTGGCATAGAGAGCATTTGTGCAATTTAGCTGGGTGTGTCTCTGTATGCTTGTGGCCGAGTGATAAGCACCTAGAGTGCTTTTTTGCTTGTCACTAGCAAAGCATCGTGAGACGCAGCCCAGGCTGGAGAGTTGAGGGGTACAGTGGTCCCACAGTCCAGGTCGCACACTGGGGATCCCATCACAATGATGTTTTTAATTTGTCAGATTCCTGCAAAGCAGACACCCTTTGCAGAAATGCCAAGGGTTGGCTGTGCTTAAGAGTGAGATTTACAGCCCCAAAGAGTGAGATGCAAAACCAGAGTGAAACTTTCCAGATGGAGTTAGGTCATTGCTTAAGGCAGGAACTCTCATCTTTGGTCCTTGGCGACATTGAATGGTCCAGGTTTTTAATCCAGCCCAGTGCTTCATAGTTTGTTTTAAATGTATACTGCTTAATATTGCATATGAAACAATTAAATGTCCTAATTCATACTAAAGTTTAGGGCCATGTGTGAATTGTATATTCAATCCAAACCAGTGGATTTTAATAAAAACAATTATTTGCTGGTTGGAACAAAATCCTGGATGGTTGGAGATCCTTGGGGACAAGAGTTTGTCCATTATGGTTTAAATTTTGAACTGTATTTTGCAGAACCCAGACATTTTTTATAAAGTCCTGCTTGTTTTTGGGGCAAACTCATATATATATTTTTTTTACAGTCAAGTATTCACACACACACACATCTTCTCCCCCTCACGTACCTATCTGTTTCCTCTTGCATACTAAGAGATGTCATTGCATCAGATGATGCAACTCTTATGGATACTCTTATGGTTCAGGGTACTGGAATTCATTCATGTTAAACGAGGCTTTTGTCCTTTGAGATTAAACCTTTAAAGTGTGGTTATACTCTGAAAAGTAACTATGTAAAAAGTCACTTTCTTATTGTCAGTTGTTCCCTGTGTGTATTAAAGGTCATATCTAGTTACTTTAGAGACAAAAATAAGTGTTTAGTACTTTTTGCTCCAGTTAAGACTGTGGAGTGAGGTCAGCTAAGAGGGAATGAGCTGGAGTGAATGGCTACTTGTGCTTCAACAGAATTATTTACAAAGTTCTACTCAGTTACACTTGGGCGAACTCCAGTGCCGACTAATGTACATTTTGTTGCAGAGGGCAGAATTTGGCCTATAGGATTTCTTGCTGATGGTGATGCATTAGGAAGAGAGGAAAAACTGTTTTTATTGTCCAATCCCAAGGTTGAGTTAGTGCGGCTGCAATTGGAAGTGTGCTCCCCTCTCCCCCTTATTCTAAATAGGGTACATAAATAGTGTACATAGAAATCATTGCGGGAGCACACATGAAACCCCACATTTTTAGGGCTTGCCTACATGAACGCTTACTCATAGCAAGCTGGGGTATAAATCTACCCTGAGCTAGCTGCCACACACTCTCTCTCTCTGGTCAAAAGTTCCCTACTGTGATTTGATCAACACTGCTTTGAAATGGGAGTAGATTAAAGTGCACTATTGAACTTTCAATGCATGGTAGTTGAATGCATATGTGCCCTTAGTGCATGGCGGGCTAGTGTGACATAGATTTATATCCTAGTTTGCTGTGAACTAAGTGCTCATGCAAATAATCCCTTGCAAAGTCACTTTCCAGCATAGAGCCATCAGAAGGCATCTCTTCCTTTTGGCAAGATATTTGGAGATACTTAAAACCTGTCTATACTATGCATGCAGCAATGATGGGGTTTCTCTTTGTAATATAAACCTCCCCTAACTGTGTTTAACCATGTATCTGAACCATGCTAGTGTCTTGGATGTACCCCTTTTCAAAAAGTTGTATGGTAGTTTGGTCCCTTTATACAAAGAAAACCAAGATATTTTATATTGCTCTCCCCCTAGTGGGAGGATTTTGTTTAACTCTACTTTGCCATAAAATGATGACTAATTGCTTTAAAATATGTTGGGTTTTTTTTTTTTTTTTTACTGGAATAAGTATGTTGAGCTGCACAAATGAAATGAATAGCGGTTTTGTGTGGACAACTTGCATTTAACATGTCTTGTTCAGTAGAAAGTTGGGGAGCATTGCCAGCCTTAATCATTTTTGAAGATCTGTTATGTTAGATTCAGCACTTTAGCAAAACCCTGAGTAAAACCCCACATCTGTATATTTTGAAGTTTCAAGTTTTGGTACTTCCAGTACAGAAAAGGCTTCATACTAAATGCAAGATCATTATAATTCAACAGGTGTTAACATCAGATCCATCCATTGATACCTAGCTGAAACAATGGAGTAGTTAAACTCTCCTAGAAATATAGCAAGGAAAGCCATTTGTTTTTCATATTTCCTCATTACTGTCCAATTCAGCTGTCACCCAACAAATGTATTTTGATATGCCATTGAATGGTGAAATGTGTCTGCCAGGGAAGTGAATGTGAAGCTTTAAAAGCCAACTGGTAGAATAACACAGCTTTGAAAGGTTAAATAAAAACACAGTTTTAGCCACTATCGTTCCTAATGTTGTACTGCATCTTTTGCTTTGACTGCAATCACTCGTGTGTGATGCTCAATAGAGTAAGCAATGGCGATTTGTTGGCACAAAAGCTGTATAGGTTTATTAAAGTATACATATTTTATATAAAACAAGTCAAAATATACTTTTACAATACCACGGAGAAGAGGCCATAGGTTCTAAGGCACTAGCATTAATAGCAGTAGTGCAGGTCTGAGTTAGGAAGTAAACTGTTAGATTACATGTAACTTTCAGCTAAGGACTGTAACAACTTGGCTTCCCCAACTGTTTCCCTTCAAAAATAAATTATGGCCCAATTGAGTTTTAATATTTCTTAAAACCCACAGACAACTTTTATTCCTGCAGTTCTATGGTGTGACGGCCCAGTCTCGTTATCCAAACTTTCCCTGAGGAGCTTGGACAGAGTTGAGATAAAAAAGATCAGTCCACTAAAGTCTTTTATAGATCCATGCAGGCTGATCGATATCTTCTTGACAGCAGGTGCCTCCTTGAACAATTAATAGATGGTACTTGTGGCTCTGAAGTATCATCTCCCATGTCCTAAGCACACCGAATACATTAGCAACTAATTGCATTAGCACAAGGGAATTGGCCATTTACAACCATTCACAGGTATAAATAAAAACAATAGTATTGTTACATTCAAAGTTCCATCTAAATGTTAATATGTTCCTAAATGATGTTATTCACTAGAACAGTGATAGACAGAAAAACAGTTTATCTACATTGCTAACCTCTTACCAAGATATATGTAAACAACATCAAATAACTACCAACAATACATTAGCATATCCAAGCTCTACTCTACTTGTAAGGAATGACCCTCAATACCACTGTATTTTCCTATAATATGTCTCTAAATGTCAGGTTTGGGCCATGCAATTTGTAAAATTGCTTGGCTCTTTCTGGCCCAGTGTCACATGGGGAAAAAGCATCTGTCTCAAATCCCTGCAGTATCTATCACTGCAGATATTTTTGCTCTAGCCGGCTCCACTGTATGTGTTTTAATGGTGGAGAAGCATCATTCTGTCTGGCACGGCTACCACCACTGCATGTTAAGTGTGTGAGAGCTTGTTTCCTTGGTTAGCAACTCACCTAGATAATGCTAGGTTAGCAACTCACCATTATAATGCTGTGAATAGCAACTCATCTAGATAATGCTCTGAAACGACCCTTTGAGTTGGGAGTCATCCACTAAATCCAGGGGGTAGGTAGTTTTATAGGTAACGAGTACCACTATTTGTGGGGTCTAGCTTGTCAGCATTGTTTCCAATCATAGGCCTATGGAAAGGGGAAAATCAAACAAACTGCTTTTCTGAAAAGCTTATTTCATAAAGGTTTTACGTTTTTCACCTGAAATAGGGATTCATTCCATTTGAGAATAAGGAACCGTTCCATATGTAAAACAAAGTATATTTAACTCCTTTGTGACAGTAGCTATGTTAAACAAGTTTGGAATGTGTATAACTGGAACCAGCTCAAATTCGTAGGTGGTGGAAATACAGGTGTGGAGGGTGCTGGTACACCCCTTGGCTTGAGGTGGTTTCCATTAGATACAAGGTTTACGGTTTAGGTTCTTATTCAGTGATAGAAACTGAGAGGACAAAAGGTGTGTCTACACTGCAATTAGACGCCTGTAGCTGGCCTGTGGCAGCTGATTTGGGCTTCCGGGACTCAGGGACTAAGAGGTTGTTTAATTGCTGTGTAAACATTTGGGCTTGGGCTGCAGCTTAAGCTCTGGGAGCCTCACATCTCGCAGGGTCCAGGCCAAGCCCGAAGGTCTACACGACAATTAAAAAGCCCCTGAGCCTGAGTCATTTGGCATGGGCCAGCCACAGGTTTTTAACTGCAGCACAGACATACCCAAAGTCTCTTTGGTTTACCTCCTGTGGGGAAGAACGCTGTAGTTCACTTGGGACTTAAAGGCTGCGATCTGGGTATAGTGTGCTGGGGAGACCTGGGTGTCCTACCTTTGGGAGAAAAGTTCTAGTTAAACCTCTATCAAGGGAGATTTGAGGCAGTGTTAAAAGGTATCTCTTGACCCAAAACATGCCTGAACTTTTCATATCTTCCCCAGGATAAGGCAAGGTGAGCTCCCTTTTTGTGGTGCGAGTCTCAGAATAGAGCAGGCCTGAATTAACTGGAAACAATAAAGTCTGCAGTATAGAAACGTTGAGTATGTGTGAGATTTTTCCCAACACTGGGCTTTCAAATAAGCTCCTCTGACCCTGGAAGAAGGCTGTACCTAAAGTGTTTTGCTGTTGAAAGTTAACTCTTTCTCTAACCAGTGAACAGAATTTTTCTTCTATGAACAGTGTCTATTTTTAAAATCAAATGGGTTGGTATATAAAACTTGGCTCTTTAGTTCTGAGTCTAATGACATCACACAGTTATCAATCTCCCAAATAAATAACATAATGAATGAAGGTATACTCAGGGAAAATGCTCCTGCTTATGTATATATAATCCACAGGGCATTGTTGATATAACAAATATCTGAGTTCTCATCATCAACAAAGCTTCTGTAAAATGCAAAGCTGTTGGGAGTAGAAGAAAATGCCTTCCTTCTGCCTCAACACACTTTACAATTTTCTTTACTCTCATGTTTAGACATCAGTTGAGTTTATTTTTGTTTCAATTGGCATTTTTAAAAATAGTACCTACTCATTTAGACAATGCCAGCCTATACAATGCTACATCTATTTTGTAGTCACCTGCTTTGTTCAGTTAATTTAACAGCAAGCTAATCAACTTGTTTCTCTAATGAAGTGAATATGTGGAACACAAAGAACTAAATTGCAAATTATTTTATGGGAATTGAGGAATGTATTTTATTTTCAGAGCAATTAAGATTGTGTTATTTTGGTATGTATAAGCTAATGCCTTTTTTTACTTACTGCTAATATTTTTTAAATCTGGTTAGCTGAATATCTTCATTCTTTTCTCAAAAATAATCAACTATGGTTTTCCAAAACAAAAATTCAAAAACAATTTATCAAACACACTTCCATGTTGATGCCAGTCTTCAATGGATCAAGGCACTGAGATTCTTGATACCCAGAATAAACTACTTTGGGTTTTTTTCTTCTTTTCCCTAAGTCAGGAGTGGGAGAGAAGATCTGATTTGTTTGCCACCAATTGTTATTCATTCAGATGTCTTGGCAGTAAGGAAATAATTGTTACTCAGAATTTTACTGAAACTTCATAAATGACAATTTACTAATCTGTATTAACATAAAAGTTTCAGGTAGATTGCTTTGTATATGTGCAGGTATTATTAACTGCGTATAGTTTACAATAGCCATTGGCAATATGCTTATTTGTGATAGGGTAGAAGAGAAGGGTTCAATGGCTGAGTTTCAAGGAGAATGACTAAGTATAAGAAAATTGGAAGGCTCAAAATATAGGATTTTTTTAAAAGTAGAGAATGAGTTAGAAGTTTACATCCCAGGACAAAGCAATAGGTCTTAATATGAGCTTTGAAAAGAATCAGGGATTCAGTTAGGCTCAGAGACATGGAGGCTATTCCAGATGGTGAAGGCAGCTTGGAGGGGGGATCTGCCACCTGCTGTGGAGAGAGGAGACAGAAAACACTGCTGTTTTTTGATTGGCACAGGAAACATGCTAAATAATTGAAAGCAGGAGAAAAGATAAGGGGCAGGAAGAATTATGGAGACAAACCTTGAGGACTAAGAAGGATGAGGAGAGAGTAGCTAGTGCTAAAGTGAGAGAAAATCATCAAGTAGTTAGTGGTTGTTAACCACATATAGAAAGGTATTTTACTATTGTGAAAGGGATAGAAGCCAGAATGAAAATGATCCAGGATGTTTGGGGAGTGGTATTTATAGCTGAGAAACAATGACATTTTTCAAAGTTTTGCTAAGAAAGGGAAAATGAGAGATGGGAGTTCATCTTATGAACACAAAAACAAGAGAATTTAGAGGGAGGGCAGTGGTGGCAATCTTGAGTACTCAGGTATGTAGTGAGTGGAGAATGATTATTGTTGCAAAGGGAGAAAAAGTTTGGAGGCAGAAGAGAGAGGACAGATTCATTTTAAAGGCCAAATTTGGAAAGGTACTTAGTGTGCAGAGAAGTGCCTATTGGGATTTTAAATCTGACCCTTAGTGTCCTTTGCTAAAAGGATGATTGATGATTGATTTGCTAAAAGAGATTGAAGGTAGGATAGGCAAGAGAGAGCTGAGGATTAAGGATGGGGATAGGAGATAATACTTGGCAGAGATGATTAGTAATATTTTATAGATAAAAATGAAAATTCCTTGCACTTAAAAGTGGAGCATGGAGCTTAGTGGTGGAGTGAAGGTTGTCAGTGCTTTTTTGCATTCATGGATGTAGTCTCAGTGTAGTGATTAACTTTCAAATATTTGTTGTTTAGTTTTATTTCTCTGATTAGAAAGTCCTGAGTGAACATGTGCTCCAGCATTAATGGATGTAAAAAAAGCAAACAAAATATTGGGGTCAAAAAGAAACCTTCAAAATCAGTGATAAATCCAGCTGTTTGAAAGTACATGGCCTAAAAATTTGGTGCTATGAAAAGTACTGTGACAGTAGAACAAAGAACGTCTTGATTGATATAGGTATGGGTAGTGTTTAGGGTTCAAATTGTTCCTATATTTAGATCTCAGCTAAAGGAGAACTGCAGTAAATATTGTGTCCTTGATGTGGTTGGAGAATAACATGGTTGCCTTTATATGAAAACTTAAAAATGAAAGAAGAGTTTATTATAAAGTGTGGTAAATGACATTGCTGACACACTCATAAAATAATTCAAAACATATGGTTCACAACTATCTTTTAGCTAAGAACTACTCTAAAGATTTATTTAGGTTCTGTAATAATATGGTGGCTCCGAAGAGTGGCATGTGGCTTAGGTTTATAGTCATAAACGTTGACGTCGCTGAGGAGTACATGTGAATGTTTCCAAAAAAAATGAGGAGTAGAAGGATTCTTTGTGGTCTACAGGTCGTTAAATTATGATTAAAAACTAAATTGAGATCTGTTTTTATTGAGCATGAACCATTTTTAATTGTTGTTTATAACGAACAGGGAATGTATCTGGAAAGGGTCAGAGATTTACATTTTATTCCAAGGCCAGAACAAGATAGAGTACTTTACATATTTTCTGCAGTAATGGTGTATTGTTAAATTAGACATGATGGATTAATCTCTTACTTTTTGTTTTAAATAAAGATCTATGTTCCAAACTCTGAGACAAATGGCACTAATGCTGTGTATGCAGTGCCACGAATGCAGAAAATTTTTTAAAAGGCTTTCCATTAAAACACTATCTTGACTATGCCTTTTAGAACTATATTTGTGGAAGGCATAACCTGAACTTCAGGGTAAATATTGTAAAACTTGTATGAGGGAAGTTGTGTTTAACTGTGTGTATGAAATTTTTATCACTATAAATGAACTTGATTTGTCTTGTGTACCTGCGATATGTCATTTGAATATTATGTTAGGTTTTCCAGCAATGCATAGTGGTGAGATTTTCATCAAAGAAAGAAAACAAAACACAAAACATCCTTGGTTGAATTATGCAAGACCAGGTGATTTGGATAAAAATTATTGTTTTCCTTTCTTTTAAATTTCTGTTTGTTGTTTACGACTTTCAGGGACATCTGTCCAGTTATTAGACTTCAAGTTTCCCTATGGATAAAGACTTTGTTGATTGTGATTGTTCTTCCAAGGTGATTGATTTTTGTTTTGTTTTGGTTAAGACAATCACTAATGCTGGACTATCCATGTAGGGCTAGTGAGAATGTCATTTCAACACTAGAAAATGTAGTAGTCTTGTTAGAGTGAATGATTTTAAGGTGGCAAATTCCATATATGAATTAGGAATGTGTTGGGAGCCCTAAAATTGCTGACCAGCTCTCCACTCTGGCTCCACATTGTTTTCTGGTGTAATGCTATCAATGGAGGTCAGACATTTGGAAACATGGTATTTCAGTAGTAGAAATACTAATCTGTTTGTGCTGGGGTGGTATTCTTGGAACTGATGGTTGAGACAGTTTGAAGGACAAATGGCAGTGAATGCCATGGCTGCATGGGCTTGGTGAGCTAGCCATTCTATAACTTCACTTTAAAAATGACAGTGTAGTCTTAGTCTCTAAATGAAAGCTGGCTTGCTGAAAAAAAAAAAACCCCATGGAAACCACAGTTTGTGTTGTTAATATCCCATCTCTTCTCCACGTTCCCCCTCCCACCTCAATCCCCTACTGCTGCCTGAAGGCACTTGGCCCATTTTGCTTCTTTCGTCATAGATTGCTTTGAAAGGATGTTGACTAAAATTAACCATTATAAACATATTTGCCCAGATAAGCCTAAGCGGGTCACACTCAACTTTGTAAGTATACCTGCAGCATCTTATTCTCTTCCTGAATATGGCTTACCAGAGAATCTTGTGAAGTGCTGTTGCTACTGTCGTTTGGATTCCTGACAATCGGGTTGTTGCCAGGACTTGCATCATGGTCTCTCAGTGGAGTTTTTCCTTTGCTACTGCTGTAATCTGTTGGCCACATCACAAGCAATTCTGTTTTGACATTTAAACATTAAAGCTCTCTGCTTTCTTGAAAACAAACTTTCACCTCTAGTTGAATGATTGAGTTCAATCTCTAAAGATGTATGGATCTCTGGATCAGTATTAAAAGTTTCAGGAATCTCCTAATTTTGATTCAATACCAGATATATCAAGAGGAGTTATACATCTTTGGTTGCTGTGGTTGAAGTGCCTAGGGCATCAGTCTGCTCTTAAATAAGAGCCACGAGTTAGCATATAGGATTTTGCATCTTGTTGGGCGTGGATGTTTCCAAACCATCTTGAGATGTGATCTTCTCTAATGTTATAAATGAAGCAAGCTAGTACTAAGCTAATACTTGAACGTGATCTTCAAGGAACAACCAGGTGCTGCAGGAAATATTGTTGGCAGTACAGTACATAGCACTCTTAGTAGCACAGAATGATGTGCCGTGTACAGTTTCACTCTCAGCCAAAGATCCCAAGTGTCTGACAAACTCTTATTTTGTCTACTGGCCAGTACACTGGGCCTGGTGCTGCTTCAAAAGGGTGGCACCTTTCTGGCTGGGGCTCGGGCTGGGAGGAAAAGCAGCTGTTTCTGCCCAGCCCTACTAGGACTGATATCTGTGGCGGAATTGGCCCTTTCAAAAGGAGCGCCTTTGTCATCTAGTATCCAAGAATGTCTGCTGGAGTGAGAGCACTCACTTCACCTTGTCTGAACGGCTTCAAACCCAAGTGGACTGACACCTGGGAGACATGGAGTGGGAGTATGGAATGCCTTATGAGAGAGCATAAGGGAAGACTCCAAAGGAGAGTGATGTATTGTTCCTGATGTGAGCACCTTCCCAGCTCTCATGCATTAGACGTGCTCTAGAACTGAGCCTGGTGGCCCTTGTGACCAGAAGCTTGTCTACCTCTAGTTATAAGCCAAATGCAAAACTTCAGATTTGCCATAAAGGATATAAAGAATTCAGTTTTAAAAAGTTAACCCTGATTTGAGAAGATTAGGCATTTTATATCTGCTAAATAGCCTATATACCTAATTTCAGAAGTGGTTTTAGTTGCCATGTGTAATACCCAATGTTTGTTTTAATCTTTCCCAATGCACACTTTCCCAATGCTTAAATTGTTCAGGTGAAAATCCTGACCTCTTGTCTTCACGTTTCCTATTTCATGTCAAATATGAAATTTTTCATTGGCATAAATGCTCCTTTATGAAGTTCTCCAGTGCATAAATGCTCTTAATATTATTTGGAGTTCGATCTTAACCTGTGTTGCAGATACTTCTTGTTTCGCTTTTTGAAAAGAGATTCCAGCTTTCAATTTCCATGATGCTTTATTCTAACTGTAAGCTGGAAAATGCACTTGGGTATAAAATCAACAGTTTCTGATCTGAGTGACTAAAAATGACAACCAATTAAGAAAACCAAGCCTAATTTATACTTCTGCATTTCTTGCATTTCTCCAAAATTAACGCTGACACTCAACAGTGCTTATTTGGACTCAACTGTCAGCTCAGTAGTACTAGGTTCCTGAATGTTGTGAGAATTTACAAAGGCTGCTGCTAGTGCAGAGAAGAGGATGTCATTTCGTAATCTGTTTTTAGCTCCAAATTATGCGATGCCACCCTAAATTTGGTTTCCAAATGTCTGTTGTTCAGTTTATCAGAAAGCATTTAAATAAGCAGAGAAACACTGTCAAGTCATGGGCTGATAGTTAATGTTTTAAACATACTCTGTGTACTTTAACCATTCAAATTATATTAAGATATTTTTATAAAGTTTTTGGAATTTCCCCCTCCTTTTTTAGAAGGGAACTTACTTTGGGAGTGTAGTTTTGGGATAATATGCAGTGGTTTGGAGGAAATTTGTGTGAAGGGAAGTATATGCGAGGGGAAAGTATAGGATCGCAATGGAAGTTTGACTGATTTTCTGCATGAAGCATTTTCCTCTCAACAGAGGAGCAGAGCACCAACCCCCTCTTGTATTCTAGTAGCGATATGAAGAAGATAAATTCTAATCACAATTATAGTTGAAATAACAAGTTGATAAAATATCATATTGTAGTGCTTTGATTGTGGGTTGGAAACGTATGTTGTTACTTAACTCTGAAAATACTGGCATTTCTTACACTGGCAACTAAATGAATACTTACATGGACGGATGTTAGTCTGCAAACTCTGAAGGCTTTATTGAGTCTCTAAAAGAATGTGGTGGAGGGAAGTCACTTCTATTTCTTTCCAGGCCCATTCTATAAATATATTTATGAAATAAACCTGTAATCAGAAACATCCATGCTAGACTTTATTGGCTTATAGGATTCCAAAAGAAGCTTCAGTTCTCAATTTACCTCTTGGTATAGCACCTACAACCTAAATAGCACTGTTTTAATTATATGAATCTGAAGGACATATTATATCCAGTCTTGATGGCATTTGTTTATTTCTCTTCTAAATTCATCATATTTTACGTTACAGCTTTGCTCTGTCAGATGAAGCATACAGATCCCTCAGGGACCAGGATAAAGATCAATGTATTCTTATTACTGGCGAGAGTGGTGCTGGAAAAACAGGTAATGTAGCTTTGTTTTCTCCATGTTCCCCTCCAAAAATATGAGAGGGTGTGAGAGCACTCTCTCTGCATTTGTTCCATGCTGTAAACTAATTCCATCATGACGTGCTACTGCAAGTGTGACGTTGCATTGAGTGTTGTTGCATACTCACATCGTTATGCAGTTCCCTTATTCTGTTGCGATGTCATGATATCGATGTCATCTTTTTGGGAATGCTATGTTGTCAGAATAAATTTAGGACTCACTTGCCTTGTAGAATACACTCCTTGCCTGCGACAACTGGAACTCCCCTGCCATTTTGGGATTGATTGAAAATCTGGAAAGCATTCACTCCAAAGCCTTTAAATATAGGATTTTTAATTTCTTAATACTATTTATATATACAAAACACTATGGTGATGGCCTTGGAAATGAAATCTGTCTCATATTCTGTGCTCAGCTACACTTAGTACATTGGCAAGTTCACAAGATAACTCCATTTCTCTCAAGCAAAGCTGGAATAATTTTTGAGAAAATGCTCAGTTCATTGAAAAGTATAGAATTGTGTGAGAGGGAGCGTAAATGTCACTTTCATAATTGTTCATCTACAAAGGTCCTTTTAAAAAAATCAGTTGCATTATAGTCTGAAATAGCTATTTAAAAACAGAGCTGCTGGAAAAGAAACAGCAGGTACAGAACACTTATATTTGTTTCCACATCATCTGAGAGATTGTTTCTGAAGCCAGGAACACTTAAAGCTTTTATTCATCCAGTAAGCAAGAATAAAATTGGTGTAACAAATGAAACTACCTCATGTACGTATTATAAAATTGCATAGAGGGGTGATTTATTGGGGGAGGAGGGGCAGCATCAGGTGGAAGGATTTGGAGCCTTCATGTTCTTAATGTGCATTCTTAAGTTATGTCCTTTTCCTTACTGCCCCTTTTGTGAATGTTGAATGAGGCTTTGACATTCTGTAATTCTTTCCTTTGCCAATTCTGTGATAGGAAGAAGGGTGGTCTAAATACGCATATTAAAAATAATCTTAAATTCATTTAACATAAATTCACTGCATAGTAGTTCAACTTTCATAGTAGTTGTAAGGAATTCTTTACTGATATATTTTAATCTCAAATAGTTCCTCAAGGGTTATGAGCAATTTAGCAACTAACATGGAATAAGTCCATAATTACTCGTAGATTGCATACAGCAGACAGTGGGGGTGAGTGAGTTACTTGCCTATCCTATACATATATAATGGTTATTATTATGTGCTCAGTAGCCAAGGTCATCACGGGCATGTTAGAAATACTCAGAAGTTCTTTTCTCTTTAAAAAGTAAATGGAAAACTACGAGAAGCTATAGTGAAAGTATAGGTTAGGGTTCTGACTAAAATTCAGGTCTGTGAATGATTGCAGAAGCTGCACGATTGCAAACTCTCATATTTGTTGTTTTCCTAAAGTTGTTGAAATCAGGGCACCTGAGAACTTCAGCTTTTTTTAAATGAAAATTTATAGCCCTTTTGGTCATGAGGAAAAGCTTGAAAATGTGAACCCTCAATGTGCTAACACCAGAAAGCAAATACAAAGAATCTGGATTGTCTTATTTTTTCAAATTTCGGTGGACAGAATCTTGATATCTGAATGTTTAGGGCTGGCAATATTGAAACTGTTTGTGGTGTGATTAGTTTCAGCCTTGAACTTACTTTGAATTTATTACTTCTATTTTCTTTTTTGGGCCGCTTACTGTTGTGGAGTTGTGCAAGAAAATGTCGCATGTTGCTGGAAGTGAATATGATATTTTCAGGGTTCAAATACAAAGGCGATCCAAAGTTCAGAACTGAAGATTGATTAAATATTGATTGTGTGCTGTGCTTTATTGGCTCAGTCTTGCACATTAAACCAAAGTTCCAAATAAAAGAAATACGAGGTGATGATTTACAAAATTTGCATTCTTTTCTTGTTCTGATAGCCTTTTTCCTCTGCTCTGGATTGATCCTGTCATCCTCAGAAAGTGTACACTTACCCTAAATTACGTTACATTCACTTATTTGCTGCTTCAATGCTTGTTTCATTCAATGCTTGAGTAGCTCTTACCAAAGAATTTGAACTGTTGGGGGAGATTTGTCTGATCAGATAGCTAAGAAACATTTAAGCAGGAGAATAGTCTCTTATTTCACTGCTTCACATCAGCCTGCTTGCTTCAACCCCATTAGGAGCCTTTGATCCACGGTAAAGATCTTCCATTTCCTCACAACTACTATCCAGTGTAAAACTAGCTTTGATCCTTTAAGGGATGCTGCCAACTAAAAATCATGCTTCTCTGAAATTTTTTAGTTGCGGTTTCATTTGGATCCTTGGACGATGATCTCTAAAAGAGAAGAGAGAGAATATTTCTTTCTGTTTATTTTGTGCTTTCAGCAGCACTTTGTGTATAGCTGATTTCATAGCTTTCCCCTGTTGTTTTTGCAGATCTCTAATCCAACAGGGCAGGGAGAAACACTGATTAGCTGAGGAGATTTGAAATACCTGAAACAACTCTTAACTTGTTTTTTTGTTTTTTGTGTTTTGTTTAAACTGGCCAAATAAAAAAAAGGGAGACAATAATTTCTAATGCCTTGCTACTGCCTTTATACCATGAAAATGGGTGTTTTATAAACAGACAGATACACACATAAAGTACTTCAGTCTCCACAGAAGGGCCTGACATTTTTCCTTTTCTTGTGTCCATTTCACTTCTACTGTTCCACTGAAAATTGCTCCTTCAGCACTGAGGGATGCTTGATGTCAGATGGCTGTGAGGCTCCAACTTGAGTGTCCGACCTCAGCCTCTTACTGGTCCAATGGCCAAAAACTCTTCTTTACCCAGAAAGATTTCAAGCATTCCACCCACCCTGCTCACTGGGGAGGGAAATTAGAGCCCAAGGTTGATGAGACTTAAGAACTTCAGTGTAGAAATATAACATTGTTCGATTTAGCGCCCGAACATGAGTTCAGGCTGCAATTCTAGATTTAAATCTGCGATTATCCCTCAGCTTATCAGCCATCGCTGCTCACACATTTTCTATGACAGTCAGATCTATATTACTGCATTAAGACAACTCTTTAATTACTCTTTCTTTAGTTGGGGGGGGAGGGATTAATTGTTAAATAAACAGGCAGATTGCTTTCACCTCCCATCAGGTTACGCTTATAGAATCATAGAATATTAGAGTTGGAAGGGACCTCAGGAGGTCACCTAGTCCAACCCCCTCCCTGCTCAAAGCAGGACTATCCTCAGCTAAATTATCCCAGCCAGGGCTTTGTCAAGCTGCAGCTTAAAAACCTCTAAAGATGGAGATTCCACCACCTCCCTAGGTAACCCATTCCAGTGCTTCACCACCCTCCTGGTGAAAAACTTTTTCCTAATATCCAACCTAGATCTCCCCCATTGCAACTTGAGACTATTGCTCCTTGTTGTGTCATCTGTTACCATTGAGAACAGCCTAGCTCCATCCTCCTTGGAGCCCCTTTTAGGTAGCTAAAGGCTGCTATCAAATCCCCCCTCATTCTTCTCTTCTGCAGACTAAACAAGCCTAGTTCTCTCAGCCTCGCCTCATAAGTCTTGTGCTCCAGCCCCCTAATCGTTTTTGTTGGCCTCCGCTGGACTCTCTCCAACTTGTCCACATCCTTTTTTTGTAGTGGGGGCCCAAAACTGGACTTCCCAATGTATAAGATGTATCGATATGAAGTTGACATGTAACACTGAAAAGATTTGTTCAATTTTTGCTTAAGAAACCATCACTTGATATTCATTTCATCTTTCATTTTTAGTTATGATTTGGAGAAGGGTGTGGCGAGGCAACTGTCAGTATATAGATGCCATAGGTCTTTCTGACCCTTTTCAAGCTGGGTTCAGTCCTGTTTATGGCACAGAAACTGTTGGCCATGGTTGATGATTTCCTGGTAGTGATCATGCTGGTATTATTTGATCTATCAGATGCCTTTCATACCATTGATGATGAGGTTGTGTCAACTGGCTTGTGGACTTGAGAATGTGTAGACAGGCTTGTGTTGCAGATGTCTTATCCTTTCTGAGATCTCTGTGAGAAGAGTATTTGAGCTGACGGGAGTATTTGCTCTAACAGTGTTCTCATGGGTTTCTACAAGGTGTGGAAATATTCTTGGATTTGTAATCTGCATTTTCTTGTACAGAGAGGATGTTTTGCTACTGCTGCTTTTGTCCTAATATTTCTAATCTGTCAAAGGTACCTGGAGACTTGCAGAGGTTTTTCTCATACGTTGAAATTGAAATAATGTAAAAGTTAGGATGCATATTCAAAATTATCCAGACTCCTTTGGTTAGAAATCTGGCTGGAAGTCTCAGTATGTTTCTGTTACATGTTGGGCTGAGGCAGACTGGATAATGAGTCCAAGAGAATAACTTTTCATGTATTTTGGTACGTCTGTTTTTATTCCAATCTGAAAGGAGGACATGCAGATGCATGTACATTTTTAAAAACTTTACCTGAATTTTGTTGACCATCAGAGATTCAAGTCAGTTTTTATTTTTGCTCTAATCTATTTGCCTATCCATATAGCAGGTGTAATGGGGAAGATACTCAGGAAAATGAGCTTTGTTTTTTTGCTGAGTGTGTATAAAGAGGTAATGGTCCTGCTCTTTCTTAGCTGCTTAAAAATACTTCAAATAGCCCCAAATCCTGTGATTTTAGTGAATGATCTTATCTAACACTGCTACGTCTTGAAATATGACATGTCTGCAAGACCTTTTTAAGGCAATCTGGGCCCTCTGCAGACTGTGTAACTGTCCCTCTGCTAGAGCCTTCCTCCCACACTGCAGAAACTGGAGTGGTGGCAGTTGCTCTCCTCTCCCTCTAGTGTAGCTGCATGTTCTCTCCCCTCCCCCCACCCATCTCCCCTTTCCTAATACTTTTGTCTGTTGTGGTGGTGTTGGCAGGTCCGCCAGAGCAGTGGCTGTTGTAAAGCAGTGGCCTTATTGAAAGAGCTTTTATTTCAGATTGTCTGCAGACTTGGGCAGGCGTCACTATATTGGTTTGACGTGGGTGCCATTTTCAAGCTTTTCTTTGCAATGGTGAGGGCTGGGAACTTTTGTAAAAAGGAAAGTTGAGATTCTGCTGAACTCACATGATTCCAGGAGTTGAGGCCTGGGGCACAGGCCTGCCCATACCCCTCTGTGCCTGTTTGCTGAATTCAACTGAAGGACAAAAAGAGCCAAATTAATATTAAACAAATTTTGCTTAAATGGGAGAGAATCAAAATTCAAGGCATAACCATTTGTTTGTTAGTTCTTTGCTGAAATCAAGCCCTTAAATATATACCAGATCTTTGACTGCAGAAAGTAAATAGGTTTGTATTATCATTGTATTGCTATGAGTGGGATTTCAGCTGTTAGTAATTATGTTGCATTTAAAGCTGTATTAATACATATCCTGTCAGTTACCCCAAGTTGGGCAATCTTGCATCACATTAAACATGACAGACCTTGTTTTAAGCCCTACTTGCTCAGCTCCTGTCACAGCTATCCTCTGTGCTAAACAATATTATCATAAGATCCAGAGTATTTGTTTTATTTAATATTTACTAATATTATCTAGATGGGTCATTGACACTGACCTGATATTTACATAACTGGGATTTTAACAATTTCAGATCTTGTTCAAACTTGTATTTGTTAAAATTAACACACTGAAATTACGTTCATTGACTAAAGTAATGATTCATATTCTGTAATCTATTTTAATAGACTGCATTAATTACTTATTTAGACTTTTATAGCAACAGTTATGTTACGTGTGGTATGTTTGTTTATATATGTAAATCACACACACACGTGCAAAAGCCAAATAAAACTACTAACTCTAATTACAGAGTTTTATTTGGCTTTTGCACTTTGCAATGTTAAGGCCCATTGTCTGTAGCCTGACATGAGTAAAATCATACTGTTAGTTTGTTGAGTCATTTTTGTTCAAGCTTAATGGAAAATCACCTGTATATGGTTCCTTCACTGGCATGCTGCATCGTTTTGCTTGAGTCCTAAATATTCCAGGCCATTGAAATCTATAGTTCTTAATGTACACACATGGGTCTGAGTGCATGGGCCTCATCGTAGGATCAGGGGCCTTACTTAATACAAGAAGATACAAATATGTGGAGGAAAATTTAGGTCTTTAAATCCCCCTAGAATAATGAAAATGTAAAAGAATACAAGCCTCCATAATAAAGAAACTTTGTCAGTTTTTGGGACCATTTCTCACTTTGATTTTTTTATCATCTGATCTACACTCCACAGAGGCCAGCAAGCTTGTTATGTCTTATGTAGCAGCTGTTTGTGGAAAAGGAGCAGAAGTTAATCAAGTAAAAGAACAACTTTTACAGTCAAATCCAGTGCTTGAAGGTAAGAATCTAGTAATGAAGCTAGCGAACACCCTGCTTCCTGTTCTGCATCACCCTATCAGGTCAGCTGGTTTTGCAAATGGAATCTACTACTAGTGCAAAGATCTGAACCATTATTATTGACTTACACAGGATCTCAAGGCACAGTTGGTGCTCTATAGAATTACAGTAATAAGGCCTTACAATTATTCAGCTATAGAAGGTTCTTTTAAAATAAAACTGTTTTGGTTTAAATTTATCTGCGTATTGCCAAGACTGCAAGAGTGGGTTTTAGGAGGGTTTCAGGTGGGTTTTAGGCAGTCACGAGGATGTCACAGGTCCTGGGTTAACTGCACTTCTGATCCTTCCTAATCTCTTGGAGTGAATGCTATCCCAGGTATCTAGCTGTCACCTACCTGTCTCCTGGTGCTAGTCTCCCACTCTCAGATCGGGTCTTGGGCTGCAGTCTTTTGTGATCAACTGTGATTACCTCAGTAGGTCTAACTTTGTTCAGAACCTGCAGGCTGCATATCTGGATTGATTACTTGCTAGTTCTTCCCACAGCCCCCTATTAGGATAGAACAAGACATTCATACAGGAAAGTGTTAAAATCCAATATACAATAACTTAACCTGCATGCTGACCAGGTCGCATGCAGAGTTCATGTTATTTCACCTCAGTATTCTTAAATTACTATGTAACAATCCCATATCCAACAGACTTTTGCAAACAGAGGGATTTTATGTATTGGGGCATTACTTCAGTTTGCATGTGTTTTTTTTCCATAAAGGAAGGAAGGGGACCTAAAACTCACTATGGGAGGGGAATGGGAAATGTGCTGGGAGACAGTGTCATGGATGTGGGCTGGAGTGGTAAAATTTTGTAATTGTAACCATAAAGATATAGTTTCAAGAAGCAGAAATGAACTATACATGAGGTACTATATGTTATGCTCACACAAGCTCATCCCGCACATTGAATTATCTTGCTGATGGGAAAAAGTTCCACATGAGGCTGAATGGGGGAAATGCAGTCTGAAGTTATTTTTGATTGCCAGAAAATTGCTCTTCATTTTGATCACTGCTATCAAAGAGAAACTTGAGATGTGGACAAAAATGGGCTGGAAACTTTCAAAGTTCTGTTATCAAAAGCTGGATGGTTTCTCAGAGACAGGCAAAATCTGGCGTGTTTTCCTGATGAGAGAGAGTCAGTTGCAACGTCCTGTCACAGGCAAGATCTGTCAGTTTACCATGTTGATGCTGCTGAAACAGTATCTGGTACCCCCTGGATTGGCTATCCGTCTCCTTTGGTAGGTTAGGACATGCAGTTTGGGAAACCTTGATTTAAAGTATGATGTTATATGATCACAATGTGTATGGTTCACTCCTTACTACTATTTAGCATTTAAAACTGCTATTTATTCTGCCTGTTGCTGTGTAGTCCAGTTTTTAGTTGCGTGCCAACAGGAGAGAAGTGACACTATATTATCCAATGTTTAGCAGCAATGATACTTTGACAAAGTACAGCTGTTGCTTGTATTTTTATGCAAATTGTGCATCTTAGATCAGATTTTGTGCTGTGTGTGCTGTTGTATTTGAACTAAGATGTAATGCAAGAAAATGGCAGAAATATGTTTGCATAAGTTCTCTTATGGGAATGGTCTGCTTTTTAACTATAACTGCTACTGTAAATTAACATGAGCAACAGTGAATTTAGGAGAACTGTCTCAAACACTTCATAATGGAACATTCGTGTTTAGTTCTGTGCATGGTTATAATGAGTCTTGTGTTTAGCGCTGTATTTAATGATATGGTTGTTGAAAATGTCACTTATTGCACTGTATAAAGTTTTTTTTAAACAATTCTATCACTTATCCCTGGCCTTCAAGAGCAACAAACGGTCTTTTGGTCCCAGTTCTTTGACCCAGAATAGTCTCTCCATGCAAATTTGTTAAAGCTGAGAAATGTATATTTTTCCACCCACCAAATTGTCACCTTCACTTGAGCACTGGAAATATAGATATATATTTTGGTGCAAGTAATTGAAAGCCTTCTGCAATGAGCATGAACACTGTATTTCGTAATAGTGAGGGACATGCTCCCATTTGACAAACACAGCTTTCTGGTATAAAATCTAAATCTTTAACTTGTCCTAGAGTTTATTTTGAGTTCATGTTGTAAGCTGGTAGTTGCCAGGCATAGTTCAATATCCATGTAGAAACTAGGGCTGAGAGAGCTTTTATTTTCTTTGCTGGCTTTTATTAGAAAACTTCAAACTCAGCTGCTTTTCAAATCCCAAACACATGTTTTTATACAAACAAAGCAGGCCCAGGATAGGCCGGGGCCATGCCTACACTATTGTTGCAACAGTGACACAGCTGTGGTGCTGTAGCTATGCTGCTGTATTGCTGTAGCATAGATGCTTCCTCCAGGAAAGGGGAAAGGGTTTTTCTGCTGCTGGAGGAACTCAACATCCCCAAGCAATGGTAGCTCAGTTGACAGAAGCATTTCCCCCTCGACCTAGCTGCGTCTGCAGTGGGGCTAGGCCAGCATGCTGTGGCACTCGGGAGGTGTGGATTTTTTGAACACCCCTGGCACAGTTGCTATGTTGACCTAACCTTTAAGTGAAGACCAGGCCTAAAGCAGTGTGGAGGTTCTCCTCTGATGCTTTCTGTAAACAGGGAAGTTGCACCAATTTAGCTAATGATATGACTTAAACCAATGCAAAGGGCTCTTTGGACAGTCTTATTTCCTTTTAAACCTGGTTTATTTCAGTTTTGTTTGTCAATTAGGAACTGATTTAAATTAAGCTGAAATAAGTCATTCTTTCGCCAAAAGAAGTGTCTACTCTGATTTAAGTAAATCTTCTTAAAATTGCACCTTTTAAACTAAACCAGTGGAGCTTTCTCATGTAGCCTGGCTTGAGTTTCCTTCCATCATCTATGTATGGCACGTTTTTGGCCTAGTGCCTCATTGCTACCAGGTTCTTAGTTTTCATTTTTGATAGCTAATAAACTAATGTCTTTCTACTGAAATTTTCCAAAAGAGGAATCAG
The DNA here is from genome assembly GCA_007922155.1 of Mesoclemmys tuberculata. Lineage (NCBI taxonomy): Eukaryota > Metazoa > Chordata > Testudines > Chelidae > Mesoclemmys > Mesoclemmys tuberculata. The sequence goes on along the minus strand of ML675620.1, from coordinate 26,169,885 downwards.
CTACATTTCCTGTTTGCTGAATATATAGCTTTTTTTGGCAGTAAAATCTTTATAAAAGAGCTGAAACATCATGAGGATCTGGGAAACATTCAGTCTAGATGTAATTCTGCTTCTACATAATTTCACTTTATAACACTTACTTACTTATTTGTCTGGATTTTTTTCTTGTTTTTGTCAACCCAAAATCTTTCTTTGTTTAGGATTCATCTGCACATCAGATGTTCTCAGCTCTCACTTGTCACATTATAAGCCCATCTTGACCAATGGATAGTGATGTCTCAAACACAAGAAAGCATGTTGTTTTCCATGAGGCATCAGTTTGTTTGTTTGCTTTTGAATAAGATACAGTTCCACTGTCATGACTTGTTTTTTAGAGTTTAGATGTTGTTTTACCATGTTTCATTTATTTTTTTCTTCTTTCCTACCAGCTTTTGGAAATGCCAAAACTGTAAGAAATGACAACTCCTCTAGATTTGTAAGTATATATATATATATATACAAGGCACAGAATATCACACACATAGTGAAAAGGAAATAATTCCTATCAGAGATTAGTGTGTGGTAGATTTTTATGTAGTTACAGATGTCTGGGCAGTATCATGCATTCTGGAACAGATGTTCTAATAGTCATTATTGCTCATCTGCAGTATATTTTTTTAAGTCTGTATTCATTAGGAAAACATTTGTGCACAGTGTCAACTTGTTCCATACCGAGTTTTTCCATGTCTTGAAATTGTTAGAATATATCGGTATTTTCTTAAATGATCACATTCAACCTTCTTAACACAGGACATAGAATTTCTCCTAGCCACTGTAGATCCTTTCTTTACTGCTCCACAGCAAGCTTTTAAAATTTAGCCCAGCCTTAGCTGCTTCTCCAAAATGCAGGGGTTTGTAGCTGTGGAGGTTAATCCCAATTCTGAGGAGAAAACGAATGCTTCAGTCACCTCCCAGAATATCTAAGGCCTTTGTTGCAAGGAGTAACCCACGTAGCACTGTCCAGCTTACTTTTAGAATCAAGCTGTATGCCAGATGGAAGAGGCCCACTTAAAATCCCATCTGAGGCTAACCTGAACTCCTGCAGCCCATGCTGCCTCAGCCATGCTGCTATTTTTAGCACACTAGTTTAAGCAGAGCTCCTTTTGTGTTTGTCTGCCTGTATTGGGAAGCAGCCATCTAGCTGCTGTGTAGCTATAACCAGCGATCCCCAAAATACCTTTTTTATCAGGGAAAGGAGAGTATTTAGTGGCTTTGAGCAGAGGCAGAGGGATCACTTGGGAAGGAGATCTTCCTCCACCTGCACCTTTCACCTCTGGAACTGTTTAAGTACAATGACTATTATAAGACCAGTGTTTTTGCTGACTGCTGTAAACCACCCCACACGCCCATAGGAGCTAGATCCGTGATGATTTGGGACTGGCACTGCCAAGAAAACAGATATTTTCTGTTAGCTCAGACCTGCAGACAGCAATGACTATTTTCAGAGTTTTAATTATTCAGTGGATGAAAAGACAGCTACATTATGTAGAAAGAGATGTACAGTAGTCCTACTGACTTCAGTGAGTAGTAATAATGACTCTACTATTATATTTTTACATAGTGTAGGTTTTTAATGTGTTTGTTTTAAGATTCCATGTTTGTTGTATCTTACTGCCTTAATCAGTAGGAGAAAAAAATGGGATGGGGAGATGAGGAAAAGATGAGTTTGATATTCAACTCTGGCACAAGAAAGAATTGTTTAAAAACTTTTTGTTTTTGTAACTATAAGTGGAAATCATTTTTCCATCCAGACTCCTTCCGAAGTAAAGGGAGGGTTCACCCCAATATGTAGGGAGGAATTTGTTTTTCTTGCCTGCTTATGTTTGGGAAGCCTAAATCAGTTTCTATTCCTTTGCTTGCCCAAGGCAAGTAATATTAATGCAGGATTACAAAATGTTTTTATCATCTTCATAGTTAGAGGAGGAGCCAAGTATACTTTTTGCAAGAATTGGTAAGTTTTCATGACATTGTTACAAGGCTGAACTTGAATTCCAAAACGAGAGAGGGTGTTGGACCGCCTTTCTTTTTCAACCTACATGAAAAGTTTGTCTTGTAAGAAATTAATGCCCATGTTGTTTGAATGGAAAACATTTTTGTTATATCACTACTTACGAAACCAGCCACAGTGCTTGGGGAATCTCAGTGATATACAGCATTTAATGTTTCATTTCATCCTATAGAACTTTTTACCTCTCCCTTCTGAATAATTGCTTAATTCATGATTAGTTGACCAGTATTCTAAAAAGGCATTTAGTCTCCTGGCAAGAGATTTGTTGCTTTCTGACTTTAACATAAAATTAGACTGAAAACCAAAATACGCAAGAGAGCTAAAATTTGAGTTGCCTCTCATCTGGCTGGACGAAAACATAATTACACCTCAGCTAGATTTGATGCTATTCCTGACACAGCTGGCTGCCTAAATGGTCATGTGACAAGGAGCATTGTGCTATTTAGTAAGTTAATCACTGCATGATATCATGTCCCTTTCCTTTCCTTTTTTTTTAATTCTGCATCTTTAATCCAGATTCATTTTGCTGGCATGAATTTTCTTCAGTTTCACTACAAACATTTATCATGTTAGCTATTCTGGTTTTCTGTTAGTGGATTTGTACTGTGCAAGTCAGATACCTTGTTGAGGAAAGATTTCAGTATAAAACTAAATGTGAAACTGTATAGGAGCTGGCAATTGGCAAAAAATGTAATTACTACTAATAAATTGGAGCTAAATGTTTGGGGACCCAGAAGATGAATACCTATCTCCAAATTTCTCCTCTTAAGAACTAAAGGTAGAAATCCACAGAGAGGGTATGTCTACACTGTGGTGTAAACCCAGGGTTCAAACTCAGGCTTGAACGAAATCCCCCTTCCGTCTACACATAAAATAACACCAACCCAGGGCTCAGACCCCAGATTGGATTTGGGCCTGCATAACGCAGTGTAGACACTGGAGCCCCAGGTTGAGACCCAGGATTCAACCGTTTTTAACCTCGGATTACAAATGAGTGTAGATGTTCAAGCCCTAGGTTAACAAACCTAGGGGTCTGCTAACTCGAGTTTTACTAATCCTGGGTTTACAGTGCAGTGTAGATGTACCCTTTGTCACTTGCTCACCAATGTGTTTAAGGTTACTGTAGACTGCTCTCTAAAGCTTAAAAGCCTTCTGTGACATTTGAAAAATACTATTTCATAGTAAAACTTACACTGCAAGTAGCATAATGGGAAACCATGTGGCTTTGAATATGGGTTTAAATGCATTAGAATATCTTTACTGCTTTAAATTGGGTCTCAAAGTAGGTTAGTATAGCACATTCATACTGTGGTCCGCCCCCTGGCTAGAATTTAGGGGTGCCGTTCGGCTGGACTGCCGCTTTGTCAGGGGAAGGCCTCCCCTGCAGACTCTTGTCCAGTAGCTGGGTGGGAAATTCTTATGCTGCTTCCACACAGCTGAGTCTGCTCCTATGGTTGACCCTGTTTGTTGTTTCTGAATTGGACAGAGTGGTTTTATCTCAGGGAGTGTAGGCTCTACAGTGTCGCAAGATGTTCCCAGGAGTGAGGCAAGGTCCAAGGTTGAGGGGATATTGGAGTATTCTGGGAGGGATTTGGGGTAGGGAAGAAAAGGTGCATGAAAAGTGGTGTGGAGAATAAAAGGAGTAGAAGTGGATGAAACCAGGAAGGTGAAGAGGAAGAAGAGACGGGAGCTAGGGATTGTTAAAAAGGTGAATTTGGGAGATCAGTTGTCTTTCTCTCTTCAGACCTTGCTTTTAAATCCAGGGCTAAAAACTCTTTGGGGAACATACTGCTGACCCAGTAATTGGAATATTGTAGTTCTCTGATTTAATTACTTTAAAAACTGAATATAATTTTGGGGAAAAACCCAATTTATTAGTTTCAAATTAATTTTTCAAACCAGAAAATACAAGTGCCCTCCTGTCTTGTCTCTGACACAGCTGTCAAAATTGTGAAAGAATTACTTGTTACTGTTTAACTAGACACTTAATCCAATTCTGACAAATGCACCAAGTAAATTAGAATGTATCTTTAAGGCCCTGCTTAAGGAGTGTAATATGATACCCAATTTTCTGTTCCTGTGTGATGTGGACAAAGTTGCCCTAAGTAAAATGAATGGATATGTATAAACCCAGGACCTTTCTTTTCAATTCATTGACTCCATCCTCTGTTAAATAAGCACCGGGAGAAGCTGAACGCAAATGATCCATTATATGTGAATGTATTTGGAGTTTGTTTGAATTATTGCCAAAATGCATTATCCTTCAACTGTTTGCCCAGGAGCTGTACTGTCGTTGCCTTCATAAACAATAAGGGTCTATCGCTTGCTTTTGCTGTTGAAAGTAACTGTTACTAAACTGAACACCTGTCTCATAAATTAAAATAATGCATAAAATGAAATGATCTTCTGTGATGTGGAAAAGTCAAAGTGAAGTCAAGGAGTGGGACTACACTTCTACTGCTGAAAGTTAAATTGAGTCTGTGGTAACAAGCTGCTCAGATCTTTGCCCCAAAGACCTGGGTGATGAGGCAGACAGTTTAGTGGCAAAAGGCTGTACCTTTATTAAGGCAAGATTCATATAACAGATCAGTCTTGCCGACTGCTTGTATCTCTTCTGTAACTACAGCCTAGCCTATTGCTCAGTAATCACAAATTGATGTAATAACCTATGGGTGCTCTGATCCATACTCTTGGAAGAACCCACACCCAGAACAGGTTCTGTTCTTAACTGTATAAAATATAATTAACCCTAAACAGATTTCTGAATCCCCCAGCCTACTTGGTATGGTAATGCCTAAAAGGCAACAAGTGTCATTTTCTTGGGCTATGTCTAGGTGTGATCTGCAGAGTACACCAAAGTATTGCAGTCCAACTGCCCAGGGTATATGCTGTTGGAGCAAACAAAAAGGAACCTCTAACATGTTAATGCAAACTAGGTACCTTTTAGTCATGCCACCAGTATCCGCATAGGATAGTTAGATCACAGCACTTTGGTGCACTCTGCAGTTCACACCCCTGTAGTCCCATCACGTTCCTAAAATCCATTAAGTATCCCATTTGGAGGTGGTGAACTCACTGCAACCAAGACTGAATAACAGCCTTGGCTCTTAAAAAAACAATCACAATTGTTTTCTACAAGCTTGAAAAGCCAATTAACCTGTGTTAGAAAATGGCAGCCTTTATTGATTACAGCCTACTACCATAAAAATCCCCAATTGGGGTAATAAAATTATCTTAAAAACTATTACTTAGGCCTATTTACTATTTGTTATAACTTAAATATGCACATCATAAAGAGGCAACTGATTTTCTGTATAGTACATCAAAATGACCAAGCAACTTTAAACAAGTCTGGAATGGTTTTTCTTAGGCAAATCTAACATTCTTAAAATACATTGTTTTCTCAGGGAAAGTATATGGATATTGAGTTTGATTTCAAAGGCGATCCACTTGGCGGAGTTATAAGTAACTGTGAGTATTACATTTGGTACTGACTTATAACATTTCAAGGGCTCGCCTATTCAGATTGTGCAGTAAAAAGAGGAGAGATGAGTTACAATGAGATAAAGTGTTTGGTTTTAATTAGAGTTCAGTTTTTATGTGATAGAGATGGTAAATTCTAGTTATTCTTTTTTGGTTTGGTCCTGAATTGTATCTGAAACAAAGAAAAAAGTCATCTGAAAAAACAGGACCAGGACTATTACAAAATATTGTTTAAAGGGTCCATAAGCCTGGCTTATGGGACCATATATTGACCATCCTTGAAGTTATCTGAGAGGGAGCTTTAAGCACTGTTGTTTCACTTAACTGTTATCTGATGTGGCAGGCAGGGGTAGTTGTAGTCAAATTCCAGATAGGTCATTTTCTTATCAGACTAACACTGCATTGTTGAGAAGTTGTTTAAACAAAATGAAAAAAATTACAAAGTCTTTAGTTTGTGCTGAAAACAAAGGAGATGCACAAAAATACTTTTTTTTGTATTGAGCATAAAAAAGCAAAAAGGGTACAGGGCAAATTTGATTTCCCTTGCAGGTCACCTTTTAAGGCTGTACCTGGAAGAGTTTATTACAAACAGTGGAATATGAAACCCAAAACCAATAGCTATTTAAAGTGTGGTTTCCCATTTACTTTGAAATTTTCCAGCTAAAGACATTTGAGGCCAAAGGGTGCTATGTTTATTTAATGTTGCACTCACCAAAAAGTAAATACAGACAACACAGTTTTTATCATTCAGGCTTTGTGTATTATTTTTCATCTAATATTCAAAATATTTTGTATGCAAAACATAAGTTTATCGCAGTACAGTATGTGAACTTTCATCTATTTTGTCTATAAAATGCCAGACTAATTATTCAGATAAAAATACTGCATCTTGCCAAAAGGAGGCCAATACAATAGTTCTGGAGTTCTTTGTTTTCCTTTTTCAACATCTTTGCATGCTAGTGTATGCAAAGCAGCCTGTGAAGGGTGTAGTTTTTAAGCCCTTGTGCGCTTGGGTTCATGTCAGTATTAGCAAGGGCTGTGGTATAAATACTAGAAGAGAGATACTTCCATCCACTCCCCCTTAAATGTATAGATGCTTATTGAACTGTACATCTTTCAATGCTGGTAATGTATGTCTGTGAAGCACTATGTTAAATGTAAGTTACTATTTAATATTGGTGTGTTTTTCCATCTGTTCTTAATAGTGTTCTGCATTTCAAAATATTTAATACTACGTCTGTCTTACCTATAAATCCTTCGTTTGAATTGGCTCTATAATTTAAAATTAATTTTGTCTTCCAGTTGTTGACAACTTCGATTTGTGGTTGAATTTCCACAATTGTCTCACAATTAGCTGGATCTTAAATGTCACTTTCTTGAAAAATGACCTCCCTGGAAATCAAGGATTCTTTTAGGATGTTGGATTTATTCTGTTTTAAGAATCTTTTAAGAATCCTCTTTCTATCTGACTTAGTTGAAAGAGAAATTCAAGTAATGTGAAGTTTCTATCAGTTTAATAGAATACCTCTCCTCATTTTCTGACCATATTAGCCCATTGTTGCATCCTGTGATAATTACAGCATCACTCTATTTTTTTTATATCCCTTAAATTACAACAGTAATTAATATAATCAATAGAGCTTGATCCAGGGAAATCAAAGAGATTTCACTGGGCTTTAGATCAGATCCTGTATTGCCAAAATATTTCTTATGTGAACATTGCAAATAGAGAGGTGCAAGTTCTGGCTTATCTTTTTAGAAATTAGATCTAATTGTACCACAGTGTCTGGTCAGAGAGATTATTTCAAGTCTGCAACTCCTTGCTTGAAAAATTCTCAACTACACGACTAAGTAATTCTGTAAATCTCAGTGGGGAGCAGGGGGCATCACTAGCCCTATTTTTAATGCTGTTACATGCTCTGTCAGTGGTTCCCAACCTGTGGCCTGTGGACCAAAATCTTTCAGACTGGCCTGCGGCTCCTTTCCTGCTGGCTGAAGAAGGGAGCCGCTGCCTGAGTACCCAGGCGCTGTGCGTTGCCGGTTGAGGCTCCTTGCTGCAGCCAAGGGGATGGGAGATCAGCGCTCTCCTCCCCCAGGCTGTAGCAGAGAGCATGACAAAGTGCTGCACCTGGGTCTCTAGGCTTTGGGGTTCCTGCTGGAGCCAGAGGGAGTGGAGCATGTTCTCCCGTCCCCCTGGCTGCAGAAGAGAACCACTGCCTAGGGACCGAGGTGCAGCACAGTTTCCCTGCTGCAGCCAGGGGGATGGGAGATCCTTGTCTCTGAACTCCTTCCCTCTGACTGCAGTGGGGTGGAAGGGAGCTGCTGGCAGACCCTGGTGGCCCTTCTGGGTTGTAAAAACTATATTTGTGGCCCTCGAGCCACTGCCCTATAGGATGGAATATTGCATTCATAATGAGTTCAGATGGAAGATCTTTGATTAAGTAGTATTCTTCAGGATCCAACGCTTGGGAAACACAGAATTATTAAATGCCGACAAGCATGAAACATTCTTCTTGGAGATTCCCTTTATTATCGGCTCATATCCTACACTGATCTTCATGTGTGCAGACCTTGTGGCAACCTGGGTGCAAAGGGCTGCTCACATAGTATAATTAGCATAGTGGTGCATGTAGTGATGCTTATCCGTTTCCCACTGAAGAGAGGGACTTCCATTGACTTCAGTGGGAATTGACCAGACCTGTAATGTCTTGTGTACCATATATGGGAGTAAAAGCCTTCAAGCAAATCTTGTAAAATGGAAGCACACTGAAACGCCTGCTGAGCTAGTCAGGTCTGGCATGTTTCCAAATTGATGAAGGTTTATATTTGATCATTATAAATCATATGTCTGTATTAAAGCTTCCAAAAACACTTTTTTATTCATTTGGCACCCTGCTACATGACTGCTGTCATGAAAAAGAAATGGTGAGTGGAAAAGTTAATTGTGATTAATAGGATTTATCAGATCTCTAGACGTGTGTTGAAACTGACTGTGATCAGCCACTTAAACTGAAAAACATTTTCTATTCTATAGTCTATGTAGCCATATATCATCTTGTTTGATGACAAGCGAAATGTTGTAGCTAGGTGAGCGATCAGGATGATAAGCAGCACTAAGGAGGCTGTGGTTTGATTTAGGAGAAGGCTATGTCTACACTGACAGCGGCAAAGTTGCCGCCATCAGATCGACTTATCTGGATCAACTGAGCGGTCAGTGAAGACCCGCCAAGTCGATCCAGAATTGACTTTCTAAAGCCACCTCCTCAAGTGGCATAGCGCTGCATCGACGGGAACATGGTTCCCATCAGAGCAGTGCAGTGAAGCCAGCATGCAGAAGAGAAGCGCAGAAGTTGACAGGAGTTATTCAGGTTATTTGCGTAACTCAGGTCAACTGCTGCCGAATCGCCGAGGTAAGCGTAGCCCAGAGGAGGATTGTTTTCTCAGTGATTGTAGCTAATGTCCCAACATGCTGATACAATGCATGAATGGTGCTGGAATTTCTCAGCTTTTGGGTGAGAGGTAAAACTGAGGTCCTAATTGTAACAGTCATCACTGTAGGTGAGGTTCTGTGGCCTGCAATGTACAGGTGGTCAGACTAGATGATCACGATGGTCCCCTTTGACTTTAAAGTTTGTGATACTGACTACTGCATGAGACTGGTGTTACTGTTTGTTTGTAACACCTGCGTGTGGTCTGTTATGTTGGAATGGGGTCAGCAAGCATTCACTGCAGGCAAAAAAGCAGTAGGAGTTTGGCTGGCTGGCGGGGAGAAAGTGGTTTGTGTCTCTTTTAAGATCCCCACTATTGGCATTGGGTTTTGGAGGAGGAGTGGAAGTTACCTGAACCAAAGGGTGACTAGAAGAGGTTGGCTCAGGTGGGGGCACAGACCATATGCCTCGGGGGAAGAGTATTTATACCTTGTACATGTCGCACCCTTTTATTATATTGACCATTTGTGCTAATGAAAGGTCCCACATAAAGAAAGGGATGAAAACTCCAGCATAACTAGATGTACCTAAATTGCACCTAAATTTCTCCTTGCAGTTTCATATGAATACAATATTCATCTTCTCTGTGTCCTGAATGACTGGATGGTGGTGCTGTGTTCTGTTAAATAATTGCTGTGTTCCAGTCCATTGGTGGGTGCAGTGAAGCCGTACTGACCACACAGGAGGTGTGGCCAGGCTTAGTTAACATTTGCAAAGATTTCAAAGATCATGTGATTTAAAGGCACTTTGCGTTAAGAGTACGCAATTTCAATATTTTATTTACATCTAACCTGCTTTTAACTCAGTTGGACATTGTGGTAATGAATTAAAGAAATTGTAGACAGTATTCCTAGTTCTCCATTTATTTTCACTAGCAACTAGAGAGAGAGGTAACGGTGCTTATAAGTGGGAACATTGTTTTTCTTTTGTGTATTGCTTGATAACTAAGAACAGCATGAATTAGTTGACTGCATCCTCTTTATAGACCTTATGACCAGAAGGGTCCATCATGATCACCTTGTCTGACCTCTTGTGCGCAGGCCACAGAACTTCATCCACCCACTCGCGTAATTTGCCCATAACCTCTGGCTGAGTTACTGAAGTCCTCAAATCTTGAGTTAGGCTTCAAGTTAGAGACTCCACCATTTGCTGTAGTTGAAACCTGCAAGTAACTTGAGCCGCATGCTGCAGAGGAAGGAAAAAACCCTTCAGGGTCTCTGCCAACCTGACCTGGGAGAAAATTCCTTTCTGACTCCAAATATAGCAGTCTGTTAGATCCTGAGCATGTGAGCAAGATCCAACAGCCAGACATCTGACACAGAATTCTCTGTAGTAACATAGAGTCCTCCCCATCTAGTATCCCATCTGCAGTTATTGGAGATATTTGCTAGTAGCAGTACCAGATGGGCCATATGCTATTTTAGGCAATCTCATCACATCATCCCCTCCATACATTTATCCAGCTCAGTCTTGGAACACGGTAAGTTTCTCCCCAGCTTTCCCAGCTATTTGTCATGGAAGGCTGTTTCAGAACTTCACTTCTCTGATGGTTAGAAACCTTCATCTAATTTTAAGCATAAACTTATCGATGGCCAGTTTATATCCATTTGTTCATGTGCCAGCTTTGGCCCTTACCTTAAATAACTCTTCTACCTCCCTGGTGTTTATCTCTGTGATGTATTTACAGAGAGCAATCCGATCTCCCCTCATCCTTGATTTTGTTAGGCTAAACAACCATGCTCCCAAAGTCTTCTCTTGTAAGGAAGGTTCCCCATTCCTTTCATCGTCCTAGTGGCCTTTCTCTGTATCTGTTTCAGTTTGAATCTTTCTTAAATATGGGAGACCAAAATTGCACCCAATATTCCAGATGAGTTCTCACCAGTGCCATATATAATAGTAGTAATACTTCCTTATCTGTACTGGAAATACCTTGCCTGAGGAATCCTCGAATTGCATTAGCCTTTTTCACGCCCTGATGCAGGGGTGTGCACAACAGATGGCAAGTTCTTCAGTCCAGTCCCCTAGCTAATTCTTATAAGTTTTTAAGTTTCCCCTTCTGAAATCAAAGGAGCCCAGTTGGAGACCTATTTTTATTTATTCTTCCACTTACTTCAGACTGAATTAATTCATGATCACTTGAACCAAGATTGTCCCCTACAACTATTCTTCTATGAGGTCCTCGCCACTTACCAATACTAAATCTGAAATGGCATCACCTCTCGTTGGTTTGGTGACTATTTGGTGAAGAAATTTGTTGGCTATCACATTCAGGTATATCTTGGCTGTATCATTATTAGTAGTACTTGTCCTCCAGTATGTATCTGGGAAATTAAACTCCCCCATAATCACTCAATTCTCAGTATTTATTTCTTTAAAAATATTGAAGAGGTTTCTGTCCATATCCATATTGTATCTTGGAGATCTGTAGCAGACCCCAAGCACTATCCTAGTGGTGCCTCTGTTGCCTTTCTTCCCCAAAGCAATTCTGATCCAAACAGATTCCATTTTATGCATTCCTTTGCTTATAATTTTTTTAGTCTACCTCGTCATAAATGCTACTCAGCCACCTTTATCTTTATTTCTGTCTTTCCTGAATAGCATGTACCCTTCAATACCTGTACTCCAGTCACAGCTACTATTCCACCATAGTATCCCTATATCTGGTTTAACTTTTTGCTCCAGTAGTTCCAGTTCCTCTTTTGTTACCCAGGCTCCTTGCATTGGTGTACTGACATCCTAGTTGTGTTTGCTTGGCTTCATCCAGATTCCTTCCCCGATGAGGTACAGTGTCACCTGCCTGACTGTTACTGTCAGTTCTTTTGGCACTGTCTTTCCTCATGTTGTCCATTCTCCTGATCTGTTGTTTCTTTCTCCATTGCTGTATCCTCTTTTACTTTATTTTCCTCTTGCTTGATATTGGAATCAGCTGTAGAGATTAAAAGAGCTTTAAACTAGGAATTTGAGGGAAGACAACTGGGAGATGCTCATGTAATCAGTTATGCCAGCTTCCATCCCAGAAGTGTGTTTCTGTCCCTACTCAGATAGAGTCCGTTCCATGAGAACAGTCCTCTGTCCATGAATCCCTTCCAGGGGTCAAACATACCAAAGTCCTGCTGACCGCACAGTTTTCTCCTTCTGTAGGGACTGATAGAATCCCAGTGAAGATCACCTGAGGCTCCATTTCTTTCATCATCTTCCCCAGCCTTCTCTAGTCTTTCTTGACGTATCTCAGCAAGAATCTAGCAGTATAATTTATTCCCATGTGAACGAACACATTGATGTATATTTGGATGGTCAGTCTTCTCATGAAACAAACCAAAGCTATCACTTTTCTTTTGCTCATTTCGCAGTGTAAAGCATGCTGAAAAATCTGTATTGAAAAGGGTTCATAAGATGGACTACTGGTATTTTTTAGGAACAGGTATGGTCACTTTTAAAATTAGTAGTTTATATTCAGTTCTAATGAACAGTTGCAATAATTATACATGGAAATTGGGCACATTTTGCACTTGTATTTGCATACTCAACTTTAAAATCCATGGCCTGCTTGTGTTCTACCGCAGAGTAGTTTATAAATCTTAAAAATTCCCACTTGAGTAATATATTAGTGATATACAAACAACCCTGAAATGTTAGCTACAATTTTGGCAGTAATTTTTCTGATGAGTCATAGAAGTTCTACATATGCTTTGTTCTCCATTTAAAAAAAATCAGCTTAGAGTTAAAGGCTGGGGATGTTAAAAAGTCTGTATATTCCTGTGTTAGACAACTATAAAGCATTTCAGTTAGTAAGTAACAAATAATTCTGCCTGATTTAAAAAAGATGGTAGTAGTGGGACTCACCTGCTGAATGCAGTCACACTTCTTAACATGACACTGATCTTTTCTAACAGACCCCAAACAGTATCCCAACCCCAGCTGGATTTAATGATAGATTAGAAAATAACTACAAACCTAGATACAGTAGCAGTACTGCCTGGTCCACAGGATTCATAGTCATCAGGGGTTAGTAAAAAACTGGTTGGTTAAATTGACTGTTAAATCTGCACGTTGGGTTGATTTGTTAAAATGCTGCTGAAACAGTGAGTGGGCAGAGGGAGGTCAACCAAAACCAGAGTTTTCTAAGAATATGCCAGATGGTTTGGATCACTTTTGCCGGTTTCATTGTAGCCTCCACATGGACAACGAATAGCAGAGCATAAACTCAGCTTTAAGCAGGATTGCGAATGATGGCTCCATTGTTAAGATAAATACCTGGCTCCCTGATCTTTCTGGAACTTTTCTCCTATAAATATCCAGGCAGACAGTTTAGTGAACATTGGATTTTGCAAATCTGATCACTAATGTAGTTAATGTCTCCGTCCTCCCCCCCCCCCCCCCAAAAAAAAAAAAACCCACAAAGCAAAAAAAACTACCTTGGAAGAAAAATCTGAGACAATGATCCCTTTTAACAGAATTAATTTAACATATGCTCAGGAAACTGTTTACATTAAAGTCTCTGAAGGCATGCATGTAATTAGAAAAAGCCATGTGTCTCCTTTTTTGTCAGAGCAACATAGCTGAGCTTTTAAAGCTGTACTGAAGAATATTTGTAACGAATAAAATGCCTTTCAACCCAAAGGTCCCAGAGAGCTTCACAAACTATATACTTTCAACAGCACTCCTAAAATACGGCCACTTTTGGAAGGGAATGCAGCTACTAGTGAGGCAGAAGTAAAAATGGGAGATTTAGGTTAGATATTAGGAAAAGCTTTCTAAATGTAAGGGTAGTTAAGCTCCGGAATAACCTTCCAAGGGAAGTTGTGAAATACGCATCACGGCAGGTTTTAAAAAACGGATTGAACAAACACCTGTCAGGGATGGTGTAGATTTACTTTGTCCTGCCTCAGTTTAGGGGGCTGACTTGATGTCTTCTCAAGGTCCCTTCCAGCCCTACATTTTTATGATTCTATATTAAGCAAGATTGAACCTAAAATTGTCCTCCCTACTCTATCCCGACACACATAGATTTAATTTTAGATTGCCACTAACAGAATGGCTGTTCAGTTAATTTATCTATTGCAACTCTCTTTCTTGATTCAAGCTTAATATTCACTTAAAGGATAGCTTCCCATTAAGGGACGTCTGACTTAAAAAAGCAGAAAGGACTTGATTCTACAAGTGTTTAAGCACATGCCTTACTTGGAACACATGGATAGTCCTAGGCTACTAATGTGTTTAAATTTAGCCATGTGCTTAAATACCTTGCAGAATTAGGGCCTAACAATGGTTACATTTATTTTTATGCACTATAATACAGTAGAACCTCATATTTTTCGATCACCTTTGGAATGGAGGTTGTTCATAACTCTGAAATATTCATAAATCTGATCAAAACGTTATGGTGGTTCTTTCAAAAATTTACAGCTGAACATTGACTTAATACAGTTTTGGAACTTTACCATGCAGAAGAAAAATGCTGCTTTTAACCATCTTAATTTAAATGAAACAAGCATAGAAACAATTTCCTTACCTTATCAAATCTTTTTAAAACTTTCCTTTTATTTTTTTAAGCACTCTATGTTTAAACTGGGGGTTGGATTAGATGACCTCCTGAGGTCCCTTCCAACTCTAATATTCTATGATTCTCACACAGTACTGTACTATATTTGCTTTTTTGGTCTCTGCTGCTGCCTGATTGCATACTTCTGGTTCCACGTCAGGTGTGTGGTAGATGGGTCAGTTCCTAATTCTGTTGTTCATAACTTTGAGGTTTTATTGTACAATTAAAAAATTCAGAGGTCTAGGGGCAATAAAAACAAACAAACACAAACAAAAAAAATTTATAGTAATTTTTAAATATTTCTGAGATTCATGATAAGTTTTGTTAAGATTTGCCAGAGCTATATGACTGAGTCATAAATCTATGAAGATATTTTTAAAAAATTGTTTAGACAGATTACAAAAGAGTGTTTTGTAGTATTGTTTGTTTTGATTATATTACAGATATTCCACAGTCCAGTTTTCAAATTTAATTGTTTTTTCTCTTCCTTTTTTCATTTTAAGTAAACACAGTCTTTAATTAGTCATTTAAAAAGTCAGTGTTTCAGATAGTTTGTGTTAAAACACAACTTCTCTGACAATTCTTACAAACTTTTACATGTTAATCCAATGTGTATTTTTCACCAATACAGAAATGCTACAGATTACCAGAAATAAATTACATGGTTTGAGCCAGAGGTATAAATAAGAGGTGCACTGTCATTGATTGTAGCTCTGCTGATCTAAAATTCATGTAAATGACACTTTATTGTATGCATGCTGTATGTCAAAAAACCTAGTCTGCTGTCAGTAGGTGTAGTGAATGTTCAGCACCCCTCAGGTTCAGTCTCTTGAAATTAATAAACTTGACACAAATCTGGTCTATTTCCTGCTATATTAAACCATCTAGGTAATTTGGTTTTGTGGTATGTGATCAAGCCAAAAGAGACATGTTTATAAGATAAAAGTGATTGCAGTTTGTCTTTAATAAGGTCATACTTGCATCACTGGATAGCAATTATGTTTTAAAAGGTTTTGTAAAACTACGCGTTGCTGAATATGCTGAAATATAGCCACATTTGGAAGCAACAAAGACAAATTATAGGGTTATTAGATTATAAAAATGCAGATGTTGCTTGAAAAAGACTGAAATCATCCTAACTGTACCACTGAGACCTCAGAAATTAGTGAAATTCTCCACACCGTAATCTTCAATCTTTCAAATGCTGTTTGCTGTGGGTTTTGTCCATTGCTGTCCAGGTCAGTGTGGCACTTTAAATTCACTTTGGCACTTGGTTATTTTGAGCACAGTGTAATTTACTTTGTCCCTGATATATTTGTAAGAGGCTTAATATGGGTTCAGCTAGGAAATGTTAAAATGTCATAGAGGGAGGACTAGAATAGTAAGTTAAATTTTTTTTGTCCCTGTGTTTTAGACTTAATTTACTAGCAATGTCTTTTTAATCTAATCCCTTCTCCTGGACCTGCTGCTGATTAATAGACTAGGTGAAGTATTATCTTCGATTTATGCTGTGTTTGAAAATGGGTTAAACTGTGATAATTACAACAGGCAACATGGAGACAAAGTACTGCTTGTAACCAACTAAAATATTAACAAGTTTTATTGTCCTTCTGCATGTTCTGAATGTCCTGGTCTCTTCATCCATTCAACAACCACACCAAGAGCTTAATAATCCTATTAATTGAGCTGGACACTAGGAGACAGCAGAAACAAAAGAGGGAGGAATTCTCATCCAAAGGCTGGGATGGGGGAAGATGTAGCTGCTTTGCAGCTGTGACCCGAGCCTGAGGTTTGAAGTCATCTAGGTAGCACTAGAACATCCTCCCCAGAGTGCGGGTGGAGGGACGAAAGCATTTGAAGGATTTATATAGTACTGGATTCTTTGGCCACACCTATACTAATGCTCTCCACGCAGCACCCTGTATGACAGCATGCAGGGACAGACACAAAACACAATGGTGGCATCTGTTGTTCTCAGCTCAGCAGAAAATTGACATGTGCACTGATATGGCTTTTTCTTACCACAGCATACTTAGAAAATTACAGTGGAGCCCCGAGAGTATTAGCAGCTTTCTGTATATCTTTCTGTGCAATACTAGTGCTACAAATAGTTCCTAGAGACAAAAAATTAGTAAGAATGTAACTGTTTAAGTGCTAGAGGACATAGTCACTTTCCAATAAGGTAAGTGCCCTTATATAAGCTAAGAGCAGCACTGAGTTGATAGTGGGTAGCCTGTTAACTCCTAATGCTGCATTTCAAAGTAAAAATGCAAATTGATGCGGAACTGACTTCTACACTCAATGTCCACACACTGAATTTGGCTCACAGTGTCTAAATCCATGTTCTTACTCATATTAGGCATCTGGGAACCTTGGTGATTTGTGAAGAACTTTCCTTTATCTTCTATACAGAATCATAGAAGATTTGGGTTAGAAGGGATCTCAGGAGGTCATCTTGTCCAACTCTCTCTATCTTCCCTTTCTGGATAGAAAGTATAGAAACAGCTTATTCTAACTTTGGAAAGAATCATAGAACAGGATGCAAGATGCTTCACTGAATGTTTTTTACTAGTAAATATAACTAGTTAGGTATTTGGTACTTCACGTAATCTTCACCCCTGCAGCTGGAATTGAGTGTGACCTTAAGGAACTCTTTTTTTGTTGCCCCATGGACATTAGGAAAGTGTGCCCAACTTCGTTTTGATCAGTTTTTCACAATGATTATCAAGCTTTCACAGATGCCTAATGAAACTCCTAAAGTTTTAAGACTGCTGATGCTTGATGTTAATTGAGCATTTTGCCTTTAGTGTATCTGGAATTTTTAATTGCACAGAAGTTTTGGCCTATTCAAATTGTGTCTCTAAAAACTGAATTAAAAATAATGACAAATCTTTGTCTGGAATTTTTGTAAATTACCTAGGAGACTTAGACTTGGCATGAAAGCAGCCGTGTTCCTTTTAACATGTTGAGATGTGTACTCTTAAAGGGATTGACCTAACATGATGCAAAAGGGCATGCACACCTGATGAGTTGCATATACTATTCAGCAGGTGCACAGGTAGTGCACGCATCGTCTGCACTGTACTTGGCGTGAGGTGCTGGCAACCTATGAGAGTGCCTGCGATCTATAAAGGGATGCATCCTGAGAAGGGTGGGGTTTGTAGACTAGGCCAGGCTGGGACCATGGTGCTGAGCTGGCATGTGTGCCACTAAAAGAAAAAATGAAAGGCATTTTTTAAAAATAGTTGTAGCTCAGCCTCCAAAAATGGTGAGCAGCTCTGTGCCAAAGTGAGTGGTGGTCTCATCTATCCAGAACTTCTTTTCACATCTCCCTTCATTCTCATGCAGCATCTAGCCCAAAGCTATCAAAACCTTTTCAGTGAAGTTCAGCCATGAACTGAATTTGCATTGCCTTTGAGTAGTAAGTGTGAGAGAGCTGTCCAAAACCTTATGTTCTGAGCCAGTCGAGCTTTACAGTCTTGCAAGATTCTTGTCGTCATTGATCAGGCATAAATCATAGTCACTGGTAGAAAAGAGCTAATAATCTTGTCAAAATACTTGCCAGTGCAGCGTATGCTCCTATTAAAATGTGCTTTTTCAAGTCTCATTTTAAGTGCCTCACTTGATGGAGCTTCCATCTGGTGCGTCCCTGGGGAGATAATCTGATAGGCCTCACTGTCATAAAATTGTCTTGATTATTCATCTTAAATTTTCCTTTATTCTTTTTCATCCCATTACTCCTAGTTAGACATCTTAGTGCCACTCTACAATTTTCTGTTCTTCTTTGCTGCTTCCACCCTCCAGACACTTCAGCTTCTTTTAAAGCTCTTTCTGCATAGAACAATCCTCCCCAAACCTTATTTTCTGTTGTTCCAATATTTTTGTGGATTTTCTCTGGGCTTATCCCCACGGTGCTGCTTATGTCTGAAAATACAGGACCAGATTTTAAAAAGTATTCAGGTGCCTAGGGGATTTTTGAAAGCACCTGGGCATCCAGAGCACATTGATTTCAATGGATGGTGTTAGGCACCTAGAAGCTTTAGAAAATACCACTAGGCACCTAAATACCTTTTAAAAATCTGGCCAATCATCAATAATTGATTAGGTTGAAACATGTAGAAATCAGCAGTTTATTGTCGTTTGAGCTGGGCAAATAATGAACACAATTCTTTGTCACTATCTTAGTTAAGAAATGTCGCAACTTGTTAAATTATTGAATAAATATTATTTTATCAGCTCCAGTGTTAATAAGAGAGAGTTTTAAGAAAAATTATGTTAAAATAGAGAGAAAATGATGGCAAAAATTAACTCCTATGACTTTTCTTTAGATCTGTTAGAGAAGTCCCGAGTTGTTAAACAACCAAGAGGTGAAAGAAACTTTCATATCTTTTATCAGATATTGTCTGGGGCATCAGAAGACCTGCTTAGTAAGTACCGTACCTCTGCTGTTTCTCAGCCATGATTACTATTTTTTGTTTTCTAGTAAAATACAACCAGTATTTTCATTTTCCTGTTGTTTTGTCTGAAGAAAGGTATAACTTACTATTTATTATTATTATTAGTAGTAAATGTTTACATGTGGTGCTCAAGCTCATGATCAGGTTTGGATCCCCATTTGTGCTGGATGTTTTATGAACACAGAAAAGAGACCATCCTTGCCCAAAAGGGCTTGCAGTTTAAAGATCACTAAGTCAATTTAATATTAACTATTTGTTAATAGCAAACCAATTATTTGTATTACTGTTCCTAGGGGTGAAAGAGAGCCATTAACAAGGGTACCTGATTAATCTTATTTTCATTCAATTCATTAGACAAACTTAAACTTGAACGGGATTTCAGCAGGTATAACTACCTGAGTTTGGACTCTTCCCAAGTAAATGGAGTGGATGATGCAGTAAACTTCAGAACAGTTCGGGTAAGAAGTAGCATTGTCTCGCTTAATCCAAGACACAACTCAAAATGCTAAAGCCTCAATCCTGCAACTGGCTCTGACGAGAGGGGATTCACCTTTGTAAGTCATTTTCAGGATTGGGGCCTTAATGAGTATTAGACACACTTTTCTTACAGATGTATAGTATGCATTCAGTTTGAGATGTAACATTTGTTAACCAGAATCATGATAGAAAATAGTTTGGCTTTTCATATATGTCACTTGAGGAAGAAAAGTGTGAACTCCCATGGCATTTTTCTCCTATTCTGTTGTTAAACTTAATTTTGAAGCTATGGATCAATTTATCAGTCTTTTGATCTATTGATTTATTTTAGCTTTTCACGTTTGGCTTGAGTCTGAAATTAGACTGATTGGTCTATAGGCAGCTAGGAAATATCTTTTTTTAAAACATGAATTACCCTCCAGCGCTCTGGTATGGACACTAGAGACCGGTTAAACATTTATGTCGACTAGTGTGCACAAACCTCACTTAATATTCTGGGGTGTAATTATTCAAGCCCAGTGCCTTTTACATAGTCATCTTGTCATATCCATATGTGTTTGAAAAACATTTGTATTCTGTGCTGATGTATACAAATGGTGGATATTGCAAATATGGTTTATTTGACTGAAAATATATATCTTTATCTCATGATTTCCCCCCCCCTGCTCTTTTCCAGAATGCCATGCAGATTGTAGGCTTTATGGATCATGAAACACAGTCCATTTTGGAGGTGGTAGCAGCAGTTTTAAAATTAGGAAACATTGAATTCAAACCTGAATCTCGAGTAAATGGTTTAGATGAAAGTAAAATCAAAGATAAAAATGGTAAGATGACACTGTTGATGGAAAAATATTAATATTTGAATAGTTCATTGCAAATTCTGTATCTTGTAAAGACACAAGATTTACTCTTGCTCTTGCTGGTTTAAGGTAGGTTACTACTTTTTTTAGTTCTGAACATCATCTATAAACAGATTTGGTTCAAATCTCTCATGTCGTGTTTCAGTTAAAATTTGGCTTTTTACAAAAATGTCTTTTTCATGAGCATTTTGTAGATTTTTCCATTTTATAAAAGCTTTCTTCTGAAAAATTAAATGGAAGAAATTGGTTTACTATAAATGGATATAACGTATTGGTTGTTCCACAGTATTTTTTCAGTTAATATTTTTGGTTTTTGTACTGTCATTCTGTAACTTAAGATCTGCTTATTTACTTGATGGGTCTTTTTTTGTTGTTGTAATTGGTACATTTTGAAAATCCGATGTTTTTGTTTTGCATGTATGAGCGTTCTTTTTCAGGAAAGATTTCCCAAAAGACGGAAAAAATGGCCTTTCACTGAAATAGGATGAAACAGAAAACAGTTACAAACTTACCAAGATTTTCATGGAATCTTTTATGTTACTGTTTGCAGCCAACTTTACATGGGAGTAATACACAACCCAAAACTTGACAAAAAATTATTCTGAACAAACTTTCACTGCTTCAAAATTAAAGATGACTAGCTTTTTGTCTGATGCAGTGTTGAGTAAGTTTAGCCAGGACAAACACGGTGTTATGAAAGTGTTTATTATAGTAACCCTTTGTTTTTGCTTTTGTAGAGCTCAAAGAAATTTGCGAGTTGACAGGGATTGATCAGTCAGTGCTGGAAAGAGCCTTTAGCTTCCGAACTGTTGAAGCCAAGCAAGAGAAAGTCTCTACAACACTAAATGTGGCTCA
Organism: Mesoclemmys tuberculata; assembly: GCA_007922155.1. Lineage (NCBI taxonomy): Eukaryota > Metazoa > Chordata > Testudines > Chelidae > Mesoclemmys > Mesoclemmys tuberculata. The sequence continues at coordinate 26,148,676 of ML675620.1, read as the reverse complement.
GGTAAAAGCAGATTCTTATTGGTTTTTCTTTTCTGTAAGATATGTAAAAACAGTTTCCTTTACCATAAGGGTAATAAGAATTATGCCTTTTTTATGGATAAGGAAGGCCTGAAAGGTTATTTTAAAGGGTTGTTTTGTTCTGTGTTTGCTTCAGATATATCACAAATGCAATTCCTGGATTGCTGCTTGTGGGGTTTAAAGGATGTATATTGTCTCGTGGAAATTAAAAGTTGCTAAATCTTTTACTTTATCCACAGTTTCATACAGTTATTGAAGTCAAATGGCGCTATTAAAACAAACAAGTAAATTAATGACTTCATACAGTTTGACAAAAAATCTCTTTCCCTCTCAACTCTTTAGCTTTCATTCTCTTGGCTCTTGTGCCTTCACTAGATCATTAATTCTCAACTTAGTTGCTTTTGAAGATTTTACTCTTAACCAGAAAACTGAACACTATTTTATGTTACATACTGTAGGCAAAATTCTTTATTTAAAGGAAAGAGTTTTTTAAGAGTGTTTTCTGCATAGCTACAAAATAAAGTTACTGTTCACAAAGCACCTTTGAATAAAACATTTCAGTAACAAAACTTAGCACAGTTTTCATTTTCTTCCCTTCAATACACTTTTTGAATGTATAAACACACTTGATGAACATTTTGCTTTGATCTGAGTCATGTCCACAAGAAAAGGGCGTAAGAAGCATTATCTATATCTTGTGTAGAAATGTGGTAAACTTAAAATATCCTGCTGTGAAAAACCTTCTTTCATTTTGATAAGCCCATTTGGTTTCACATTTTTGTGCTCTGGGATGTTCTGATATTTCTTCAGCTAAACTGAATAAATTCAACTTTTTGTGCTCTGGGATGTTCTGATATTTCTTCAGCTAAACTGAATAAATTCAACTTTCCGTGTTGTTCCTTTTTTTTTTTTCTTAATTTCCCAGCACCTTTCCCTTCCCTCTTCTCTTGCTGCAGCTACTGATATCAATGTCAGTGTGGAAGTTTGTACATGAAGATAAAAGATATTTTAGGAACAGGAAAGGCCATCTGGTTGAATGTGCCGCTTCTCATTCTTAGTTTATTTTAATCTAAGCTTCCTGCTTTTTTACCATAACCTTCAGTCCTTCCCCTGCAGCAAATTTAGGCGTCTCTTGAAATCATTTACACTGTTTCAATTACTTGCCCAGTAGCTTATTCCATGTGCTTATTCCCCTTGTCCTGGAGTAGTTCTGCTTACATTCTCCATTTACTCCTTATTTTAGATTTCTAGTTTTAGAAGCCCAAACCAGTCTCTATGTGTGTGGAGATGGAAGGGAGAGAGGGTGGCTTTAAAAAAAGATAAAAATCACTTTCTGAATCCTTTTATAATTTGAAACCTTCTGTGATGTCAGTTTGCAACCTTTTCTTTTTCCTGTAGGATAAACTGAAGTCCCTAACTAGTGCTCGTAATTTAGATTTTTCAGAACTGGTACAATCCTGACGCCTCTCCCTTTGGAAGGCCTGCAGCTGGTGATGTCATTCTTAAGCACAGAATTCCAGACGCAGTCTAACTAGTCTGTTACAGAGTGACATGACCTCTTATCATTTTTCTGCTAATGCAGTTTTCATCTTCCTCATTTGTGTTTTGTTGCTGCTGGACAGGAGGCTGTTTATAAAAAGCTCCAAACCCTTCTAACTGGTGTGCTACACAATTTGTCCACTTATAGCACCTATTCCAGAGTTCAGGTCCTTACTTCCGTCCTGAATGTGGTTTTTTTTTCTGTTTTGATCTGAGAATTTATCTTCTGTCTTATTCACTTAAGTGAGTAAAACTCTGGTTTCATTACTCGCTGTTTCACACTTAATTTTATTCAAAATAATCAAGTCTGCTTGATAATGTGTATTTCTGCTATCCCAAGCCTCCACTAGAAACTTAACTCATGGGGTTCTGAAAAGAGATCTGAGCAGAGAACGTAGTTGGGAACCTGTCAGAAAGAGATCGGAGGAAGGAGACAGCAAAATGTTCAATAAGCAGTCATGCTTTTGCAGTTTTTCAAGACAAATTGAGGCCTGCTTTTCATTCCTTTCCTCTTTGCTGTCTTTGCCCCTCTGTCTCTGCCTTCCTTACTGCCTCCTGTCCTCCTCCCACATCCCGTATCTGTTTTCCTATTTCTCTCAATCTCTCTCATAGCTTTTTCAGAATATATTAATGTCAGGACTGGCATATTCCCCTGGTCCACAGATAATTAGATTCATAAAGTTGCACCACTCAGAAAGCTTCCCAGGAGCCTTCTGCTCAGTAAGAATGAGGAACCCACTGGGGATATAGAAATTGTTGAGTAGTTTGATCAAAGTCAGAAATGCGAAGTTTTATTACACCTGATGTTTTCCTGGTATCCTTGGGCATCTCTTACTTATGTGACTATTCAATGCATTACCATTAAACACTGGCTCCAGTTGTCTCTTCTGGAATAATGAGGGGAAGGCAGGTAAGGAAGAGGTCTTTAAGTCATCTTTGCTCCTCTTGAATTCTTGGTTCTTTTGGGCCTATCAAACTGCTATCATAAGAGAAAGTAACCGTAAGACAACTCTGAATGTCTACACTGCTGTGTAAACCCAGGATTTCAACTCAGATTCAAGCCTCATCCTTCCATCTACACACAAATCCCGTGGACCCAGGGTCCCAGTACCCCTTGGGGATGGAGCTTCTGAACCTGAGTCAAGCCAGGACCCAGGGTTCAAGACCTATTGCTTTGCAGTGTAGATGCAGTCCCACTAGACTTGTGTTCTGGGAGTCCACTGAAAGTATCTCACAATTCCATGGGCCAACTTTTTTGTCCTCTGGACACTGTACCACAAACAAAGGGCTAGAACAGCCATGTTTTGGGAGGGCACTAGGAAGTCTGTAATGCAAGCGATTAGACTAGGGCCTGCATAATACAGTGTAGAAGTTGGAGCCCAGTTGGGGCTCAAGATCCAACAATTCCTAACCTGGGGTTACAAACCATTGTAGACACAGAAGCCCTGGCTAACAAACCCAGGGTCTGCTAACTTGAGTTCTACTAACCCTGGGCTTACATTGCAGTGTAGGCATGCCTCAAAGGTACATCTACATTGTGATTAAAAACCCTATGGCACTGAGTTTAAGCGTGGGTCAGCGGACTTGGTCTGATAACTGCAGCATAGATGGCCTAGGTTCTTAGACCCTCCATCCTCATGGGGTCCCAGAGCCTGGGCTTCAGCCTGAGCCTGAATGTCTCCACTGCAATTTTATAGCTCTGCAGCCTGAGCCCTGAGAGTCCAAGTCAGCTGACTTGGGCCAGCTCTGATGATATTGCTGTAAAGACATACCCTAATGGGCCATCTGCCAGCTGAGACTAGTTGGAATGCAGTGTGCTCTGTCTACACTGTCTCCATCTCTAGCCCTTATCAAGCCCACATGCCAAAGGTTGAACAGGAGAATGCTGTGGAGCTGTTCCTGCAGTCTTACTCTGACCATGACTCTCATGGTGGGGGTATTCCTTCCTTTTCATAGCACTTTTTAAGCCCCTGGAACAGCACACGTGGTTCAGAATTAGCCCAATATTTCTAATGTTTTTTCTCTCTCTTTTGACTAGGCATATTATGCACGTGATGCTCTGGCTAAGAATCTGTACAGTAGGCTGTTTTCCTGGCTTGTAACCAGAATCAACGAGAGCATTAAGGTAATATTCTTTTATGCCCGTAAGGAAATGGACAGAAATGGATTAAGTGAGTGGAGATATTAAAACTATACTGGTCAATTTTACTTTCTCATTCTTATGCACTAGTGCAATGTTGCAGGGTTACCAATGCTGGAAGTGAATGTTTGTATCCAAATAAATCTGTTTGCTTGTTTCTGTTTTTAAGCTCATGAAAATGTGTATATTAAACGTTTTTGGAAAACCAAACCTAACTTTTTAGCCTAAACAATACGCCTATAAGGTGCATTTAATTAATCTTGACCACAAATACTAAACGTACAGAACAGTAACTCACCTTTTTCTTTAAAAGGCACAAACAAAAGTCCGAAAGAAGGTCATGGGAGTACTGGACATCTATGGCTTTGAAATTTTTGAGGTACGCACTTTAGAATACAATTTAAATAGCATTTTGCATATCCATAAGAAACTGTACAGCTGTTACTAAAGCTAATCTAGTTGTTCACATATGTGCAGTCACAATTTCACCTTCTGTAAATTAAGTATAGCGCATCTTTCTAAGCAGACACAATAAATTTAAACAGAAGTTGGATGGTCATCTTAGTATGCCTTGCAATTATAACACAAATTCATCAAAAGTCAAACTGAATATGTTGCGTTGATACAGAGGGTACCACTAAAAAATAAGTATTTACTGTCGTACCATAGTACTGTGCCTTTCTCTGGCATCCCTTCTGAACATAGGAAATATTGTGGTGCTGTCCTACAGTATTTGTCTATAATACATGTACTGTGTACTGCTTTGAGGCTTATGGATATCTGCAAACAAGGTTCTTTTCCTTTACAAAAGAAGACATCTTTCCTATTAGAACTAAAAATAAATTATACTTCATTTCAATTCAGTATGCTTAATAACTGCACTGAAACTAATTGTAGTCTAGTGATCTCATGGCTTATTGCTCTTTACCCAGGATAACATTTTGGATTTGAAGAACATTTTAGATTGTGTCAGATTTTTTTTTTAAAACTAAACAGTAAAAAATTCTCAGTTATATCAGGTGACTTAGCTTCATGCTATTAAGTATAGAGGCCGTGGCTGTATTGTTTATTCTGGCAAACTTTATTTCTAGAGATTTACACTCATAGACTTTAAGGTCAGAAGGGACCATTATGGTCATCTAGTCTGACCCCCTGCATAACGCAGGCCACAGACCCTCACCCACTCACTCCTGTAATTAGACCCCTAACCTATGACTGAATTACCGAAGTCCTTAATTCATATTTTAAAGACTTAAAGGTACAGAGAATCCACCAGCAAGTGACCTGTGCCCCATGCTGCAGAGGAAGGTGAAAAAGCCCCAGGGCCTCTGCCAATCTACCCTGGGGACCATTCTTTCCTGTCCCCAAATAAGGTGATCAGCTGCACCCGGAGCATGTGGGCAAGACTCACCAGCCAGACACCTGGGAAAGAATTCTCTGTAGTAATTCAGAGCCCTCCCCATCTAACATCCTGTGTTAGTGTTAACTTGCGGGGGGGGAGAGAAAGGCAATACAAGCATCAGGACAAGAAAGAAAGGGCTCGATGGAGATTTGGATATCTAGTTAAATATCGTACTCTAATGTTCCAACTAAGAAACTATGGGGAAAAATATCTTGTCTCTTCCTTTCCCACTCCCTCACAATTTCTGTAGGAGGCCAGTAAGTATAGTTAGACTAGATAGAAGGTGGGAACATCCACCTGGATTTCTCTCTTCCCAAAGAAGTTTTAATGTTACTTAGAAAGAGGAAGATGGTATAGATTTCATTTCAGATGTATACTGCATTAGAAGAGTCTAACAGTTTTGCAGATAGATGATATAACAGTTTTTTATTCAACAAGATAATATTTAGTTTCCAGAACATATGAAGAAACTTAAGAAAATGTACTGTATGTGATCAGTCTGGAAGTTACTGAGTAGTAGGACATGGTGGTAGAAAGATACACAGTAGAATGTTACTGTTAATGGTAGAAATTTTGTTTTCACCAGCTGTGTATGTGCACTTGATTAAGTGCATGGTGAGGCTGTGTTTAAAAACACTGGAGTAATTGAGTTTAAGGACGGCTATGGTTTATTAAGTTGAATGCAAGGAAACATTTTTCTTAAAGTAGTTCAACACTGAGGGGGAAAAAGCCATAACTATAAGTAGTTAGATTTAAAGACACAATTTCAGAGCAGCAAAATGGAAGACTAAAATGCTTTTTCCTCTCACATGTGTATTGAACTATATAATAATGCTTATAATAGTTAATTTGAAAATTGAGCAACTTTGTTCATTTAGTGTCCTAACATACCAAATGCTGAGCAGCCTCAACTTTTATTGAAGTAGGTGGGAGAAGAAGTACCTGTACCTCACCAGGATTGAATTCAAACGGCAAAATTCACCCAGATACACAGGGCATCCAAGGTTGTTCTCATCACTTAAGTGTCACCGGGGCACCACAAGATAAATAGCCATGTATTAAGGGTGTGATCCAATGCTTATTGAAGTCAGTGGGAGCCTTTCCATTGATGAGGGGTTTTGGATCAGGTCCTAACTTTTGGGTTAGACTGTGTACATACTTTAATTATAAGCTCTCTAGGACAAATTTATAGAGGTTTTTATACTGTGCTCATCACCCCATCTTCTCCCTGAAGGGAGAGGTGTGTACAGTGGAGTGTCTTGTTTTGGTAAGATTTTTTTAAAATTTATTTATTAAATAAATACATGTTAATGTGTGTTTATATTAAAGAAGGCAAGGTCAAAGAATGTGCCTTGCACTTGGAGCGGAAAGTGATGAGATTTGTGATGGTCCTTAATTCCTGAGGGAATTCATTCCGCAGTCACGAAAGTGCTCTCTCCTCCACAGATGAGCTTTTCTTTTATTGCGGAGAGTGCCATTGTGACAGAGGAGTGAAGCTGTCAACTAGAGTTCTTCTTCCTGGAGAGTTAGACAGTCTTTTGAATATCCTGGGCCCAGCCCTTTGGGCACTTGGAAGATAGAGATAGAGACCTTGAACCTGATTTGCAATTCTGTTAGAAGCCAGTGTAGAGAGTGGAAGACAGGTGTGATGTGACAGTTGCAGCCTGTGTTTTTGAGGAGGCGCACTGAGGAGATGCTGAAGGGACAATGCCTAGCACAAGGGGGTCCTGATCCATGCTTGGGGCCTCTTGAGGATACTATAATCAGATATTAATAAAACCAAATTTAACTTCAGACACCTTTCAGGAAACAAGGATGGCTAAATATTTGATGTTGGAACTAGAGATGGTCAGAATTTTCCAGTAGAATGTGTTGCCATTGGAAAATGCTGATTTAGTTGGAAGTGAATCAATTTTGATGAAAATTTATTTTGAAAGAAACTTTGAAGGAGAAGAAAAAAACATGTCAATAAGATCAAGGGGTTCTGTTTGGAGCTTTTTGGAGTGAATTACTTTGATTTTTCCCATTTTCAAATAACTTTTAATGTATGTTGTATTTATATCATATAAAATTTTAAAAGTTAAATTGGAACAAAACATTTCAGTTTTGTCAAAACAAAATGTTTCAATTGATCTGAAACTAATTTTTGTTCAGAATTTCATTTTCCAAGAAGTTTCAGAAAAAATTGTTCTGTTTCTGAGCGGGGAAAAAAATTCAAAATTGTGTATTTTCCTGCAAAGGACCAATCCATTTCCCACCTACCTCTAATTTGAAACAAAATCCTAACGTTGACATTTTTAAATTGACTAAAACACTGTTTACCAAACACTGCGCAGATATGGTAGAAAGATTTTTATGGCCAGATAAATGAATCTGCATGGAGTAAGTTCAATTAAATAACAGACGCATGCAAAATCTGTACTTATGGAAAATTTTTATAAATGATGGTACTGTACATGTGCAATCAAAAACAATTAAGGAAATGCTTATAAGAAATAGTTGCTTTAAAAAAAATGTAGCCACTATAAAAAAACATATTGGTAAAACTAGTTGTATATAAAATAGTAAACTAATCTGCTGTAATTAAAAGAAACATTATGTAATATATGCAGTACAATACATCAAGATGAAGTGAGATGATCATCTGCCACATCTTTTATATTTTCTAGCTTAAATGGTAGAGTCATTTTGCTGGATGGATATTTTACAAAAGGATTGTTAAAACATGCAGAATTTTAGCTGACATATAGCTAATGGCGGTGAATTTATAGAGCTAATAATTCTTCTTAGTATTTCCATGAGGTGCTTAAAAAGTCCCCTTAGGAACTAATTACTACATGTTTTGTTATCTCTTAAACTAACATGCACTCTCTTGAAGGTTAGAACTACAATAATGTACATGATGGATTTTGATGGTAAAAGTGAATTTGGGATGCCATTCCATCTGCAAACCTGTAATGTAAATTTGAAACTTGATTTGGTGTGTGAAAAGTAAAACTGCTTATTTTAAATTCTTCTCAACTACTACTTGGATTAGCATTAATATACATTCAGTTGACCTTGGATACTTTTTTAGACTGCTTTGTAAAAGTGCAGCATTAATCTGAGATGTTTTTTCAGGTGGATGTACTTTCCTGTTTATCTTTGGCTAATGTAAAAAAATATAAATTTGCCTTGTTATATTTATATGGTCAATTATATGATAAATAAGTCTGGAGGAGGGCAGGGGAGCAGAGGAGGAGAGAAACATGCTGGAAAATACAGGAGATATCGTATTTATTTTTCGTCTTTTGCCTGACCACTGAAGGGTGAAATTCTGGCCCCATTGAAGTCAATGGCAAAACTCCCCTTGACCTCAACGGGGCACAGTTTCACCTCAAATGTTTAAAGTGCCCATGAGGGCCTTTGGGAGTATTAGACTAATTATGTCATAACAAGCTTCTCATGTTTAGATTCTAATTACAGAGCTTTTGGACTATCTTATCCGACAGGTCACTTCATTGCTAAAACTTCCCTACCTGATCCTATTTTTCCTGTTAAAAAAATAATTTCTCTTATCCAGTGTCACTGGGTTTAACTTTTCAAAATGCAATGTAGCTTTTGTCAAATTTTCTGATGGTTTTTCTCTCAGCTCTCTCTAGCTTCCTTTTGAGAAGTTTGACTATAAAGCTAGCTGGGCTGCTTCTTGGGACTTTATTTAGTTGCTTGAGGCACTCTGCCAAAAAATGATTTGCTAAAACAAAACTGAATATAGCAGCTTTTCATTATTCTTTAGAGACTATCTATCCATTTTGATATATTCAAGACTGATAGGAAAAAAGGGCTACAAACATTTAAGATTCTAAGCAATGCCTCCCATAGCCCTCTCTGGCAACATATCCTCTCTAGACTCTGCCCGTTACAGAAATGTCTATGCAAATCCCTTTCATCTTAACTCACAGAAGAAACCAGCTCGTGAAGTCAGTAGAAAATATACTGCAGAGCAAAGACTGAGTTTCATGACAAGTCACAAATTCCAGATTAAAGACCATTTTAAAGCATGGAGGATGTAATGCTAACCTGATAACTGACTGGAGAAGGAAGGGAATAGACTGGTATTTTCCCAATTGGACAAAAATTTCTCACTAGTCTCTTGCGTTAGAACCAGCATAAACTATTACCACGACATATTGTTCTCTTGGTTTCTTCAATTCAGCTGGTATAATTTGGCAGGTTTTGCACAGATCTCTTTACAATTCTGTGTCATCTGGACACTATAATATTTGTTGAATTAAAATTTGGAAAACACTCACGTCCAGATGACTGCAGCCAGAACTGCTACATGGTAAATGACCGATCATCGGGTCTGTGACCAAACATGGTAGAAATTTCATAGCACAAAATAGTATGCATATATTTCAAACATCATATGATATTAGCTGAAAATTGAGCACTATTGAGGGAGACTTGTAAATTCCCTAGCAATTTTTCCTTGAAATATTTTATATCAAAACAGATAGCCTGGCAACACATTATTACCTGAAAGCACACGAAAAGCATGCTCTTTTATACTTCGCTAGAAGACATTTCGCATTCAACGGTTCTTCATACACGGAAGGTAGTCTGAGGCAGAATACAAACACTTAACCTAGAGGCTCTCAGAGGACTCTTTGGTCTCCACCCGGAATGGCAGCTGATACTGTGCAACCCACATAAAATGTTTTATTAGTGGAACTCCTTGATAATGGTCCCATTCATCATCACATAAAAAAGTTAAGCTGTATCTTTTCTAGACAGGCCTGTTCTGAGAAACAAAAGAAATAAATTCACTTCTATAAGTATAAATAATATAATTATATAAACCACAATCCCGTCTGTGCTGAGAGAATGCTATAAGAAATACAAAATAAGATAATGTCATGATTAGCAAATGAGCTTTCCTTGTTAGAGTTGTGCTTACAATGAATACTTTTAAGAGGGTAGTAAGGGTCCCAAGTATCTTGCTGAAGAATTGTATTAAGGAAGTGTGGCTTTTGTATTTAAAGCAGAGAAAAAGGCTTCAGAAGATCTAAGATCTATTCTCAGCTCTGTCACAAGCTTTCTAATACCTTGCACCAGTGTCATAACTTCTTTGTCTAAGTTTCTCTGTCTGTAAAATGGGGACAATACCTACCTACCTCTTGCTGGTTGTAGTGGAATGTGTTGGGCTCTTTAAGAACAATTGCTGCTAGTCCAACTGTTACTAGGGCATGCTCCTTTAAAGCAAAGCATGCTGGAAGGTGTAATACTAGAGGATCTATGTGATTGCCAGGGCTATATAAAATGAAGCATGCAACTTAGTTAGGGAGAGTCCAGATACAGACAGTGCCTGCAGAAAATCATTTTCTCTGCACCTTCTGTTCCCTGCAGGTCCCTAGATAGGCTTCCTCCAAATCTTGCCTCTACCTGAACTCTCCCTAAATGAGCCCGCAGACTTTTTTCCTTTATAGTCCTGGCAATTCCATGACCTCTCTTAGACTACACCTTACGACAGTCTCTCCTATGGACTTAATGTCCCCACGTGCTCTTTCATGAAGGTTTGAGTCCCAGTAACATCTGGGCTAGTGGTGACCACTTTTAAAGAGCCCAGCACACTTCTGCTCCAGTGTTGTTGTGATTCTTAATCAAATATCTATAGCATGTTATGATGTCTTCTCAAGGTAGGTGCAACAGAGATGCAGTTTTAAAAAATGTATTAGGAGGCAGCAGCTAGGTAATAGATGGAAGCATTGTATCAACAGCTCAACTGCGAACAACTTGTATATGCTCTAAATATATAACTCCGTTCTGGATATAAACATATTGTTGATTTTCATTTTTATACATTCTCAACTCTATTCTGATACCGATCAATTTGTATAGGGTACTGAAAAATTGATTGCTGTGCTGATGTATGTGAACCCAATCAGTTGTGTGATCTACAGAGCAATGCCCAATCAAGTGTATAAGACAACTAAGTCTTAAAACCGTTATCTGTGGTTATTTATCATGCACGTCTGCCAGCTAGCTTTGTGAAAGTGGAACACACAGTGCAGTAAGCCCTACATAAAGAACATCCCTTGTTCTTGTTTTTTTGGTTGGATTTCTAGATGTCAAAGTGGAGATTTTAAAATGCATTTTATAAAATAACTGATTTACTGAATTCTAGCTTGTTCTTTTAGTTAAGAAATAATAGAGGCTCATTATGTAATATTCATCACTGTAAATACTTAGTGTACAGAGGTTTAGTTTATGAAACTCAAGATTTATGAAGTAAAATGTTGTTTGTATGATTTTCAGACATGGATAACATAATAATTCTGAAGATAATCAAAATATAGACTACATAGAAACTCTGTGTGTGCTTCGTTTTAGTCTGCATGTACCAAAATACATAGAGGAGAGCCAGGTGTGTTCAGTGGATCTGATTCTCTCCTCTCCCCCCTGAAATCATTGGGCATTATGTCATTGACATCAATAGGAGCAGGAACATGCCCAGTTAACTGACATTTGGAAATGTGGAACCAATGTGATTTGGGCATGTGTTGCTGTTACTGCCTTAGTTATGCTTTTTGGAGTAACTCATGGGAAGTATATTTTGTAAGTTTATGACTACAAGTATCTGAAGGCACATTTAAATGTCATGCTTCTAGGGTTCTTTGCCTAGAGATAAATCTTTATAGAAATATATGAGTTTAAAATCTGCTTTCCATGGCATTTTTTCCATAAAGTTTTATTGCTTGAATGTTCATGAAAGTGAATACAAAAGTAGGACCATAGAGAATGCATCATGAAATCGAAGTAAATATTTGTAGGACACCTTTTGTGGGATTTGCCGAGTTTTTTTAGTGATATTATTCCCCTCAAAGGAAAATTTGAAGGTTTTTAAAAAATCAACAATTATATTGATGGATGTCATAAAAACATAAATGTTTGTATTGGAATGAGATTCCCTAGAGGACTTCAAGAAATAAATATTGAACAACAAATACCTGTGGAAACTTCATAGGGATGGAAAAGTTAGATTATTCTGACCTTAGTTACATGTAAACAACCATTTTCTGTGACGGGGAAAATATCTTTCATCTCTTTCCCTCTTATCTATGCACTTCTGGCAACATTCTCACCTTTGTAGCATCTAAATTCTGTAGCTCCTTCATTACAAATAAAGTCGCACATGTACATCTGCTAAAATCCCCTTCTCCACCATCCTCCTAGCATGAACTCACATCTGGATACAAGTTAAATCTTCAGGCCTGCTTCTTGGATCATCACATCATTCCTTTCAGTGAACCAACATCTAGGCCCTCCTTTATCATCTCTGTTCCCAGCTCTTTTTCCTCTTCAGTTTTTGGCAGTAGCTTATGCTGGTTGCCAGAGCTGACCTGGATCCACCTCCATCTTAGGAAAGAGGGAACATTTTCTCATGTTTAAGTCGGGGCAGAAGAGCTGTGGTACAAATAAAAGGAATTGCACATTTTGGGGAGTATGAGAGACCAGAAATCAGTTACCTGATACTTCTTTTTAAAAAAAACCAAAACTAACTAATATGTCAACTTTACAGGAGCCAGTTCTGTTACTTTGGATACAAACTGGGACAATTCTGAACTTCTTTTTAGGGTTCAACTTTCCTATAAATATTTCTCAAAGTAGTCTTGTTTGTGTAATATTTCATTATTGATGTTAAAACAAACAAAACCTTTTTGAAATTTAACAGACTGAAGAGTGTGTGTGTGGAAGAAGATCTTCCAAAGCGCACATGTGGGTTAGATACCCAACTCTCATTGACTTTCAGTGGGAGTTTGGCACCTTTAGCTGTCTTTGTGCCTTTGAAAATCTCCCGTATATTCTACCTCAAAAATAAACACACATGGCCTATGATGAGGGAAAACTTGAGGGTATAAAATAATTTCATAGAAGAATATCCCCTCTCTTTAGAAGCATTAGCAACTCCTTTAATTAAGAACGTAGTCTGTATTGTCTTCAACTGGAATACAAAGCTTTCCTAGTTTCTTCATTCTGCTGTTGCTTCTTGCTTAATTCCATCTTCATAGTACTGGTGGAAATCATATGTGCCGTTACTGTTACATCTCTGTTTTCATAGGGAGTTGCCATTGTATATCTGGAATACTCCTGCAGCTCTTGTCTAAACCTAACAGCCATTTTCATTTTAGCCATTCCGAGACATTTCTGCCTGAGGCTGCTCTATGACCTTTACTTCAGTTAATTCTTTTTGGTAAAAATCTCAGTCTTTTATGTCTTGTCTGTGGTATCTATTCAAACCAGGGAGTAGCTCTACTCAGGAATATCCATCCAGACTTTTTCTGATAATTCTATGTAATGAATGGCTAGAACTTGACATAAACTAAATCAAATACCATAAACAACTTTTCCGGAGACTAGAACCCTTATTTGTGTCCCTGAAGGACGTGGGTTCAGGAGTAGACATGTGTTATACTCACTGTTGTTAGCAATTTGTTTTGATTAATATTTTAAGGCAAAGGGAATGAACCATGAAGAGGTAGCATACTGAATGTAAGAAAAATAGTAGCCTAATTTACCCACAAGCAGCATGCTCTTTGATGCAGAAACAGACTTTAGTCCCCGGGCTCTTATATTCCATGAGTTGACCGTATAAAGATGTCTCCAAATGACAGACTCTGAAACCCAATTGTTTGAAGCTTAATAACGACGGAAAATGTGTGTGAGCAAGAGACCGAGTGACTGTGAAAACAGGCATGGATATGGTCATGTTGAATCAGTGTGTCATAGTACTGGTCTGATGTCTGACTAAATTTTCAGATTGCCATTTACTGTCACAACTGATTAAAGATGGGGAGGACAAGCTCTTAGTTGGTTTATCATCAGCATCCAGACATTGGGATTTGAGTTTGTATCTGTCCCAGGTGACGTTTCATTTGCTAGCACCTTTCATTTCAGTTGATAGACTGCGAATGTTCTTTACCTCCTGGGAAGGACATGGTTAGTTGCTCTGCAGGGGTTTCACAGGTGCAGCTAGTGTAGTCCTGTGGTAAAACACAGTGATTGAATAGATGTTGCCAACGTTAAAAGAACAGACCACACCATGGAAAAAAAGTATCACTGGTAAAGCTTGGAAAGTGCCAGGCTTCTGATCCTTCAATTTTTTCCCCTACAATATTTGAAATTCAAAGAGAAACTTTGGATCTAAACACATTGTTCCTTTTCCCCTATTTATCAGCCCTAATTATTGCTAATTACTGGCTTTTACTGTCTCTAGCACTTACTGTCTCTAGATCTAATGTTCAGAAAAAACAACAAATATATGATTCTAGGAGGTATATTTTAAGCCTGCTTTCCCTAGTGGACTTTGGTGGGCCTCAGTCGCTTTAGTTGGATGGTGATCAGTAGCTTTCCCACTCCCACAGATGTATTGGACTGGGAAAGATGAACAGCAACGGACTCCTCTGGGGTAAACATGCAGGACATAGTCTGCCCATCACTAATACCATTTTTAGGCAAAGAGACAAATAGAAAAAGACAGGGATGCACCCACGGTCCAAACAAAAGCACCTTATCGACTAAGCCATCACCTGTCAAAGAGACATCTGTGATGTCAGAATTACTAGAGCTGTGTGTGGTGCAGAATGCTCGACAGACTTTGGACTGGTAAGAACAGTGTTCAGCCTGCATATAGTCCCTGCACCACGTAAGTGCCCCAAGCTCAACAGAACATGCTTTAATATAGGCACATTGGCTGTCAGTTTCATCAATCACTCAATGACAAGCTTTCTCCATGCTCACCATTCACAGGTAATCCAATAGAAAAATGGAACTAATTCAAAGATGTGATCATTGATGCAGCTGAATCAGGCCTGGTCTACACTTACTGGTGATTCGGCAGCAGTTGACAGGAGTTAAGCAAGCTACAGAGAGTAGCTTGCGTAACTCCCGTCGACTGCTGTGCTTCCCTTCTGTGCAGCACTATGCCACTGGAGGAGGTGGTTTTACAGTGTCCTTCTGATCGAAGGAGTGGGTCTTCACTGGCTGCTCAGTCGATACAGAAAGGTGGATCTCATGGCAGTGACTTTGCCGCTGTCAGTGTAGACATACCCTCAGTGCTGTGGCCCAAGAAGAAGGTGTGCCAGGACTGGTTCAATAAGAACAATGAGGATCTCTCTAAACTCCTAATTGACAAGCAGAAAGCGTTTGTTGAATGGCACAATGATCTCACTTCCACCTTAAAGAAAGATAGGTTCAAGCGCCTGTGGAGCAAAGTTTGGTCTGAATTGCGGAGAATGCAGGATGAGTGGTGGGAGAAGAAAGCTACAGAAGTTCAGCACAATGCTGATACAAACAACGCAAAGATATTCTTTGATTTTCTCAAAGCAGTTTTTGGATCATTCAAAACTGGCACAGTTCCCTGAAGTTGGCAGATAGCACAACAGTCATTAAAGACAAGGAAGGAATCACACAGAGATGGGCTGAACGCTTCAATAATCTACTCAATGAACTATCCATAGTTGATCAATGAGCCCTTGAACAATCACCCAAGAAACAGATCAAAGAGGACTCTTCATTAGTTGAAGAAGTCATAAAAGCCATCAAACAACTGTCCTCTGTCAAGGTGTCCAGAAAGGATGGAATTCCAGCAGAACAGTATAAAGCAGCAGGCCCAAAGGCTATCAAGGTGCTCCACAACAGCTTGAGCAGTATTTTGGAGAAGGAAGAAATGCCACAAGACTTTGTTTGCCACTATTGTGTCATTACTCAAAAACAAAGGCAGCAAAGCTGACTGTGGAAATTAGAGGCATTTTCCTCTTCTGTACAGCAGGAAAATACTTGCTCATATTGTACTGAGTAGACTTACTGCAAACGTATCTGAGAAGAATCTGTCAGAAACACAGTTTGCTTTTAGACCAGGTCGTAGCACTATGGATACAATTTTTTTTGTAAGGCAGGTCCAGGAAAAATGTTTAGAGAAGAACATGGACCCGTATGCTGTCTTCATCGACTTGACCAAAGCCCTTGATGTGGTCAACAAAGAAGGTTTATGGGCATTCTACATAAAGTGGACTGCCCAAGAAAGTTCATACAAATCGTCGGTCTGTTCCATGACCACCGCAGGGCAAGTGCTCTCTAATGGTGACTCTTCTGACGCATTCAAAATCTCAAATGGAGTGAAGGAAGGCTGTGTACTTGCCCCAGTACTATTCAACTTGTGGCATGGCTGAGGGTGCAAGCAAAGAACATGGGATTTGGATTAGGAGTATGAATCCACTACTGACTTGATAGTTCTCTCTTTGATCTTCAAAGACTCAGTGCTAAGACCAAGAGGCTGGATAGACTTTTAATCAAAGCACGCTTCACAGACAATTGTGCCCTGGTGGCCCATAGACATAATGACCTTCAGGTCTTTGTTGACATATTTTCCGAAGCATCCCAGCTCTTTGACTTCACCATCACATTTTGTACTAACCTGATTCCATTCTAATGCCCCAGTGCCTTACAGCCATTTTCATCTAAAGTACACAGTTGAAAAATCAGTTCAATTATCTGGACAGTACAGTCTCCAGTGATGGTTCCTTTGATAAGGAAACTGCCCTCAGAATCATTAAAGCTAGCCAGGCCTCTGGTGAGCTTCAAACGAAAGTTCTCAACTAACATAACTCTCTCTCCACCAAAGTGAAGATCTACAGTGCAGTGGTCCTAACATCTCTCTGATACAGTTCTGAGACATGGACTTTCTATAGACGACATTTCAAACAACTCAAAGCAATTTCACATGCACACTCTCTGCACAATAATGAGCATTTGCTGGTAGGACAGGGTGACCAGTATTAAGGTCTTTGAGACAACAAACATAACCAGCATTGAGGGAAAGTCCCTTGCGAGTACAACTTACGTGGACCAGACACGTCATTTGAATGGAAGACCATCGCCTCCCAAAAAAGATTTTGTATTGGGAGCTGAGCAAGGCAAAAGAAAGAGAGGTTGTCCATGCAAGTGCTTCAAAGACAGCCTAAAGAGCAGTCTCCAGTGGGGTGGCATTAATCCCAAAGAATTTGAGCAAACAACTGAGAACAGGACTCACTAGCGGTCTCTGATAAGATCAGCATGCAATAGTTTCTAGCTTGATTGAAATCGCCTCTGGGCTGCCTGTGAAAGGTGCCACAGAGCTGCATCATCAAACATCACGGATATGGACTTTCCATGCCTTCGGTGTGGCCAACTCCTGCACATCAGGGTTTGGACTTCAGAGTCTCATGCATAGCCACAGATGAGATTTGCAATAATACCACCATCATGGGCAGTGATGGACTACCACCAGTCACTAGCTAGGAAAAAAACAACAATCAAACAAAGCCTCAAAGAGCAGCATTATAGAATATATCTTGTTTGTTTTGTGGCAACATGATTAGAATTGTAGTGAGTTGGCCAGTGGGATTCTAAGTTTATCTCAATTGAGAAAATGTTATTCTAGGATGTTTGTTATATTGCTGAAGTATGTGGATATACTATAAACTGAAACGTAATAAGCTAATGTCATAGCTTGAATAGTAGATATTTTTCAATTCAATATTTGCCTGGAATTAAACATTCTCATTGATTTGTTTGGGAGCTCAGAAAAGAAATGTAAGTCTTACCTTGAGGTATAAATTAAGTTAATATCTTGAGGAATTTCCTCAAGGTATTAACTTAATTTAATTTTAAAAATAATCTTTGTGTCTGTCGTTGCAGTTATCCTGTGTTAATAGTTGCTAGCGCTTGTGGGATTTCAAGTAATCTTTCTCTTGTATCCTTTATTGTAATTAAATGTTGGCCATTGACTGTCATACACACAAATGCCAGCAATAATAAAGATGTCCCGTTTGAATTGATCATTAGTGACAAATTCCAGTACCATTATGATTTTAAATAGAATTTAATTTCCTATTTTAGATGATTTGTAAAGGAAGGAAATAAATAGACTTTTGGTTTTGCTTTTCTTTAACAGACCATAAATATGATGGATTTTTAAAAAAGCAAATTTGAAAAATGCCTCAATGTGGGTTAAAAATAATAAAAACATTTTATATATGAAATTTACACATACATTTAGTCTGTAGAATTTAGTACTAATCACTATTCCATATGGAGATGTTTTTTATTGAAGATACAGTTTGTAAACCAAAAGTCCTGTCATTGTCCTTGTAAAAGAAGGAAAATAATCCATTGGGAAGAACATTCTCTTTTTGGGGTTGTGCAGGGCATACCTGACTTCAGAATATGGTCTGTATTTCGCCACTATTTTGGCCAAGGGTATATGTCAATTTGACTTGGTTCTCTTCAAGGCCTTTGCTCTAGATACATTTAGGTTATCTACATATGCCATACTTTTACCCATTCTTCCTTAAATATGCTGTAGCTCTTTGCCCTATAACAAGGTTTATCTGTTAATGGTCATAGGGTCATGTGTGTGACTGTCCAACCCAAATGCTACTCTCTGACTAGGAGTGCAACATGAGAAAACTCCTGTTTTAGGTCACAGTTTCAAGTAACTAAAATAACTATGCATGCATCTCTACATAGGTAATATTTAACATCAGTGTGATGTACAATATGAATTTGTATCAAACTATAGAAATGTAGACTAAAAGCTGCCACTGTACTGTGTTTGTCTGTCACCATTCATTCAGTGTAGCCTTGTATACTGCAGCGTTATAGAAATTGTATAAGGGCTGATTGCCGTTTATGTAATTTTGTCTTTTTGCAGCAGAATGCAGTAAGTATGAGTTGTTTGCTGTGCAGTTCTGATGCATGCTACATTTTTACCCTTGTCTTTTAGAGCTATGCACATTTTGGATATTGTAATTAAGCTGTAATTTGGAATCTGTAATTAAGCTGGGAGGGAGGTGTGGGATCTGAAGGGACTGCCAAAATATTTAGGGTATGTCTACACTGCAACTAGACACACACGGCTGGCCCATGCCAGCTGACTCAGGTTCATGGGTCTTGTGCTGTGGGGCTGTTTCATTGCTGTGTAGACTTCCAGGCTCGGGCTGCAGTAGGACCCTGTGAGGTGGGAGGGTCCCAGATCTTGGGCTCCAGTGTGACCCCAAAAATCTACACAGCAATGAAACATCCCTGCAGACGCAGCACCAGCCCCGTGAACTAGAGTAGGCTGGCACAGGACAGCTGGGGGTGTCTAGTTGCTGTGAAGACGCACCCTTAGAGATCAACTTTGATTTTGCTTTAGCTTAAACCTAAGTTGATATGAGTAACCTATGCTACTTCAGCTTTTCCTAATCGGCTTGCGTGTGTTCTTAATCATGTTTTTAGTATTTTAGCAGCTAGTTGATTAAACCTATGTTTAAAAAAGTGCAGGTTTTTAATTATCAAGACATTTGTCAGTGTAACTTCAGCTTCATAGATCTTGCATAGTAGATGTGCTGACAGGTGTAACTTCATGATTTAGTTCATTAGGCAAATATCAGTCCTCCAAAATAACCAAAGACCTAGCACTACTAGTTAGCCACAAAAACTAACAAACAAAAAGTTGGAATGTCCTTAATTAAGGAGGAAAAAACTGTAATAATATCTAAAAACTACTTTCACATATTTGTAGGTAAATCTCTCTGATAGATACGCATATTGAATTCTTATATAATAAATAGCATTTTAAGCAAATATCAGAAAATGGTAGCTGGACACTAATTGCCTGTATTTAAGGTAACTGAAATAAAAAGATAGTAGCTAAAACCTTTCAGAGTCAAATCCTGGCCTCTTGAAATTCTATGGGAGTTACACCAATGTCTTCAATGGGGCTGCAATTTCACCCATAGTCTTTAGGAACTTGCCCCAGCGATAGCTTCACATAGTCGGAAATGTATTGTATTATTTTGGATGTGTATTGTGGTGATATCCAAAATATGGCATTCTGTAGTTCCATCTGCACTACCGTGCTGATCAGAGTGGCCACGGATTCTGCTAGTGAGAGTCTTTGGGGACATGTACTATTTCATTTACTATAGATCTTACAACAATGCTGCTAATGCACTTATTTTACTTTTACATCTGCTCTCTCCGGTAATACTGGTTAATAAGTGAATGGAAAGGCATATCAGTCTTTTTAAAAGCACAGTGTTAGCGAGTGGACTGACTTCAATACCCTGCACAACAGAATAAAGGGGTTTCATGGTTTTATGTCTGAGTCTGCAGAAACTCCCTTGTAGGTGCTCCTGATATACCACATGCTGGGGGTGGGTTGTTCAGGAGGAAGTCTTTGCTACATGGTCTCTCTGTTCTGACATCATGGAAAATTGCCACATCGGATTATGATAGCGCCATAGGAACACCCTACTCTGAGGATATGATGAGGAAACAGCATAAATAAAACTTGTGGAGTTTCCACTCCCTTGTAATGGGGAAAATCACATCAGAAGATTTTAATCTAAATTTTGAAATCGTAACCCATTTTTAACAATGTGCACATGGAAATGCCACATTTAAAACCAAGAAAGCTGCTTGTAGACGCAAGACCATTTACAATAACTTATTCCAGAGCACAATACATGGAACAACTGAACATAAATGTGTTGATTTGTTTGACAGGACAACAGCTTTGAGCAGTTCATTATTAACTATTGTAATGAGAAGCTGCAGCAGATCTTCATTGAACTTACCCTCAAAGAAGAGCAGGAGGAATACATAAGAGAGGTAATGTTCAAATTCATTTGTTTGTATGCTTGCTTCTTACACATGTTTTCTGGCCACAGTACCTGGAGCTCTTTCTGAGCTCTGTCTGTTGCCATAGGCTGTCGTCGTTCCCAAGATAACTGAACCACTGATCCCCCCTTAGGTCTCGAGCCTATGTTGTCTTTCTCAGGGTGGAGTACACGGCAAACTCCCTTCTCGACTGGGGAGTTAGGCTGTGGTTCACTGTGTAGCCCTCTCCTCTCAGAGGAAATGACAGGGTTATACAGTGACCCACCAGGCTTTGTAAAACCAGGTATTATTTATTCTGAGAAAATATATCTTAAAAAAACAATACACAGCATATATATATGCAGGTCCGGCTTACCAAGTGTCATCCATCTTCCATATGCAGACCTTGGTGCAAATTCAGAGAACTGCAGATCCTCTCACAACTCCTGTCACTCTGGTCATAGTCTCACGATAGTTCTGTAAAAGTGTCTCTGTTTGTCTCTCTTTCTGACACATGACTACCTCATCCCCCAAGGTCAGGCTGGTCAGTTCATACAGTTTTCAGTCCTTTGACTGGCCTCTTGAACTAGTCTATGCAATTTTCCCAGGGGGGTAGCTTCTCTGAACTTATTACCTTGCCTAGGGATTTGTATTAAATATTCCCCCTGGAGCTAGAATACAAAAGAAAAGTTATTTCACAGTATGATCTTGTCAGGTGTAAAATAGACTGAAAGTTCAAATAGATGCATTACTAGTGACACAGGAGTGAGAGTTCCTACGGTCAGTAAGGTAGATGAAATGGGATCAGGTTTGGTGGAAGTAATTGCATATAGATTTCTCTGAGGGTATGTCTACACAACAACAACAAAAACCCAAACCATGGCAGTGAGTCTCAGAGCCTGTCAACTGACTCGACCTTGTGCTGCAGGGCTAAAAATAGTGTATTTAGGGTTGCGTTGGAGCCTGGGCTTTGACACCTTTCCCCCTTGCAAGGTTTCAGAGTCCAGTGTCCAGCCTGAGCCCAAACATCTACACTGCTATTTTTAGCCTCCCAGTACGAACCTTGCGATCCTGAATCAGTTAACTTGGGCTCTGAGACTTGCTGTCCTGGGTCTTTGTTCTCTGTGGACATACCCGTAGTTTTTTGCAGTGAGACCCTAAAATGAGCCATGCTTATTATTTTAAGAATAAATTGTGCTTTGGAGCCTATTATGGTTTGGGGGGGTACAGTGCTTGTGCCTAACATTACAAAGTTGTTATTGATTCTAGCAATATTCCCTACAATATGGGTAGGCTGTAGCATTCAAAACTGTGGAAACTTACGTGCAGTCTCTGTATTCAAATTGAATGGCACCATTGTGTTGTGTAAACATTTTTGAAAATTTGGGTAGGCTTTCTTTCTGCCTTACAATTGTGAAGGTAATATGGAGCTTTGGCAAACCATATTTTTTGTGCATTGATTGGTCAAGCACTTGAAAAAATAATTACTATAATTAACTTCCTGAATTAAATTTCAACTCTCTGAAGAAACTAAAAGGTTACATGTTACTATAGAATACAAATTATGTGTAGATTTGAGATGGTTGAATTTTTATTTTACAAATTCGTCTATATCTCTGAGAGTCTGAAGCTGTCTTGGTGTTGTTTTTTTTTGTTCGTTTTGTTTCTTTTTGGTCATTCATTGCCATCTGGTGTAGAGAGATATTCCATACTTGGAAGTTCTGTTGTTGATTTTAATATTTTAATTTTTTCAAATATCTGAATAACAGATTCAGTGGGCTTTTCAGATGCTCTCATCTAAATTTAGCTCTTTTTCTCCTGAATGAAAATTAAAAACAGAAAAAGCTTGCTCTTAGATTCTTGTGCTGAAATTGACTTATTTCCTTATAAACATTGTAAGTGTACACAAAGCATTATTTACCCAAGGCCTTGCAGTATAAAATTTTGGCTCTTTTCCAATGAAGTGCATGGGAAATTGACACAGATTGAAGAAGGGAATGGAAAGCAATGCTGGCAGCCATTCAAGGGCATTCATTTTGGCCAAATAATGTTAGTGGTAGATAGCTTTTGTTTTTTTAAATGAAATGTTATGGTCCAAAAATCTACACATATAGGGTTGATTTTTAAAAGGATATTTTAATAAATAGGAATGCAATAAAACATGCCAATAGAGAGGACTCTCGCAATTACTTTTGGTTTATGTATTTTTTATAGGATATCGAATGGACTCACATTGAATACTTCAACAATGCCATAATTTGTGATCTAATAGAAAATGTAAGTTGCAAATGCTACTTGAAAAGATTTTACCTTTGTGAATTATTCTTCTAAAATTTGAAAATTAAGATGTATAACACAGAAATATTATCTTAACTGCACTGAATTTAAATTAATTTGTAATGAGAGCTTTTTAGCATACTGATTTCAGAAACAGGTGACCCTCTATCTTGGCATTAAACCACATTTCACTTATTTTATTCTACTAAACATCTGATGTATTTTGAAAGTCTGGAATGGACATTAATAGAGAGTTTATATGTCATTACATTTTCTCTTATAGATGTGTGCCATTTATTAGTGAGATAACAAGAATACATTATCAGTTGCTTCCATGTAATGGATGTTTTGATGCAATGTTCTTTTCATTAGAAGATATCACAAGCAACTGTCAGCTGTACTGTAAATAACATTTCTTTTGAATGGTAACCAGGTAACTCAGTTATTGAGTCATCGTATGCTTCTGATACAGCAAGTATTTTTATTGAATCACAGTCGTTCCTATTGACTTAATGCGTATTCGGTTTCACGTCATGCTAGTTCCATAACAACAATGAAAACCGAAACATTGTTTAACCAATAATACAAAATGCGTGCTAACTTTGCCCATAAACTGATTTACTTACTTCCTTTTGAGTAGAAGGTTATGGATGAGCCTCTTATATGAACTAAAGAGAAGAAAAAATGCAGTTCAGGTTGAAAATTAAAAGCACAAGTCAGAAGACTCAGATCTCAAGACTGCACATTAAGAAACACAGAAACCAAATTTGTGTTTGGGACAAAGGGTGAGGGAAATGAAAACTGGCTAGATTTTGAGTTGCTGTGAAGAAAGGCCCATTTTCTAGGTAGCACACTTTAAATATTAAGATACAGTGAATGCTTAATGCATCATCTTCAGAAGTTCATCTGTGTTAATGTGGAGACTGTGTGTTCTAGTGGAATAAAGTCACTATACTGGAAATAGGGACGCCAGCTGGTGTTCTGTCTGCTGACCTGTTGTAACTTCGAATTCATTTGATCTCTCTGTTCTGTATGTGTAAAATCGGGAGATTTGTGAAGCACTGTGTAGCTGCTTCTTTGTATTAATTTATTTAAAAACACTTTAAAATTTAGGGCTGTTTACAGTTGGCTTTTATATGTCCTGCTCCACCAGAGACAATGGAATTTTACTGCTCAAGCCGGAGGTGCATTTAGATCTAAGAGCTGAATTAGTTCTGAATGAAGAATGAGATCTTAAATTTTGAACTTGTGAAAACAGGTCATTTAGGAAAAAAAGTCCATATACAAAAACTAATTCTTTTCTTTGAGAAGAATCCTTTTTTTCCCCTCTCTCTATGCTCAGGTGTCTGAAATGTCTAAAATAGTTGAACAAGTTTCAAAATAAAATTCATGTTTGAATTGAGATCGAGTTGGGGGAACTGTGTGTCCAAAAAGAAGAATTTTGAGAAAGTTACAAATGGCAAAAAAAAAGGGTTGGGTATGGAATGCTTCTTTGATCTTAATTAAAATGTAGCTGCTATGTGATGGTTGGAAATTTGGCGAATTTCAAAGTTCTGATTTTTTTTAAATTTATGGGTCTGAACATTAAAATGCACTAATATTGCTCATCTTTACTTCTGACTTCTGCATTTCTATGTATATTTTGATTAAGTAAAGTTCAATTCTAGTTACTGTTTGTATAAGATAACAGTTTTATTTATACCATAAAAAGGCAAAAACAATGCACTAAGAAAAGAAGGAAATTTGTTTTTAAACTACAGAATCAAACTGGAATTCTGGCTATGCTAGATGAAGAATGTCTGAGGCCAGGCACTGTTACTGATGACACCTTTTTAGAGAAACTGAACCAAATCTGTGCCACACATCAGCACTTTGAGAGTAGGATGAGCAAGTGTTCGCGTTTCCTGAATGATACATCCCTGCCTCACAGTTGCTTCAGGATTCAGCATTATGCTGGCAAGGTACTATGCTGAAAGAATATCCCATGGTTTGAGCTGTGTTGTTTGCAGGTGAGGCCAACCTGCATGTGCTCCAGCTTTGGGAAGTGAAACTGTTTTGTGTTTTTTTTTAATACTAAATGAGGATGCAATGTCGGAATAATGTGGAAGCTTGGAGTTGCCTCAGTCAAATGAGGAATATGAAGTAAAATTACTTTCATATTCCTTTCTCTTCCTAGTCATAAACCAGTGACAAGTTAATTATTTGACAGTGTATTTTAATTTTTGAGGATTCATCCTGCACCCACCATTGCAGTCAATGGCAAAACTGCTTTTGACTTAATCACTGAAAGTGTATATATTGTGAAACCAAAAATGTCCTGTTTAGAGAGGCAAAGATTAACACACATTTGAAGGTGAAATGTATTGAAAATGTGTTTGCTATTACTGAAATGGCTAATACGCTGAGAAAGTGGAGTTCTTATAAATTTTAAGATAGCTGAGTTTATTTTGAAATCTTGTGTGTTTAGACAGATGGAAGATA
This sequence comes from Mesoclemmys tuberculata, assembly GCA_007922155.1. NCBI lineage: Eukaryota > Metazoa > Chordata > Testudines > Chelidae > Mesoclemmys > Mesoclemmys tuberculata. The sequence goes on along the minus strand of ML675620.1, from coordinate 26,123,156 downwards.
AAGCTCTACAGAGGGCTTAGAAATGTATTTTGCTTTTTACTAAGATAAACAGCATGAATAAATACATGCCACATAGTTTGAAGTTCTTGAGATTTTCTTTGCGTGTAACTTTCTTTTTAAAAATAAGAAATCATGATCATTAAATTAGTTAAGACAATCAGCGAGAGACTAGACCACTGATCTGAACCTGGAAAATCGTTCATTTCAGAGCATGAGTAAAGGTTTGGACAGGTTTAAAATAAAAAAAATTCATCCATTATTGGTTAGATTACTTTATTGATCCTTTTAAACATTATTTTAATTTAGTCCATGACGGTAAAGTTGCTGGGAGCAGAGTTTCCCCTGACTGGCATATTAGACAGCCTAATGACATTTATATTTTACATCTGATGGTTATATTTTGTATTTGATTGTAATCTGCGCTGGATTACTATTTAAAGCATTTTATTTGTTTTTTGATTGTCAATATTAAAATAAACTGAAGATAATTCTCAACACTCGGAAGGGAGTAGGGAAGATTATCTGTCTGTACTAGCAGCCAATGAGTCTTCATTTGTTTTGACAGTTAGTAACTGTAAGTCAGTACCTACTGTTTTGGAGCTGTTTTTCCATGCCCAGTTGAGGACAGTTTAATCTGGTCACTGGATAACCAAAATTGGTGACGTTTCTACCTCAAAATGTAATTATTTAAGTTATTGTGTGTGTTTTTCAGTAGTAACGCCTGCCAATATTTTCCATAACAAAGTCAGAAATGCATTTTGTAAAGGAAAATGGAATGTTTCCAGTAAAATATGGCTACATCATTAATGTTCAGTTTTATTAAATGTAGTACAGACATAAAAAAATCAATGAAATTATGAATCTGAAGGCATCTGTATTATCAAACAGATTATATGCCAAGACATTAAAGATTTTTTTGGCGGGAAAAAAAAAAAAGCCAACCCCCAAAACTATAGTATTCTCCTATGGAGAGCTGGGAAAAGCTCTGCTGGAGGCTTCCTGTGTCTGTGAATGCAGCTCTGATCTTCCTGTCCATGTATGTCATCAGGCTGTTTTCCCTGTAAGAATCATCTTTAAAATGTCAGCCCCCTGCAGATTATACAGCTAACCAATACATATCAACTGAGATTTGGGAATTTTCTCAGGTAATTTTAAATATTACCTTGTAACTTCCCATTTTACTTATACATATAGTTCCTGTGTACATTTATAAATGTGTGGTTGGTTGGTTGGTTGTTTATTTTGGAAAGGTTTTTTTTGACATAGTGATTTAAAACTGTAGGGGAAAAATCACTGCATTTTTCCAAAGGGAGAAACAATTAATTTGGCTGGAGAAGGGAAGGTTTGTTGAGTGTTAGTTGGGTAAGGAGTTTTTTCAAGTTCCTTGTCCATCACTGAAGAGTATTACTTTGTGTTAAATACTTTGACTAGGGTTGGCTGAAAATTTGCTATCACTTTTTTTTTTGACAAAACAGGAATTGTCATGAAAAATATCAATTTGTTCAAAAACATTTTAGACTTTTGTTGAAAAACATAACATATCTGTTAAAGTTGTGCATTGTTTTCTGAACATTTAAAAAATGTTAAGAAAAATGTCAATGAAAATATATGGAAGTTTGGTATTTTTTTTAACATTTTCATAGAGGGTGTGCGGAGTGGAGGGACTTCCAGACAAGCTGTAATTTTGACCTGTATTGTATCCCTAAATATCAGTCAATGACAGTCTTATATGTTGCTTAGGTTATGTACCAGGTAGAAGGATTTGTTGACAAGAATAACGATCTACTCTACCGTGACCTCTCCCAGGCCATGTGGAAGGCCAACCACTCCCTCATTAAAGCATTATTCCCAGAAGGTAACCCTGCCAAGATTAACCTAAAGAGACCCCCGACAGCAGGTTCACAATTCAAGGCTTCTGTAGCTACTCTGATGAAGAACTTGCAGACAAAAAATCCAAACTATATTAGGTAAGTTATTCTGTGATAAAGCTTTTGAAAAAAAAATGAATATTTTTTTAACTAAAATTGGTCATGAAAAAACAGAGAATGGTTAGCCTCAGGGAGTAGTAAGAGATCATGAAACCTTCCTTTTGTAACTCATTGTTGTAAATTCAATCCCGGTGATCAGTAACTGAAAATGGTTACTCTCTCCTGCTTTTTCAGTTGTCAATATGAAATGAGTTGGTGGTTTTAGTTCAGTTCCCAAACCTGCCACCAGACCTGGCATTAACAGGACTCTTGACATTCTTGGAGAATTCATAGGATGGATTGGCCAGGAGATGCAACTGCTTTCTGACTGTTCTAGAGTCAAGGATGAAGCACATTGGTAGGGCAGTGTGAGGAAGCGTGCATTGGTTCTGCCCATACCACATAATGGTTTTTGGATAAATAAAACTTCATTCCAGCATCTTCCACAAGCAGGCCATTAAACAAAACCGTGTAAAAGGAAAAAAAAAAAAGAAGAGAGAAACTGAATAAAATTATTGTCCTGATCTAGTAAAGTGCATAAGCACAGATGCTTAAGTTTAAGAACTTGAATAGTGCTATTGACTTTAGTGGGACTATTTATGTGCCTAAAGATAGTTACATGCGTTAGTGTTTTGCTGGATCAGAGCCTATTTGCATATCTTACCAGCTTGTAATTATATATGCATTGAATTTGGTGCTTCAGCAATTAAGGTGTACATAGGTAATATTTTAGAATGGCAAGTTGTTTTGTTTAATTGTAGGTTTTTAGGAAATAAAATTTGAAAATGGGGTACTGTTCATATCTGATACTTACCTAAATTAACATTAACTTAATATCTAATCATGTAAAACTTGTAAAATTTAAACTATAATGTAATAGCTTTATATGTGTAATACAATAAACAAGTATTCCTACAAAATGCAGAATATTGTTTCAATTTCCAGATGCATCAAACCCAATGACAAAAAAGCTGCACATATCTTCAGTGATGCTTTAGTGTGTCACCAGGTCCGGTACCTAGGTCTCCTGGAGAATGTCCGGGTTAGAAGGGCAGGCTATGCATTCAGACAACCTTATGAGCTTTGTCTAGAAAGGTACAAAATGCTTTGTAAGCAGACCTGGCCTCATTGGAGAGGACCTGCTAGGTAAGAAAAAACATTGGTATTCTTGTTCCTTCATAGCCCAATGAATAAAATAATTGCTTTCCATGTATTTTGAATATTTAAAAATAAATAAGGAATTCTAAAATAAGGGTAAACATTGGCATAATGTGGCTTGATTCTTTCTCACTATTTCTCTTTCAATCTCTCATTCCTATGCCAGATTCTTTGTGTTCCACATTGCTGGAAAACCTACATTTTCCAACTCAAAATCTAAAAGCCACAGGCACTTACAAAGAATAGGCACTAAACTCATCTTCTCTCTCTTAATGAAACAAAATTCTTTATTCTAGAAAAGAGGGCAAATAGGCCTACAAATTTTACTGATTGTCAAGAGAGAGAGGCTCTCTGAACAAGAATAAAGATGATTAGATAGTCTGTAAAGTAGTGAGCTGAACAAAACTTTACTTTAAAATAAAACAAACAAAAATGTTCTTACTATAAAACGTTGTTTTTTGCTACAATGCCAGCAGTCTTCCTCTACCCCTTTTAAATGATTGAGATAACCATTGCCATACAGACTCTTGAAGTAATTAAATAAATACCTATGACAAACTGATTTTTTAAATTAAATCTATTACTTTAAATTGTACTGAGCCATCATGAAAACATATCTAGCTGTTGTCTTAGATTGAAAAATGCTTCTTCCCCTCTTAATTCTTTTACTCATGCTTCTATATTACATAGAATTGAATTTGGTGTAAACTAATACAGTTGTTTTCACTGTGGATCAACCACTTCAATAGCATTATTGGATTTTAAAATCATCAAGATAATATTAAATATGCAATATTTACAGCTCCCCCAAAAAGAGCTTGGATTCCTTTAGTCATTGTTGCATAAAGTGCTGTGTTGCAGTTTTGGCTTGCTTCTATAGTATAAAATATTTATTACATTTCTTTTAAATTAATCCATTCAGATTTCTCCAAGTGGCTAATATGCAATGGTCTGTAGAGTAAACTGTTTACAGGTGCAGGTGTAATATTTGACCAAAAAACTTCAATTACTGCTATCTAAACTCCTGTATTATATTTCACCTCATTTTCTTTTAAATGTAAAACCATTATTGCTGTCAAAACTAGGGCATTGCTGGCACTGCTTAATGGTAATTTTTCCCTTTGTACACAAATTGTTCCCTACCCTTCCAATATGATTCTTGTGTCTATAGCTAAATAAAAATGAGTAAATGAGTTACATTTCCATTTTTCTCATGTTAAACACCATACACAAGAATTCAAAACATCGTTTAACTAGCTGCCTATTAACATGTTTGTGTGTGTGTAAACTCTAAGTAGTCTTTATGTTTAGTGTGAAGAGTTTTAAATATAGCTCAAAAAGCTCATTTTGTTCTCTCAGGGCTGGTGTAGAGGTACTGTTTAATGAATTGGAAATCCCTGTGGAGGAATATTCCTTTGGAAGATCAAAGATATTCATCCGCAACCCAAGAACGGTATGTGAACAAAACTTTTCCTCCAGAGACTCAAAGACCGTGCTTTCGGGGCATGGGCCGTCGGAGACCTGGCAGTAAATAAATAAAATTGAGTCAGGTTGCTGAGGAGTGCCCTTTTAAATTCTGTCTTATCAAAACTGCTGCTGCTTGAGTATGGAAGAGTCCCCACTTTGTTCAGACTAGTTTAAGCACTAAACAAAGAGCAGCTTGCATGAAGATTGACCCTCAGAAATGCTAAAGAATTTGCTGGATGCTTAGTGCAGGTTTCTGCAAACACCATGTTCTGATACTATGGTGATAAATTGTGTATAGAAATTGAAGTGTTTACTTTCAGGCTTATAAGAAGGCATTGAAAATAAATCTGAGTGAGGTGTGGAGGGAATTAAAAGCCTATGAAGATAATTGGCGGCAGCAGTCTAATATCTAATGTAGTCTTCATCCACTGAAAACCTCAGGATGTATGGCATACATTAATCAATACTATATTTATGTGGCCATGTACATGATCCATGAGCCAGCCAAAGATTTCTCAAGAGGCCAAGAATGGGACTCAAGGAATTGATATCTTTGTTACAATAGTCGTACTGTTTTTTGTTTGTTTTTTTTAAACTCAGCTCTTCAAATTAGAAGACCTGAGAAAGCAACGTCTGGAGGACTTGGCCACACTTATTCAGAAGATTTACAGAGGTTGGAAATGTCGTACACGTTTCCTTTTAATGAAAAAGAGCCAGATTGTGATTGCTTCCTGGTACAGGAGATATGCAGTAAGATTCAACTTTTATTAAACAGAGGTTTCTTATTAGTATATAATAATGATTCTTTTTCCTCTTTCTCAGCTTGGAGAAGTAATGAAAGTATTCACACAAGTAAACTACATTAAATAGGTTCACTTTGAAGTACTTAATCTGTGTGAAAAGGATTGTCACGGTATCCTGGTTAGTTCAACCATTTGGAGACAGAATTTCCCACCACTCATGGTGGGATCTCTCTATAGTTAGGCAGAATCAAGCATTGAGTGAACTTTATAGCATATACCAGCATGCAACCAATGCATACTAGAGTTCAGTAATGTGTGTGTTTACTGTATGTGAAATTCTGTCACTTTAAGATGTTGTTTGTCTTTTGCCTTTTCTGCAGCCTTTAAATTTGAGGTACAAGAATGCTTGGGAGGGTTCCAATGTTTTATCTTATTAGGTACAGCTCATAAAGTCATGTTTAAATGGCTCTTTCTAATGTAGTTCTAAGACAGTTTCTAATTTTATTGTAGACAGGATCTTCCACTGAACTTAAGTGATGTATAATTTTCAATCTTTTTTCCAGTTACTAGGAGACGTTTCTCATTTTGTAAATGAATATACATTATCAAGACCTTTAAAAGCCCAAGAGAAAGTTTGATGAAATAGTACATCATATTGAAACAGAGCTCCTCTTAAACTAAATGTTATGATATTGTCAAATTAGTGTATCCCTGATGATGTACAGCTTTTGATAATCTTGTATGTGGCCTTGAAAGCCTTTAATATTCAGTTCGATTGAACATGGAGGTCAGTCAAAGATTAACTTTGCCTGGAAAATTAGAAAATGTGTGGCTATTTATATCTTAGAATAACTCATTTAATGTCTCAACACTGTAAAAATTCATTTCCAATACAGCTTGTCCAGTTTAATAATTCACTACCTTTTCTTCAGACAACATTAGTATTGGATTGCGTTACAGCTATGTATCTACATTACTGAGTATATCAGTATAGCTTTACTGATTTAAAAATAGAGTTGTCAAAGATGTATTTGCTAGCCTGTTGATACAAGGAAATGAGAACAAATGAAAAAACAACATGTGACCTGACCAAACCTGTACTAACATTATTTCCTAATTTGTAGAGCTACATTGGTTTACTGGAAACATACAGTAGTAATTTTGTTAGGATGCAGTCATATGACTTCTTGAAGTGCCCAAAAAATAACCTGGGGCAAATCTTGCTCCTCTTTTTGAATATAAAGAGCACTGTTGCATCAGAACTAGTGTGATTGGAGGTACAAAGGGGACCAGGATTTGGGAGTCTGTGTAAAGAATATATGCTTAGACTAGAAGATCAGCTGCTTCACTGGCCAAACCCTCCCATCACAAAGTGGTGTGTTTGAGGGGGTTCAAGCTACAGTAGTGGCCTAGGAATGGCTTCTTAGCGACGTGGCATGTGAGGGAGGACGTTTAACACCCGCACACTAACACACACCCCCCCCAGCAGAGCCGACTAGCACAGTTTACTCAGATCGGGTGCTGAGCTGAGGCCTTGGCCCTCCATATTGCACTGTAGAATTTTCAGCCTCTTGTTGATCTGATATTAGACTAACCAGTAGCTTACTAGAAAAATAAGCGTCTTTTATTGATCTGAAGAGGAAAATGTCCAACTGTTACAGAAACTGTCATGGTGGTGTACAGCAGACTGACTTGGGAGGATAGTGTTCTAGGCAGCTTTCAGCAGCCCGTCTTCTAAAAACTATTAACAGTGCTGGTACTGTGAAGGGGCAGTGGGTGTGATTAAAGAGCAACAGAAGTCTTATGACAGTGGCAAACACTGCTGACAAACTGGAGCAAAGCGTTTGTGACAGTCTGAATTATTTTGTTGGTGGGAAAGACAACAAAACGGTGGCTGTTAGTATTTAATTCACATAACTTTCCTCCGATGGCCAGGAGATTAGTCTTTCTTTGTGTAGAAAGTGGTCTTGTCCATGTCCTATGCTGTCTGTGTGTTTGTTTCCTCTTGAGGTAAATGTGGAATCCATACCCCCATTTGTATGTTCAGAAGTTAACCGACTCTTCTCTGTTACTTTTTGATTAATTGCAATATGAATATAATTGTCAAATGTTATGATGTAAAACTGTTTTTAAATCCTGGCTTTCTCTTCTGAACCAAATTTCTTTATTTTTAATACAGCAACAAAAAAAGTATCAGAAGATAAAGAGTTCGTCCATTGTAGTACAGTCTTACATCAGAGGATGGAAGGTGAGTTTGACATCATTAAGCAGCAACTGCCTTTGGTTCTGCTCGCCTGGGCTAATAAAATCTGAGGATGTTACCCTCAGTTGAGGAGAAATGAGTAGTAAGTAGCAGATTCACTATTTGATTTACAGACTTTCAAATCATAGACAAAACTGAATGCAGTTTTATAAAATGTATTAGTCAGCCAGGTCCTGGGTCAGATTGTGTGTCTGCTGAGGATGTGGGAACGCTCTTGATGCAATATACTTGGCCCTTAGTGCAAGTGTGTGTCTCATTACCCCTCCCTTTCTTTATCCCTCCCCCACAATTTGTTGTGACATTGCCTCTTTTCAAGGAATCCTGTCCAGTGTTCTTGAAAGAAGGGTTGTGACCATGACAGAGGCTTCAAGAAACAAGGTTGTAAAAACAGACACAAATGAGATTTTCTTAGTGCTCAGAGAGGGATTGGAGGATATCTAAAACTTTACACCTAAAACTAGTTTGAAAAAAGATGTGAGCCTAATGTATCTTTTTTTATCTTGTGGGAAAATAATCTGGGCATCACAGTCCTGTTACATCCTTCACAAAGTAAACTCTTCACATGCTATAAGGGTAGTCCCAACAATTGTAGGATAGGAGCCAACTTTAGCTATTGCACGTCCCAAAATAATTGAAAACATAGAATTATTATTTGTGAAAACTCCCATTAATAAAGGTTTTGCAATCCAGATATAACTTTGGTTCTTTACATTTACTAAGCTGATCCTTACCGTGTCTGTCTGAAAGATTTTAACTTTGTTCAGTGCTGTTGAAAATGATACCTTCTCCATGTTGCTATTGAATGCTTTAGATCAGTGGTTCTCAACCCTTTTGGGCTCAGGACCCATTTGTAAATGTTTATGGCCTGTCGTGACCCAGTAAATAGTCTGGGGGGGAGGCCCCAGGGTTGTTTCGGTTTGGTCCTGCCTGTTGTTCATCACAGAGAGGCGGCTCCTGTGCTGTGGGGCTGGCAGGGCTTGGCTCTCAACTCTGGGCATTGCAACCTCCAGCATTGCAGCACCACTCAGGTTTGGACCTCCCCCCCTGACTGGACCAAATTTGTGTGAATGGTGTTGTGACCTGGGGTTGCAGTGCCACTTACTCAAATTTGGCCTACCCGGACTCCCATCATCCTGACGCCTGGGCCACATCTGAGTGGAGCTGGAACTCCAGAGGTTGCAGTGCCTGGAGTCGGGAATCCACGAGCCCAGTCAGCCCTGTGGGACAGGACACCAGAGTGGCCATGTGACCCTCTGAAGTATTCTGTATTTATAAAGAAGAGATTACGAAGAACTGAAAGATTTTCCTCAAATGAAGAATTTTGAAAACCTAATTTAGAAACAAAGTGGGGTGTCAAGCTCATTCAAAGAAGAGGGCTATGTTAGTTCTGATGTATGGGTCAGGAAATAAATGTAAGGCTTCATACTCCCCTCAGTCCACAGTGGATCTCTTGCTCATATCAGTGGGAGGGTTTGCAAAGATCAAGACGAGAATATAGCTTTTATGTAGCAACTGTACTTTATTATTTATTCAATACCTTTGTCATATTCAGTATTACTCATTGAGGAAAACCTGCCTCCCCTTAGCCCGCTGCTATTTTTGTCTTTTTTTCTTCTGTTCACATCTTTGTTTTTCTGATTCTGTGCCTCTTTTCTGTCTGTGTGTCTCCTCTATTCTTCTTGCAGCAACTCCCAATCTCCTCCCATCAGAGATTTTGCTCCCACCTCCTTTCCTGTTCCAGTCACATAAAACGATCAACAGTGGAGTAGTTAAAGTTGACACTGAAGTGCCATTTTCTGGATTTAGAACTGACGCTTAACTGTAATTGACTTATGGGAGCTCACACCTGTTTGAGTCACTGTTTGAGGCTGTACACAGGCTCAGATAGACATGACATCGATTTATACTCAGTTCACATTTAGAAGGTTATCTCTGCACCCATAAGGGTTTAAAACTTGCTTTTTTTAAAGCTGAAAGCTGACATGAATGCTATTAGATAATAAACTGTGCAATCCCTGTGAGGGGACCACAGTGGGAAAAGGAGGTTAGAAATTTTTTTTGTCCTGCATTATCCATATAATGCCTCCTAAAGTCCTACCAAGCTACTGATAGAGTTGTCTGTTGAATGAACACGATTCTTGTCTAGAGTAAGTATCTCTTCATGGCAGATAGCTCCAGTTCCCTACACTTGATTTAATCCTTAGGTTAGCCTAGCTGGACGAAGAATGCCCACACTGCAAAATAACTCTTGAGTAGTACACGATTTGATGAGCCGTACAGAGTGACTATCCCCATTGCTTTGCTAGTTGGAGCATCAGCAGCATTTGGGCTTAAATCTTCCTTACCCCCCAATGACATGGCGGTTGAGTTTAAAGGACCACTTAAATGGAGTCAGAGATTTTGGCATGCGAATGGGAGCTGGATTAAGGGCAGCATTTGATTTACAGCTTAAGCTGGCACTGGAATGAAGACAAGCCAGTAGTGCCAGCAGCCTCTGAGGGCAGACCTAAATAATCACATTTGTGATTATTTGTGTTATACTAGTGTCTAGAGATCCTAACTGAGGCTGGGCCAATATTGTGCCAAGCACTGCATAGACAAGAGGCTGCAGATTGAGATTTTCGGAAGCGTCAGAATGATTCAGCAGTACATATTGCATTGAAAGACAATGAAAGTGATGTTCCTAAAGCATTCAGGCACTTTTGAAAATCCCATCCACAATATAAATTGATGAGATATATGAAGGGTGGAAGCAAAATGTTATCTTGATTGTACAGAAGGAAATTGAGGCACAGAGAAATCAGCGACTGGCCTCAAGTCACATTAGAAGTCTGTGGCACAGCCAGAACTTGAATCAAGAGTCCCAGTCCAGTGCTGTAACCATAAAACTCCTCTCAATCTGCATGTTGTTCTGCTTGTGCACCTACAATATAAGGGGCCGTGTCGGGTTTCTGTGTTATTTTGTGTTCTTCTTCCGTCTTAGATTTGAACTAGAAAAACACTGTAGATTGTAAATCATTTTGAAATTAAGGTAGTGTTAGATGTAAGAGTATTCTTTTTTTTTTCTTTTGATTGATCACAGGCTCGAAAACTTCTTCGAGAACTTAAGCATCAGAAGCGCTGTAAGGAAGCTGCCACAACCATTGCAGCTTATTGGCATGGTACCCAGGTAAGAAAATGCCAGTAAACATTTGGTGTTTCAAAGCCACTGTGTGGAGCAAAGGCCCTCCAGAAAAGACAGAGAAATGTTTTGAATGGCTAAAACTACTTAACATGGATTTCTCTTTGCTGCACACATTTTAACTATTGCAATCTGGAAAGCCAGGACATGCTTTTATATTTTCTGTTTTGTAGTGACTGATTTCTTTCTTTCTCTCTCTCCATTGGGAACCTGCAATAACCTTTTCTGCCCTAAATTTTTCTATAACCCATTTTCAAATACACCACAGGCGCGAAGGGAACTGAGACGACTGAAGGAGGAGGCTAGAAATAAACATGCTATTGCTGTTATTTGGGCTTACTGGCTTGGATATAAGGTACTTCATGCACACATTCCATGATCCCTTCATTACCCAGCAACACCCAACTTTAATCAGTAGTGAATAGTGATGATTAATAACTAATACAAGTGACCTAGTAGATATTAAAGCATGATCCTTGATTTCTCCCATTTCTATTTATGCCACACTTAATAAACCTGACAGCATTCTAAATGTAAGTCTTGTGTACCAGGAAATTCGAAGCATGCTCAGCCAAATAGTACTGATTGCTTACTAACAAGCCATTAGACTAGAGTGCAGTAAGGCCAAGTTAGAAAATGCATTTGAACTAAATTTAAATGTGCCACGCATGTGTTTTTCTATTAAGTGCTTACAGTTATACACGTCTAGCTTACTAAACTGAGGCTTTTAATTGGTTTGTATATTCTGAGACCTAAGTAAAACAGGCTCCTTTTAAATTCAAAACAGTACATTTTAAAAAATGTAAACATCTTTTATTTATAATTTGTACAGAGTTTAAAATCAGTTTTGTTTCTTAGGTTGTGAGTTCAATTGTGTAAGAGAAGTTCAGTATTGCAAATTAAGTATAATATTATGACCCGAATATTAAGAGACAACAATGTTAGCATGCAGTTCTCAATTTATGGCCCTAGAAAAATCCCAGGAATTCCAGCATCAGCTGTTTGTTTTCAGAAATGAAGTCCCACTGAAAGATTCTTGCTAATCCCAGGCTGCTGTAGTGGGTTATATGAACATTTGAAATGTTGTACACTGGGGAATAACATTGAAGTGATGGTTTTAATTAACAAAAACTCTTTATTGGCTTAGAATATTTTATTCAGTAAGTCAATTAAAATAATGTAGCCTAATTGTTTTTGGATCCTGCTTTATGTATGTTATCAATACACTTTGTGAGTTAAACGAGGAAAGAAATATCTCTGATTCTCATAGTATGCTAAAATACAGCAGAAGTACAATGATGAGCTTAGTCTTAGCCATTTTATTTTGTCTAGGATATAAATCTCTTAGAATGGAAAGGCAACCCTGGCAATCAGCATATAAACATCTACAGAATTTATCTCATAAAAGAAGGGCCTTAGACCTTTTATTTCTAGTTTGATCTTCAGGCGTCAGAGTAAACTGTTAAAAAGGTGTCATTATCAGACAATTTCTTCTCCATTTATTTTATGTAAAAGTGAAGTTTCACTATCTTCTAACTAGGGTTATAGACAGATAGATAGATAGCTATAGAAATGCATGTTTATAGGGTGTTTGGTATCAACATATTAAGTCCTTCATGGAGAGTAATAGCTCAATATCAGTGTTGGTAAACTGATGTAGATTTTCCAAAGTAAAGATGTATTTTGCCATTTAAAAGGGAAAATACGAATGAAAATGCAAAACTAATTCCATATCACAGTACTGAATTAAAATATTTTACACATTGATTTATATTTTTATTGTGTATTTTAGTAGGGTTTTTTGTTAAACATTAATTTAAATATGTTTAAATAAAAATGTGCCTACCCTGCCCTCAAACATAAACTTAATTGTAACCAGTGTAATTTGGCTCATCAGATTATAAGAAATGTCAAGTATCTGACTTCCTGTCATCTTAGGAAACTCTCTCTTTTCCTAAAAGGAAAATTCAAGGAAAAGTTTCAGGATCCATCTATTTTCAATCGTTAGTTTATAGAGAGAGAGAGAGAGAGAAAAATGAGGTAACTCAAGTTACTTACTTTTCAAAATTCAGGCAAATATTGACTATGCAGTGTCCTTAGCATTAACATGTCATATACTGAGAACTTGAATTTTTGTACCATCCCAAATGAACTAAAATATATCCTTTATAAAGGCCTAAATTGATAGAATTTCCTATAAGTGCAATGGATTCACAGTTCCTTCAGTATACTTGACAAGATATGAATACTGCAAGTGCATAGCTACAACTACTATTACTGTTATGTATTATCCAAGCCAATTTAAACTACTAATGTGGTCTTGTCTTTAAATAACTGAACAAACAAATCTACTAATACCTTCTGAAATGTAAAAAGTGCAATTTAACAGACTCTTATGTTTTTATGTACAGTACTTGGGAATTTTGCTTTCTTAAACAAAGACTATAGATGAAATTTGAGTACTTGTCTCCTTGTTTTACATGTGATGAAGTCATGCTTTTTGGTGGTATGACATCACCTATGTCTTCATCGTGTGGGGAATCAGAATGAGAAAGAGATCATTTGCCAGGTTGGAGAAGAATATATACCAGAATCTTAACAAAACCTCCCTAAATGAAAGCTATAAATAGAGTGTAAAATTGTGGGAGAATGATTTTTTTTATTTAAAGTTATGACTGGGAGCAAAAAGTAATTCATAATTTAAAATCTTAAGAGAATTTTTCTGTGCTCAGGCACTTGTCATTGGAGGAGTTGAGTATTTAGTGTGACTTCAGTTATTCTTCACTTTCATAAATATCGCTGTGGTCTTGTAACTGGAGGAAAAACTTTGCATTAAAATCAAGTATCAGACACTCAACATAGACAGACATGCATGGCAGATATTACACAAACGTACATTGCAAATAATGGAGCCTGTGTAATTCTTACCTTTTGTATTAGTGAAGCAGCGTAGAGGTTTGCATTGACCACATTTGTAACTTAACACCATTTCCACACTGACACATGGGGTTTTAATGGTTATATACTGTTCTTCCATCTTACTATATCTTATTCATAAATCAGCTGTTCTGTCTGGGAGGATCTTTTTCCTGGTCATTGTGCTATCTGCATCGGGCTGTCTCTTTTATTCACTATCTAAACATTTTAGGCTCGAAGGGAATTGAAACGCTTGAAGGAGGAGGCTAGGCGTAAGCATGCTGTTGCAGTCATTTGGGCTTACTGGCTTGGACTGAAGGTACTTTCTCAACCACTCCCTTGTGTCAACAATGAACTCAATAAAGTGCGGCATCTACTAACACATAATAAACTATTGATTTGCGGGGATCGCTAGCAAGCATGATCTTTCAAGAAATAACATTGCTTAGTTTTGTCATGGACGTTTTTATTGAAAAATCCTTAATCCAAAAATGTCTGTCAAATGAGACATTTGTAAATGTTTTTAACAGTCATGTTACATTTACAGCTGTCTTTAAGCTGAAGATGTTCCTTGTTTTATCAGAAGTTTCAATTTTCACGTGGAAGATAAAATGCCAAAAATGTTTGTAATTAAAGGGGCACTATCATGGTTGTTTACTTAAAATTTGACCTAAGTTGGCAAGGATCCCATCTGAAAAGATTGCAAACAAGTATTTTCTTTTCTTGACCTATTCTTGCTACAGTGGGAAGTAGGCTGTGACTAACTGACTTTCATTGCTGCTCACTTTAGACCGACTGGTGTGTGTGGGATGGCTAAAGTATGTCCTAGAGTTAAGCATGGTGTATGGTCACTTCCCTTTGAGTTGGTTTGATGATGATGCAGCATTACATGCTGTGATCCCTATTCAGTGGAGGCCAGGCTTTCTTAGATTGTAATCGTTCAAGTTTTCTGTCAACTCCATTTTTTTCTATATCCCTCTGTCTTAAGGAGTGGTTGGCAAAAGAAAACACATTGCAATCTCTAAAGTATAGTTCTGCTCTGTAAATAGACTTATGAAAATGGCATCTGATGGCCTCCATGTTTGTGTCACAGTGCTTGCTATCACCTTTGCTTAATTTGCAAGTATAAAATTGTAAACTGCTATCCTTGAGCACTTACTGGGGGTCTGAGAGATGAGCTGAGTCCTTTTTAGTTTGATCATCATCACCACTAAGAGAGATTCTCTGGGCCAAATGGGTTACACAAGTGTAAATGAGAACAGAATTTGGCTCTACAGTTGAAATTTGATTGACAGTTCTGTTGGCTTTGCATAAGCCATAACCCTTCAAAGGTGTTCCGTTACTTGTGTGCTAACAGGGATAAAATGTTGTGAAAACTTATTATCATTAAGATAAAGAAATGTGACTCAATATACATATGGAAAGACGAGCAGGGGATATGAAGGTGCCATTTTAAGAAGTCACTCTTCAGATTAGAATCATGCTTTACTACTGTCAAAGGAGGTCAGTTTTTATTACTAGAAACCAAGAACATGTCCCTTCTAAGAAATCAAGAACACTGCTATATACTGAGCATTATTTTTTAAATAAAAACTAACTTTAATAAAACCAAAACTTTTAACATGCCATATGGCAAGGGTATATATGCCTTTGTCTGTATAGTTTTGAAGGTTTTATTTTTAGCAGTAATGGACTTTTCTCTTGCAACTAAAGCACCCAGCTCTTTGGACTATTAATACACACTGTGAGTTCCATGGCAAGGTCCTAGCTATGTATAATCGTTCCTGTACCAACACCATATGATTGATTTGCATGGTTAGATAGCTGTTTTCTTCCAAGAGGTTTGCAGAGGGAAACTTTTGGTTTAGTAGCTTTTAATCAAAACAATTTCATCTGTTTAAATCATAATCCTTAGTATCTTGATAGAACTGGATCTATGGCAAATAATTTGGATTTTAATAGCATGTACAATTCTTTCTGGATTTGGGGTTCTCTAGTACTGATCTACCTAGGAATTGGGTTGTGGCTGTTGTCTGCTGTGCCAGGAGAGAGTGTGTTGCGGTATTCTCATTCAAAACTAAGCTCCCACAGACTGCCTCTTGTGAAGAATAATAGCAACTTCTGTTTATAAGAAGTGCCAGTGAGAACTCGGTGAGATATGGGGCCTGTGTATACAAGAAAATCATCTTTTAAATATTTTTCAGTGAATATTGTTAGAGAGGGATTGAAGGTGTTAATACAGGTACATATAATATCCATTGCTAATGTGTCCCAATAGTGGTAGTGTGCTAATTAGAGAGGGCAAGACCGTAGCAGCATAAGGAAAATGTGGCTTTTATTGAAAGTTTCTGCAATTCATTAAAAAAAAAAATCCTTTGTAGAAGTCGTCATATGAAAACTCAAAGCATTTTTCCTATTAACTGAATAGGAAAAATTTGCATGGAGAAAGTTTGGTGAGAATGAAGCACTTTAAGTACTTTTAATGCTGTTAATATGTCTAAATAATGTGTAATTAAAGAGGTCTTTTCCCCTCCTAATGTTGGCTTTTTTTCATGATAACGTTTGACAAGTTCTTCCTTTCAAAATGGTGGAATAGAGCAGAGCTGTGTGAAGCTCAGGGCGTGAGAGAGGGTTGGTGGCATGGGACTATGTAAACCTTTTGTATTTTGACTAATGCGGGTTTTCACCCTCTGGATTTCACTTTGGTTTTGGTTCTGGTTCTGATGAACTCAAGAACACTGCAGAATTTGCCAAAACCACTGAGCTTGCACTGTGGAAAAGTATGCAAGACCATAGTCCTTTTTCTGATTTCCACTGAAAAACTTTAACAGGTTTGCTTCAAACTCAGCCAACACGTGTAAAAAAGTTTAATTTCAAATAACTTGTCATGAATTTTGGGCACGTCATAAAAGTCCAGATAAAGGTGTGTGGTGTCTTAATTTGGGTTTCAGTTGTGTAACACTTGCAGAAGTTAGACACTATGGTAGTGGTCACAAATAGAAATACCAAAGGTAGATAGAAATTTCTCAGTTTGCTGCCATAAAGTTGCTTTTAAAATCATGCATAGCAGTATCAGAAATCTCTTTTAAAAGTGGCTTTTAATGATTACTCCATTACTTTTTTCTGCTAAATTTGAATATTTCATAATTTTTCTGACCCTAAACAAAACTAATATATTTTCTATATTTCTATCACGATCACCAGTAACTCATTTTCCTGATAATCGTTTTCTAAGAGCACTTGTATGAAAAAATGTGATGTATAGTACTTTTCTTCTGAATTCCCTTTCTTAATTAATGTTTATTATCAGCTGTTTGTTTAGATTTATAAAATCCACACATCAAAAACCCTCCAAGTGCATGTAGAGAAATAAAACAAATATATCAGTTAACAAAAGAGTTCACAAAATGGCCCGGTGGCCATTAAGACTCAATAAAATACTTATCGCTAAAAGAGCTACGCTGTCGTAAAAAAAATCTGTTCAAATATTCTTAAGATGCTATAAACATAATCATATTTGACTGTTTTGAAGATAATGGAAAGTCCTCTGCTTTTTTAGAGTATCCTTTTTAATATAATTCTTTGCATCTGTAGGTAACTTTGATCTTTGTCCGTGACCTATTTCCCACGTCTTGAGTGTGTCTGATTTTTCTGTTGCTTCCATGGGCCACACTTGTAACTTCACTGTTTTACTGTACAATGCTTTGTTAAAACCATTTATGCATAAATGTTAATTATACATGTTCATTCTGAAGGCTTGTTTAATTTTTCAGGTCCGTAGAGAATACAGGAAATTCTTCCGAGCCAATGCTGGAAGGAAAATATATGAATTTACACTTCAGAAAATTGTAAGTACATATATAATATAGGTTAATTAAAAATTTTGTTTTCTAGCTTAGCCAGAAGTGTCTTAATATTTGTAAAGGAGTCTCCTACTATACAGGTGACAGCATGACCATTTAGTTCAGGGGTCGGCAACCCGTGGCTCCGGAGCCGCATGTGGCTCTTCAGCCGCAGTAGGTTGGCGACCCCTGATTTAGTTCTTTATGTTGTAAAGAAGGAATAGTAACATGTTTTGAAGCTAAGGAAATGGACTGCCTACACCTAAAGCAGCATTTGTCAATAAATTTAGCCTCCCAAATTTGAGCAGTCTTAAGTATTGGCATTGCAGCTGAATAACAACACTTATTATTGCAGAGCATCTCTCATTTCTAGCTTGTTTCAATAGCTTTAATGGTTAATAAAACATCTTGCTTCACATTTATCCCAGATGCAAAAGTACTTCTTGGAAATGAAGAATAAGATGCCTTCTTTATCACCAATAGACAAAAACTGGCCAGCAAGGCCTTACCTCTTCTTGGATTCAACTCACAAGGAACTGAAGAGGATTTTCCACTTATGGAGGGTAAGGGTGCATTTTGGCTGCAATTATACAAAATTTGATCATATGATTTGACTGCCTCCATTTTGTTCATGGATGGTGTAATTTTTAGGAAATACTGGATACCATGTTGGACATTATTATTTTGCATGAACTGTTTGTTTTGATCATTCTGTTTGATCTTCCAGACATAACCATATGTTCTCTAGTGGTTGGAAAAGAAGAGTAAAGTGTATTGCTTCCCCCCCCCCGCCATGAGCTCTCAATTTAATATGAAGGGGATATGCATGTTTCCTGTTAATTGGTGGTTTATAATGCCTATGTTCATGTTCAGGACTGGCATTAGCTCTTAGTCTAAGACGGGAAATACTCAGTGGAATATTATGCATGTGAACTGTGGTTTGTTGAAATTTGTTTTGGACCTGTTCATGGAGAAAATGGCAAGAACCTATTTAAGTGCTGATGAGACACTTAGCATCTATGATGATCTCTTTGCAACCATGCCATTTTCTGTAGATTGTCAAAGACAAAGATTCTCTTGTAACATTTTACCATGGTAAATCAGGAACATGCTGAATTCTGCAAACTGATGTAAATGTTTCAGCCACATGTTGATACTTCTGTATATTTGTGTATGTGTATTAATAGCTATTGGTAATTATTTGATTTTGGTTATATTCTAAATTGTGTTTGCTTTCAGAAAGTTGAGTTAATGCTGGAAGCAGGGAGCCCCACTCAAAGCAGTTCCAGAATGAAACACTTACAAAGCTATAGTTCTGCCAGCTAAAAGGAACAGCAGAATTCTGATAATTGTGTCAATTATGTAAAGTGGCTGTGTTGTAGTACATCATAGCAAAAAACAAAACAGAAAACAATAAAAACCTGTGAAGCTTTGTTCTTGTGAACTACAAAGGAGTACTATTGGGACACGGGCAGAGGCTCGTGTGCTTCAGCAAATGGTGGTTTTATAATGGCATGTGGGAGGGAGTTGAGTCACTCCAGAGATATACTGAGAATGTGCTTCTTAAGCAGTAAGTGAGTAGTAATCAGTGATGGCTGCTGCTTTAAAGCAGATTTATGACTCATCTAAAATTCCATGTTTTCTAGTGTAAAAAGTATAGAGACCAGTTCACAGATCAACAGAAGCTAATATATGAAGAAAAACTGGAAGCCAGTGAACTTTTCAAGGATAAGAAGGCTTTATATCCAGCCAGGTAATGAGTTTTTCTGGTACCATTGCTCACAGTGTGAAAGAAAAATACTCTGCACCCTTACATAGATTTAGGAAGTTATACAGCAAAGTGTTGTTTATCTTAGCCAGTAGAAACTGCTAGTTGTGGACCTTTTTTGTGGACCAGTTTGCTAATCCTAAATGCCTACTTGGAGAATTTTTGTTTATGGATTACTGGCTTTATAAACTCATGGAGGAGTCCTGGCTTGTTTTGTCAGTCTTACAAAGTGAAATAAACTTGCTATTAAATTAAATGTTAAACTGCTGACTTATAACCGTGTTATGTTAGAATCTTTATACCCAGAAACTACCACAAATTTTGTCACTGTAAACATTGAGAACTGTTTGCTTTTGCCAAGGCCCCAAATACAGCAAAAAGAAGGTTTCTTTGCATAATTAATATTTAGCAAAGCTACACTGGGGGGACTGGATACCTGTTCTCTTGCCGTGCTGATTTGGCAGTGAGTTCCACCACAGAGATCCACAGAACAAGAGGAAGGGATGGAATAAAACAGTCTGACCTGCAAAGCAGACAAAGGCCATGGAGCCCGCACTCTACACAAAGCCAAGTAGCCTAAATTCCACATGAGAAAGAACAGCTAGTAGAGTCCACTGGTCCCCATCCACAGCAGTGCCGTACAATAGACATTGGAGCTAAAGATCCCGTCTCTCAGCCCTTCAGTAATCCAGTGCAGATTGATTATTATTCATTGTTTGCATTACCCGAGCATGTAAGAGCACCAGTCCTGGACCAGGATCTGATTGTTCTAGGACTAGGTGCTGTACACATATGGTATAAAAAGATGATCACTGCCCCAGAGACCTTACAATCCAAGTGTAAGACGAGACGCATAAAGACAGATCAAGGGGAGAATACAAGGAGACAGTCGTGGTCAGCTTGATAGGCAGTGAAGTTCAGCACACTATCAATCTGACTGTTACGTTTTTTCGAGGCTTCACAGCAACGGAGGATTTGAAGGGGGATAATTAGGTGGCGTTGTGGATGTTTACAGGAATCTTTTCCACAGCATGTGGGGCAGCATGACAGAGCACGAAAGGGGTGGTTTAAAAACGTAACAAGGAGGCTGGCGGCACGGTCTGCTCAGAGATGGGCATTAACCTTTTGATAGCGAGTGAGAGATGATAGGGACAGCGGGTGGGTATCAATGCTTGAGGCGTGCCAGAGCGTTACTGCAGTACTTTCTCCACTCCTGGGCCAGGCGGCTCCTTTCCCTCTCCAGCTGCAGGCTGTCATCTGAGCTGGCAGGTGCTGCGGTGGAGGGGTGGGGCTGGGCACTCAGCATGGAGGGAGCCAGGAGATGGTGGGAGTTGGACAGCAGAGTCTCCACTGGGAGACACAGGTATTGGACACAGGTAGGAGGGATATCTCTTGTGGAAATCACTGCCACGTTAGCAAGAGAAGGAGCTAATCAGGAGGGGAGGGGATAGGAAGGCTCCGCAGGGAGTTGCCCTCTGCTCCCTGGCCTCTCCAAACTTCCCCCACAGCTCCATCTTCCTCCTAGTTCCCCCGCTCTGCTCCCTGCTGCCTCCCACTGCCCTGCATTCTTGCCCTATTCTTTTAGGACTCCTGTTCTGATGCAGTAGGTTGTGAAGAACCTTGAAAGTAAAGACTATGTCTGAGGTAGCAAAGAAGGGGGAACCAGTGGAGGGGTGCGAAGAGAGGGGTGACATGGTCCAAGCGACAGACTAGGAAAATTATCTTTGCTGCAGCATTTAGTCCTTTCTCACTTGTTCAAAATTTGGACAATCAAAGCCCACAAAATACTTTCAGCTAACTGATTTGCTGTGGTCATTATTTAAGCTTACTTGGTGCCAAAACATTCATGAAAAAGTGACCAGTGTTGGAATGTGATGAATAGGCAATTTTACAGTTGAGCATGTTAAGAAATACCTTTTAAATAATGAAACTTGAAAAGCTTTTTATCTTCCCAAGGCCATGTTTGTTTGAGTAATTTTTTCTATTCCAGAAACTCAGTCTACTCAGTGACTGTCTATGCTGGCTAAAATCTTACATCTCTACAAATACTCTTATCAGTTTTTCAGACAGGTAGAGGCCTGAAAACATGAGAGAATGTCTGATGAGCCCCCGGTTGGTGCTATCTGCACGGTTAACATTGTTGAAGCAATTGAAAGAATACCTACATTTTTCCTTGGGCTGCAGACATATTTGTGTTGTTCAGTAAAGCTGATAAAAATCAGTTCTGGGGATCTTCAAAGAAGCTTGATTGAAATTTAAGTCATGACGGCATCTGAGAAACTAGAAATTCAATTTTCAGTGAAAACAAACCTTGTAGAGCATCTTATTAATTTATTTAAAAAGAGCTTGTGTTAGACTGTTCTCTCCAGGCTGTTAGTCAGAACCAGAATGTGGAGAGATTTCTTGTTTGAGCAATGGGGAATTTATTAAATGAAAGCCAAACCCACTGTAATTAAGTCTTCAGTTTACGCTTCAGACAGAATCAATATTTTTTACCAAAAAGCTTTTGAAGTCAGAATGCTGTCAGATAGGACCAAATAGGAGATAAATCCAAATCTTGCATATATGCAGGGAAAGATTTGCAAAGGCAAAGAGGACTGGAATCCAACTCCCATGAAAATCAGTGGGAGTTGAATGCCTAACTGATTGTGTTAGGCCCCTTTGAAAATATCTACCTAAGTGCTGATACAGGGATATTTTGTATGCTCTTATATTAAACACTATGCAACTAACAAACTTCTGTGGGGGGGACAATATACTCAAGTAAATACAATATCCATGAATAAAGTGTTTGGACTACCATTGGTACCAAACCACCATTGCAAAGCCGCACCAGCATGTGACTGCTCTGGGGTGTTTACTTTTGCCTAGAGGTCAAATTTAACTTGAGTGTTTCTGTATTGTTTTGTCCTTCCGTAGTGTTGGGCAACCATTCCATGGGGCTTACCTGGAAATCAGCAAGAATCCCAAGTATAAAAAACTCAAAGATGCTGTGGAAGAAAAGATCATTATTGCCGAAGTTGTGAATAAAATCAATAGAGCTAATGGGAAGGTAATAAAATGGCACTGTTTAATCTCAAAGGGCATTCTGATGTGATGGGTCTTGTAAATTAACATAAAAGGGCAGTTTTATTTTTCCCTTAAATTATTCTGAAAGTAAAAAATGCTTATTTATTCAGTGTCTCCATCTGTAAAATGGAGCAAACAGTGCTTACCTCCATTGTAAAGCACTTGGAGATCTGTTGATGAAAAGCACCGTAAAAGAGGTAGGTAGGTATTCTTTATTAACTGATGGTCATTTCTTTTATAACTACTTTTATTAAATTATCCATTTGAGAAGGTGGAAGTGTGGAATTCTTGGATAGGTCCATTTTCTAATTTAGAAAAAATGTTGGTACTTAAAAAAATTAATGCTTAGCTGTATATTAGGACAATAGTTCTGAGAGAAGATAGTGGAGGACAAAGTAGTATTTAAAATACATAAGCATTTTGGCACATATGGTATGTGTGCACACAAATAGGTATAAATGGTACTGCATTTATTCCATACCCAAAAGGTGCATTGATTTATATAGACACTTACATTGTATAAGGAATGAAGAATTGGTCATTCTCATTTTTAGATGTACTCTGACTTTCCATTTTCAGATTGTATATCTATAAACTTACAATTAAAAACATTGTATTTATACATGTAAGCAATAGGGGGTGAAGTGTAGCCCTGGGGTGCATTTGGCTTCTGAATCCATAAGTAGACATTTAAGTAAAAGTGACCTTGTTTTCTGGAAATGTTGATCAAACTGCAGCTCCCGCTGAACCCAAGATGTTCAGGTTTGAAAATTTGTGTCAAGGCTCTCAGCTCTATAAACTCTTTGATTTCTTAATGGTTACTCTGTTGTAGAGTCTTCATCTCTGTGTGTTTGAATAGATCACGTTTTTCATTTTCTCATTTGACAGTGTGCATCCAGGATTTTCTTGTTAACAAAAAATAATGTCCTCCTTGCTGATCAAAAGTCTGGACATATCAAGTCAGAGGTCCCGCTGGGTGATGTTACTAAAGTGTCCATGAGCTCTCAGAATGATGGGTTTTTTGCTGTACACCTCAAAGAGGTAGAGTTTAAATCTATAATAAATTATAAAGCATGTTTATATGGTATGAGAAGCACAGAAATTGTCTTAAAACATTAATTCTTGCGTTACTAGCATATAGGGTTAAAACAGCTGCCTAAATCTTTCCCACATCTATGAAGTGGGAGATTTAAGATGATTAAAGACCAGGTAGTGAAGCTGTTAAATCATGCATGACAATTCACTTGTGAAACTGAGACTTAGTGATTTGCTTCAGACTTCTCAGGATTAGACTTTTTCCATTTGGAAAATGGCCCTTTAGTCAGGTTTTTATTCATAGTGAAACCTGGCCTTTAGCTTTTTTAACCCCTTATATGACTTTCCCTGACTCTTCAGTGTAACTGAAGTTTAATGAACAGATGGGTAAATGTGTTTTTGCTGTTTAGGAGAAGTGGGAATTTTAGATTAAATATCATCCCTTCCTCCCCCCCTTCTAAATAAACCTATTGTGAATTTATAGGCTTCTAAAAATCTTTTATATTAATGTTATGCCACATTTTTATTATTCGCTTCATCTTACTCTCTGAACTCATCATCACTAACTTTACCATTCATACCCTTGATGGGAGCTCAAAGAAATTTACATTATATCACTAGTTTGGTTACCAATATAAAAGAATGTAATTGAGTACTTTTGTTTCTCTTCTCAGTTTGTAGAACCCTCTCAAAAATCTGTTGTCAGCATTTTTCTTTCTTAAATGGAGCTGATAGCCTAGCGTTTTGTTGAACAAATTCAATTTATATAGTGCCCTATCATGCCAGAACATCTTTTTCTGTCTGCTAATATCAACAGTTGGTTTCAGTTCCACTATGATGATAGTATGAATTGCTGTGATATAGCCAGCAGAGGGAGACTAAAATAGTACATTTCTGTAGGATCTACAAAGTTTAGTGGCTTTCCTTTGGGCTGAGGAGGAACCTACCTTGATACTTAGAATCCCATGGAACTTTCTCATCAGATTTTAATAAGTTTAAGATTGGGTCATATTTTAAGCCCAAAACTTGAATGTTGTTCCTTTTTAACTTAGAATTCAAAAGGCTGGCACTTGGTGGTGACAGAGAACATCCTTGTTACTCTCTCTTGCTCAGTCGTATGCTTTACTGGTGTGTGTTCCTTGATATTTTTTTTTTTTCATTTTTGGAGGTGGCATAGAAAGGAGGGGTTCTAATATCTCTGTTTATGTATATAAAACTCTACAGGATTCTTCTGAGTATTTGTGGTGATACTCAGTAAGTTCCTTTCTGTTTCAGGGCTCAGGAGCAGCTGGTAAAGGGGATTTCCTGCTCAGCAGTGATCACCTTATTGAAATGGCCACTAAGCTTTACCGCACCACTCTCAGCCAGACCAAACAGAAGCTCAACATCGAGATTTCTGATGAGTATGTTGTTTTTTGTTTTTAAAAATGCATTTCCTTCCCCGCAGCATGCTGATAGCTTTCATCAGTCAAAAATCTAACCTTGGATAAACAAAAGAGCATTGTGTAACGGATTTTTTTTCTCATGACAGAAAAAAACTTGTAATTAGGGATTCCAGTTTTCTGTTTCTGTCTGTACTCATTTTCAGTATTCAATTCTGGTTGTTTTAGAGCTTTGAAACTGAGTAGAAAAATTTTGTTTAGGTTTGTTTGAAATGAGACTGCATACGTTTGAGCAGAAATCATGTTTCATTATCAGTGACATTAAATAAACAAATTAAATTTAAAACCATCTTTTAGTTGTATGCATCTGTTTTCCCACTGTGTAACCCGCATACATAAGCAGTTTACATGCTGCTATTATGTGTGACCAAATGATAAATTATGGAAAATATGAGCAGCATACAATGCAGGTGGTAATTGACAGAGAAAAAACATCAATAGTATGTCAGTTCAACTGAAAGATCCTTTACCTTCTTTTTAGTGAATGTTACTGAAAAGAGAGTCTTAAAATTCTTGATGAATGCTTAATGAGCTGTTTGTGGCTTAAACAGAAAACTGGAATCTCCCATTATAACTTATCCAATGGGTTTTGTTTCATGTTTTGACCTCTTCATTAAGATTCAGGCAGTCGATTTTATCAGTGTGAAGTAAAGTTGCCCTGTAAGTTTACTTTTATTGAGTAAGTCTAAGGAGGTCAGTTAAGACATAAACTATCATTTTTTTTCTCACATAGGGCTTGATTCTGGCACCTTAGTTCATGTCGAGTAGAAGCATGCTCTGTGAGTAATGTCACCAATCACAATGGAGCTGCTCATAGAGTAAGGTGTACAAGTCATCTTAAATAAAGGAGACCGCATTGCACTTCAGCATTAGTGAAATTAATAATTTCTCTAGGCAAAACTCGAACCCTTTATCCGTTGTTGCTTCTTTAACCATAGACTACTGCATAAAGTTCCAGTAATAAGTACAGTTTATGGAGCTGATAGATGCTGAAATGTGGGAATCAATTAAAAAGGCGTTGTTGCTCTTCTCATGAAAATATCAACTCATTTTTTTAATACTATAACAAAGTGCAATTTTATTTTCTCAAGCGTAAATATAGGTGCTCTTAGCATCTTAAAAAGTTGAAGCAGTGCCTAATAAGGATCTCATTTAAGGCTCAGGGAAGAGGCATATGCTATCAAAATCATATGTCAACATGCATGTTAGAATGTCTAGTGCACTTATGTGGCCTGTCTGATGACTGAGATCGTGTTATCTTTCTTGCTGACCGTCTAAATCTTCACAGAGGCTTGCATTTTTGCTTGTGGATCCGTTGTCTTGGAAATTAGAGCCCTTCAGACATATCTTGTCTGTAAATTTATCCACAAAATAAATAAATAAATAAATAAATAATTTACATAAATAATGTCTTAGCAGCTCCATGTTCAGTGATGATGAGATGTTGCTTCACTGTCCCTGCTCAAGTGCAGATCTAGCACCTGTAGGCAAGGAAGCCATTGACTTGTGATTATGCCCAGTCAGTTTTTTTGTTTTTGTTTTTTTCAATTGGGGGTGGGTGGGAGCAGATACTTCTCCATTGCAGTGTATTTGCATTTATTTATCTCACAGGAATAATGTCACAAGAGGGAGCCAACTGCTGAGCCAGTTGGATGTGCTGAAATAGGGTTATCTATCTTCTGTATTGTCATTTTTGTCAGCAAAACTCTCACCAGCTATGGTGAGCCAGCTGTAGGGGATTGTTCCTAGAGCTCAGACCATCCAGGGAAGTGCAGCACTGGTAACACTGCCTGTGGGTGTAGGAGCTAGTGGCACTTTATGGACGATACATGGCTGGGAACTCTGAAAGTAACTCTTCAGTGTCTGGTATTGTACAGCAGGAAAAATGTACTGAGTGGATGTTCTGCAAAGCACAGGCTGCTTCCTCCCCTGAACTCTGCAGTCAGCTTGATTTTGTGATTTCCAGCTGACGGGAAAGATTCTTAGACATTTAAGGCTTCTTAAAGATGCTGAAAGGAAATTCTGCCTATTGCAAAAGACCTATTTAAGGTCAATGGGGATTGTGGAAGAGCCAAACAATGATCTTTACAGCTCTTTGCCTCAGACACCCCTTCACTATTTGTGGTGATGAGGAAATTCAGAAATGCCTGATAAAGGTATATTGATGTTTTTAAGCGACTGGAAGATCGCAAGAGAGTTTTTTCCATTCTCGGAAGAAAATGAAGGGTTAGGGAAACTAGATTACAGACTTGAATTGATCCTGAACTGCAGGAAGCAGTTATCAGAAACTTGCAGATGGCTGAGATGGGGCTGTGAAATTCATATAATCACTAAACAGAGAGCTGAGAAAACTGACTGAGAATAAGAAATATGAGGGTTACATTTCTAGCAAGGTTGGTCCAGTGGTTAAGGCATTAGCCTAGGACTTGGGAAACCTGGGTTCAAGGAAACCTGCTTTGCCACAGATTTCCTGTATGACATAGGGGCAGGTCACTCAGAAGTTCTCTATGCTTCCATTCCCCATCTGTAAAACGTGTACATTAGCAATTCCCTGCTTCACGGATTTTTATGAGGATAAATACATTAGATTGTGAAACACTCAGATATTACAGTAATGATGGCCTTGAAAGTACTAACTATTTAGTACTTTCAACTAACTATAAGAGAACTATAAGAGAAATTCTCCAGGAATCCTAAATTCTGCACATCTAGAATAGTGTCCCTCTCAAATGAGCATTCCAGTTTGTTTCATTATACTCAGTAAAACCATCTTATCTTTAAATGTGCTGCATCTTGGTTACCTTCTATGGATCACAGGGTCAATAGAAATGTTCTAATGCTACACTCTGGTATAAAAGAAGACATATCCCTGTCTGTATTCATGTCAGCCTTTAATGACTATTTGAAGTACTGTTGGGCAAAACTTCTGGAACCCTAAAGTGTTTACCAGTATGTGTATTGACTGTTAGATACATGCAGTCTTTATTCCACTTTTCCCCAGATCTTTTGTGTAGTTGTTATGCAAGGTAGTTTTATGCCACACAGCATTTCATTATATTTTAAGGTTATTTATTACTTGAACAACATTAGCATCTTTGAAATAATCTGCAGACATTGGGAATTTGATATTGTAGAATTTATGACAATGGATATCGTTAGAGAAGGATTTTGGAAAACGAGTAGAAGAGCAAAAAGATCTGTTCCAGCACTCCAGTAAGTGGGGATAGTTGTAAATGTTTCAAATACAAAATCTTTTTGCCCAAGATATATTATCACATCAATCTTGCTTTGTACTAAGATTTCTCTGTATTAGCCATGTGACCGTCTCTCCACAAATGGTTAGTGGTTATAGTTCTACACTCCAAAACTACTAGCATTGGAGGGAACCAGTGCATATTTATTTTGGGAAGCTTTTTTAAGAGACAATGTAGAACCACATTGTTCTCTTTTCAAGTTTTTTCAAGAGACAATGTAGACAAGAAATTTTCAAAAAATCTTATAATATACTTCTGTACCTCCTGTTTTTAATTTTTAAAACTTTGTTTACAAGAGTGGCCTCATCCTCATTTTTTGTTTGGTACATATAATCTAGAAGCTAACTTTCAGATGAATAAGTGGATTTGCATCTCTGAAATTATGTTCAATGCGGGCAGTCAGAATTCCCGAGTTTTACTATCATGAAGATCAGCAGTAACAGGGAAAGCAAGCTGCTCTTTAACAGATTGTAAAATCCCTTCATAGTAGGTCATCCTCTCTTTCAATTTAGAAGTCTTTGTTTTACATTTTGTTTCTCTGAAATGTTTCTTAGGAGTAAACTTGTTCAGTCTTACCTTTCTTGAAACTATGCATTACCTCTCTGGATTCTGCCGAATCTGCTGAAATAGCCCAATGAAACACGATGGTTCTGATGTGCCTGTGTTTTACATTGGATATAATATACTGATATCTATCACAATAATTCCTATCACACCTATAGCTGGTTAGATTGCCTGATGTAAATAGTTACTAGAATGGGGGGGGAAAGAAAGTAAATTCAAACATTGTGGGGGTGAAAAGTAGTAATGTTTGAGTCTATAGAGCAGTTATAGTATACACATGACCATTGTTAAACCATCAAATGGTGTCTGGAGGAATGAGCGAGCACAGGGTTAGGAACTGACTGATCTTAGTTCCAGAAACTTCTGCCATTGACTCATCATGTGGCCTCGAGTAAATCCTTCCACATTTGTCTCAGTTTCACCATCTGTAAAATGGGGCTTTTATTTACCCACCTAGCAGTGAGGCGTATTGAGGATTAATTAGTGTATGTCTGTGTACTTTAAACATAGACCTTGTGAGGTCATCTAGACCCTTCCTTTTCCAACGCTGAGGCAGTATTAAATATACCTAGAGTCCTAACCTGCCCTGCACGTGTTTTTCGACTGATATTCTGGGGTGTGTTAACGGGAGTGTTGAATGATTCGAAGTATTATTCCTTGTCAGTTTGATATTTTCATGTATTAATCATGCTTTTTCAAACGGGCCGTCCTGCATGTTCCCCTTCTAAACTGGGACTATAAAAATCTAGAGTCTGAAGGTGCCTTAATCACTGACAATGGAAGATAACTGAACACAAGGAAGTATAAATGGACAAAAATGCTATATAACATAAAACGTTTTCAAGTTTCTAACCCTCTTTTATTACTAATATCATAAACAATTGCATGAGAAGTAATACCATATCGCTTTTTCTTGTTACAGTACCTAATGAAAGAGAGGTTTGCACAAAGGACCATTTGCTGTACATGTAGTTTTCCCACCCTTAATTAAAACCCATTTTATTCCATCTCCTAGGTTCCTGGTTCAATTCAGACAAGACAAAGTATGTGTGAAGTTCATACAGGGCAACCAGAAAAATGGCAACATCCCAACTTGCAAACGAAAAAACAACCGGCTCCTTGAAGTTGCTGTACCTTAACTGCAGTTGGTTCTTCTGTCTTTCACGGACTTGGTTTTTGTTATAGTGCAATTTTAGATTTTTGGGCTGCCAGGGGCTAATAGCTTTAGAAACCCTTGGCAAATTATTTGACTCATAGGCTTTTAAATCTTTCTTAATGCAGTAGTTTTAACCCTCAAAATGCAGATTTTGTCCAGTGGCAGCATTTTATGAACTGGCAGATATCTGTTACATATGATATGTGCTCTTTGTTTAGCCATCACATTTTAGTACAGCATACCATAAACCCACATATTAATGAGAAAGTATTCATATTCGTTGAACTAGAAATCTGCCTAACAGAAGACATATAAATCGCACTGTAAACAACATTGATAACATATTGGTAACTTCTGCTTATTGCATTTTGATACCAATTTGTGCTGGTGATGTAAAGGGTTAATTGTTTGCTTCCATTGGAGAGACTGGCAAAATTATGAGACTGAAACAGTAACCTTAATTGTAAACAGTTCGAAGAGGTATGTAATTTGATCTTTAACAGAATATAGTGCAGGAAAACCTAATTCTGCAGAGCAGAAGGAATGCACAACTGCCTATGCAGGGTATGCATATGGTTTTTATTTGCAGTAAAGAAGCTGGTGTTTTGAAACAGGCTTTCTAATTAGGTCAGATATTTTAATGACTACAGTAGGAAGCAGGGTAGAATTATTAAGGAGGCAACAACGTATTTCTTTAATTCACAAAAGCTATATAATTCAAAGCATATTTTCTATTTTGCTTTTTTCCTTAAATTACTGGTTAACATTAGATCCTGAAAAATGCAGTACTATGGATCATGAAAACTGCAAGATGTTTAAACTGTTTAGTTATTATGTGACGGTTAGTCTTTTTCAGATATTGGCATGTACAATGTGCAATAAAACACCCATGACATTTTGTGAAAAATTATTTATAATACACGTTTGTGTGTAAGAGAGACATGATTGGTATAGCCTGCATAGACGATGTAGGGATTAAAGTAGGTTTGTGGTTTTAATTTGCAGTTTTTTAGAGCTGTCAATTTGGGAAAAATACTTAGAATTAAAACGTTTCGTAATTCTGGGGAATGATGTACATAAATTGATATAATAATAAAATTGTCATAATTCTGTGCTGTTTGGTACTCTTATGTTATAACCATATTTTTGTATTTCAAAACTGTTTTATATAAGGTTTTTTTTTGTGCCTGATGTAATGTGTGCACAGAAACACTTTTGCAATCAAGAACTGCATTATAAACTTTCAGTGTAACTGATGGTAATTAATCTTTTATAAACCAGAAGCATTTGCTGAAAGCATGGATTTATGGGGTTGTTTTTCAGTTTTTAGTTAGAAGTAACTATTTGAGTGAAGGGTTTATTGAATGTAATTGTTCGATTTGTTGATGCAAGGACAGCTGAGAAGTATTGTGTGCTTGCAGTACCTGCGTTCAAACATAGGTTAAGACACCAGATATGCCATGCTAAAAGCTCAAGCGTAAATAAAGTAGATAAAGAAAAGTTCAGTCTTGTTACTCTCCTCTTGATGAAGTTACAATTATATTTATGAAGGTTTCCTTATGTAGTTCTACTGTAATGTCGACTTTCAGTATTAAAGCATTACTTACTGCAGCTGTCACCAGTGCTTCAGACAGACTCCCTAAATGTCCAGAAAAACAGTTGTTCCACTTCTGAAATTTTTGTTACAATTTGATTTGGATTAAAATCAAATGAAAGGGTGTAGCTGTAATTGGAACACAAAATAATCACTTTCACTTGTCTCCTTAGTGCTACTAAATTATGACTTTTTTAATGGTAATTGTGTTGAAAATTTTCTGTTAAATTTCTTTTAAATGTGACAAAAGCTTCCTCTTTCTCATCATCCTTTAGTAATACTTGAAGGCTCAAAATAAATCTATTGTCAGATTAATGAATTGTAAATTGTAAAGCATCCTATAAATACTATAATAAGAGAAGCTTACAAAATAAACCATGGTGTTAATTTCTAGAGCAATATTGGAATGCACTCAAATTGTGAAACTATTCACCTGAGAACATTAGCAGAAAGGTGGTGATCTAATATTTCACATTCTTCATATATGATGAATTAGAATTTCTGCTTGGCAAAGTTTAGCCCAATTAAAGCTACAAGGGTTTGTAAAGCTTGAAGATTTCAAACTACTTCCATTAGAAACTTATTAGAGCCAAATTTTCAAAAAGTAACCTGGAAATAAAGAAGGTAGACATCTAAATTCTGTCATTTATTCCTGCAGTTGTTTGCATGTGGAAAATTGGAGGTGGAGTTCATGAGCATTTGAAAATGTGGCTCCTGGAATCAGTGTTGCCTTTTCAGTGTTGCATCAAGTCACTATATAAATTATTTTAATTATATTCTATGTATGTATTTAAAATGATCATACTAAAAGGATAGTAGAGATATTAAATGAAGGTCTTTACTTTGGTTTTTACTATGTCTGTCTGTTTTCCAGAATCTTGGCAATTTTTAACCTGTGAATTAGTTGATATTTTTCCAATATATATCAGTTGCACGCCTTAAAAAAATTGGATTCTTAATGTTTTTAACATAAATTATTTTGATCCGTTAGTTATGATATTTTGATGTTTTAGTGTAAGTATCCAGGGTGTTGAAAAGAAAATGCAAGATCACTTGGTCAGTTTCCTTTCCCTCCATTTCCTTTCTTAACTTACTCTGATGCAACTGTAAAAAGGGGAGAAAACCCATTGGTGATGAATTTACATATCGCTTTACCTGTAACTTTTCATTTGTTGTTGGAACCCTCAGTCAAACATCACTATTGGATGGAACTCATTGCATGAGACTTCACCAGATAACAATAAAATTTTGTTCCCAGACCCATCTTGCTTCTAAATCTGTGTGCTGCTACTTTTACTCCTTCCCAGTCCCATACAGTTAAAAGTGGTGAGATGTTTAGATTTCAGGTTAATTATACGTGATGAGTGGTTTTAGGAAAACATAAAATCGGTATTTTGTGTGTAATTTTCTTGTGAAGCAACATTTCTTTCTAAGTGATTTCACAATAACCTTTTTTTTCCAGTGCCATTCTAATGTGTGCAATGTGATGTGAATGAGTTAAACCTTTCTCTAGACATTGCTTTCTTTGAACATTCTGCAAAATCAGCATTCCTGTTGTCAGGATTTGGATTGGCTGCCCAAGGGAATGGTGCAAATAGGCCAGATTAACTTGATATTCATAAAATGGCAGCAAGCCACAAACCTATCACTTCCTATACGTTTT
Source organism: Mesoclemmys tuberculata (assembly GCA_007922155.1). Lineage (NCBI taxonomy): Eukaryota > Metazoa > Chordata > Testudines > Chelidae > Mesoclemmys > Mesoclemmys tuberculata. The sequence goes on along the minus strand of ML675620.1, from coordinate 26,090,074 downwards.
GTTTTCTGGATGAGAAGAATTTTTTTCCTTTTATCTTTTTTTACAGTTTCATACTGAATTATATAATTAGTTTTTCATTATACAAATCATTGCATAAGTAAACTAATATATAAAGCACAAAGAACTGCATTAGTACTAGGCTAGGTTTGTTTCTGTTTTGTTTTGCTTTTGCCAGAAGTGAAAGTATTGTTTTTCTAAACACTTCTGGAATCAGTTAAAAAGCCTAAACTTTACGTTTCAGTATAAAATGAGATCTTTTCCCCTTCTTTCATCATTTAATATTTAAACGTTTAAATATTTAAATCCTTACACTTGAAAAACATATTTCCACATTCTACAGGATGTGATGTAGTTATGGCACTAGGATAATTGGTATTTTAAGAGGAGAGGAAGGGCAACGTAAATTAAATATTTAAGCTTCTCTGGATATTAAAACTTCATAACAAACATGACTGTTTCAAGGACAGAGTGGAAAAACTCAACAGTTTAAAGGCATACCATCAACTTAAAATTCACACGTCTGTATTGTTGCAAGTACCACCTGTGATTGCTGTAACAGGAGAATACTGTTTTTCCTCTAATTCTCACTCCTTCAGCATCTTTATTTCTGTGCATTTGACAGTATTTTGCTTAAAGTCAATTTCAATGTTTCCACTATATAATCAGTTTCCTTGGATCTTGGCCTACAACAACAGGAGAGAGAAAACCACTTTAAAAATGTGATTGTAAAATCCCCTAAATAAGTGAAGGTCACTGGCACAGATGTAGTAAATGAAACTACTTCTAAGTAATCTACTTTTAGTTGACTAGATTTCATATTGAGAGGAGATACCTTTCAATATCACAGATTTTTTGTAATTTAGATTACAGTCATGGGCCTGATCCTGCAGACTCTGAAATATATGCATAATTTTACTCATGTGAATAATACTGTGCACTTCATGTGAGTGAAGTTACACAAACACCTGAACGCTTGTAGGATTGGGCCCAAGAGGACAATAATATGTTATGCATCACTTCCAGTTATGGAGACCTTTTCCATTTTCTCATGTGTTAATTGAAGTAGCTTCTTCCAGAGGTTGGGCTATAGGCTGTTCAGTACATGGAAAAACATTACTGGCAAGGAGTGTGTTTGGACAACAACACTGCCTTCTGCTAGAACATCAATAGTGGTGCTTGTTCTCAGTCTACACGTCTACACACAATCCGTGTTCTCTGATCCAGAGTAATGGTGGAACATTAACTGTGGCATTAGCTCATGTCAGAGACTGAGGATTATTATTGAAGTGGGTCTCTTAGCCCTTCTCAACTTCTTAAAAGAAGAACACGGAGGATGAGGGATAATGGAGTTCCTGATCAGTTCGAACTGCTGCTAATAACACTAGAAAAATCATCCTTATATGCTGAGAGAGCCTGGGATCAGGCATTCTGGGAAGATTTAGCAGAATGCATTTGGAAGCTGAAAGTAAAGGGGAAGGAAATTCAACTTGGTTTTTCCAGTAACGAAACCCACAGATGAATACTCTATGGCTTGCTGTTCTTGCCTAGACCCCTGCCCAAACAATGCTCTGAAATGAACATCAAACTCCATCCCAACTCTACGTCAGCTGAAACCAACTCAAATGCCTTCCTACGCTGGAACACTCAACTTTAAATCAACTCCAAAATGGCTGCTAGACATGCTCCAGGACATTGCGACTGATGTTCCAGTCAGCAAGTGATGTTTGTGTCGTAAAAACTTTTTGAAACTCCCCCCACCAACTCTTATCATCAAATGTCAAAGTTTTAAGGTGAGAGGATAAAATTACGTTAAAATACAAACCATAGCTGCATAAAATAGTTCACAGTAACAAAAAGAAAAACAGATGTCATTATTTCTAAAAGTCATAATATTTTTATTTACGTTCTAGAATGCTGCCTTTTAGCTTTCCCCTATTTATGGATGTTAGGCCTTTGGCAGTTTAGCTGAGCTCTTTAGCTCTAAAACTTTACCTCTTAAACCTAAATCTAAATGAAAAGAACTTCTGTTCCAAGAAATAAGTGTACCTTAGGGTGATTATCTTGCTGAACCAAACCCTCAATCCTTCCATTTCAACCACATTCTCCAACATACCCATTCTTAGTCTAGATAACTGTACAAATCTTTGTACTCCTACATGGAAACAAGCAAAGCTCTTCTGCTGTCACTCATGCTGCAAAGGGACAGTCATGGTTGCCATTGATGGTTGTCTGATCTCACATCCCTTTTAGAAGGTGGCAGATGAGTATTTTCATTTATTTTTCAAAGTTATCTATAGGACAGCTATGGTCTGTAGGCAAGGGGACATTAAGGCAGAGTTCGTTATGATAAGGTAAGTGCTATAGATGGGGAAGCTTAAGATCAGAGGATAGGAGAGCTTGCCCAAGGTCACACTCCAATTCACTCTCAGAACTGGGAGTAGAACTTGAGGCCTCACGGCCAATTCTATCTCTCTGGAGCAGAGAAGGAAAAAGCAGCCTTTCGCACCCCATTGATACAAAACTCGAGGGGGAGGTGAGAGTATACAGTAAACATGCAGGAAGAGAATCTTGGCTCAAGACTTTCTGAAGTCTTGTACCATCCTAACACTTCAAGAAGCTTCATATAACTCAAGTTCCCTTTGTGTGGTAGTATTTTAAATAACAGACAGACTAGTGAAAGTAGCTCATTCCAAGTCAGCTGTGTTGGAAAATGGAACAAAGAGCTGGGATTTGTGGAATCCCGGCTCACAACCTTGTGGACCATGCCCAGGTGTGTGGATGAACTCTTCCACCACCCTGCCTTGCAGCCCATAGCAACCCCTCTCCCATAGCAACGCTGCAGGCCTAGCAGCCATGCTCTTTCACTCACCTGACCTCTGTCCCTCTGCAGAGGCTAACTAGGAGCTAATGCTTTTGGCAGCAATAGCTGTGAACTTTTGCAGGCCTGACAGCTTTGAATGTCACTCACTGTGATTCCACCTCCTGCCCCAGCAGCATTTTTAATTGAGGCCAGTTAGGGTACTGGTGGAGAGGAAAGCTGCCCTCAGAGGAACAGGGTACCATCTGCTTAACCCTGCACCTCACTGTCAGGCTTCTATCACACCAGTCACCCTCCTCTCCCCACCTCAGTTGGTGGCTCTTTGCACTGCTCAGTGGTGATTGGGGGGAGCATATGCATTACTAGGATAAAGAATAAAACTGCATGCTGCTATTTTACTTTTTTTTTTTAATATTACCAAGGATTCTTTATATACTGCTTTGTCCTGTCTTTTTCTGGATTTATTTAGTGTGGTGAGTGTTTTCTCTCTCTCTATTTTAAATTCAGTTTATAATTAAGAGCTGGGTTTTCTGAAAGATGCTTTGTTCCCCTTTTCAGGGCCAGATTGCTAACCATATCTACATCCCAGCTATTTCCCAGAACTTGGGCAAAAATCAAAACATAAGCACAATCGAAGAGACATGAAAACATTCTCTTTCACGCCATGCATCTTTCATCAATCTTTCTGTCTTGTTAGCATGAGAAGTTTTCACAAGCACGTGAACTGATGCTCTTGTAAATCCTAAACTAACTTAATTTCCTTCTCCCAGTCTTCAGGACTGCAAAATAAACTCCTGTTATGCTTAAAAGAAGGTAATTGGAGAAGTATGAAAGGAAGCGTTCAAATGAAGGCACATGGGACTGGAGTCTCTCACTAAAGTAGAGGTGAAGGGGCCTAAAAGTGGGTGTGAATTACAACTGGAGAAGTTGTAAAAAGTAAAAAGTGCAAAAAGTAAAGCAAATAGTGAAAAATAAAGTAAATGTCACCAATTTTCAGTTACCAACTTAGGAAAGAACCTTTGTTTTAAACTGTTAAGAACTATTTGCCACATGCAGATTTCCTTTCGCTAGTCCATCAACTTACACACACAATTTGTTCATCTTGTTTTCAAATAAATGGGTTATGTAGTCAGGTTTTTGTGCTAGCAGAGTTATGATATATTGTCTTTTTATAGCTGATACTCCTGTCAGCATGGCTGCTGAGCACCGTACAAGGTTATACTAATCCCTAGAAGTGATCTATACCTGTCTTTTTTTCTCCTCTCTGTCCAAAAGAAGGTAGGATTCTTGGGAATTGCATTTTGCTTTTCTATTCTTGGTTCAGTCTGACTGAAAAGATCCAATGCTGACGTTAGGGAATAAATGTCGTAGGAAAAAAATGTTTCTTCCGCCTGCCCTTCCCCCTGTGTCAAAACACACCTGTTCAATCTAAAGAGTCCTTTCTTCATCGCAAATCCTCAAGCAAAGTTGGCTGGCAAAACACCAAGGGTCAGCTCCTCAGATATGACCCAATATCTTTGTGCCACTTGAGCAGTCTTAGCAGATCAACTGAAACATGCCACTGAAGTAAGTTAGAGCATCTCCCTGGATGTGGTTGGCGTCAGCCGGGCCCTCAGAATCAAGTCACTGGAGCAGTGCACACCCACAGGGGCGTATCAGCCCCCTAAAATCTGTCAGTGAGTTTTATTGCTTTGCCTTGAAGGCTTTTCTTTTGCCAGCTTCAGTGAGGCTGTGAATCCCTGTGTGAATTGGAACTGCACTGTGCCCCACAATATGGGGCATTGCACTGTGCCCCACAATAGCCAAGTCTGCATTAAGGCAATCCATGACACAGGGTCCCCCTGGAGCTCTGCCTCCACCGAGAGCATCATGATCTCTTCCTTCCCTCCCCGATAGGCAGAGGGCAGCAGCTTTGACCTCCCCAGCGATGGCAGCAGGAATCCCCTTATTCCTTGGGTGCAGCAGGGTGGAAGCCATAGTCCCCTGCCTGGAGCGACAGGGATTGCAACAGGGGCTCTCCCTGTACTAAATTTGCTGGGGGTGGAAGTGGGCCAGGCATTTTTTTCTCTTCCTGCAACACAATGATCTGTTGGGCAGTGGGGTGTGAGTGCATGGAGCGGTTCACACCTCTGAGAGATCGCTTCATCAAGGAAGCACTTCAGAGCATCACATCAGCAGAACTTCGGGAGCCAGTCCAGAGGGAAGTCCTACAGAAGGAGAAACCAAGGTTACAAATGCTGCCAGAGCAGTTCACCAGCACCTACCTCAAAACCAGGCCTGAGCCACCATTCCTCCAGTGTGAAGAAAGGCTTTTGAAGGTGCGCCTGAGGGCAACTGGCCAGTTCTTGCCCAAGATCATCTCCTGCCCATTTGCCTCCCACTTTGCCCCATTTCTCCCAGCCTGGAGGACCATTGGGTGTTGAACACAGTGGGGACTGGATACATCCTTCAGTTCATCTTGATCCCTCTCTCCCACCCTCCTTCCCGTCCCTCTTCAGGGACCCCTCTCATGAACAACTCCTTGTCCAGAAGGTGCAAACTCTGGTTCAGTTGGGAGCGGTAGAGGAGGTTCCTCACAATCTGAGGGGAAAAGGATTCTATTCAAGGTATTTCCTGATCCCAAAGGTGAAGGGAGGCCTGAGACTTATATTAAACTTGAGAGCCCTAAACAAGTTCCTCAAAAAGATAGTTTCACATGGTCTCCCTAGCGGCCATCATTCCCTCTCTGGATCTGGGTGACTAGTTCACCTCCCTTGATCTAAAGGACGCTTACGTTCACATCGCTATCTTCCCCAGCCATAGGAGGTCCCTGGGATTTGTAGTGGGCATGTGGCATGATCACTTCGAGGTCCTACCATTTGGCCTTTCTACGCCCTCCCCCCCCATGTTTTTACCAAGTGTATGGTGGTAGTAGCAGCCCACCTCAGGTGCAGGGGGGTACAGGTGTTCCTTTACCTGGACGATTGGCTCATCAGAGGCTGCTCAAGGGCAACATGTGAATAGTGAGAGACACGTGTCAGTCGCTGGGCCTGTTAATAAAAAAGCAGAAATCATTACTCATGCCTGTGCAGAGAATAGAGTTTGTGGGAGTGGTCCAAGCCAAAGCACTGCTGCCTGATGCCAGATTCCAGGCTATGACAGAGTTTTTAGCCAATCTACAGGACAACCCAGTTAGCATGGTGAAGGTATGCCTCCTGGGACATATGGCAGCATATACCTACGTGGTTCACCACCGGGGAGGAGTTAAATGTTCAAATAAACATCAAGGAGCTCAGAGCCATCTGTTACAACATCTTCCTTGAAGCAGTCCATCTGCTGGGGCTGACTAATACCCTAGCAGATTGCTTGAGCGGGTCCTTTTGCTCTCACCACGAGTGGTCACTCCACCAGGAGGTGGCCAACTGCATCTTCCAAAGGTAGGGAGCTCCTCAAGTGACCTGTTTTGCTACCAGGGAAAACAGGAAATATGCTGACTTCTGCTCTCTTCTGGGGTAGGAGGGCGGCTTCCTGACGAATTCTTTCCTGCTTTCGTGGTCAAGGGATCTCTTGTATGCACTTCCCCCAATACCTCTTGTGCACAGAATTCTGGTGAAAGTCAAGAGGGACAAAGCATGAGTCATTCTGATTGCCCCGGAGTGGCCTCGCCAACACTGGTTCGGATGCTGTTGGATCTCTCAGTGGCTCATCCTTGGTCTCTGCTGCTGCACCAGGACTTCATTTCCCAAGACGGGGGCCAGTTACTTCACCCAGACCTAGCCTCTCTCTCCATTTGACTGCTTACCTGCTGCATGATTGAACAGAGAAGAGTGCCACTGTTCAACCCAGGTCCAGAGAGTGCTGTTGAAAAGTAGGAAGCCCTCCACCAGGGCATCTTACCCAGTGAAGTGGAAGTACATTCTGCCTGGTCGCCCAGCAGACGAAGCATCACTATCAGTCTCCTATACAGATGATCTTAGACTCTTTGCTCCATTTGAAGCAGGAACGCTGAGCACTTTTGTCGGTAAAAGTTCACCTGGTGGCAATATCTGTGTCCCATCCACTGATACAGGACAGAGTGGATTTCTCCCACAGCATGACAACTATATTCCTTAAAGGGCTAGAAAAGCTCTTCCCTCAGATTAGAGAGCCAGTTCCCCAGTGGGACCTGAACTTTGTCCTGTCCTGGTTCGCTGCTTTGCTGTTTGAGCCATTGGCCTCCTGTTCACTCACACACTTGACCTGGAAGGTGGCTTTTCTGGTAGCAATCACTTCTGTGTGCATGGTATTGGAGATTAAGGCCCTGACCTCAGAGCTGCCTTATATGGTGTTCTTCAAGGACAATGTCCAGCTCTGCCCCCATCCTGCTTTCCTCTTGAAGGTTGTTCCCTATTTTCACGTAAATCAGGACATTTTCCTACTGTTTTCTGCCCTAAACCTCACAGCTCTAATGAAGAGAGGCACCATAGCCTTCTACATCGATAGGACCAAACCATTCCGCCACTCCACGCAACTCTTCATACCAATTGCAGACAGCATGAAGGGCAAACCGGTCTCCTCACAATGAATATCGTCTTGGATTACAGCCTGCATCCATGCCTGTTTATGAACAAGCCTTGGTCATGCCTCCAGTGTCTCTGTCAGCCCATTCCACAAGGGCCCAGGCGTCTTCAGTGGCTTTCCTTGCGCATGTGCCTATTCAGGATATTTGCCGGGCTGCCACTTGGTTGTCCATACATACCTTCACGTCCCACTATGCCATCATGCAGCAAGCTCGGGACAATGAGACATTCAGCAGAGCAGTTCTACAATCTTCACGGCCATAAACTCCTGCCCACCTCCAGAGACACAGCTGGTGAGACACCTAAATCAGAATGGACATGAGGAAGCACTCAAAGAAGAAAACGGTTACTTACCTCATGACTGTTCTTCGAGACGTGTTGCTCATCTCCATTCCACAACCCACCCTCTGTCCCCTCTGTCAGAGTTCCGGCAAAAAGGAACTGGAGGGGAGGGGGGCCGGCAGCGCTATGTATGCAAGTGCATACATGCACCATTGCAGAGGGAGCTAGAGCCAGCCCTACAGTACCACTAGGGAGAAAACTTCGGCACCGGAGCATGTAGCACGCACACACACCTGAATCAGAACGAACATAAGTAACAGATCTCGAAGAACAGTTTACAAGGTAAGTAACCATTCCTTCCTGATCCAGAGGATGTAAGTCTGTTACCTCCCAAGCTAGAAAATTTTGGTTCTTTAACTCAGTCTGTAACAGCTTACAATTTTAGCTCAGCGGGTCCCTGGTTCAGTCCTCCATGTGCTGGCCAAGATGGTGGCTGTCACAGATGTAACTGATCAGAAATGGGCTCTAGCAGCTGAGACAAAAGGACTGGAATTTGGTTCTTTTGGAATTTATGCTCAGTAAGATATTGGTAGCGTGGGACTTTGTTTTAATAGGTGGCAGACAACCTGTTTTCGGAAACCAGGAGATTGAAGGACATAAGAATGTAGGGAACATCCAGTGTCATCAAGCCCAGTCCTCCACTATTGCAGCCAACCATGTTTTCCTTACTGTTCTGTTTGGGATGTTCATTCCTTGCATATGAAAATAAGCCTTTTCTGAACATGACATTTTAAAAAAATCAATCCTTGGAGGATGCATAAATAGCTGTGACAATAACATGCCTTTTTTGTACCGTTCCCTTTCAATTCTAAGTTATCTCCATAGGTGAGGAATTCAGCAACCATTTTGTTCTCAGGTTTCAGTGCAGACTGTTGGAGGAAAGACACTGTGCTTGTTCATGGAAACTTTACTTTTATTTTTCTTTTCTGTCCTGTTGTATTCATAATCTAACCAATGTCATTGACTAAAAAGATTTACTGGCATTTTATGGAAAAATATGACTGTTGGAAATGAGTGGGGATGGAAAGCAAAGATTTCAGAGGATGGTTGAAATGTTTGAATGATTGAAGAGGTCCCCTAGTAAAAAAAAATTTTTTTAATGGCCATTTAGTGGAAATGTGAAATCTTTCAGTTTAATGAAAAACAGGAACAATATGGATCGTAACTGCAGAAAAGGAAGGAAGGAATATCCTTAGTCAAATGCTATAGAATATTTTTTCTAACACCAGTGGGAAAAATGGCACGTGGGTAAACAATTATGCTTTTCACATGAGATGGAGTTTAAGGATTTACTAAAGGGTCTTAAAAGGTATTATGTGCAGAAACCTAACTGTTTAGCTGCAAACGAGTAATAGCTCTGAATTACTAGCCTATTCTTTTCCTTAGATATGAACGAATAAAATAAATTTGGGTCCTAAAATGACTTGACGTTGGCCCCGTAGGAAGTGTAGTTTATGGTTTCCTTTTCCTACCAGAATGTATAAATGTATTATGATTATAAACAAGAATGCACCCATTATTGTATGGTATTGTTTGTTATGAATGTCTTAATGAATATAGGTTTGGGAGTTTATGTGGGAAAGCCAATCATGCAAGTAAATTAGTATTACAGTATTTAACTTTTTTAATATATTGGATCACGTGCATGCAATGTACAGACACACTAAAGACAAAGTGAAATGACTTTGACTTCAGTGGGGCCAGGATTTCACCCCATCATGAGATTTCACCAGTCTCATGCAGTTTATTCTCTGCTATACAGACACCAAACAGATCATTACAGACTTCAGTTGGGATCATTACATCACTTCCACTTCCTCTACTACTTGCTTGGATTCCTCTCTCACTTCTTCCTGTCGCTCTTTCAGGGTTACTGAAAACCAGTTTGAAGAGATCATAATTTGCCTTCTATATTCTGTGTTGCAAACATTCCCCATGGGTATGTGAGAAATCCATGTGCTGTCAGCATGTGCATCAGCAATATAGCTGGGAGCAGTAAGTACCTCTTTTTAAGATCTGTAGATATATGTGATGTGAACACTTTGGCGTGGGTCTTCATGCTGGCACTCTTCCAGGCCAAGAATTTCATATCCTATCTTTAGGGAAAATGACGTCTAAAAATCACTGAAACGCTGCAATGCTTGGAATGTACCACTGGTGAGCCAAAACTGTGTGCTCTCCAAAGAACAAAGTGTGTGTACCCCCATTCCATTACTTCAGATATACAATTAGGGAACACTTAACAGCTTTTTATTTTAGTTTTTCAATTTGCGTTACGTGTAGTCTGTGACAATTGCCATGAAGACAGAAGCAAGAAAATTCTGTACTGCCAGCACAGTCCTGGCATGCTTTGAAAGCTTGTTCCTTCAGTCCAGATGTTCTAAATCACATGTGGAGTGCTGTTTGTGGCCGGATTTTGTTTGAAACTGACTCTTGATAGTCTCCTGAGACAGCTTGTGACAAACTGTGTAATAAAAATGCTAAAAATAGCGAGTTATTCCCTGGAAAAGCTGAGTTCCCACAATTCAGTGAGCTGGGAAAATTGTTGAACTTTCTTCGGACACAATGTGCTAGTTCCCTTACTCTTGCAACCTTCCATGGGTCCCCTGCTCTTTGTTTATGAACATTTCTTTTTCTGCTAGCTCCAAGTAACCCTGTCTTCAACCTCCCCTCTATATAGATAGTGGATGAATTTACCAATGTCTTTTTCTTTTCTTTATTAAATATTATCTCGCACATTGGCAAATGCCCTTATTAGATACAAGTAATGTAACCATTTGCAGTTGTGGTAGGGAGCTTTCCAGAGGCAAAACACATTACTTAGAAAGCTAAACAGTAGAAATGTATGAGAAATCGACAGAAAAATCTAGCTAAAATAGAGCTGCTTATTACTTTTATGACACAGAGTAAAAATAAACAGTCACGGCAGACTTCCTTCTAGTTCTTTTTTACCCTTGAGAGTACACATTATCCCTATTACTCTTCTGACCAATGAGGACTGTATGGGACCATTTCTGGCATTTGTACCTTATATGTTACTCCTTAAGTAGCTAGAGAGGTAACTCTTGCATGAGTTGGACAGTACCTTTTCCCCCACAACAGTGAAGTGTGAGGGCCTAATTGATACCGCGTTTTGGATTAAAAAGAGGAAGCAATTTTTACAGTATAATAGCAGAGAGTTTGCTAATAGCTTTTCAGAGCCAAAAACCAAACCAAAACAATCTCCGCACTAATCCGGATTTGATGGCAGACATGGTGCAGGCCGGGGAACTGGTAATAATGAGCTATCGATAAGTTCACTACTGAGCTAGAAATTCAAAATTCAAGCTCATGTTGGTAGTGACCAAGAGTTGTTACCATTCGATAGCCATTCAGTGACGTGTGAAGTATGTTGTTTTGAGTCCAATCCAGCTAGTTGTGAAGTGTCCACATTACAAAAACCACCCTCTCACTGGCACTTATTTCCACCCCAATTCTTTGGCCATGGAATTGGCCCAGAATCCAGTCCTTGCCATAGAACTGTGCTCCAAAATTTAAACTTACATTTAAACCCCCCCACTTTTCTAGCCTGTATGTTTGCACCGTTAAAACGTGAACTGAGTGAGAGGCATTGTTGTGTGCCTGAGTCTGCAGACAGCCCAAAACAATAACTCAGCTGTGTGAACTGCCCCACTGATTTAATTTAGGAGTTAACTGTGACCCTTAATAATGGCAGTTTTGTGTCAACATAGTTAACAATTTCACTGCTCATTATTTTAATAGAAATATCTAGTTAACATGCTTGTCCCACAATCATTAGTCACCTCTCTATGCTTCCTTAGTTGCCAGATCCTTAGCTGGTGTAAAAGAGTATATCTCAATTGACCTCAACTGAGCTACGCTGATTTATGTTAGCTGAGCATCTGTTCCAACCTTTGTTGTGCACTTGTGTATTGTCGATGCAAAAATCTGATGCACACAGAAAATGTAGAGGCAGAAAGAGCTAACAGAGTTAGCATGCTCAAAAACCCGACAGTCATGTTGTTCGCAGTATTGTGTTAAATACGAGACTGCTCCAGTTTTGCACTGAAATGAAGTTGATGCAGAATTTCCAGTTTGCTGAGCAGCAGCTATGGAATTTAATTTCCATTTGCCACAGAGCACATGGTGCCTTGGGCAGCCTGTTGGCAACCTAATCTGCTGACAAACTGATGCACAGTTCCAAATCCACCGACACAGCTGTCAGTCTGAAGGCCTTCCTTCGAAGGACCCAGATGCTGTCCTAAATAGAGAAATTTTGTGACAGAAAACTGGTTTATTGTTGACCCTCCATTTGCCCACACTGCCCCCAGCCTGCTCCCTTAGGCTGTTATAGGTGGTGATTGCAACCTTATCTTTCCTTGACAGTGTTCAGAGCCCTTCTGCTTGGACCCAATGAAACCCTGGTTCTGCTGAAGTCAGTAGCAAAACTCTGATTAATTTCAATGAGACCAGGATTCCCCCTCAGTCTTCTCTGATTCCAGAGTTCATTCTCATTAATGTAAGGCACTATGGATGTTAATGTAAATTACTGTGTCCAGTCCTCATCATCAGAGAGCAGTTTGTTTGGCAGAGGCTAGACATTAAAGGGAAAATCACAAAGACTTCTAGACAGACTTTGTGACAATATCCTGTTAGATGGACATTCAATCTTGTGCAGCAAAGTATGAAAATATAACTTACATCACAGATGGACAAAGTATCTCTCATCCTGGCAACACGTGACAAGCAGAGGCTCTCTTATAGATGTACTGTTATCTGATTTCTGTGTGATATAGAAATGAAGGGTATAGCTATTTTAATACAATACTGTAGAAGGGCCCTCCGATTCCATGGCCTCTAATAAAATTTGTTTCTTTCTATTGTTTAACCTCATTTTCTTCTTATTGTTTTGTTAGGGTTTATTTATTAAATTTGTTTCCCTGTTAATGTTCACAAGAATGCTAATGTACATTTTACATTGACTAACTCAACCAGGCATAAATTACTGAGTGGGTTTTTCTTTCAATAATTCTCAGTGTGAAAGGTCTGTTACTATGCAAATAAGCATGGCACCTGTTTCCAGGCAGGCTAATTGGCTATGTAACATAGAAAACACAATGTAGTGTCTCTACGGTGTGTTCAGCTCTTCTAATTCATATAGGCCTGGCAAAGCACATAGTCACAATTCAAAATCTTGTAGTGATTGGGGGAAAAGTATTCAGATAGACTAATGAAAGCATTTCAGAGTATTTCACTATAATAAATAGTTGATTCTTTGTATGTTTTTAAAGTATTTTATAACAAATATGGAACCAGCGATTATTATTTATATTTGGGATGATAAAATAGGATTTCTTTTAGCATGTAATTAATATGAATGTTGTTTTGAATCCCCTGAGAAGTTACTCTTTTTACTAGTGTGAAATAGCAGACAGTAGGAATGTATAAATCTTGACTATGTACCAACCCCACTTTGCTGTTGATTTCAAGCTCTGTGCTTGCTCACTGATGGTAGCTTGAGAGTACTATTTATAAAATGGCGGCCGTGCAATTACCAATGTAAATGTAAATATTTTATTAGCTAAAGTTAAAGCTAGATCAACTACAGCCAGTATGAGGGTATATTATTGCCAAAGTATTTAATAGCAATTGCACAGCCAACGCTTTGCAGAGAACATATCCCTTAGATATGACAAAGTCAATATTGCTATGCTATATTCTGTGACAAGGTCACGTTGCCAGTGACATTCCGGTTGGACCAATATGGTAGATAATGATTAAGCAATGTCACCCTGTGGGTAAAAATGACGTGTTTATAAGGGGCTTGGTCTTCTGTTGGTAATTACTGCCCTTAGCTATCGTTGACTTTAAAATCAGTCAACAGGAGTTGACGGCACTCAGCACGTGACAGGATCTTTATAAAGGTGGTCCTTCTATTTCCAACAAAGTGACTTTGCACAGCTATAATCTTATCATATTGGTCCTAATGTTCACACTGGAATGTCCCTGGCAACACTGATTCTTTGTTTCATATTATTATTAAATTGATTTGCTGACAGGGCACTCAGTTAATTGGATTTCCCAATTAATCCAGCTCTCATTAAGAGGAATGAACTGCATTAAAGAAACACTGCAAATCTCGGTTCTCGGAAGCACTGCTCTTATTATATAGTATGGTATATATGATATGATGATATACGCTGTGATATTGTATATGAAGAAAGTACTGGCTTGGTAGTTGGACTCTGCCACTTACCTGCTGTGTGAACTTCTGTTTCCCCAGTAGCCTTTGTCTACCGTGTCTATTTAGATTATAAATAGACTCTTTTGGGGGCAGGGACTGTCTCTGGTTTTGGGGTCTGGCACAATGGGGCCCCAATCTGAGCTGGAATTTCTAGGTGTTACTGTAATACGAATATTGAACATATGGTCATCCAGAAAAAATAGCACAAATAAATGTCTTCCAGGGAATCTCTTTATTTCATTGCAGTTTATAGTAATATGTGAGGGGAAAGAACGAGTACTTGCCCCCACTGCTCCTACATTTTCTAAAATCCTGTGAGAAATGTGGAATAGTGTTACACACTTGTGTTCTGTTTAGGCACTTACACATTGTCCATCACTTTGAGAGGAGAAAGTAGATCCACCAGTGACAAAATCCAGTTGTCAGACACCAGTTTTAACTGGTGTTCATGTTCTTTCAGGTATCTGACTGCCTCATCTTCAGTATGCTTCTGTGGCACTGTCTTCCTCTAGGTGATTTTCTCTAATTTAGTTTAATTTCATTTAATTATTTGTAGACACTAGTCGGTAGGAATTGGTTAATTGAAGATGATACTTTTCTCCCCTCTGAACAACTCTTAGTTAGGCAGGGAAGGATGCGGAAGTCTTCACCCCTTTATCAGAAAAGATATTTTTATGGGGTCAAATGCTGAATATGTGCATATGGTCTTAGGTCTGGTGAAAATCAATTATTTATGTCCGTTATAATCAATTTCCTTAACAGCAAGGCCTGTGTATCTCTGAAGGATATGATTATTGTCATCCAATGAAAAGTTGGGGTAAATTTTACTTTGTAGGCATGGTGTCAATGTCTTCTTGAAAGTTAACTTTGAATACTCAAAGGAGATGAGAAATGTGGTACCATTATCTGCAGGCACTCTTAAAACGCTTTCATACCTGGAAAGCCTGGAAGATTAAATAAAATCTAGTAATCTGCCCTTGAGCACATTCCCGTGAATTGATTCATGAGATAAATAGGATTGAGCTGGTGTTTGGCTATGGGGTGAGTGTGCCTTTATTTCCAGGCTATCTATCTCTTTGGAGGTATTTGATGTACAGATGCCTCCTGCTTTGTTTTACAATAACAGTCTAATTTTGACTTTATCATTTCAAAAAAGAGGTGTAGTTTGACCACAGGCCTGGAGGCTAAGACAATCCTGAGCTGTAATGCAACGGTGAATCCTTCTGGCTTGGGGTAAGTAAGTTAGTCTCTTTGCCTCAGTTGTTCCCTCTGTAAAGCAGGGAGAATAATTGTAAGTGCTCCAGGCTGTTGTAAGAATTAATGTTTGTAAAGTAGTCTGAGCATGAAAAGTAGTATTTCCAGGGAACACTTCCTGCTTAAGATGAAAATCATGGTGACAAATGGCCCTCAGCTTTCCTCCTCCTGTGAGAACTTACTGCTTGTATTTCTGCTTCTGAGCATGATTGGATGGCTTAAGAAGCAGGAAATGTTTGCCCTCCTTTCTTACCAGACATCTAGGTCTGCCAGCTTGAAATGGCCAACAAAATGGGAGACCTACAGTCCAAGCTCAAAGTCAGCTTGGCTATATCCTCTCCATATGGACAAATTCTTAACCTGATAAAGGGTTACATTATTAATCTTAAAAAATAAGGAAGGAGCAGCACAATTCAATACAATAAATCGGTGACTTGAAAGTGGAGTGCTAGACACCCGGATACAAGGCTGTTAACACTGACAGCTGTCACTATGCATTCAAGCAGAGTGAGATATATTGGGTTATTTGTTATATTTCCTGTGAAAACTTTGCCTGACAAGCAAGGGCAGGGTCACCCAGGTACTCCTAAAACCAATGTAGCCATATGGAATTGGCCCAGGACGACTGTTTGCCTCACTGTAGGCAAAAGTGTTGAGTCTGCACCATACACTGAGAGTGTCAACTTTGGATTTAATGCAGAAACCCCTGCTCTATCTGATTACCCAGCAGCATTTTCCCACAATTCATCAATATACTTTTCAGTGTGATTTTATAACCTAGGCTTTTAAATATCCGAGTCTCAAGCTTATCCTTCACATCAGCAATGACCTAAAATCTTGGAAACAAATTTTAGTTAGCTGGGAGGAGAGATTTAATGTCAAAGTTTAGTGTGTTGTTTCCATTTCCTCTTGTTTGCAGGGACTGGAAGGAAATTAAGTCTGTTTCACGCACCATGCAGTTGAATTAAGAGAAAACACAGTAATGGGAAGTAAATTACACCGCAGACTAGAATGGTGTCTCTGAAATGGTTACAAGAGTTCTCTTTGCTGTCAAAGTTGCGTCAGGAAGCATGGGGGACACTATTCTTTTCAAATGCTGCAGTTCAGTGTAATTCATTTACAGATGCACACTTCTTAAAATCTGAAAAAACTGCTAGTTGTGTGTGTATAGCTGGTGTGACAGGTGGCAGCTAGTAGGGATTAAAAACAGGTGATATTAAAGGACAATTTAGTAAGCTGCAGGGAGATGATTAGGGTATGCCGCACAGATAAATGTCATGTCCTGTCTTTAAATTTCTTACTCACTAAGCTGGAAGAGGAGGTAAGTAACATATTAATTAACAGATAGATCTTCAGAATTCCCTTCTTTTGTGGATAATGCTAAACTAAAATGTTGCAAACATCCTAGGAAAGACAGAGCTGTTATACAAAGAGACTATGGGCTTGATTCTTATTCCAACACTGGTGTTAATCATTGATACTAACATAGTTATTCATGATTTACATTGGTGTATGCTCAGAATTAGGCTCTTGGAGAGGTTATGAGTAGAGAGTAAGACACCATCTTCCGGGCTAATCAGTACCCTCATCAAACACTGGGTCCTCAGCACCTCACAGGATCAGGCCCAAGTTGGGCCTGGTCTACATTGGGTTTGTAGCTGTACCAGTGCAAACCCCTACTGTGGATACAATTCAAACTGGTACAAATCTCACTGCACTTGTGTGATTTGTGTCTATGCTAGAGTTTGTATGAGTGCAATACACCCAGCTGCTAAAACCCCAGTGTAGTCTGAGCTCTGGATCTGACTTGGACAGTGTGAATCCCATGGGATTTTCCAGCCTGGATTACTTTCCCTAGGATGATAATGTAAAACTTTTGCCACTTTGGGATACGTACACTGATGATTCGCGTACACTCAGGACTGGGAGTTACCTCCCTGCCTCCAGCGTGATGGGGAGTCTTGCCTGTACCTGGGTGGGTGTTAGCTCCAAGACACCACCAGCCTTTCAGCCACTCAAGAACTCTTCTCTGAGCTTATGCCAGCCCTGTCTTCATCTTGCAGGTTAACAATAGTTGCACCCCAGTCCCTTTGAATTGTTCCCCAGTGATATCCAGCCCCTAATACTGGCTACTCCCAGAAATTTCAGACCATCTGTCCCCAAAGGTGCAGCGTACCCCAGTTTTACCTTAAACCACTGCTCCTGTAAGCCTCACAGCACTTGTAAGATTAAACTCAAGTACAATTATTTAAGAAATGGCAAAGATAGAAATGAGAGAAGGTGACCATTACAATACAGAACAAAATCATAAAAAACAAACCTGGGTCTACACTTAAGTTACCTTTCCTATCCAATAGAGTGGGTTACTCCCCAAAGTTCAGGATATTGCAGAACTGGGTGGCTTCACAGGAACCAGGATTCAATTCATCATGGGAACACCTTGCTCCTCAAGATGTCACCTCAGTGAAAGGATTCAGAGGGACCGCTCTTTCCTTTGTGTCATGTTGAAACAGTCTTTTGTTTCTATTCATAGATGGCAAATCTCTTGTCATAACGTTCTTTTTTTTTAAAACCTTCAAGAGGTTTTGATTGTTTGCAGTTGTCTTTGATGGTCTTCCATTGAAAGTCTTGCAACTGAGCAAGGCTAAACACTTGAGCCTTGCATTGCATCATTGGCAAACAGGGAGGGGTCTCAGCTCACTGCTGCCTGAATGGGCCACCACTGAGACATATACCCTGGGGATTAACTTTTACTCTAAGTCTAGAAATATTACCTAGACATGCTCCTCACAATGATTATGAATCCTGACAAGCTTTCTGTAGATACCTAATGTGTTACTCTGTATGGATAAATATCCATAAGATGTGTTTCAGGTAGTGAGCTTGTCAGGTTTGAGGTGAGAGAACAAGGGACCCTCTGTCACATAGCCAAAGATGACGTGTCACATGATTCCCTTGGACCAATGGAATTGGTCTGCAGAGGCTCTGGTAAGTGGTAGTTGAATATATTGCACAATTCTGAGACGTGTTGGAATTATTTTTCTGTTCCTAAAGAGGAAATACACTCAGTTCTAGAAAAGCTCAAAACATGACAGAAAATAAAAATGAGAATCAACCTGGGAAAAATACAGGGGTAATTTAAAAAGGATAGGTATGCATGAAAGTTCAACAAGTAAGTGATAGCTTCTGGCAGTGATTATGCAACAGAATCTGTTGTCTTTTGAGTGTCTGGTAAAGTCTCTCTTGAATTTTGGCTGTCACTGGACCTTGATTCTGATGTGATTCACAACCATTCTGTCATTAGTTTCAGTGAGATCACAATCAAATTCAGAGTCTGAATGTCTTAATGTTAACTTAATATTTTTTAAAATATTTTTTTTATTTAAAAAAGTATCTAATTTGTAACTGGCTATTTTCATGATTTCATGACCCCACCCACTGCTCCCAGATCATGAGCAAGTGGCCCTCTGAGATTACCAACTGCATGGAGAAAGAAGAGTGCTGAAGGGTACCATTACAAGCCTCATGTGTCTCATTTGTATCAGTGTCCTTTTAACCCCAGTTGCTTTCCCAAGTTACTCAAGAGGGAACATCCTCTTGAAACATTAGTCATGCGTCCCATCTACCCATATCCTCAACAGATGCGATTGTTTAGGAGAATTTGTTGCTGAGGTCAGATTAATAGCTCTGGGTTTTAAAGCTGTTACTTTATTATCTGTGTTCTTTTTCTAAAAAGAAAAATGGGAGCGGTGACACAATGCAAATACGAAATCCTGATGAGACCTTTCTGAACTTAAGCTGCTAATGAACCATTGCACTGGAGTGGAAATGTGAGGTTTTTGACTCTGTTCTATGCTTGGAAATCTAAACTGAATAAACAGCACATGTATTAAGTGTATGTGCGGGGGGTGGAGGTGTTGTTTGTTTGCAAGAGCTAACTAAATCATTGACTGCAGTAGTAAAATGCATTTATACCAGGAAGAAAGCAATTGGGCAAACATCCCTGTCAAAGTTGCTTTGTTGCTAAAAAGAGGAACTGGGCTCCACATTCCTGCCCCATGGGAAAAGTTGTTTCCTTCATTGTGAATTCTCCCTTTGAAGTTTGTCCTGACCCAGCTTATCTTGCTGCCTAGGATTGCTTTCAGCATGTACTAATGTGTGCAACTTTATCTTTTTTTCAGAACAATTTTCTAGTGTCCTGATGCGGCCCTTTTCCCTCTCTCCTCACCCTTGATTTTTTGCAAAGCTTCTCTTCTGAAAGGACAGTGTGTGATAAATTTTTAATAGTGGTCAAAAACAAATCATGCAAGCTCTGGATATGTGTCTCCCCCACGCACAGGAATTGTTTGTAATTTATAAGTGTAAATCCTATGACCAGAAGGGAAAGAGCTGTCTACTCCCTCTATTGGTGAAAATGGAAAATTACTGCCATAGAAAGCTTCATTTGCATAGGCTACCAACCCACAATTCTTCTAGTGGTATTGAGGAGTCGCCATAACTACCATGGACTTAGATTTTGGGGCGGGGTAGTGCACTCTCAAAGATGATTTGCAGAGGGTATATAGTTGTTTCTTTGTGGCGAAGAGTGGATTCCCAAGCAGCTGGGACTTTGCTCAAAAGATCCTAAGTGATCTTGGTTCTCTTCATGTGTTCTTCATTGCAAGAGGCCATGCAGACTGAAGATTCCACTGCAAGAGATGGTGTAGACTAAGGGCTTAGCTGCAAGAGCTATAGCAGAGCACAGGAGCTGAGTTGAGCGGATTCAGCTCTTTCCGTTGTGGAGCTTCTGGCCATAGGGTTTATACTTATAAATTACAAACAATTCCTGTGTGTGGGAAGCACACCCCCCCAGAGTTTTTATGATTTGTTCTTTGACCTCTCTTAAAAATTGATCATTTAGCCCCCGAGTTCTGCGCTAGATGCAGCAGCCTTGAGCTCTGCACTGGCTGGAGTGGAGGAGCAGCCCTCCCCACTCCCATACTTCGTTTTCTGTTCTTAGGACATGTCTAACTTTCCAGATACCCCAACCTCTGAAGTCAGGGTCTCTCCCTGCCCTCGAAGTTCCTATTTTAAATCTCACTTAGCACTTCTCATCTTCAAATCATTTTACAAATTCCCTAATGCTCAGTGGGGTAGGTAAGTATTATCCCTGTTTTATAGATGGGAACTCTGAGAGCAAAGGAGAGCTACAAAGAAAAAAAAGGAAATAAAAGTACAAATGTGAGCACTGACTGCCACCGTAGATGGACTGAGAGTGCCGTTCAGAGAAATGCCAGCCCCCCACAACAATGGACGAGGGAACTTGCTGGGGCTAGAGGTGAAAGCAGGACAGTCGCAGTAGCAAGAGAGGAAGACACTTGCCAAGGGACAATAGGTAGCTCCTGGGAGTCTCTGGCATCCATTGGTCAGCTGGGGGAGAGCAGTGCTGATTGACCGGTATTCCCCATCTCTCAGGATTTAAGCCAATGCAGGGGCCATGTGGAGCCTCTTTCAGTTACATTCCAGCAGCCCCACCCTACTCACTCAAACTAGGAATGTGGAAACCCAGCCTGACAGGTGCTGTGGGACTAGTGGATTGCCTGTGCAGGGGTCAGGAAGGAATTTTTGTGTCTCAGGGGCCAATTGGTAGAGGACCAAAGAGCTTTTTGCCTTTCTGACAACACCTTCAAATGAGTGGATTGAGCAGGGACGTGCTTAGTACCTAACTGTGGTATTGGGTTGGTGGTGGTGATTTATCACAACTTGCAGCTGGTTTCCAGTGCAGTTAGGAGAGTATAACAAACCGTTCCCAATGTAAAAGACCTAGGATTTTGGTGTCGGGCCTTGGGCTTAGGTGATATGGTGAGACCTTGTGGGCCGAGGTCCCCAGCCTGCTGCATCCTCTGTGCCACCTGCGAGGGGGAGTGTGCTGGACACAAAGCTGAATCCTGGGGGGTAGGCAGAGAATACCCTACCCTGCATTATGGGTTATATGGTAAGGAGCCCTGTAACGCTGGTGCAAATTAAGCAGCCCCCTCTCCCCACTGCAATTGGTGCATAGTGCCCCGCCTCGTGTTCAGTAAAAGTTGTGGCCTGCTGCTTAATTCCATGCATGTGTGTCTTCTCCTTTTGCCACTCTGGCCCCCTCAAATACTTGGGTACAATGTCATGGTTCACAGAACAATGACATCACACATTATCATTGTGATATCACAGAATGATGCATGTTGCTATTTTATAGCATCTGAAAAGGGTGCTAGGTTCTTCCCAGAGGTAAGACATAATCCTGGCCCAGAATAACTCCCGCCTAAACTTTTTCATGTGGCAAAGTGAGTGAGGATAATCGAACCAACGGTCTGGGGGTGGGAGCGGTGAGGATTACAGCAAAAAAATCACATGGAGTTTCAGTGTAGGGATGTGTGTGTGATCGTGGGTTGGGGGGTGCTGGTGGGACATGTAATGAGTGACTGATTTGCAGGCCTCAGCAAAGAGGTGAGTTTTCTGGAGGGATGTGACACGAGCACCTGGTAGTGGCTTGGTGGAGTTGGGCATGTGTATGAAGAGTTGGGATCAGAGGCCAAGGGCTTGCTCAGACCATGGTGCCACATTTGCTGTCAAACACACCTGTGCGTCTCTCCAGCCATCAGCTCACTGATCTTCAGCAGGGTATGGCCCTTCTGGAAAGTCACAGTGCTGCTTCCTCTAAATGCTTTGAGCCGGCCCACGAGGAATCCAGGACCCTTGGGTCAGGGGAAAGTTGCACTATCTGGCAGGATTCTTAACCCCCTGTCCCAGGGGCCCTGGCTGTTGGTGGAACTATTTTTAAAAGGGAAACTCTAGGCTTCAAGCAGCATTGGCCACCACAGGGGTACAGGCAGGAGTCCTGGGGATGCCTGAGCATTCCCTGTCCTGTCTGAGCACGTCAGCTGGGGGCTGTGGCAGCCAGAGGAACGGGGGAGACAGTTGGGAACAGCAGAGGAATGGCAGCAAAGGCAGCAGATACATATTGGAGGACAATGAGGGGCTCCACTAGAAGGCAAACGCACTTGGGAGCTTGAGCTGGGAAACTGAGACCACACTGGGGTTACTCAGGGAGCACAGAAGGATCACTGGGGGGTGAGGTCACCTGTGGGGAGCAGTGTAGAGTGTCGTCGGGATGTTTCTCCAAACCTCCTACTTTAACTCCCAGGTGACAAAGGAAGAGAAACTGGGCGGTCACTGAGGGGAAGGGTGGGGGTAAACTAAAGTCAGCATTGAGAAAACAAAAGGGTAGCAGTGCTGTGCATGTGATGACAGACTTGCTGTTTGCTCTCTCAGCACAACTTTTCTCCCCACCTAGTGAAGACAGTCATAGGGGAAGTGGTTTTCTTTAGGGACAGATGAGGGGTCGGGGTGGGTGGGGGGAGGACTTGGCTTCTGGAAGTTCAGATGAACTTCACGCTGTAGATGTGTATCCAAACGTCAAACCTCCAGCGTTTTTGGATATTCATATTAAAATAACCCAGAATTCACTAGGATGCCCCATGGACAGCGTGTCCCTGTAGAAATGATCTCTGTCTTATGTAGGGGCTTGCGTCTATGCTGGGGTTTGCTTCTATGCTGCAGATGATCAGTATGAATAGCCACCTACTGGGGACTGCTCCGTGGCAATTCTCCAGATGCACTGTCTTGCAGGGACTTTGCTACCTCTTGTGTGACTTGCCTCCTGCTGTGAGATCTCCATAAAAGATATTCCCTGGCAGCTGGCACACTGCTGAGAATAAAAAAAAGCTTTTCTCTCCACCCTGCAATTTGCAGAGGCACTAATGATCCCATAAATCCACGCCCTCCAGTGCTGAAACGTGAGAGGTTACATTTCTATTGAGACAGTGAGAGTTCTGTGGCTTCTTAAAGACTAACTCATTTATTTGGGCATAAGCTTTCATGGGCAGAAACCCACTTCATTGGTTGCATCCGATGAAGTGGGTTTCTGCCCACAAAAGCTTATGCCCAAATAAATGTGTTAGTTTTTAAGGTGCCACAGAACTCTCGCTGTTTTGCTAAAAATAGACAAACACGGCTACCCCTCCGGAACTCGTTGCTATTGAGATGAGAGGGCAGTCTTCTCACAAGTCATCTCATGCAGCAGAGAGCAATTTTTTGACAACCCTTTTGGAGTGAAATGTACACTGCTACGGCTTGGGTGGTTTTATGTAACCCACTGTATATTTAAAGCTTAGAAGCTTGAAATCAAAATTTGTTTCTGCACAAAATAAGCATTTCCCCTCCTTTCAAGGCCACATGCACTGGTCAGTGAAAGATGGATCGTGGATGCTGAAACTGCTATAATTGATTTTGGATTGTTTAACAATGACAACACAAGTGTTTAATAGGATGTCACTGTGAGACTGTTAGCTTCGTGTGTGTGTCTATGGGAGCTTTTCCATTGACTTCAGTGGAAGTTGAGTCAGACTCTATTAGAATACAGGAAACTTTAAAAGTCTCATTAAATGTGTGTCACACTCCTTCCCCCGTAAGTGGAAGATCATTTGAAATTGGGGGTTTGGCAATGGAGCTCTATAACAGAGATTTTGGGCCTGGTTTAGGAATAGTTGCTAACTCTTTCTGTGCAGTGCCCATGTGTCTCTTAGATCTGGAAATACAAAATGTCCCCATTTTTAGCAAAATATCTATCATTTTCCAACTTTATCCCTTTCCCTGTGCAATGTTAGCACCTACTGCCTTGTTTTTCTCCCCAAATATCTCTTGGTAGGGATTTCAAATGTTAGCAAGAATCAACCACCTTAAAAATGAAGGTGGGCTGTAGCACAAAATCTGGATTTCAACCACTCCCCAAAATTTGAGGGTGAGAGTTGGATCTGGGGCGCTGATTGAGCCCAATCAAAAGTTTTGGGCCTAGAATCAGACCTGGATTTTCAACATCACCAAAATAGGAGGTTATTTGACTCTCCTTTCAAATGAATACAGTGAGGGACAACCTCATAGGTAGACTAGGAAATGGCATTTGAAAACCAGCTGAAAAGAAGTGGGAAAGAGTTTTACAAGGTCTCCTCCAGCCTCCCAAAGACGTGACCACTGCACATTTTATAAATGTGAAAGAGTGACTCTGAGTTTGACAGATACTTTTTGGTAGAGAGGAATCAGGGAGCAGCACAGAGAGGCAGCCACATGGGAGCTTCAAAGTTTATTATAATCCATTAGGGAGTAGGCAACACAAAGACCTTTGTGGCTATCTGTCCCACCACCTCACCCCCGCGCTGCCATGATCAGGTGAAGTCCAAAACTTTGCGGTGAAGTCCAAACCTGCCTGCAAAGGAGGCCATCTCCTTCCAGCGGCCACTGTTAAGATAGCAGAATTCCAGTGTTCTCTGTGGTCAGTTTCTTTAAGCGGCCCCATTTTTCATTTTTGCCACTAGCTCAACATGGTCCCTTGACATCGAACCCGCAGCAGCTTCATAGCGTAGTTGGGCCTTTAACCTTCCTCTAGCAACATGTGATCGCATCATCATTTTAAATCCTACTATCAGCTCCATGTGGCTGTTGTACCTTTAAATGACCCTAGTTCTGTCCAGCTCCTCACTGTCAATAGTTTCTTCCCACATGGCAGCTCCACAAGGTTGGTGTCCCAGCTTTCCTGCACACATCCTAGGGCTGGACTATATGGGGAAGGCTTCCCCTTTTAGATATCCCCTTTCAGCCAACTGTTTTTGGCCACCTGTCCCACCCCAGGCCTGGAGGCTGGACTGAACTGGAGCAGCTGGGCGATGAGGGCCTTGCAGGGCTCAGGTAGAGGGGGCAGACCCTCAGGGTAGAGGACCCCCTTCTTCTGACGGCGGGGCATGCTGTGGATGTGGGTGTCATCGAAGGGCATGCAGCCGGTCACCATCACATAGAGCACCACACCCAAGCTCCATATGTCGTACTTCTTGGCGTCGTAGGGGATGCCCAGCAGCACCTCGGGGGAGGCATAAGCAGCTGATCCGCAGTAGGTGGTGCTCAGGTCTGGGTAGCCACGTGCCTCTTTGCCAAAGCCAAAGTCAGTGAGCTTTGCCCGGCGGCCATCAGAGGTGAGCAACACGTTCTCACATTTGAGGTCCCGATGCACTAGGTTCCGGTCATGCAGGTAGCGCACGGCACCCACGATCTGTCCAAAGATGTCCCGGGCCTCAGGGACACAAGGTAGTTTCCCCAGCCGCTGAACCAGCTGGAGCAGATCGGTAGATGCTGCTTCCATCACAATGTAGAGTTTCCCATTGCAGACCTCGATGAACTCAAAGACCCGCACGATATTGGGGTGCCGGATCACCCGCAGGATGGAGAGCTCCCGTGGCAGAAATTTATGTACAAAGTCAGGAGGTGCCCGGCGCCGATCCACCACTTTGATGGCGAGCGGGCCCTTGTACTTGGCTGAGGTGGCCACCCTCACCTTGGAGTAACTACCCTCACCCAAGGTCTGGCCTAGTTTGTAGCCCAGCTCGTTAAGCAGTTTGTCTCCTCCGGAGGTTCTTGACATGTTGCAGTGTGGCTTGATGGGTCCTGAGGGGCTTGATTGGGGCTGGTGTTTTGCTCCAGGGATTGAAAGCTTTAACCCATTGTGCGTGGCAACTGTTGACCTTCACCCCCCATGTTCCTACTGGATGCTTGGTCCAGGGGCATCACTGCTCACCCAGTATTGTGATGTGCTAGGAGTGTCACGTGCTACTCCCTTTGTGCGTTGCCAAGGGTGTCAGGTTAGCTCCTTTCCCTCCCCTCTTTGAGATCCCAGGCATACCACATACAAAAGCAAGGGGAAAGTGCCTCATATCAATTTTCATGTTGTTATTGTTTCTTCCACTTGAGTTTTTGGATAGGCTTCTTGAAATAATGAGAGCTTACTCATGAGCATTCTGGAAGGAGCAATTCATTTCTGGGTTTTGCCGAACCAGTACATATTCTGCACAGAAAACTAGATATATTGCATCAGGATTTACACAAAGTCGTGCAAAAAGAATGGTTTTGTACCCTGCCAAACTGCAAGTTGTTTTGGGTGGTTGTGAATATTTGTTTTGTAATTCTGAGGATGAAGGAGGAGCATATTTACCAGCTAAGGTTCCTTCTAAAGGTTTAGAAGAGGACTTCTACCTTCCTAAATTCTTGAACTTGGAATCATAGTCCTTTTAATTCTTAAATTTGGGTCTGTGTAAGAGAATTCTGACCAAAGGTCTCTTAGAGGTGTATTATAATTTAGATTTTTAATTTTTTTGAGGCAATGATTATTGTTCTGAGGTCACATTTGTAAATTTACCATGTATTTTAGAATAAGTCCTGCTGATAGTGTACATTTATATGAAATATTTTAAATTCTCTCCCCTGTTTTTCTTCTCTTGAGCACTCATTTACAATGTAAATACCCTTTGTGGTTCTTGGTGTAAATGTAGCTTGTTTGGATTCTGTAGATGTATTTTTATAATTTTTTTATTTTAAAAAATTGGAAATAAAAGAAAGGAGCATCTGACACTTTTAACAGTCCAAAAAGGCAATAAGAGAGCCCTTGGTAGCCAAAAGTAGAGGGGATTTGAACAATCACAAAGCCCATGTCTACACACGCATGCTGTCACTGATAGCCCGAAGTGAGGGCAATGAAAGGGTCATATGATGTCTCTAACTATCCAAACAGACCACTTGTTACTTACTCAGTGGGCCAGGGAGGAGGGGAATAAAATGCAGCCCCACCAAGGGAAGTGAAGAATACTATATTTAACTGAAATGGCAGGGGAGGTCTGGGGAGGCAGGAAGCAATTACCTGACTTGGGATTAGTGAGAAATGTGGCATTAGCTGCCCTATTTTTAAGAAAAGTGAAGTGGGATATTTAATTCTCTCTTTTGGGTCTTGTAGGAAGGCGCTATGGTCTTCCTCAGAGCCTGGGCTCGAGGAAGGGCCACGCCAGCCATGAGAAGCAGATCAGGACAGTGCAGGCCAAAGATCCCGGGAGCAGAGGGGCAGAGCCAGGACAGAAAGGAGAAGTAGAAAATGTTGGGCTAGCAGCTCAGTCGGGGGAAGCTGCTGCCAGAGAAGAACGTGCCTTCCCGGAGGCTGTGGTCTGGGCCTTACTCAGGCCCTGCGGCTGTACAGCACAAGCCCTCCGCTGACCGGAGCCTCAATGGCTCTTCCCAGTTGCTAGGGCCCGGCAGTGATGTGCACTGGAGGACCCACCGGGACCCTGTGACCTGGAGGAGCTGCCATCCACTGACGCCCCGAGGAGTTCTCAGAACTGCTGCCAGCAAGGGATTTGTGGGACTCCCTCTAGCCGTCTACCCTGGAGAATCGGAGAAAGACCCCTGGCTCCAGGTACCAGGGTTCAGGCTGGGAGGAAATAGCCCAGGGGCAGCTGATTGCAGTTTGGCTGAGCTTGTGGTCGCACCCATGTCAGCGTGTTGCTTCTGGAGCCCCGCTGACCCAGTGGCAGAGCTCCTTGCAACTGGTAGGACCCTGAGTCGGGACGCAGTGGAGTCAGGTGGGCCTATGTCCCACTCCCCCTTTCCCTAGCCACCCCGGGAGTGCTTGTCTCCTCTGAACCTGCTGCCACAGAGGACTCTTCGCCAGCCCCACCCCACCTGAGGGCTGGGCACTACAGAAGCGGGCTGAGGAGCTATAGACTATTTCCCAGCTCCGCCCCACCCATGGGGTTGGGGGCTAATGACTCATATAACCATCTGACTTTCTCTTTGGAGCAAGGCGCTGCTGCCTTCCTCGGAGCCTGGGCCCAAGGAAGTGCTGTGACATTCCCACTGGGCTGAGCCACCAGCCTAAAGGTCTCAACTGAAAGACATCAGCAAAAATGCTCCTCGAGTACCTTGCTGGATTTCAGATCCAGTCACTGACTCAGAGGAAAGGCTGCTGCCTACTTTCCGTTCTCAAGAACTGTTGGCTTCTTCCAAGATGTTCCAAGGCTCTAATCCACATTAGGGAACAGCTGCCTGGACATTTTATTTCTGTTTTTAGTGTATAAAAAACCCTCCATGGTTCTAACAATACTTTTGCCAATTGGTGCTGAAAGAAAAAAAAAATCAGTCCAGGACTGAGAACCCTCTCCCCTTATTCAGTCTTTTCAGTACAGCTTTATTTATAGTGGTGCATTTGATGGCCTCCTACTGTCTTATAAACACAATGTTTATTTTTATCTGCTGTAATACTTGCTGGCTTTACCAATCCCTCCCTTCCAAGAGACATGTTTTTTTTCTCTAATTCTCTTTGCAAATACAGGAATTCATTGTGCCTGGAAAGCACAGCCTTTTATTAGGCAGATGCAGAGAAGCACCTCCCCACTAACAGCTGGAAAAGCCATCTGGCTTTAGCAAGGCACCACACCACCTGAAATGCCATGAAACACAGGAGTAATATAAATGCTGCTATTACAGGGTGGAACATTTGCTTCCTTTAGTGTGTGGACAACTCCGCTGGCTGGTGGGATGGGAAGTGGGTCCATTACCCCATTCCATCCTCATCTTCTTGGATGAGTGAAGAGTCAGTGGAGCTAGTAGGGTATCACATCTGTATGGAGGCAGTAGGGAGGAGGTTTCTTGTCTCCTCCAGCCATGTAGAGCCAAATGCAAACTGGCCCACAAACTCTATGCAGACAGTCTAATGAACCAACCTAGAATTCCTGCTTCTGAAGTGGTTAAGTCATAAACTTTTCTGCAGAGGAATGTGTCCAGTTTCCTAGTTTCACTGAATGATATTGGTAGGGGGGGGGGTGGGGAAGGAGAAAATAAAGAAAAAACAATTGGCTAAACTACTGAGAATGAACAATTAAAAAAGAAAAGAAATGAAGGAACAAAGACTCCATTGACAAAAATTCAAGTTAGGAAAAACTGCAGCTTGAACCGTATGCCACGAATGCTTTTATTTAAGCACAGAAAAAACAGCACAGCACACAGTAGGCCAGCGAGCTGCGGAAAGCCATTTATTTCTGTGGGCTAGAGATTAATTCCTGGCACTTACATTTAGACTGTGAATCATAACCACAGTGACTTCAGATGAGGTTCAAGCTGCACTTTCAGTAAGCAGTGAGTTCTCCTCCGTGACTAACTACCGCTGATCTGAGGTAGTAGATTTGAGGAATTTTTAAGAGGGAAGATGACACCCTCTGTTCCCACTGGTTATACAGGTTCCCTTCGCATTATCTCATTGCCACTGAGAAATGCAGTCATCAGACAGGAAGGTACCATTAAATGTGTGTGTAAGCATAGTGGTTTTGCTCATGCACAGTACTGTGGGCTAATGCAGGACCTGAACTGCAGGCTGTAGGGCAGGGTGATCACAGAGGGTTCATGGCAGAATCCTCCTTTAAGATAAACCCCTTTGAAGCCCTTTTGTGGCGTACACAGAAGAGATGTGGCCCGAAGTGCTATGAGAGGAAAAAAAATGTAGTAGGTACTATGAACAATGCCCAAATGGTAATGGTTACTGTGGCTTGTACCTTGTCATACTGGTAACCCTACATCTGCTGAAATCAGCTCCTAGTTTTCATGTTTTCAACAAACTCAGTTGACATTGCTCTACGCGGTTACAGATGAGCAACTGAGCTGTTCTCTCAGCCATTCTCTACTCAAGACAATACCTAACAGCTAGAAACCATATAACCATTACCTCGTAAGGCAATGCCTCATGGTGGCTAGGAGAAATGAGCCCAGCTGAAATATAGGGTGGGACAGGGCCTGTTCCCCAGAGGGTGAATTGTGGGGTATCCAATGTGGTGATAACATATGTTTCTCATCTTTCTGTAAACTCAGGGTTAAACTGATGTTAGCTGTTGCTGTTCACGGTGCAGATGTTCTTGTGCAACTCTGTTCTTAGCCTGGTTCCTAACCCACAGTTTGCAGTATGACAAGTGACTTTCAGAAAAAGCGCTGAACTGAGACAGCAAGAGGAAGGAATGCGATATTTCTTCTTTGGAGGACAACATTTAACAGAGATGGAAAAGAAGCTCATATCTCCTCTTTCTGTACTGTGCTTGGACTGCACAGAAATAGGCATCTTTTTTGTTTCCTTAGATTTTTTGGCTTTAAGTTTCTTAGCATAAAAACGTATCAAAAATCTGTTTTGCTTCCATCCCTCCACCTCAAATTGTGCAATCAGTGGTACAAATATTTAGCCAAAGTCAATATTTTTAATGGTGTTTACAGATATGGCAATATCCTGGCCCAACCTTATTGAATTAAGTTAAACCTTATTGAATTAAGTTTAACATCCTTGGAGTTCATTGCATTAAAAATGCAAATGTTTATGTAATATTGTGGGATTGTTTGGAACTTCTTTAGGAGAAAGACATGATTAATACAATCTCTAGGAGGCAGCATAAACTTCAAAGAACATCTTGGGACAATTTCCTATTAAGTACTTGGGAGGAGGGACATGCAAATTCTTACTTCCAAAACCAGCATTTGAAGCTACACATTGGGGAAAGAAACTGATTGTCTACTGATTACCTGCTCCTGGAAACTCCAGTTCAAGACCTTTGAACTGTATAAAGGATGGACTAAACTTTTAATGAAGGTTCTGGACAAAAGGGGTCTTGTTCTGGACAAAAGGTATTATGAACCTGAATCCATAGGAACATTGGGAGTTTTGAAGGACTGCTCGCCTGCTAGAGGCCATGTTGGTGTTGGGGAATCTCTGATAAGCTTATTAGCCTGGATGCTGATCTTATCATCATGCATGCAGGTTATTTTTATTTTAAAATATTTTCTTTGCAATGCTTTTTCCTTAAGAATAAAATATGCTTGCCTAGAAAGAACTGCATGGTAATGTATAACTGGAGCAATTACAATGTATACTGTTGCAGAGTAGAGAAGTGAAGTGGGCCTGCTTAGACAGTCTCTCTTTTGCTGGGAATAACATAGTGAAGACAGAGATGTTATTTAGCTTAGCAAAGAGAAGATAAAGGGATGACTTGATTACAGTATATAAATAACTACATGGGGAACAAATATTTACTAATGGCCTCTTCAGTATAGCAAAGAAAGGTATAACATGATCCAATGGCTGGAAGTTGAAGTTAAACAAATTCAGATTGGAAATAAGGTGTAATATTTTAAAGATGAGTAATTAATCACTAGAACAAATTGCCAAGGTTTGTGGTGGATTCCCCATCACTGACCATTTTTAAGTCAAGGCTGGATTTTTTTCCAAAAGCTATGCTCTACAAATTACTTTGGAAGTTCTATGGCCTGTTACACAGGAGGTCAAACTAGATGATCACAGTGGTCCCTTCTGACCTTAGAACCTAAGCAAAACTGTTCAGCCTGGTCAGAAGAGAGAAAGATGTGGGTCTTCACCCAAGAGACATGACTGCTGGGGAGTCCTTGCTGGACCACTGAGGAGAAATACAGGTGCAGCTGACCTGAAGTGTAATAGGTGTAATGATCACTAAGTATGTAAAAGGAACTTGATCCCCTGAGTCTCCTCACATGATATACCTATGGGTAATAACATGGCCTTAATTGTGGAGCTGTCTAACCTGTTTGTTTGAATGCAGCTCTGTGCTAGAGTGGATAGACAATGCTGTATAATTAGTTTTTATGTTGTATCTAATAGTCAAGTAAACAACAATTGCTCTACAGAGATACAAATGATTGTGAGGCCGCTGTCTTTTCCTGGTAGTAATATTTTTACATTCAATAATTTCATGAGTTGCAAAATCTGGAGATGTGGGTCACATGTTATGTTGAGGTTCCTTTAATAAAGTTTTAATAAATTCCTAATAGGTGTTTTTAATAAATGGTGAATTGATTCTGGTAAGCAACCTATTGGCCTGCTGAACTCTATAACAATCTATAACTGTCTTATCTTGACGTGCCTCTATAACACTACTTATGTTTGTAACATGGTTATACCTTACTAATCATTTACTAATCCTTTATAAACCATTGACAAAGGAAATCTCACTTATAAAATGTGATCACGATAGATAATTAAATCCTGAAGTTGTATGGGTTGCCTGGGGATATCAATGAGGATAAGCCAAGCCAAACTTTTGTGAAGAATAAACAATATTTTACTAACTAAATAATAATGAGCTTGTACTATTGTTGTTCTGAGGCATATGGTAAAAGTTTCTAACACATCTACTTTTCAAACACTCCTCAAGTTTTATTTTAAAAAGTTCCTGTAGGTTTTTAAATGCCCAACTCATTTCTGCATATGGGATTTCGACTCTGAAGTCATTGATGCTTTTGAAAATGTAACCTAATGTATAGCAGGGAGAGAAAGAGGGTTAGGAGAGGGATCTGGAACTCAGAGGACCTGGGTTCAATCCCTGAACTCGTCGCTAACTTTTTATGTAGCTACAGGCAAGTCACTTAATCTGTCTGTGTCTTGTTGCCCCTTTCTCCAAATGGTGAATCTTCTTCCCCACTGTGTAAATATGGTAAAGGTACTTGACCCTGTATGTGGACATATGATGTAGGGTGTGTTCAGGGTGAATGCGCTGTCATTTTTCTGTGGAGAGGAGGTGGCTGCTCACCTCAGAGGGAGGGGAAGTGGCAGTTGGAGGAGGAGAGGGGATGGTTGACAGATAAAGGCAGAGTGTGTGAAGCCTGAAAGAGAGAGAGAGATGGGGGGAATGAGAACGGGCTGTCAGAGGGAAACCGGGACTGAGAGAAAGCAAGAGTAAGTGGAGAGGCTGAGACTGGGCAGGGATGACAGAAGTGCCGAAAAGGGGGGGTCCTTTTCGTTTAAAGGTGGCTGATCCAGTCAATCCATGTTGGATGGCGTGTCCTGAGCATCCATTCCTCTTTGTTCCTGATCATCAGTTCCGGTCATCTCCTATCATTGATTCATATGGTCCCAGAGATCTGGAACAGGAGATCCAAAGGTCCTTCAGATCCACTGGGTCTGGTCTAATGTGTAGTTGACTCCATCTCTTCAGGAAGTCAGGACAGGCATTTGAGACTCAAAGACTGACTTGGACAGTCACCCAATGAGATATTTGGGGAAAGGAGAACCTCGAACTAGAGAAAAATAATAACCTATAAGATAATAGCCTGTGGATACAAAGTTAGTTATAGGTATATTTCTTTATTTAAAGGGTTATATTTACTTAAGTACACTTAGTAGTAAGTTATGATGTGTATTTGTGTGTGTGTGAGAGAGAGTATTTGAACCATTATAAATGTATTTATAATATGTATTCATTTAATGTTATTGTAGGGTGATGGAATCTAATTCTGTTTGTTCTAGTTTAAATAAAATCCCCTTTATGGGTGGTTGTTTTTTCCCCCGACAACCAGTTGTGTTATCTTGGCTACCATTATATAACCTTTTACCATGGTGTAAACTGTGCCCTCCACCCCAGCTCTTGCCAACTGGGTAAATTATACAACCACTGTGATGAACCATTATTAAAACTTGTTCAGTGGTTTTGGGACACAGTGACTCTCAGATGTATTTCAAAATATAACACAACCACCCTCCTCTGATTGCTCTGTTTACACTTGCGTGGCAGTCACCACATAAGTTGCAAGGTATTTTGTAAACATAAAGACCAAAACGGTTTCCCCTTGATGAGAGCAGCAGCAAACCAGTATTTGTAGCACGTTACTTGGTCATGTGCCTGGAGAATATTTTGACATTCTGTATGAGAAATGTACAGATGTCTATTCCTTCCATTAGGGAATGAGAGGGGTCTTCCCTTGTGAGAAGATCACTCCTGTCGTGGAGTTAGTAGCTGGGACTTCAAAAGCAGACTAATGTCAACATTCAGACTAGTCAAACAAGTCTCTGCTGTGTGTTTTGCTGTAGCTGCCCTTTCCCTGAGCTCTCAGGCTGCTAGGGCTATGTCAGTTTAATTATTGGACTCTGAAGTACCAGCTGTGATTCAGTACAGCAAACAACTGAGCTAACAAACCAGTTATGAGAACTTGTTTACTTAGAATCACTTGTCCGTTTCTTTGCATTCTTATTTACCTCTGAAGTCCCTGTTATGATGGTCTGTGGTTTGTTTAAAGGGAAACCTCTGTTTTCCATTTAGTTCTAAAAAGTTCTAATTTTTTAATTTATGACCAACGTTTTTAAGGGCCGTGGGCCAAACCTGGCTGTCCTTACTCAGGTGAAGACAAAGGACAGTGTGGCTGAGCAGGGAGTGCAACATTGGGCCCTGTATTGGGAATTAATCATTTTAGTAGAGTGTTTCCTGGATGTTTCACACATGGCATCAGATGCTAAAGTGATGATAATGTGTAAAAACTTATTTTAGAATAGCCACATCATTAGCAAGAGCTGTATATAAAGCAGTCCCTCTATAGTAGTGATAAGAAAACATCAAAAGGTTTGCGGCTTCTGATCAATTAGATATGGACAGTAGAGCTTGCATACTTAACTGAAGTTTATTTTAAATATCTAAGCCTTTTAGGGCTAAGTCTATAATGAGCTAGCATGGTAAGTTAGCCTGGGTGCATTCAATATATGAAAAATGTATACACCACTTGTTGCCTGTCTTATGTCCCAGTCCTGTGATCAGACCCAGGTAGATGCAATCAGTGGGGCTCTGCGTGGGCTCAAGGTTCGGCTGGCATGGATCTCATTGCAGATTCAGAGCCTTTGGGTGTGGGGATTTCCTGTGTGAGTGCGCACACCACTGGCATACCAAAACTAATGCTAACGATTTCTATTAATGTAAGAGCTCTAGCCCCCAGCTCTGACTGTAGGGCTCTAGCTTGGGGTCTGATCCTACAAATAACTGAGTGAATGGACCCTTCTACCTGCACGGTGACTTCCATGGGGCGTCACGTGAATTGAGGTTCCGCTCAGGTGTTGTAACTGGCAGGGTCAGGACTATAGGTATTTCTAAGGCACCAGTCCTCTCAGTATCTAATGTTCGTGGTACCTCAGGGATCAGCACCCTATAGATATGGAGCTAGATGTATACATAAGAAGTAAGGCAACTTAAAATGAATATTCCGACTTAAACACCTTCTGTAAGACAGTGCAAATGGGCGCCATAAATTATTCCTCTTCAACTATCTGAATAATTGGGATCCTGTTGCTGGCCATATATGAGACGATTAGCTGTTTACAGAGAGCTTTTCCACCTTTTTTTTGGTGTTTAGTATTTCTGAATTTATTTATTTATTTTGTCCTTTGGCGAAAGAGCGCACTGGGCTGAAAAGAAAACATAGCTTGTTGTCTTCATTGTTGACGGTTCATATGACACATTGTGACTAGGTTAGTGCTGGCACTAAGGTTTGTATTTGCCAAAAGCCTGTGGAAGCTCTGCACCAGAATAACATACGATACCTTTTGAGTTGAATAACGCACTCGGGGTATGACCAGATGGGATGAATACAAGTGAGGTTAGGATTGTTAGGGCAGACATGTTTTGGGAGGAGATAACAAGGAAGCAACGCTGCCCTAGTAGCAGGTGTTATTTCTTTCGAAAATGTTATTCCCCCTTTATTTAAACGGCAAAATGCTATTCAGCAAAATTAACACATGGGAACTAATCTCAGAACCGTTCAAATATCAGAGCTGTGCCCCATGCTGATTTGATGCAGTTTGGAAAGCACATCAGCCCCTTTAAAAGGGATGTACCAGGTAGCAGAGGAATGACAAATCCGAACCGCTCAAAGACTTCATTGCCAAGGCCCCTTTTCTACAGTAGAACTGCTACTCCAAATCTACTATAACTGCAAGTGTGAGTATTCCTGTTAGTTTATTTTAGTCCAGTAATGCTGGGATTTTCAGAGCTATACTTGCAGAAGCAGAAACAAATGTAACTGAGTGCTGAGCATTAGCTCTGAATGTTTTATGAAAATGTGTGTGTGAAAGCAGCAGCGATGGCAGCCTGAGGCAGCGTCTCATGTTGTTAGAGGTTCTCTGTTCCCTTTGAGCAGCAGCAGCAGTGGTGATCATAGAGATGGCAAGGTTGTGTTTCGTTTGAAAGTCAAACAGGTAAGATAGATATGGTAATTTGTGTCATTCCACATTCTTTTCTCCCTAGGACTGGGTGGTGATCAAAATACTCTGAGCATGGTTATTTTTCCCTGTACAGATAAAAAGATGTTGTAATTTTGCTTTTTTACTGTTCAGAGGTAGATGTGATCCTCACCATAGTTCTGCCCTTTTGGCTGTCTGTCTGTGTCTCAGCCTCCCTCTGAAAGGGAGTAAGACAGTCCAACTGAATATTGTGGGTGGTGTGACCCTCAGCTCTCCAATGCCAGCTGGCACACTGTTGCCATGATATATACCCCAAAGGTGGAATGGAAATCCATATCACTGGAAAACTATAACTTCACTGGTCATGAATATTCTTGTGTGATATATGTACAGTAAA
>ML675620.1:25996322-26043588 GCA_007922155.1 Mesoclemmys tuberculata | reverse complement strand
GGCACTCAAAAAGGAGGTTACCTAAAATTAGTAAAGACTTGAAAATTTTGGATTAAGTGTTGCTTTAGATCAATGGCTGAGGACAAGAACCCAGGTCTCTTGGTTGCTGGTCACATGGTCTATTGATCTGAATCTTAGACTAGATTTAGAGATTGACATGAATCTCTAAGACTGAGACCACTGTAGTCCCAGATTCTACCCTTCTCCTCCAACTCATGTACCTCTTAGAGGTCTTCTGAGGTGGCGGGACAAGGGCTTTTACCAACCCATCTCCTGAACACTTTTAGAAGTGACCAGCTGGCCTGCTCCCCATGTCTCTCATCTATGATACATGGGAAATGGCAGCAAGTAGGCCTGCTGTTATTTCCCTCACTTGTCAGCACAGCCAGTATAAAGGACCTTGGGGGAACTGGGTTCTTGATGTCCACCCATCCTTCATTTATAGTTGTCAGATCAATAATTGTTCCTCTGCTCTTTCTACGGCTCTCACAACATCTCCTATCTCAGTCTGGGGGATTTCCACCCCAGAGTGAGATAAGGGCTATTATTAGAGCCAGCTGCAGGACTGAAGCAGCATTTTCTGGTTTCACAATAGGAGAATGGCAGAGTAAGCTGCAAACCCATTCTTCCAAGGATACTGCCTGTGGATTGGGGGAGTACTAGCGCACATAACTATACCTCGTGCAAAATATGCCTGGTGAGGTGGACTCAAATAAGTATTTTAATAGCATTATATAAAAGCTAGTGTACTGTTTCCTTGCATGTTGCATTAATTTTGGTCATCTTGTTGAAAAAAATATGTAGCAAAATTCAAAAGGCAGGCAGCAAAAATGAATCAAGACATTTAGAGATTTGTTTTGGGGAATCCAGATTTAACTGCAAGGATCAAATGTAGAATTTTCACTCCTGAAGTGGAAATATTGGAAAAATGTTGTCTGGGAGGGTAAAGGAGGGTGTTGTCATGTGGTATGTAATTTGGGGGTTGGTTGGTGCAGGGAAGAAGACAGGAAGGAATAGTTTGTTGTTTATTGGTATTTCAGTAGCACCTAGAAGCCCCAGTCAAGATCAGAGTCCCATTGTCTTAGGTACTGTACAAACACATCATAAGAGACACTCTCTACCCCAAAGGGCTTATAGTCAAAATAGACATGATAGACACAGCAGTGGGAGGAGAATAAATGACAAAGTCACTCGGCCAAAGTCAGCAACAAAGCTGGGACTAGACCCCAGGTCTTCTGACTCCTAGTCCAGTGCTCTAGCCCTGGGAGAATGCTGCTTCTCCCAAATAATGCTTACAAGTGGGGTGGAGACAGCTTTAACATGTTGTTCCCTTTCATGGAGTATGTAAGTAATGTTGCTTCTGATAAAATGCAAAAAATATCAGGAGAGGCTAAAAACCTCAGTTTTTCACTGCTATCTTGTACCAGATTAAATGGTATAAAATGATGGGAATTCATGCTTTAAAGTAGATTCTTTGCACTGTTTGAATAAGCTTGTGATAGATGCATTTGCTCTGATTCTCTTTTACAGCTGTAATCAGAGGAAAAAATGAAAATTTATGAGAGAAATGCTGACCCAGCTGATTGCATGGGACATGACTCCTTAGCTGTTAGTCCATTATGTGACTAGTCCTTAGTAAGTGCTCACTGTAATATTCATGAAGTGCGACTCGTTAACCTAACATGAGTATTTCCTATGGCGCCATAATGGGCTAGCATGTAATTAGAGACATTTTACATGCAATTATGGATTACTGCCCTTTCCCATCCAGGACTGCTTTGCACAACATCAACCTTTGACTGAAATGTTGCTGAAATGCCCAGTATGATCCACTGAGTTAATGTAGCTGATGTTAGTATGACAAACCCAACCCAACGAATTGTGTATCAGGATAAAAGGTTATTACAGACTTAAGGGTTATGTCTCAATTTGTTTATTTTCAAAAATCTTCTGCAGCAAGTTCAACCTCGCTTAGAGGGGTACATCCCACTAACTTCCAGACACAGCCTGTCCAGGGGTAGAGTTAACACTTGTAGCTCAACAGCAGATTGACTTTAATGGCTGTCCTCACCTCAGTGTATTGACTCAAGTGGAGTTGTATGGATAAAACTGAGGGCAGAATTTGGGCCTTTATATTCTTTGGATTATAGGCAGGGTTGAGAGGGCTGCCTATTATTAAAGATGCCTAATACTTCCATTGTAATTCATGTATACAGTAGGTCATAAAAGATGCTGGATGGAATCTCTGGAGATTGAAGGGATCCTTTTAGGCACAGTTCAGGTACAATATGGGCACCGGGTTCTCCCACGCCATACCACCACTATGCTTTAGTTCTGCTGAGTCAACTTCTGGAGATGAGTAAAATTTACTTTTCATGTCCATTTAGCTTTGACCCTTCTGCAGTGGCTCGCAGCAAGAGTTGATCTCTTTCCTCTTCCCTTTGTAAGTTCAGCCTTTTGCTGTCGTAAAAGTCAGAAGTTGTTGACTTGTTTGTTGTTTGTTACATTTTGTGTTATTGCAGTGACTATTATTCTTCCAAAGCTTCTTAAGGGCTAGATAGAAATAATCATAAGAAGCAACATGAACAGGAAAAGAGGTATGATTTCAAATGATGAAAAGATTCTACGTATAGCCATCATTGGATTTTCACAGAATTGGGTCTAGAAGAGAGAAGAGCATTTCTGAAACATCAATAAAAGAATGAATCATGGTAAGAAAGTTTAATAAATACTCAAACTTAAGTTAATACAGAATTATCTCATTTATTAATTATTCCCAAATCATTCTGGTCTTCATTATCTTTTGCATTAATTTGTTAAGTCAGTCCTTACATAACTCTGCTCCCAGGAATATGAGTAGTAATAAGTAGTAGGTTTTTAAAATTAGGATTTGACTTAATGCTTTATGCAAACCAAGGTCTTTGCAGTGCAGATCAGTTGTTCTGTATTTTTTATTCATTCACACACTGTCCTCTGGTGTTCAAATGTCTGCATTGCATTTAAGTTAAAGAAGCACATTACGGGTGAAATTCTGGTCCCACTGAAGTCAGTGGCAAAATGCCTATAAGGCCAGGATTTCACCCTATGAGATCAGAGACACAATTAATAAAATACATGAATGAAGAAAGTGATCTATATGGTGAAACATATTTTTAAGAAATGTACATAGTACATACAAAAACAAATTTCTTTTCACAAGATGCAGAAAATAATAGTGTGTGTATATATAGTGACTAGATACTAAGAATTCACTGATTTTTAGTTTTGAAATACATTGGGTAATACAGATTCTTATTGCAGATTTTACTGGCATCTTGTTAGGCCAACTACTTCCCTCTTGCTCTGTGCTGTTCATGTCTCATATAAATACATACTTGATTAGATTTTGAAAACATGTAACTAACAGGAAACCATTTACTGTTTATCATGGAGAGTATTCTAGAAAAATAGACGTAAAACACAGTGCCAATCTTGCAAACACTTACACCCAGGCTTATCTTTATTCCATTGATTTCAATAGAATACTCATGGTAGTAAAGTTAAGCACATGCATTTGTGTTTGCAGAATTGAGGTCCTTGTATGAAATTTGTAAAAGTTGTGACAAAGTTTCTCCTTTCAGACCTTGACAGCACAAGTATGTGATGAAGGATTTACAGTAAGATGTATCTCTCTGTAAGTCGTTGGAGGTTACTCGCTTTAGATCTGTTTTTAATTGCCACATGGTGTTTCATTATTTACTAGAGGCAGAGATGGCAGTGCTGCCTATAATTAAGATTGCCTGACACTTCCCATTGTAAAGACCTGTTTTCAGTTGTTTATAACTTTGCCAAACTTTAACAGTTCAGGCTGAAATTTTTCATGCCAGGTGTCCATCTCAGGCTGATTTGTTTTGGGAAATTTCAGTTAAAATGGCCAAGCTGTTTGTGAGAATGAGATTAAGGAAACATATGTTGTTTGGCTGTTTTCAAAAAATTCTTAGAGCTGTTTCATTAAGAAGCTCTAGTGCCTCTGCGCTTTAGAGCAGGTACATGACATTTAGCAGCGGGTCACCTAGGTGTCAGGGGTGTGCCTTTTGCTGGCCCTCTGAAAATTCACCCAAATTTGGCCAAGTTATGAGCCTTTGCAAAATCTCAGATTGCACATGCTCAGCACACCTGTTGGCTCCTAAATTCTTCAAAGATTCCATTGGCACTAAGTGTTCTCCAGTCCAGGACTGCAGGGAATTTCCCTGCAATTACCCACTTCTGGCTACTGTGTGCTAGTGTGGTGCCAGGCACAAGAACTAAGAACAGGGAGATGGTTTCCCCTATATTGCCACTACTCATAGTTAGTAGTCGGGCAGTGTGGAGAAGAAAGTGAAATCAGACTGCAGAGGGAGAAGGTAGATGAAAACTCCATGGGGTGGGAGGAGCAGATGTGGTGGGACCAGGAGGCAGTGTTCCGGAGATGGATTGGGCAGGAGGGAGGAGTACATGGATGTGAGCCAAGAGCTGGAGTGGGGAATTGGAGAGGAGCAAATGTGGGAGGCAGAATTGGTTCAAAGCTCAGGAGGAGGGATTGGGGAGTCAAGGTGAAGGGCAGAGGATTGAGTAGAAGCTCAGGGGTGAGAAGCTAAGGTGGGAAGACATGTTGGATAGGAGCAGAAGGGGATGCAGGTAGGAATGGATGGAGTGGAGTGGCGTGGGAGCTGGATGGACAAGGAGATGGACACAGAGGAGTAGAAGGCAGGAACTGGGGGGTAGTGGTGTGGCACAGAGGTGTGGAAGGAATTGCAGGAAGAGAGAGGCTAAAGCAGTTGAATGGCTCTATGGAGAACTGGATTCCATCCCTGCCTCTGCACAGAGTTTCTGTGCAAAGTCATTTAAACCAAACCTTTCACAAGGGACCACTCATGGTGTTGCTTTTTAGCTTCTGGTGCCCATCCTGAGACACCTGGGGTTTGGTTTGCAGAAGAGCTGAGCACTCATGAATGCAACCAAAGTCAATGGGAGCCTTGTTTGGAACACATAAATTGCTCAGTACGCTGAAAAATCAGGCGCTTGGTTGATGCCTCTCGGAGGTACCAAAGGCTGTGACATACTATGTTATCTTCTG
Source organism: Mesoclemmys tuberculata (assembly GCA_007922155.1). Taxonomy (NCBI): domain Eukaryota; kingdom Metazoa; phylum Chordata; order Testudines; family Chelidae; genus Mesoclemmys; species Mesoclemmys tuberculata. The sequence continues at coordinate 26,038,493 of ML675620.1, read as the reverse complement.
TCCTTAGTGAGAGGAAGCCTTGTCTGTGCTTGCCAGAGGTCAGCTCCATTGGCCACAGGTGACACAGATGCTCTCCTTTAGGCTTCCCAAACCCTGCCTCTCTCTACAGGCTAGCGATAGGCAAACCCCACCCCTCAAGCCCTCTGAGAGTCTCCCTGGAGTGGTCAGCTCTTGATCTACTGGACACTCACAGTATTCACAGATTCACTGCTTCCAAATAAAATGTACTCCTGGGCTTAGCAGCGACACCTCAGGTCACTGCTCCACTTAACACACAGCTCTGCGATACGATTATAGTGAAATAAAGTGTAAGTTAACTTAACAAAGCACAGAGATTCAAGGAATAGCAAGCAGACGTATTGGAAACATGATTTTATTTTATATACAGTCATTTAATATGCATTCTAGAAGCTTGACTTAATTAACTAGACACACTTATGTCTTATAGAGTAATACTCACCCAAAGTCCTTGTAGCAATGGGCTACTGGCTCTCGGTACATGCCACCCTTTGGTGAACTATTACGCATATATCTGATTCTATGCACCCTCTGAGACCTCTGCCAGTTGGCACCAAAAGGTTCTTGGGTCATACTAGGTAACTCAAATTGGGATCCTGAAATTAGTGGACATGTGAAAATTTTTACCTTAATCTCTCTGTGCCTCCATTCCCTAGCTGTAAAATGGAGATAATCTCACCTAATCTCATAGTGTTGTGAGGGACTCAGTTTTAGTGATGATGCCATGAGAAACATACAGAAATAAATAGTTTTGTATTCATAGCAGGGTTTGGATGGTGTGTGGTAAATATGGCCTGAATGAGTAGGTTAAAAAGAAATATTGAATAAATACTCATTCACTGTGGAAAAACATAGTTTTTTTTCCAGATATAATTAGAATACAACTGTATTTTGTGTAATACTTTTCATAGGAAGTGTGTCTCAAAGTGTTTCGCAGAACTAAATAATGCATGACAGAAAACAGTCATGCAAAGACTGAATAAACTGAATAAAGGTGAATAAACTCAAGTACACAATGCAGTTTGGGTTTTATCAAACTATGGAGTACATGAGAACTGAAAGAGAGTCAGGATCCAGCAGACAGACAGCTGGACTTGGGAAAACACTTTTACAGGCACAGGAAGTAGAAAGATGGTGGAAATGGAGCCAGACTTTGTGAGAAGGGGTTAGCAGGAGGAGAAGAATCCAGAAATAAAAATTCTTCTTAACAGAATAAATTACGATAGTTAAAGGAGATGTAGAATCAAAGGGAGGTTGATTCAGAGAAATATGTGAGTGCGTTGAGTGGTACCTTAATCATCCCTAATGAATATCACTAACATATTTTCCACATATTAATTGTTTACCTGACTGTCCAGAACCAAAATATGGGTGTGTGTTTGGGGTTTTTTTTATGTAGCACTATGTACTTAGAGGAGATTCTGTTGTCTGTCACATCATTATAAAAGGCTACATTCAATAATGATTTAATGAAATTTTTGCCCAACTGAAGAATTTGGCTCCTGACTAGGATACGGCAATCCGTGATACACAGCAATTGTAGAATTGATGAAAAAATGTACTGTCACAGAGCAGATGTTTCAAACATCTTAAAATGGTACAATGGGATTTGGCACAGGAGGGAGGTAACTGGGTTTCTTTCCTGAGCTGCCCTAAAATTAGGTGCTAGAACGTTGCCTAAAGATTCAGAGTAATTTACTACTGACTCACACTGATCGATGGATCTAGTTAGCTCCAACCAAGATATAATAGTGTTGGGAAAGAATGAGGGAAAAGGCACTATGCAATAGGACAGATGAAGTCCTACATGGAAGGCCTAGGATCTGCCAAGAATGGTGAGAGAGTTTGGTTGCAGATTTGTTTGGATGATCAATAAAACCAAACTCCAGGAAGGGGGTAATTTTGGACCATATGCAATGTGTGTGTGAATCCAGTTTGGAGGAGGTGGGAACTCCATTATTTTTAGGTGACAAATATGAGGAACTGTCGCATATTGAAGTGTCATTAGAGGAGGTTTTGGAACAAATTGATTAAACACTAATAAGTCACCAGTACCAGATAGTACCCAAGAGTTCTGAAGGAACTCAAATGTGAAATTGTAGAATTACGAAGTGTGGCACGTAACTAGTCATTTAAATCAGTTTCTGTACTAGATGACTGGAGGGTAGCTAATGTGATGCCATTTTTTTAAACAGGCTCCAGAGGCAATCCCAGCAATTACAGGCTGGTAAGCCTAACTTCAGTATCAGGCCAATTGGTGAAGCCATAATAAAGAACAGAATTATCAGACACATAGATGAACACGATGTGTTGAGGGAGAGTCAACATGGTTTTGCAAAGGGAAATCATGCCTCATCAGTCTACTAGAATTCTTTGAGGGGGTCAACAAGCATGTGGACATGGGTGATCCAGTGGAAATAGTGTACTTAGATTTTCAGAAAGCCTTCAACAAGGTCCCTCACCAAAGGCTCTTAAGCAAAGTAGTCTGTCATGGGATAAGAGGGAAGGTCCTTGTCTGGATCGGTAACTGGTTAAAAGATAGGAAACAAAGGATAGGAAAAAATGGTCAATTTTCAAAATGGGGAGAGGTGGTGGAAACAGTGGTGTACTGGGACCAGTACCATTCAACATAGTCGTAAATGATCTGGAAAAAGGAGTAAATAGTAAGGTGGCAAAATTTGCAGATGATACAAAACTGTTCAAGAGAATTAAATCCAAAGCAGATTATGAAGAATTACAAAGGGATCTTACAAAACTGGGTAATGCACATTGGAAAACCAAATCCCGGTGATATATAAAAAATGATGGGGTTCTAAATTAGCTGCTACCACTCAAGAAACAGATCTTGGAGTCACTGTGGATAGTTCTCTGAAAATGTCCACTCAATGTGCAGTGACAGTGGAAAAAGGCTAATGTTGAGAATCATTAGGAAAGGGATAGATAATAAGACAAAAATATCATATTGCCTTTTTATAAATCCCTGGTATGTCCACACTTTGAATACTGCATGCAGATCTGGTTGCCCCATCTCAAAAATGATATATTGACATTGGAAAAGGGCAACTAAAATGATTAGGGGTATGGAAAAGCTTCCATCTGAGGAGAGATGAATACGACTTGGACTTCTCAGCTTGGAAAAGAGACGACTAAGCAGAGATGTGATAGACATCTATAAAATCATGACTGGTTTGGAGAAAGTAAATAAGGAAGTGTTATTTACTCCTTATCATAACACAAGAAGTAGGGGGCACCAAATGAAATTAATAGGCAGCAGGTTTAAAATGAACAAAAAGAAGTATTTCCTAACACAACGCACAGTCAACCTGTGAAAATCTTTGCCGGAGGATGTTGTGACGACCAACACTGTAACAGGTTTGAAAATGGAACTCAACAAGGGATGCAAAACCATGCTCTGAAGTGTCCTGTGCTAGAAGCTAGGAATGGACAACAGGGGCTGGATCACTTGATGATCATTGGTTCTGTTCATTCACTCTGAAGCACCTGGCATTGGCCACTGTCGGAAGACAGGCTACTGGGTTTGATGGACAATTGTTCTGATCCAGTATGGCTGTTCCTATGTTCCTAAATAGAGAAACTGGATTAGGAGCCTCTGAATATAGAACAAGTTCACACAATTATCTGAAGTTTGGGGTGTCCACATCCTTCTGGCTAATCAAGGTTATATTTGTACCTGCTATGTCGCTTCATAGAGAATATAGATGTTGAAATAAGTCGACTCATTGCTGTGGAGCACATCTGTTTTCCCAGGAGAGTCCAAAAATCAAATTCATTGTAAATATACTGCTTGATTTATCAACAGTCACTGCTCAAGCTGTTCACGTCAGGGGGCAGAGTTCTGCAGGCAGGCCTGCACGGGGATGAAAAAAATGGTTTGTATTTATTCAGTCTGTTGGTACCCACAAGTTAAAAATATCCCTTGTGGCCTCTTGGGGGCAGGTGTTCATTACAAATAAACTTTTGGATACAGCTGCTACAAATCTCATTGCTGCTTTTATTTATTTTAGGAGTTAATATTGCCTTTGTTAGTGAGGGGCTATTTCCTTCAATAACAACTTTACTTAAAGGAAGAGCTTAAAATTGTGGCCTTGGGAAATGTTTATTAAAAAATAAAGCCGTTGCTCTGCTCAATTTGGGAACGGTAAGTTCTGCGATGAAACAGCAATGAAGCGGGGGAGGGGAGAGAAAAGCTCCTGAATGAAGATGGCAGTCTGGCCCCATAAATGAAATCCGTCTTCTTGAAACACTTTCAGATGACTCAGCCTCAGCAAGTAACAAATTGTTTTAACAATAGACTTAATTAGCTGGTGTTTGTATGCCTTTGCAGCAAGCACAAGTCCCAGTGCACCTGCTGGTAGACCTCACTTGAAGCCCTTCCATTTCCTGCAAAAGAGTGTGAAGAATGAGTGAAGCGTTAAATAAGGACCTCAGTAGGTATGGCAGTTCCCTGCTGACTGCTGGAAACATCCTTGGAGGAAGGGAGGGGCATAGCAGGTTTCTGGTTTCCCATAGCTTTTGCAGCACAATCTTTTGTTAAACACAAAAAGAAATTAAACTCAAAGAAAAAATGTAACTTCTATTGAGTGTTTGGAATGATTCCGTTTAGTAATTCCAAAGAAAATGTGGTTCTTAATGTGTGGATCCATTTTTTGCGTACTCTGACATTTTTCTGGTAGCTAGTTCTTTATATAATTCCTTTTAGCTCTAACTGTGCTATATTTAACATTAAGCACAACTATGTGGCATGTTTTTTCATACCCAGTTTGACTTGTTTAAAACATTTAAACAAACGCTTACCCTTCCTCCATCCCCTCAAAAATATTTCTCTCCTAATATAGACCCATCATTGCCAAACTTTCTTCTTTTGGCAGCCTTTTAACATTATTTTCTCTAAGAAAATACCAAGATTTTGAAATTAATTTTAATCTCATGTTTGCATGTAAAGCTGATGGTATCTTTTATTTGAACAAATTAGGCAAAAACATCAAATTGTGGTAACGAAATAGTTGAAATATACATGCTGAATGGCAAAGAAATTCGTCGTCAAGGCCACAGTGCCCTTGAAGTGTGATTCTACACTAAAATGTGATTGATTGTACGAATGGCATTGAGAGGTTCCGTGTCTTTCTCCATGGACCAGACCTAGTCTGGTTATTGTAGAAGTAAAAAAAAAAAAAAAAAAAAAGGATTTCTTAAATGCTAGGTCTAATAGCTCAATCTGGGCTCTGGCAGTCATGCTGTTTTTTTTTTTTTTTTCCCCTCTTCTCCTGCATCACTACCAGTAATAAAACCTCTGCAGGTCAAATTATGCCCCTAGCTGTGAATCTATAACTTAATGGAAATCGCTGGAAGACAATGGGCTTGAGAGAAAATTTGGTCAGCAGAATAACTTGGAAAGGCATAGCAGAGTCTAATAAATCTTGACGTCAGGAAGGTTTCCGCTGATATTAAGAATTTTGCAAATTTAGGATGAATTTCATCCCAGTACTCCTAGTTCTACACCTTTTATTACGCTCAATAATCTTTCTCCCTCCTTAAAGTTTACACCATGCAAATAATTGTGGACATCAAGCCCTTCTTTGTCATCTGGGCAATAGAATATAAATGTTTTCCTTATGGGGCAATCCTTGCATCCCACTAATTGTTTTCTTTGCTTTTCTCTCTACACCTACTAATTAGGCATTATTATTTTGTTCATTTCTTGGCACTTCATTATTCCTGGTGCATTTGTATCAGAGCTGTTTTGAATAGGGATGAATTGCTTCCTCTCTAGTCCATGTCATGTTGCCTTGATTTTAGGTGGATCTAGTAGCCATACCTATTATTAGGCTTGCCTGACCTTTTCCATTATAGGAACCTGTTTTGAGTTGCTTATAATTTTGCCAAACTTTAACTGTTTGGGCTGAAATGGTCTATGCTGGGTGTCAGCTTAAGATATGTTTTGGAAAACTTCAGCCAAAATGGTTCAGCCATTTCTGAGAACAAAGCAAGGGAAACATACATTATTTTCCTCATGTTAAAAAATCCGGGTAACCTTTTCTTTGAAAAACTCTAGTGCCCCCATGCTTTGGAGCAGAGTCTTAACATTTGTCAGTGGTGGCATTTATGTCAGGGGTGTGAAAATTTGGAAAAGTTATAAGCCTTTGAAAAATTTTAGTTTGCCCCTGCTCAATAGTGACATGCTAGATCTTTGAAGCCAAAAACTCTGACGATTCCATGGCGCATGTTCCAGGATGGGGCTGAACTGGATTTTCCCTGCAATTGTAGCTCTGTGTTGTGGGTCGCTATCAGGGCTGGTTACCGTAACTGAAAGCAAGGATGCTGTTTCTCTTCTGCTTTCAGTGGTCCCCTGCTGGCATCTAGACAGCATAGCAGAGGAAGCTGTCTGATTCAATCCACTGGAGACAAGACAGACTGGAGGGGTATGGGGAGCAGGGCAGGGGTGAGTATACTGGGACAGTAATGAGGGATGTTGGGATTGGGGAGACTGGGACTGACTGGGCAAGGAGTCTGGGACTGGGACTTATTGGGGGGAAATAGGGATTTGTACCAGAAGACTAATAGATTTTAAACCCACATGGGACCATTAGATCATGTAGTGTGACCTCAGAAAGGACTGAGACTGGCTGCGCAAGGAGACTAAAACGGGGAGCAGGATGGGGAATGGAGACTGATATCAGACTAGGAGCCAATAAGGAAGATTGGAACCAGCTGGGCAGGAAGACTGGAACTGTGGACCAGTGGGGTGGGAGGCAGGTGGTGACAGATCTGACAAGAAGCTAGGTGTGAGGGGAGAGCTAGGACTTGAGCAGGGCAAAGAGACTAGGACCAAGAGCTGGGTGTGTGAGGAGAAATGAGACTGGGACTGGGAGCAGTGGGTTTGGTGAACACAGCTGGGGTGGGGAGGAATGGGCAACTAGAGGCCAGGGGGTGCAAGAGAAAAAGAAAGCTTTGACAAGGAGCCAGGAGGAGGGAACTGAAATTGACTGTGCCAGGAGACTGGGGACAGGAAACTGGAGGTGGCGGGAGGAAACTGGAAATCGCTGGGTAAGGAGACTGGGACTGAGGTGGGGGAGAACTAGACTGTGTGTGTCCGGGTTCAGCTTGGAGCAGATCATGTCAAAGGGAATGGGCAGAAGAGTTTGTGCCACTAGAGAACACTCCCTCCCAGAGCCTGGCATGGGACCTAAGATTCCTGAGTCTCACCATTCCTCTATCAGCAAGTATCTGTGAAATACCACTAGCAAAACAAGTGTGTCAGCCCTCTGCAGTGCTGCTCCATATAGAGGATGACTACCTTCTATTGCTACTCTGTTGGCTGAAGTGGCATAGGTCTTGTATGGTGGATCGAAAGGTTCTAAATCCGCTGATGACACGTGGTTGTCAATATGACGACTCATGATGAAATTTCTGGGTTTTTTGGTTTGTTTTTTAAAAATCTAGGAAATTTCATTTACAAATTACTTCTGGTTTTTGCCCAAAATATTTGGGGGGGGGGGAACCCGCAAAGAATTTCCACAGAAAGCAGACACTTTCCACAGTGTTTTTGGTCAGAAAGAACCAATTTTCTGTTTAAAAAAAAACCCAAACAAACCAGTTTTGACAGAACGTTTGTGACCAGCCCTAGTTTGCAGGTGCTCTGGGCCAGAATGCGAGCGTAGTGACCCAGCTGTCTGCAGATGGGGCCATGTGGCCAATGCTGTTAGCAGCATTAAATCAGGCCAAATGAATTTATCAAACAGGAAACAAGCCATTCGCCATTGATATTTGCATTGAAAGTAGTTGGAGACAGAAAAGTAAACACTGAGGTGTTAATATATTCTGTATTCTGTACCCTGCATTTCAGAGTGCTATTCCAATGCATGGCTGCACAGAGGGGCTCAGGAGAATACAGAGGTGAGTTTTTGTCAGTAACTGTCAAATGTAGAAATAAACAACTTCAAGCAATAAAGCTTTACTTGATTTGTATCTGCTTGCTCTGGCCACATCCTGTATTTACATGGTGCCATAGGAAACTATTTTTAAATGCTAAAGTTTAAATTAACACATGATCCTGCAGGCTAAATCTGTTCCAGATGATAACATTTCCACTGTAGTTTGTTTGCAGCGCCTCAAGAAATGCGGCTGATTGGAGTGATTTATTTATTTCCCCCCAGGAATGAAAATGCCTTAGAGCCTATGTGAAATCTGTGCAAACAGTCGAGAAGAAAAGCCATCAATGCCAGGAGCACACTGTATCTGCAATCATGGAAACAACTGATAACACCTTTCTCATCTTATCACCTCCAATATAGGCTTTTGGTATCTGTTGTGAAAAGGGAAGATTCTCTAGGGTGCTATCCTACATTAAAACGTTAGCAGTGAGGCCAGGCAGTACAGGCTAAAGAAGTTGATCCTTCAGTCCTTACTCATGAGCCCTTCTTAGCCTGTAGTCCTGTTAATTGGGGAGAAAAAGGAGGGGCTTGAAAGGTGGAAGAAGGGTACAGAGGGCATGGAAATGGCTGTGGGGAGATGCTGGGACGTGAAATGGGTGGTGGATGGTGTGAAAACCAGACTCATCCGCAAAGTTGAGGAGGACTGATTCTTCAGTCCATGCTATTGCACCTAGGCACCGCAAGGGTCAGGGATTGAGATGTCTCTGTATTTCAGTTGGTCTAAATGAGAATGAAGTAAAATATGCCCCCAAGAACATGCCAGAAAATAAACAATGTGTAGATCAACATTTGGAACATTGATTACCCCTCATTGGCAGGGCTGGAATGATGTATCATATAGCATATGTGGACTGTGGTGATTCTCTTCAGGTATTCACTTGAATAATGGGAAAACCCACCTATGTCTGCCTTGGCTAAAGGTCCTGGGAGCTAAACAAAAATGAAGATAAAAAGATTTTTAAACAAAGGCAATAAGGCCTAATGAGCACCTGCCAAAATGACATTTACATTCCTTCAGAATGCTTGATTCAATCTGCAGTGTTGAGGAGGGGTGGGAGGGGTTCGGATGGAATCTCTGTCAGCAGGAAGAATAGAAATCTGGAGGCACATCAGATTATGCTCTTATCAATTCTCTGAATGTCTTCTCATATACATTGCACAGCAGCAGTGTCAGAATCAGACAGCTGTGTTATATAGTGGGATCATTTTCAAGCATAAACTACATATGAAGTCAGCCTGACATGGACAGGAAAATCCTTAGGGCTAATGAATAACTAGAGATCACCAAGGATTAAAACCCACCCAAAAGATATGTTCAAAATTATTTGGAGCAATGCCATGAATCTCTGCAACTCAAAGCAGTTGATTCAGGAGTATCTTGTGATCAGTGATATGAAAGCCAGGTGACAGCTTTCCAGGCTGATGTCAGATCTATCTTATGTCCATCATTTGACACTGTCTGTTAGTACAGCAGATGTACTGTACTGGAAGTGGGTTCTTTTATTTTTTAAAAAAAAAAGCTTTTTTTTTTTTTTTTTGCAGTCTGGTCAATTTTTCATTAGGTACATTTTTAATTCAAAAGTAAATATATGACCTGCCTCTATAGTGACTAGCAGAGCAAATCAGCTTGGCCAATGCTAAATTTACTGATAGTGTTTTGAATAGTCTCTGCTGAGGCGTAGTTTCCAGTGTTGATTTTTTTTCCTCTCTGCCTTTCAAAATGAAATATGAGCATCTCTTGAATTCCCCAGCACCAGGAAGTAACGTTGTATGAGAGAGCAGAGGCAATCTGCTAGGAATCGTGTATGTTGCCTGATATCTGGCTGGTGGTGCTGGCAGTTGTTTTCTGAGAAACAATGGAAACGAAAGGTTCTATGGGAGGCAACTGAGCTAGAAAACCTAGAGGGCACAGACAATTCATTATGGATGCTGTCAATGCTGATCACATAAGCAGGTGTGTCTGCTGTAATTGCTCAAGGGCCCAATCCGGGTGAAAGTCTCCATTCCCTTCAGAAGGTGATGGCTCATTTGTGACAGGCCAACTTATGTCCCATGGAAATAAAAAGCTCCACAACAGGGAGCTGTCTAGTGATCACATGGATGAGCTACTGGTGTCTCTTGTTCCAGCTCTAGGGAGACCATATCTGGGGTTACTACAGCTCCTGTGAAATTCCACCTCACTTACAGAACACCGGACAGCGCTGCCGGTCCTGCAGGCCTGATTGCGACATCGTGATCAGGCATTCCACCCTCACAAGGAGAGCAACCCAGTTACCGTCTAAGAAAGCTGCAGCTGAAGGAATATTTCTTCTTGGAATAGCGAGCAATTACGGAGTCAGTTTTGCATAGGAAAAGGCCCTAGCCTATATGGAGAATTAAATTATCCTGCTGCCAAATCTGGTGCATCCATATCGCGTTACAATGCCCAAAAGATGGGTTCTGCTTGTCAGCTGCTCAGGAAAGTACAGCAATGCTGCAAACCACGTCATTGTTAATGATTTGCAGACAATATATTTGCTACTTGATATCCTTGCTGCCACTTTTGTGATAGCTGGTTTTGTGGAATGGCTCACACTTCGTTTTCATAAGTTGAGCAAAACTAAAATAGGCAGCTATGTCTAATTATGCTAACTCTTCCTGTATGCATAATTACCAATTTCCTAGCAGGAGGTAAGAGAAGCAATTTTTTGCTTTCTCATCTCCTTATTTAGAACTCAATTAATGAAAGATGATTGTCCCACCATAATTTTACTTGTTTGCATAATTTACATTCTTTTTCAGCATAAATTAATATTTTTTTCCTGCTCCATTACAGCCTTTCAGCACTGAACATAAGGAGACCCCTGACAGCCAGATAAAGGCTTCCTGAGTCTCTTGTAGACCCATTGTCTTTTGTGTGGGGCTGATCTAAGCTCTTTCTATCCATTGGATGTTTAACCCTCTAGTCAGGTTTCACTTTCTACTTATAGGGTGATGGTAGGTCTGGGCACCACATGGGTACACTAGGGCGAGGGTGAGGTGACAAGGAATGTCTGCACCCAGCCTAGGTCTAGACACACTGCTCCCCTGATGTCACAACTGGGATCATGGGACGTCTGACGTAGTGGTTGGAGCGAGAGTCAAAAGCCAGGCTGGGTCCGATACCAGGAGATCAGAGCCCAGCAGTAGGAGCAGGAGTAGGTAGTACAAGGGAGGCAGTCCTAAGCAGGGAAAACCCAGCTGAATGGACAATTTCTTGTTCCTGTGCTTGGCTTAAATGGAAGTAGGGAACCAATCAGGACACTCCAAGTTCTACCAATCCCAAGACCTCTGTCAGAGTTGGGCTTCTCATTCTGGCAACGGTTAGCAGGTCACTAGGGGGCAGGTTGGAACCTGGCTTCTAAGGTGTCCAGGTGCCCAGGTTGGCTCCTAAGTGTCCAGCAGAGCTGGGTTCACGACCTACAGTCTCTGACACCTGAGTGCAAGGACTGTGACAGTGGTGGTGCTGCCAGCACTGGCCTCTCGAAAGTGGGGGCCAAGGAGGCCCTGGATCTGCTTTCCCCTGTTCCAGAAGAACTGGGCACATGCGAAGGAAGAAGCCAATTCTATACACTCTTCAAGAGTGGCACCCTCTGCACCGTTCTCCTTTTCTCACAGCTCTATAAAGCACTGCTCTAGCTTCAGGCACAGTGTCACCTGGGCTGCCCACCGGGGAGATGTATCTTTGTATTGACCACAAAGCAGGACTTTGTCTTAAATGCGCCTGCAGTCCATTTCTTTTTCTGTTTCTCCAGTGCTGCTCCCATGCTGATGTATTGGGGTTTCCAACTGCAAGGGAGAATTGGTCAAAAAAAAAAAAGAGGACAACCTTGTGAATGGTGTGTTCTGAGGGTGCTATGTCCAGGTTTCCATCTCGTTTAGTTTTAGGTATGTAGAAATTCTCTTTCTAATCTAGCTCTGTCATTACTGTGATTCTCAATTAATTCGCAAGATCCCAAATTTTCTCAACTTGAAATGCTTAACAAATAACACTTCTTGCAGATGTAACCCCCAGCAGGGATGTTGCTGTTTAGGAAACTACAACTTGTACATAGCACTTGCTTTATCAACCCATTTTCTGTTTTTCCCAGAAACAATCATTAGCGGTCAGAGTCCTTTAGTAAAACTGAGATTTTCTGTCATAAAGACATTACCTGCTCCACTTCTTCAACCAAAATGGATGTGTATTGTCACTTTCAGTGACTTCCATTGGGGTCTGCTCTTCTCTGTAGCCACAGAAGCACTGCATCAAGCAATAAAAGAGCAAAAAGCTATTTGTGTTTAGATCAAGCGTATATCCCCCTACTTTACACAAACAAACTCCCACAAACCCTACACATGGTGAGATTATTGCTGTTACAGGAAAAGGCAGTTAAACTGCCCGTCAAAGGTATCAAGCTCTGTGTATCTTGAAAGCTTGTCTCTTTCACCAACAGAAATTGGTAATAAAAGATATTACCTCATCCACCTCGTCTCTCTCATATCCTGGGGCCAACATAGCTACAACATTGCAACATCAAGGGCTAGTCAGCAATCTGGCCAACTACTGCTTAATGGTTAGCAAAGAACAACTTTCCGTCTGCCACAGTCTTAAGGAAACTGCCATTTACGGGCGGATAGAAATGGGACAAGCTCTATCACTCAGCTGTAATAGAAAAGAAAACAAGATGAGTTAAAGGCAAGGCAAAGATAAATGGAGTTAAGATGGAAGGGATGAGAAATCAGCAGTTGAGGAAGGACACTCAGGCTAGGTCTATACTGACAGCGGCAAATTCGCTGCCGTCAGATTGATTTCTCTGGATCGACTGAGCGGCCAGTAAAGACCCGCTTAATCGATCCAGAAATCAACCTATGAAAATCACCTACGAAGTGGTGCAGCACAGTATGGACGCCCCGCAGAACGGAAGCAGCGGAGTCGACGTAAGTTACACAAGTTTTTTACGTCACTTGCATTTCTCCCATCGACTGCCGCCGAATCTCAGAGGTAAGTATAGACCAGTCCTCAGAAATCAACTGTTAGAGAGGAATCCGTTTGGAGGGCTGATCAGTCAATTAATTGGTAGGGAGACTGTGAAATTCACTTCAATGCCCATAATTTATCATATCTTCCCGATGGCCCATCCTTCTTCTAGATCTAGTGTTTTCAACTATTGACTTCGTTGGCCCCTTATAGCATTAGATCTTTGTGTGTGGTAGCAATGCTCACTCCTGCACCAAAATACTTTAGGAAGAGACAGGAGGAGGGTAAGATTGGAAATCTAGGACAGGGGTGAATTTAAACAAGTGTTAGCCTCTGGAAATGGAAACAAAATTTTTTTCCCTCCATCCCCATTTCACTTCTGTAACTTCTCCAGTGATTTCTTTGACAGATCCCCGAGAAACAAGATAAACATAAGTTTGCAAAACAACCACCTGCAAGATCAATGTGCTTTTTCTTGCTGAAGTTAGAAGTAGGTCAAACAGGCAGTAGGTATTTATGAGATGCCAATGAGTAACTAGTACATGTAGGTTCTGGCCTACTCCAGGTTAATGCTCTTTTTCTGACTAAGCCCCCTGCAGCTTCCTTTTGATTACCAAAAAAAGTGCATTGTTTGCTACAGAGAAAAGAAACCACTAAAATTTCCTTTAACAAAGATAGTGCAGTTTAAATACAATTTCTGTCTAGCCACACACACCCACACCATAACCACACCCTTTACTTTTTCATAGCGTTGCAGAATTGTATTTAACAAGATCATCAACTCTTAATTGAAATTGTTCTGTCAGTTCTGTCAGTGTTTCCTGCTATTACTCAATAAGTCTGCATCAGATTGAGTGATTGCTTTGCTAATGGCAATAAATTACATTAAAGAATAAACTTTGGATAGAGATCATTTTGTGATTTATTCCATCTCTGGAGATCTGGGTCCAGGACTATTTTAGGTCATGGGGAACTAAGTTGGTCATTGTCAATCAAGCCTCTTAGGTGCCTACTGGAATTAGGCCCTCAATTTCCTGTTCAATTTCAATGGGAATGGAGCACCACATTCCTGTAGTCTTTTGAAAATCCTAGTCCCAGGAGTTATTTGGTTGCATTAGAAAATTGCTATGTTGTTGGAACACAAGACACTTTCAGATCCCAGCTTCTACACCCAACAGCAAAAATGAAGTGGGCGATGCAGCAAAATCCACAGTCACCCTTTTGTAGAAGTTCATGGAACTGAAATAAAAGAGGTGGAGTGGCATTTGCTACGTGAGGTGTGTGTGTGGGGGCGCTTGGGCAATTCTGTCCCTCCCCGGCTCTATAACAGAGCACTGTGATCAGATAATGACGTTCATAAGCATTCACAAAATCAATGCCCAATTAAAAAAACCCAACTTTGTCTTGTACATTATACCACCTTGAGTGTGAAATCAACCTTTTCAGGCTTCGATAATGCATAAAATCAAGGAGCAAGAGGGAGAGAATCTGTAGCATAATGTCGAAATGCTCTTGGTAGGGCAGCAAGAAAGGAATAGCCTGGTACACACAATTCTTGACTCCCCATCCATACGAAAGTTTTACACATGAAGATGCCTTATCTGCAAGGCTTATTCCGGTGAGCTAAAGAAAGAGTCTGATCTTGTCTTCTGCCAAAAATGCACCGGCTGCGAACTGCTGAAACATTCCTCTCCTTATTTTCTCTGCATGGTCAAGTATGACAGGTGATCGGTGGTGCCCCCAGCCAAGGTCATAGGAAAGAATTTGAAAAAGCAAACCATCCACTTAATTTGGAAAATGCAAATGGAAAACCTGTTTTATCTCCGCATCTAAGCAGGGAACCATTCACATAGGTAACAGCAAAAGAAGCCAGATATGGAAATTGAGATTCCAGTGCCTTCAGCCTTTAGATATGTAGCTGCTGCCACCAGAGAGGAAGCATTTTTAGACACTGGGTACCACAGCAAGCTCCGTGGAATCATGTGCTTTTGTGCCACCTGACTGGCTCCTGCTCTGAACACCCTCTTGGGAAAGGCCAGTTGATCCTATTCAGATTCCACAAGGTTTTCTGGGTGGATGATGCCCCTCCGTCCATTTTTGTCTAAATCGTGTTGTTTTTTCCTCCAGCATGGTTCCAAAATCTGAACTTTTCTACCATCCACACCATTAAAACTCTCTCTGTCAGTCCCTCATCATCTCCCTCCAGTCAGCGCTGGTCTCCCAAAGACCTCCTCCAATTGATTCAAAATGCATTTGCTTTAAAAAAACAAAACAAAACAAAAACTTCCCTGCCCATCAGTCCAACCATGTCACTTCTCCCCTGCCTTTGAATTCCCATCCTATAAAGGTACAGGCTTCTTGTGCTGATCTTTAGGGCCTTGGATGAACAGACTCCTCCCTACCTAGCTGCTCCTCCCTGTTGTTGTCATCCTTACCAATGAGGCCAGTCTTCAGTGACTACTATTCTACCCTCTCTCAAACACCACCACTTTTTTCTGTGCTGCCTGGTATGCAAGGAAAGTCCTTGCCCAGCTAATCGGCAAGGACACTGCCCTCTCCTCCGTTAGCCTCTTTTGCTGTGATGCCTACACAAAATCAATCAGCTGGTGATAGCTGGGTGCTATGCAGTTGGGGAGAGCTCCTTTTCTTTTTCTTAATTTTATCTCTAAATAAACGTTATTAATGTAAGGGGTGGTCAAGTTGGATAAAATAAAAATGGACTTAAAATTAAAAAATGGAACTACGGTCCTCT
Organism: Mesoclemmys tuberculata; assembly: GCA_007922155.1. NCBI lineage: Eukaryota > Metazoa > Chordata > Testudines > Chelidae > Mesoclemmys > Mesoclemmys tuberculata. Next base: position 26,022,793 of record ML675620.1, on the reverse strand, counting down.
TGAGGTTTGTGGGCTTTAAAAAACAAAACAAAACAAAACAAAAACCTCCCCGCTAGTTCTGATTGAAATGGTGCACTATTCCCACAGAGCTTGTTTGTCATATTTCAGACCCAGTCAAAAATCACAAAGTCTTGCAAAAAAGGCCATCTTCCATGATATCCTATTTTTAGACCAGAAGTTCAAATAAAGCTTTAGATACTTATCTGGACTGAACAGAATCTTTGACACATTTGACCTTCTCCCGTCACTAGTGATAAACAGATTTGAAAAAAGAATTTCTCTTTCGCTATCTGCTCAATATGGGCTTGGCTCTGTGATATGCTGAGCACTTCTTGTGAGGTGCTGACTGCCATCATGTCTCATTGACTTGAATGGTAGTTGAGGGTGCTCAGAAGCTCTCAGGAGTATGAGGTACCCCAGGTATTCATTTCTTTGAGGTGCTGAATGGCTTGACTACCATTGACTCGAGTACGAACTGTGATACACAGAACCTCCTCTGGCAGGTTTGTGCCCTAAAACATTGAACATACAAGTAGAAATGAGCACTCTAACTAGGGATCCAGAATTGCACACCTTAAACCAGCCTGTCTTTGCCAAATGGTCTGCATTTTTGGTATAGTCAGTGTAATTAATCCTTCTTTTTAGTTATTCCTGTTATGCATGTTTTAGGCAGACTTTGTGCAATGTATGTAAAGCAATGTGCTTTAAACTACTCTGATAGTTACTGAGCTATTTTGACTCAAGAAGAATTGGTGTACCCTACAGGAAGGAGAGAGGCACGGGAGGGGGCAAAGTAACTAAGGGGAAAAAATTACTCTCAGCAAAATACATTTGTTTGTGGAAACTAAAAAATAGTGTTCCTAAGAAGCCAGTGTGTACATTAAATTTGCCTGGGGTCAGGGTTAATGTAACTTACCACCTATGTGGATTTTCAACATCCTATATAATTTATTTATTAATCTGTTTCCAATGTGACCTGTATGTGATTCAAAAAAAGCTACCTGTGAAATATTAAGCTTTGCCAAACTCATACTTAGAGGGAAATGGATTTTATTGTAAATCATGTTTTTATGGGCAAAAAGTATTCTTTTTTATGAGTTAATATTTTTTCCTCAGCCTTTTTTAATATACAAACCTGTTCCATTTTGAACATTTTTCCTGCACCCCTGCTGACACTGTACAAAATTAAACAGTTTTAAAAGTCATATGTTAGCATTATTCAACACAAAACAAAACTGGAACTAACAAGTGTGTCTGCTGTGTGCAATCTCAATAGCTTGATTTTGTGTTGTAGCCCTCCTTTCCATTTGATTGAATTACCTAAATTAGGCCTGGATCATGTCAGGTGCTGAGCTCCCTATTCTCCTATTGCACTTCAGTTCATGAGTACTAAATTAACACAAAATGCAAAATTAACACAAAATGAGTGGGAGGGAAACAGATTGAAACATTTTATTGTTAGGCTTCACCAGCCACTTTTTAAAACTAGAAGTTACAGTATCAGGGTCTTCTTCACCTTGTTTGTTGTTCGCCTCGTTTGTTATTGCTGCCTGTGTTCACTGCTATTGTGGTTTGATGCAGTTCAGGATATATTCGTATTTTGTGGGGAAAGAACACAAGATGATGAGAGTTTAAGGAAAGAGTCTGACTTTTAAGCCTTTCATGCTGATTTAAAGGCTGGAAGTGGAGAGACAGAATCAGCAAACCCTAGCAAGGAGAGCAGAGATTTGGAAGGGAAATTGTAAAATATTTAGCGGCGTGTGATTTTTAAACAGGATTATTTTGATTGGGATTTTTAGAAGTACAAGTATTTTGTGGTAGTGACTCATGTACTTGCTCAATTGCTGTTGCTTTGATGTTACCTGCTCTTTAAAAAGGCAAAAGCAAGAACATGCTGGCAAAAACAAAAACAGCTCAGCAAAGCGGGTTATTTTTATAGCTACACAGGCCAAAAAAAAAAAAAAGTGAAACCCTAACAGAGCATCTGTCTGCGCTATACCACCATATCATGGAACCTGGTTACAATGTGGTTTTCTCCAATACAGCAATGAAAGATTGTTCATTTTCTAGCACAGAAAGAACTTAGATGTGTTTTGATTGTGTGACTCAACCCGGGTCTGTCCAAGATAAGAACAGTTAGATTCCATTTACGTTCCAAGATTTAACTGTTAGGGGATACTTACATTACAACTCAATCTCTCAACACATTTTATGTAGTGTAAATGGCCTCTTAGGTTTTGACTCTGTCTTCCTTAGCGACTTTATCCAAAGTGCACTGAAGTCAATGGAAGACTTCAGTAGGCTTCAGATCAGACTCTAGGTCTCTAAGAAACAAGGCATTGCAAAGTTAAATACTGAGTTTCCAAGCACAGGGCGTAGGGTTTGTGATCTCAGCATCCTCTTACTGAGAGATTACAGTAGTTTGGAAGGGAGTCTCATACACATCCTGGGGAGAGAGAAACCAAAAGACTTGCTTCGAATAGCAAGCCGAGATCCTATAGTAACTTTAAAATGTGGTACCATTTTTTCAAAAAACTGCTTTGGCTGTAAGCAAATGTATGTTTCGTGGATGTCTGTTGGGTTATAATATTCACATTTTAAACATTTCCAACTTGGCTTTGACTTTATAGCCCACCTGAAGTGAAAAGAGGAAGGTTAGGTATAATTTTTAATATCTGTTGCTGTTTTTTGTCTGGAAACAATTTTATGTTTACCTGGGTTAGCAGAGAAACAGTAAAAGAATAAGATTTTGCAGAAAACAAAAATCACAAACCAAAGAATCCACAATTGTCTCAGATCAGCAGCTTTTCAGTTTCTTCTACATGTAGGTAAGAAGCACATATCGTTGTCTGAAATTATCACCCAGTAAGCTGAAGCCTGTTGAAAATCTCACTTGAATTTTAGCATATAATAAGTACCATTGCATCTTTTTGGACTACTGAAAGATGGTCTTTTGAAGTATGAAAAAAGTTGATGGGAAGACATTTAAAAAAATTGTATTTACGTGCAACCATATAATTTAAAGTGACTGATAGTCAGATTTTAGCTGGCACTACTTTGTCTTTCATTAAAAAACAACCACCACCACCACCACCTCACTGTGGATTGGCTTTTAAAAAGAATGTTAGCAGATCCTAGGAAGATGATAAGCAAAAATTACATCATTCAGCTTTGATATATTATAACTTTGAAGAACATTCCTTTTGAGGAAAAGCTTAGAGGTTAAAAAGAGCTAAAACTGGATTTCTCTGTGACACCACAAGAGGTCAAGAGGGGGTGAGGTGGTCTTAACAGTTAAGAGCCCTGTTTTAAAAATGAGTTTAGGGAAGAGCATTTAAGCATTTTTTATAACTGCTTCAAAGTAATGGTTGAACATTAGAAGGTGCTGACTAGTTTGAATAAGTGCCCCAAAGTTCTGACTGTGATATTTCTGACTGTGTTATAGGGGAATATCTAATGTCCTGCAAACCATACTGAACATTTCTCCTTCCACTCCACCAGACTGTATGTACAGACTTTAATTACTGTTAATATCTTTTTAATTAACTCTACTTTGGTATTTGCAGTAATCTCTATACTAAGCACGGAAAACTCCATGGTACGGTTAATTAGGCAACAGGCCAAATTACAAAGGTTTTAGTGGTTGCCATCATATACTTGTCAATTTTTGAAAGTCTCAAGAACCTGAGATTGAAATGGGTGAAAATCCTGGCAAGATGGTGGCTTTAAACCATCCTACTCTGCTTAGTGTGATAAAGGAGCAGTTCTAACTAGCCAGTAGATGGAACAGAGAAAAATAGATGCAAACAGAGCCAAATATATTCATAAGAGCCAGCTGAATGCATGCATGTACTACCATATGGTAAGCTTATTAAGGAGTACTGTAGTTCTAATACTGTGTAGTCTCACAGCAGGAATACTGAAGATAGGGCTCTAATTGCATCTGTTAGCTAATTCAGGACTATTATTGCCATTGGCCAGAAAGATAAGTAAGTGGGTCTTACAGGAGGTAAATTGATATGAAAGTGACTAGTGGTGAAGGGGGTAAAATAACCCAACAAAATGGTACAAATGAATTGGGATCTAGATGAACACTAATTCCATTTCTGTCTTGTTAATCATATTTGAGTTCTGCCACAACCAGACACATGCAGCCAGGACATTTAAAGTCAACTAATCTGTGATATAAAACAATAGGGTGTCAGATGTATATATTAGTACCTATTATGCTATCAAGTGCCTATAGGGATTCAAGACTTAAAGGACCCAATTCTGTCAGTTTTACAGAGGTACAACTCAATGTCAATATGGAAATGAAAAGCAGAATTGGGTCAGTGTAAGCACACAACCTGAAAACATCCTGTTTTCTAAATTATTTGGACTTCCTCAGTGCTGTATGCTCACTTCTGTTTAAATAATCTATCCCAGTCTTTAGATACCCAAGGGTTGGGAATCCTGGATGAATTTCTAGCCCCACTGAGGTCCATGGAAATTTTACCATTGCTTTCAGTGGAGCCAGGATTTCATCCCGTCTTTGAGCTTCTGCTTCTCTAAAGTTGCATTAATGTGCATTGGCAGGAGACTACTGCTAAATGAGATTAGTCCAAGTTGAAAAGTTTTCTTTACAGACTAGTCTGTGGCTGCAGTGCATTTCAAACATTTGATTTGATTACTTTCATACAGCACCTAGGGCTAGTCACTTCAATGATAATGGGCCCACGTACATGGCTACTGTGTTATCTGTTGTATGGCAGATTTAAAAACAGATCTACAAAAATGATAGGGAGAAAAGGATTATTGCTTACTGAATTCAAAGGTATCCCTCTCCCTTTGTTTTAATCACTTCCTTTTATGGTTTATAAATAAAGGAAGAACTTAAATTTGAAAATGTGTAAGTTCAACATAGATCCGGGAAGATTAATTCCTAATGGGCAAAATCTTGATATTTAATGTACATGTGTGGTACCCACTGAATTTAATGGGCCCCATGTGTACAACTAGTTTGGTTCATTGCCTTTCTATCAAGGCAGAAGTCATCTGTTTATAAATTTTATCTAATTGTTCTTTAATTCTACCATGTTATGTCCAGAAGAGGGCACACATTAAAAGCAGTCTTGAACCATTATGAGCAGATGAAAAGAGGCATATCTTGGTTTTTTGCATTCAAGGAAATCAAAAGACACAAATATAAAAAGCATATAAACGTGACTGCAGTTAGATTTCAGATTTAAATATTTTATAACATACTAGATCTGCAGTGTGTGTGCGCGCACACATGTTTGTGTGTTGAATTTCCAGAACTAGAATGTTTTAATGCGAATTTGGTTTACTTATTTCTAGAGCTGGGCAGGAACCAAACCCCTAGATTCAAATACCTCTTGACTTTGAGGAGTTCAAAAAGTGAATAAAATGTTGTGGCTGGAGCCCGTCTCTAATTGTTCCTATGTGGTATTTCTCACTTTTTGGTTTAGGACCAGCAAAAACCCTGGAGTTGCCTTTGCCTACTGCTGACTTATTGTCCTGTTAAATTGTCAATTGAGCTTATAGGATAATAGGGTGTCTGTCCGTAGATCCAAGAAAAGGTTTAACATCTTTCTCCAGATCTAACAGAAATTATTTTGGGGGAAGTTCAATGGTCTGTGTTATGCAAAGGGTCGGACTATATGATCACAGTGGTCCTTTCTGGCCTTAAAATCTATGAATCTATAAAATAAAGAAAATGTGGTAAATGGACCTTTTGCTCTATTATAAGCTTTTGACTGGCTCTTTGAGCAACACCTTACCACACAAAGTGAGTTAGAGTTTTTTATTTTCTTGGAGGTGGGCAGAGTAGCTAAACAAAATGCATGAATTAGTCTCTTTATTTTCCATTGCAATTTAAATCCACTTATGCTTTCTTCTATGCTTTCTCTTGAAGAGTTACAGCCTACCATTTAGGTTATTCCAGCAAAAGCAACTGCTTCTAGTTGTCATCCTGATTTCAAGGATGACACTGACAACCACAGTTTGTAGTAATGGGTCTTCATGTGGCTCCATAGACCAAGTCTGGAAGTACAACATTGATCACTCTATTCAACAGAGCCTTTGCCTGGTTGTGTTGATTGAGCTGCATGTTATTTCTATCCCTGATGCTGTGCTTCCAAGTGTGCAAGGTAGTTCTTCTCAAAACCAGGGAGACACACCCTTATTGTGTGGAACAATGGGATGCAATCAGTTGCCACCTGCTCAAAGATTGAGCCAGAAATATTTGTCCTGGGCAGATTTTGTTTCAGAAGATCTTTGAAGCATTTAATTTGCCTTCTATGCTTATAGTTGATGGAGCTTAATTTGGAATATAGAATTTGTTCTGATAGACAGATCTGAGGTAAACGAATTATGTGTCCAGTCTACCTCAGCTGAGTGCAAATCAAATGATCCTTAATAGCGACCAAATCAGTTTTTGCCAAAACTTTCACGTTGGACAACTGGTCCTGCCATTTGATGCCCAGACAATGTTGTAGGTGTTGCAAATGGAAACACTCAGGCTTTTTAATGTGCCATTGACAACAAAGCCATGTTTCACATTCATAGAGCAGTGTCATGAGGACAACAGCGTTATACGCTTTGATTTTTGACTTGACATATTCCATGTTGGGGTCAGATTCAGAGGTGATTGTATGTGCTTCTGGATTTCTCATTTTGCATAAACACTTTGTGGTCGATTGTCATGTCATCGTTTAATATGCTGCCAAGATAAGTAAACTGTATGATGGCTTGGAGCATGGTACCTTCCTAGCTTATTGATGGCTCTTGGTAAGGTTGTGGTGGAGCTGGGAGGGTACATAGCCTCAGTTTTCGTGCAGCTGGTGGTAAGGTCAAAGTTATGGGCTGTCACAGCAAAGTGTTTTTTAAGATCTTATAGTGCTGCTTCAGAGTGTTGCCAAGGCACAATCATCAGTGTACAGCAGTTCCTGGATCAATGCTTCAATCCCCTGGGTAGTTGTGTGTAGATGAGAGAGATTGAAAAGCTTGCCATGCAAAAACATCTGAAGACGCTGTTTGCAGCGCCATGGAGGGCTTCCTTTATCATCATCAGCAAGAATAAAGAAGAAAGGCCAGGAGCAAGGACATATCTTTACTTCACCCTGTTCATGATTGGAAATGGATGCGTTAGATCACCATCAGCTCTACCTCTTCCATTCATGCCTTCATGGAATTGCCAAATTATGTTAATAATTTTGTCTGGACATCCAGACATAGTGAGTAATTTCCAGAAGGCAGTGCAGAGCCAGTAGATATTCCAGCAGAGCAGAAGCTAGCTGAATGATGCCTTGACTTCTCCCAGACCTGCTAGAACCAAGGAAAGAAGGTGGGGACGGCAGGACGTGCGGCTGTGCAAAGCATTTTTTTAAACTCCCTGTGCTGTACACACTACCTAGATTTTGGATGCCCTTTCATCAGGAACTAATTTTCTGCCTGGCTGCAGGCACCTTTGAAAAAGAAACATTGTTCGAGAGGTGCAGAAAAGTGCATGTCACTGCAGTCACGCAATTGGTACTTGGCAAATTCAGCCCGGAAAGATCACTCTAGAATTGCTGCATATCGCTTGTATATTCCTTTTAAGTGACCCTTCTTTTTATGACTATATTCTTCTTACATTAGGTTTTAGCACTTTGAGATTTATATTCAAGGAAGAGAAGTATCTGTCAAAATAAATGAGTGAATTGACTTCCCAAGGATTAGTAAAGAAAATCTTACAAAACATAGCATTTGCAGTTAATTTTGTAATTTCCTATTTCAGTGCTTTACAATAAATACATACAGCAAGTTGCCTCAAGGCCTCCTATATTTGCAAACTAGAATGCTTTAATTAACAAAGCTGCTGAGCTTCATCTTGCATTTCTACTGGTTAGACTAGAACTAAAGCTATGATTCAACACAGGTATTATGGGTACAAATTTCAAAACTCCTAAGTAACTTAGATCCTTAAATCCCATTGGAGACTCCTAAATCTAGTCCCTTTTGAAAATTCTACTCTGTGTGCTTGTATTCTACAGTGCTGCTTACATCATCAGGAAGAGAGCTCCCTATAGAAGTTACAATAGCATATAAGATATTTTAGAGTTCAGCAATATATTACTTTACTAGTCAGCTTGTTTTATTTCCATCTTGCATGGAAGGCAATTAATTATAAAAATGAAAGGACACACTGGTTGAGGGAGATAATTAAGGCCTGATTTGCCTCTCACTTCAACTGGATTTACACTGGCTTGGCTCCACTAAGATCAATTGAGTTACTCTACATTTATAACAAAGCAAGGCAAGAATCCAGCCTAGAAAATAGCAACAAAATCAGCAGAGATGTTGAAACTGCAGTCCTGGTGGTGTACACTGGTGTTCTCTGTAAGCATCCCACAACTTTGGATTTACTTTCCCCTCCCCCACCTGGGTCCAAATCTGTCGACTTTTAGGGCATGTTGCTAAGTTCAACTTTTTTCCACTGCATTCAAAGCAGGGTGGGGAAAGAATGCTAAGGGTGAAAGATTTGCATTTCTGGGTTTGCTGGTAGTGAGCTATATTGAATTGTACTGCTGTCTTTTAGTTACGTATGGGTTTTGATTTTGTTGTATTTAAGGTATATCAAGGGCATATGATTAGCCTTTAGGTCTGGTTTACACTTAAATCTTGGGTAGATATTACAGTGCTCATATGTATGAAGAATGCTGTAGCAATGCTGACTAACCCCTGGTGTAGATGCAAATAGGTTGACGGAAGAATGTTTCTGCCAATTTAGCTAACAGCTCCTGGGGAGATGGAAAAACCTCTTTTGCCATCGTAGCCTGTGTCTACACTACATGGTTACAGTGGTATAAACCATGGTGCTGTAGCTATGCCATTACAGAGCTTGTTGTGTATACATGGCTGTAGTGTGCATACAAATCTAAATAAATAATACAAAGTGAGAGGGGAGTCAGAGGAAGAGGAGATTAATGAGTAGAGTTTTTTGAGGAGCAGAGTTTGAAAATCCAGACAGTTAGTTTGCCTCCACTCTCACATAGGCAAGAAAGCAGCAGTAAAGTGCTAATCTTCTTAATAATAAACATTATTAATACTAAGTCACGGTTCCAGTGCTTTGTGGTAGAAAAAAATAATTAGTTTAGAGCATAAACAAATGGAAGATCAGAGATGATTAAAATTATAATTAAAGTATGGGAATGACACCGATATTGCAGACATCTCTGCAGACTATTTGAACAGAGCATTAAACACAGTCAATCATTTCTACATAATAATGGTATTTACAGTCATACAATAGAAATGCTAGACATTTAACCGCAGACAGGCTAGAATCTTCAAATATATTTACAGCATTAAAATCCAGAGAGACTAGATATAGCCTGTGTTAAAAAAAGTGGTTAAAGTTATGGTTCAATTTTCAGATGCTGGGCTTTAGCATAATAAGCAAAGGCAGGGAAAATGAAAATTGGGGAGGATGTTGAATGGGCATTTTAAAAAGATTTGCTATAGAGAGTTCATAATGGACTGATTTTGATTACATTGTAACACAAGATTAAGAGAAGTTAGGGGGAAAATCATAACTATGAACTTTTAATAAAAAACAATTTAAAGATCAGATAATAGAAGGCTGCTAGCAATGTAAGACACCTTTTCCCATTTGTGGTCACTGTAGGTTGCATTCTTTGGGCTCAGTGGAAAAAACAGATATTATTTAGAAGAAACCATAGCTGAATTCAGCAGAATTTACAGATTCAGAACAAAGGGCTGTACCTTGCTAGGAACCGACCGTCAGCTTCAGGGTGCTAAGTGTCCTCCGGTCCCATTGACTGTGATGTGTGTTGAGATTCGTTTAGCATTTTGCACAGTCTGAAGCAATGGAGGTGAACATACTGCAAGAAAAAACAACAAGAGTCTTGTAGCACCTTAAAGACTAACAAATTTCTGCGGGCATAAGCTTTTGTGGGCTGCAACCCACTTCGTCAGATGCATGAACTGGAAATCACAGATAGGAAGTATCTGACGAAGTGGGTTGCAGCCCACGAAAACTTATGCCCACAGAAATCTGTTAGTCTTTAAGGTGCAACAGGACTCTTGTTTTTGCTGTACGCAGACTAACACGGCTACCCCTCTGAAATACTGCAAGAAAGACTATGACAAAGGGAAAGGCACCGACAGGGCAAATTTTCATGTTCATATTGGGCCAGATCATAACCCCCTGCTCCCAGTGGTGAGCATATGTTTGTCTGAATGCCCCCACTGATGTCAATGAGCCTGCGTGTCAGTATTCAGTTCACAGTCTGGCTTATGGAAAAACGTTCAGTGGAAAACCATCCATCCAGATTTTAAAAAATCATATTAAATGACCTAGAAAGAAAGTGCTTGTTAGACAAAGGGTCTGTCCACACGGCAGTTACACGACCTGTGCCTGGCCCATGCCAGCTGACTCAGGCTCACGGGGATTGGGCTAAGAGGCTGTTTAATTATGATGTAAATGTCTGGGATCAGGCTTCAGCCCAAGCTCTGGAACCCTCCCACATCACAGGGTCCTAGAGTCCAGGCTCCAGCCTGAGCTTGAATATCTACACTGCAGTTAAACAGCCTGGTGTAATGTCTGAGGAGTGGCCCTGTGGCCTGTAGAGTAGATTTCTCCCCACTTTCTCCTGGAGAGCTGCACAGTCCTGGTACTTTGGTTGCATGTGGAACCAGAATTTGGGGTTCAATGAAGCAAATATATCCAAGTTGAGTAACCCGTGTAGGACTGAGGCAAAAGCATTGTGTGTTGTAACCTCCTCATTAGAATAAAAAAAGCTTAGGTGGAAAAGATGGACCAAAACTTACATAGCAGCATGTAGTGTATAAAGCACCCTAGAATCCCATCTGCTCTAGTGGAATATCAGAATTGCCTGACTTGTCCAGATCAGTGATTCATCTAGTCTAGACCCTCTTTCACAGTGGCCAGTACTAAGGCCTTGTCTACACTAGAAATTTTTGTCGATGATAGTTACATCGGTGATTACAGCGCTCGTGTCCGTTCGCACAGCACTCATTTTGTCACCAAAATGCATATACACTTGATGCTATAGTATCGACAGTGAGACCACTGCATTGTGGGCAGCTATCCCACCATCCAACTTGGCACTTTCTGCTGCTAGAAACTGTGAGGGGGGGAGAGGAGCATAGAGCAGCAAGGGTGCTGGCTTAATGCCCCATGGTGCATTGCATTTCCGTACCATCAGTCACTGTGTTGCTGCAAATCACACCATTTTCCCAATGGCTCCCCACCGTTTCCTGCGGGCCTGCCATCTGAATCCAAAAAGATGGATCCTGTGCAATTCTCCACTGCTGCTTTCAGCATTCTGAACACATCACAGCTGGTCGTGCAGTATATCATGAGCTCTGAATCGGAATAGAAATCCGAGGAAATCCAGCACTGTATTACTGTTGTCTTTCATGGAACATCTGCACACGGTGCACCGTCACTTCTGGGCACATGAGACAAGCACTGAAGAGTGGCATCGCATTGTTCTGCAGTTCTGGGATGATGAACAGTGGCTACATAACTTCTGAATGTGCAAAGCCACCTTTGTGGAACTCTGCAGAGCTGGCCCCTGCCTTGTGGCACAATGATACCAGAATGAGAGCTGCCCTCTCAGTGGAGAAGCACATGGTGATCACTGTGTGGAAGCTGGCACCTGCAGCCTGCTACCAGTCAATTGCTAATAAGTTTGGAGTCAGCAAGTCCACCGTTGGACCTGTGTTATCAGAATCGTGCAGGGCCATTGATCGCATTCTGTTGCGAAGGGCTGAGACTCTGGGTGACGTGTGTGAAATAGTGGAGGGATTCGCAGAGATGGGATTCTCTACCTGTAGAGGGGCAATAGATGGCACGCATATCCCAGTTTTGGCCCCGGACCATCTTGCGACAGAGTACATCAATAGAAAGGGGTATTTTTCTATGGTACCGCAGGTGCTTGTGGATCACTGTGGGTGTTTCACTGATATCATTGAGGGTTGGTCAGAAAAGGTGTATGGTGCTCGTATCTTCAGGAACACTGGCCTATACCAGAAGCTAAATGCAGGCACTTTTTTTTTTCCACACCAAAAGATTCCAATGGCGGATGTAGAGATGCCCATAGTGATCCTTGGAGACCTAGCCTACCCACTAATACCATGCCTCATGAAGCCTTACACAGGCAACCTGAATAACTGCAAGGAGCACTTCAATAACAGGCTGAGCAGGTGCCAAATGACTGTTGAATGTGCATCTGGCAGGTTAAAAGCACGCTGGAGATGTCTTTATGGCAGGCTGGTCTTAAATGAGGACAAGATTCCTATGGTTATAGCTGCCTGCTGTGTGCTCCATAATTTATGTTAAGCTAACAGTGAAAAGTTTGCCCCTGGGTGGACTGCAGAGGCAGTTCACCGTGCATCTGCATATGAGCAGCCAGATGCCAGAGGCATTAGGAGGGCGCAACGGGCGGCCATATGGATAAGGGAGGCATTGAGGGCCCATTCTGACAATGAGAACCCATAAGGTGTTTTTTGAAACAGCACTGTGATATTATAGGACTGCGGTACAGCTGTACATGTGAGTTGGTGGTAGGTGAAAATGTCATGTACAACACAGAAATAAAGAGTGCCTATTGTTCTCAGAAATGACTTTTGTTATTAAACACAAAACAGTCAACAACACAAAAAAATCTTGGAGGGGGTTAGGTAGCGGGAGGCAGTGCCAGCTATGACAGTTGTGTGTAAGTCCAGCTGTCATTCTCATAGCTGTCTGAAGGAGTGGAATGAAGGGAATAGCAAGACACTCTGTGAGTTCGGTAGGAATGTATAGGGGGAGTTGGTGGAGTGCAGGGAAAGATGTTCTGTTGCAGCTGAAGGTGAGGGCCAAACTTGCATTAACTGTGTTTGCAGTGACACTATTGTCTTTAACAGCTCTGTCTGCTCCTTCATGGACTAGATCATGAGCTCATGGCTGGCCAAAATTCGTTATTGGTTCTCCTTCCATTCCTGTCTCTCCATCTTTTGAGATTCTGACATTAATTGTCTCCAAGCCCTTTTCTCGCTTTTGGATGCCTCAGAGAACAGGAGGAGTTCCTAGAACATGTCCTCCTTGCTTCTCAGGGATTGCTTCCTTATCAGCCGGAGGCAGTCGGCTAGTGTAGGGGCCTTGGCTGTGAAGGTCACATCTGTATAAGAACAAGAAACAATGAACAGAAGCATTATTGGGAGTGCCCCTAGCAGTACACATGAATCACTATGAAACACCCCTCATTCTCCCTGTCCCCCTGTGCAGAGCACAGCTCCTTGATCAGCCAGGGATGGTGAGTTAGGAGGGCAGGGGACAAGAGCATCCAAGTAAGTCAAAGTTCTAAGTGGGTGGGTCTCACTTTGGGCATGAGTGCAGGTGCATAGGGAAAACTAAAGTCAAATTCTGCCACCATTCTCCACAGGCAGGGGCTACAAAAGCTGATATCTCGCTCTTTAGAGTCAGCAAGGAGATGCATCTCCTCCAAGCCAGTTGCTTCAAACCGGGTACCTATCCTGCACAATTGTGCACTGCTTTGGTCCCCACTCAAGTGATTGCCATTGGCATGGGAAAGTGTCCCACAATGGGTGAAGATACACAGCTGCTCTGCCAAGGAATCTGAGGCAGAGAATTGAGGAGTACCTCCAAAAAAGTTTGCTAGAGGTCACACCGGAGGATACCTGTGAAGTCTCGGTGTGCATAAACGTGCTTCTCAGCCGTACTGCCTAGGTGTGCAAGGGAATGGGAAAGCACATGCAAACACAGCTATTCCTGTGCATTTCTATCTCTTTAATTACCTGTATGATTTTGCCAAGCTAAGGACCCCCGTGGCTCCTGTACACAGGCAGCATCAGCTTCCAAACACTTAGCAGAGCTCCCCTCTTTAATCCAGCTCAAGGGCTGGGGCTGGCTGTAGCTTTCTGGGGTTGAGAACAGCTCCTGACTCCCAACTTCAGCAACTGGACTGCTCTCGGGCTCCAGGCCATCCTCCAGCTCCACTTCCTCATTGATCACCTCTTCATTGGGGTTGAGTTTGGTGACCGGTGTCCCATGGGCCACGGAGGTGTCTACAGGTGTCTTTGAGGTGGATGTGGCACTTCTTTGTAGAAGTGGCGGCTCATTGGCTCTGCACCAGAGTGATGGTTTACCTCCCTGGCCTTCTGGTAGCTCTGCTGCAGCTCCTTGATTTTAGCTCAGCACTGCAGCGTGTCCCACTCATAGCCCTTCTGCACCATGGCCTGAGAAATCTGGCCATAGGTATCAAAGTTCCTTTGGCTAGAATGGAGCTGGGGCTGCATGGTAGACTCCCCACAAATGCTGATCAGGTCCAGCAGCTCCGATGTGGCTCCAAACGGAAGACCGTTTGCTGCATGGAGCCGCCGTGGTCAACTGGGAAGATGAAATGCAAGCTCACCATGCCAACCAAACAGGAAGTGGAATAATAATTTCAAAACTTCCCACAACTTTCTGGGGAGGATGACTGCAGAGCAGCAGAATGCAAACGGATGTCCAGAGAAGTCAGGGTTGGAATTATGGGACATTTCCGGAGGCCATTTATCGCAACATAAACATATAGCAGTGTCTACCCTGACGCTTTTGCGACAGAAGTTGGGCGAAGAAAGCTCTATGCCTCTCATCAAGGTGGTTTTATTTTGTCGACAAAACTGTGCAGTTCTGTCGATAAAAGGGTCATTAAGGTGTGTACACCAGGACCGTTCCATTGACAAAAATTGACTTTTGTCGACAAAACTCTCTAGTTTAGACCAGGCCTGTGCCTTTGATGAAAGGACAAAATATTTTACAGTAGGCAGCTGTCGGATAATCTGATAACAGGGAAAATTTCCTCCTAACCCGCATTACTTAGAGGTTGGTTTACGCAGGAAGTGAGAGTTTAAGGTGTATGTCAATCAGTGGGTGTGACTTCAGTGATTGCAAAATATCCAGATAAGAGAGTCATATCTACTTCAATGCTGTCAGAGTCTGTGTTTATAACTTCTGATCACCCAACATGCAGCGTACTGTATATAACCACTGAAATCTGAACTGATGTGAGGAACCACTATTCTGTTAAGAAAAGCAAGAGTATCAGGCAGCAGATAATATCAACTGAAACATGCATACAGATCGTGTGTGAGGAGAAGGACAGCATGTTTATAACAATGCACATGTCTCCATTATGGTGAAAAGATATCAACTATAGTTTTATATGTTTTAAGAACAAGCCATATTGTGTACACAGAGGATCACAGCTGTCTCAGGGGTACAGAGCGTGGAGGTACTCAGTACATGTGGAAAAACTCTGCCAACATAAATCTGCAGCCAACAGAGCACTTTGTGAATCCTTGATGTTGCTCA
Source organism: Mesoclemmys tuberculata (assembly GCA_007922155.1). Taxonomy (NCBI): domain Eukaryota; kingdom Metazoa; phylum Chordata; order Testudines; family Chelidae; genus Mesoclemmys; species Mesoclemmys tuberculata. The sequence continues at coordinate 26,007,405 of ML675620.1, read as the reverse complement.
TGTGGCATATTACTATGTCTGGAAGGAAGAATGAGTCAGGAAAAGAGGAGCATCTTGAGTCTAGCATATGAAATAAAGACTTGCACAGTGTGCTGTAACAACCGGGAAAAGTGTGTTTAATATCAGTTGCCACAGACTGTTACAGATAAATAACAGCAAGAACATAAGAACAGCCATACTGGGTCAGACCAATGGGCCATCTGGCCCAGTGTAATGCTGTCTGGAATGTGAGTGATCATTTGTAATATTTAATACCAATATGACAAAATTGCCATGATTCTTATAAGATGTGCTATGTAAGGTACAATTGGAAAGGTTATAATTTGCTATATATGATCATATTGTTTGTGTATATATCGTCTTTGGACTGCAAGTTATGGATATATGTGATATATATCTGTATCCAAAAACTTGTGCTGTGCTACTGGTTTACGCCCCCCAGGCAGATTAGTATCGGCATTGATGACTCAGAGAGGGTCATCAATTATACAATGAGCCCAGGGAGAGAAACCAGGGACTGCTCCTATGAGTCATCAGGGATCAGGACATGCCTGTAGTGAGGGGGCCTGCAAGTGCTTTTCCCTGCCCATGTGCTGTGAGCTTGTGTTTGGGACAAGCCCCATGGCAGAAACTGTAAACGGCTTCTGCACCACCAGTTCCATCTTGTCTTCAGTCCTGTTTCCTATCTCTGCTACTCAACTACTCTACATCTGAAGCTGTGAAACAAAGGACTGAGAACCATCCAGTTATTGGATCTACTCCAGAGGAGCTGTACAAGCCTGCACGCTCCAATACTGCTAAGAATCTGATCTATATGGACTTGGAAGTCATTTGTATGTATCTGATTTCTTTGACCATTTAACATCTTTCATCTCGTTTGTTTTTTTTCCTTTTATAAGTAAGCAAGGTCTGAGTGGCACTCTCCCTGCTCAGCAGCTGAAAGAGGCCCACATTATTTGCATAGGCTTTGTATCTGAATGAGTACAATTAAGTACTCAGCATATTGCATAAGCACACTAGGTGTTGAGCATGATGGGAAATGGTCAGTGTGTCTGGTGGTGTGTTACAAGTCACTTTTGTGTTAACTGCAGAAGTAATGAAATGTTGTCCTTCGATTGTGTGAACAAATGGCAGCAGATCTGTGTTTAGCCTGTTCTGATAAAAAATTCACTCTCACCCCAATAGAGCCCAAAAAGGGTGGTGGATGGATGTTTCAGCATTGCAAGGGGAGAGAGAGGGGTGAGCAGTCTCCTATCGGGATTGCACTAGCCCTGCCAAAGGGCTACCCTCAGGCATAGGTTGATGATCTCCTCACCGTTAAACGGTAGAACTAATGATTCCTCTTGGAGTCTTTTGTTTGTTAAAAGCAGGGACATTACTTCTGTGTCAGCAGAAGCTTTTCCCATGAGCTGAAATTCACTAAGAGCTGAATCACTAGAGAGACTGGGAAACCTTGACTGACACCCACCAGAGAGGTGCCAGCAGTGGGCAGCATCTGAGATGGCGGGATTGGTTGGCTCCAGCAGATGGCAGGAGCAACAATGGTTGATGCCAGTGGCTGGTGGGATCGGTTGGCACCAGCGGACAGCGGGAGCCAGGAGCGGTCAGTGCCTGCAGATGCCAGGATTGGTTAGCATCTGTAGACAGAGGGTGCCAGCAGATGGCGGGAGCCAGGAACGGTTGGTGCCGGCAGATGGTGAGAGCCAGCAGCGGGGACTCGGTGAGGCCTGGAGGTGGTGGGAGGCAGCAGTGGAGGAGGCCTGGTCCAGCAAGTAGAGGGGGACTGGCTGAGCTCCAACCAAGAGGTGGACATTGCAACAGTACAGAGGACAGCAAGAAGGGAGAGGCAAAGGACATGCCCCGTACTCTGGGATGGGTTTGGCTCATTGAGTTTCGTGTTCTGTTTCCACTGTTCCCCAAATCAGAGCCGTGTTACTTCCCTTCTGTTATTAAAAAGTTTGCTGTCTACACTGGGGTCCGGTCTACACTTACCTTTGCGATTCGGCGGCAGTCGACGGGAGATACGTAAGTGACGTAAATCACTGGCGTATCTCCCTTCTCCTCTGCATGGCGTCCACACTGTGCTGCGTCGAAGGGAACAGTGCTCCCTTCGACACAGCACTACGCCACTTACCGGGGTGGATTTCCTGCGTCGCTTCCTGGATCGACCGAGCGTGTCTATACAGACCACTCAGTCGATCCAGAGCAATCGATGTGACGGCGGCAAATTTGCTGCCGTCGGTGTAGACCCAGCCTCAGACTCTGCTTGCAAGAGGGGAAGTATTGCCCTTTGGGGCACCCGGGGGATAGTGTGTGATTTCCCAAGGGAATGGGTGGGGGCTCGAGGCACTTTGGTGTTGTATCATTGACAGGGACCCCTAGATATAGAACCCGGCCCTTGCTGCTGCCGACTCTGTCTGGCAGAAGGATTACATATAATAAACTTTTAGTTTTAGACACTAAAGGATTAGCTGGCAGTGTTATATTTTGGGTAAGATCAAAACCATTATTGATCTGGGGCTGACCCTTTGGGGATCAGGAGAACATTTTGGTAATGGGAATACAGTTTTAAATAACTTATTTCTTCACTGGACCTAGTTGCTGACTGGGAGCGAGAGACTGAAATGTAATAAAGGGGGCTGTGTATGTCTTTTTGGGGTTTCTTTATAACCAGTGTGGGGAATAAGGAGCACTGTTGGTGAATCTAACTTCAGTGTTAGCCACCAATTTTGGGAGAATCTGCTTTCCTTTTGTAGCTTGCCTTGATCTTGGCATTTTCAGCTGAGTTACCCGAGACTCATACAGGTAACACCCGGTATCCTGTCTTCCAACAGTGGCCAATGCCAGGTGCTTTAGCAGGAATGAAAAGAACAGGTAATTATCAAGGGTCGCCCATTCTCTTGCTAGAAGAAAGGCTAGGGACACTTCAGAGCAGGGTTTTGCATCCCTGTCCATCCTGGCTAATAGCCATTGATGGACCTATCCGCCATGATCTTATCTAGTTCCCTTTTGAACTCTGTTATAGTCTTGGCCTTCACAACATTCTCTGGAAAAGAGTTCCACTGGTTGACTGTGTGTTGTGTGAAGAAATAGTTCCTTTTGTTCATTTTAAACCTGCTGCCCATTAATTTCAGTTGGTGTCTCCTCGTTTTTTGTTATGAGGAGGAAATAACACTTCTTTATTTACTTTCTCCACATCAGTCATGAGACCTCTAGTCAGCTCTTTTCCAAGCTGAAAATTGCCAGTCTTATTAATTTATAAAGAGGCAATATAATATTTTCTGTCAATATCTATCCCTTTCCTAATGATTCCCAACGTTCTGTTAGCTTTTTTTGACTGCTGCTGCACATTCAGTGGATGTTTTCAGAGAACCATCCACAGTGACTCCAAGATCTCTTTCTGGAGTGGCAACAGCTAATTAGACCCCAACATTTAATATGTATAGTTGGGATTATATTTTCCAATGTGCATAAATTTGCATTTATCAACATTGAATTTCATTTGCCATTTTGTTGCCCAATCACCCAGTTTTGTGAGATCCCTTTGTAACTCTTTGCAGTCTGTTTGGGACTTAACTATCTTGAGTAGCTTTGTATCATCTATTAATTTTGCCACCTCATTGTTTACCCCCCTTTTCCAGATCATTTATGAATATACAAGCATACACATAAGACATCCATTACCTGTTATAAAAAGAATGAATCAGATGCTTTGAAATTTGATCAAAACTAAATAATATTAATCCAAAAGCAAATACGTTCCACTTGTCATTAAGGAAATAGCCACATCAGCCAACAATAGGAAAAAGAAAAGCCTGGTGTGGTTCCTCTCAAATGATAACCCCCTTCTCCTTCACCAAACAGCTGAGCTATTTGTTGTCTGGAGTCAGACAACAAATGTGATTAGATGCATGGGAAAGCTTCCAATTGGAGAGTGAATAAAAAGATTAGGACTGCTTAGAGATAAAAACCAGAGTGAACGGTATAGAGAAGGGAAATCAGTCGTATGTAATTCCAGTACAAAAACTTGGGGGACACCCAGTGAAATGAAAAGTCAATAGAGTTAAAAATGCTGAAAGGAAATACACATAATTAACTTGAACTCCTTGCCACAAGATGTTTTAGAGATGGCTTAGTAGGAATCAGAAGAGAAGTAGCATTTGAATTCTGTTTAGAGTATTATTCCAGAGTTTTATATTATTCAGTTTTTAAAATGTATTGCCTCTAAGCATTTGACACGGGCCACTTTCAGAAACAGGGTATTGGATTAGACCGACGATTGGTTTGATCTGGTATGAAAATTCCTACATTTCTGTTTGATTAAAAAAAAAATGGACATCAAATATATAGAACTTTTCATCCTCTTGAAGAGAATCCGGATGATCTATTTCTCCAGTGTGCTCTTCTGTTCAGCCTCACTTCATCACTTGCAAAGGGATCTTTTAGAAAGCCTCTAACAGCATGAATCTCAAGGCAAAAGTCTGAGATGAATGAATCTGGTCTGAAACCAGATCATCCTCAACTGCCAGCATCCTCCCAGGCTGGGTCAGACAATTCTAGCAAACATGCAGTCGCAAGGAGCTCCACCTCCCCAGACACAGGATGAAATGCCAGGGAAGTATTTTTTCCTCATGTGCAATGGCTAGGAGATGTGTGGTACAAGCTGCTTTGCTGTGACCCATTCCCAGCAGCATCACTAACATCCGTGTTCACTTGTGCAGAAGTGGAAAGCAGTAGTTGATTGTGGCCTTAAGTTGCTCATTCTTTATTAAACACTACTTCAGGAAGATGGCATGTGTTGAAAAGATGTCTCCATTTCTCTGTCTGGTCTAGATAATATGTAGTCCTGCCATAAGTGCAGGGGACTGGACTAGATGATCTCTCAAGGTCCCTTTAAATTCCTATGATTCTATTATTTTTCCCACAAGAAAAAAGCAACCCAAATGCATCACTTTGTACCACTGCTCCAGGCTCATAATAGCAGCAGCAAGACAGTTGTTTCTGATATCTTGCACGCTAACAGAATGAAGAGAGTCTCTCTTTATCTGATAAATACTGTGTGTATGCAGGACAATAGGTCCTTAATGCCAGTATCTCCTATAAATGGTCACTTGTGCTACTGGGAGACAGACCTTTAGATTTAAGGGAAGAAAAGCAAACAAACTGAAGTTCTGGTGCTTTTAATGCCCTCATCTTTTTTACTGTTTACAGCCTTTAGAAACTTGAACAACAGAAAAATGAGTACAGAGCAGGAAGAGGAAAGAGAATGAAAGAGTTGCTCGGACTAGCCTGTTTTCAATTGTATAATAGCCCAGTGAAAGAAAATATAGACAGTGAGGCATCTTCAATTAAGGTACTGTAAGAAAGCAAATATTTAAGGGCCTGGTAAATCAAATAGATAAGGACAGAATAAATGTGATTCACTGGTCTACTTCTTGCTGTGTGTTATAAACATTGGAGCGGAGAACTGTTTTTGATGATGAACTATACAATCCAGAGTTAGAAGGAGAAGCTGTAGCATTCTGTAAAGCTCATTCAAAGATATATAAATCACAAGAGATATTGTATAATTTTATCAGTTGGTTTTTTTTAATAACTAGACACAATTGTTTCAGGCATACACAAAATATAAGAAATATCACCCCCAAAAGGCTGTTATTTTTTCAGCAAACAAGTTTGCTGTGAAATTCAGAGACATAAATATAATAACCTCTCATCCTATCTGCTGGGTAAAAGGAATTTGTGATGCCAGTAAAAGTGCCCAATACAGGGAAGTGGATCCCAATGGAAGAATTTATCAAGAAGAAAATTAGTCATATGGCAATAAAGATGGGATGCAGGGAATACAGTAAGATAGTACTGCCTATATAAATCCGTAGAAAACCTTAAACACAGATAGCATTAGAAATAAGGTTAGAAACATCTCTACTGTGGATTAGAATTGGACATAATGGGCCAAGTCCTGTTTTTCTAATTTAGGACGAAGTGTTCTTGGGGCCTGTGACAGAGCATTGGGCAACAGAAGCTATACCACTGGATTACCAATTAAATTGTCCTCGAGTAAACCTGAGGGGCAAAGCTGTGCCTAACTGATAGATTGGGGTGGGCTGAGGAGAGCGCAAAAGGCTAATTAGCCCAGAAAATAGAAAAGACACAGGAAGAAAGTGCTCTGGGGAGGGGAGTGGACTGAACTGAACTGAATTTTAGAGAGTCAGAGCCAGGAGAGAGCTCTTGGGGGGAAGATACCTTATGTCTCCCTCCTCCTTGACTGAGAGAACTAAGGATTGTGTGCTTGTAAATACAGAACAGCACAAGTTGCAAAAGTGTGTGTGTGTGGGCAGGGGGAACACTGTAAATAAATTGCACAAGGTGTTTAACCAGGTCTCCAAGCAGTTGTTTAGAAAAGAGACAGAGGCAGGATGACACCCTGTCCCAGGGCCCTTACTGTCCCTGGTGAGCGCCTGTGCAAGTATTCTCACTGAAACCAAGGGCAGTATAGTAGTAACAGCTCCACAATCTGACTCTCAGGCAAAATAACCCATTGACTTAAATGATTCAAGAGGTGTTTTGCCCTAGTAGCAAGTGCATAAATAAGAACTGCAGGATTAAAATAATAGATATTTACAGAGCAGGTAAAATTACTACCACAAAAGCTAGACAGTGTCCCTTTAAGAAATATGAGCGCCTTGGTAATTTTTATAGAATACCAAAGGAAGAGAACATGTATTTCTCCGTTAAGGAAAGCAAACATACAGAAAGGAGACATACCTTAAGTAAAGAAGGATTAGATATGGAAATTCAAGATGTCACGCTTCAATTCAGAAGGTTAGGGGTAGGTGGAAGTATAAATTAAATGTACAAGGTGATTTATAAAGTATTCAGAGGACCTGGACCATGCAAGCTAAATGCAGTCTAATTATCTACTGTAGATGGCACTCCATCTCTTAAATTCAGCCAGGCCTTGCATATTGGCATGAGATCCTCTTTAGTGTTCCAGGTTTTATACTATTGTAGGTACTTCAGGCCTTTCATTTAAAAAAAAACAAAAACACCAACACATGTTTAGAATGTGCACTCTGTGACTGGAGTGAGGAAATTTTGGAGAAGGTTTTTCTTCAAGTCAGATTTGCAGCCTTTTGGGTAGCTGGGCACCAACCTCTCCCAAAGAAAAGAAGGAACCACTCTAAGATGATGCTGTCTTTCCTTGCCAGGAGCTATAGTCATTTCAAACACACCTCATATCCCCGATCTTGTGGGTAGATTGTGGAGACTTTATTCATGCTGGTGAGCACTGACTCATGTAAATTTAATGCCCATAAGCTTCAGTAAGGACTCCACAATCTGTCCCTTGGAAAAGAAAGCAACTGTAGTAGCCACATGGCTATCTATTGGCAAATATTGATTTCTAAATAGTGGTCACTGTAATTTTGCACTATTACATCAACAGGGAAAATTTCTTCCTGACCACAGCTGTTGATCAGTTTAGAGCCTGAAGCATGAAAATTAATCACCTTACTATACATTTTAAAAATCTTCATTACCGTAACTGTAGATGCTATCCTTAGTCATACCTGATTTTTTTAAATTAAACTTAATGACTAGACTATTTGAAATACTGGTTTTCTTCATTTAAAAAAAAAAGTGGGTGGCAAAATGTAATGCTCTTAAAAGTAGTTAAAAAAGAGACTTAGAGAACATGACTTCTAACTAGCTGGATAATGCATGTGCAGACTCAAAGTAAGGCTTCTCCCCCCCCAGTCAGTCCATTAGAGTGCACCTGCTAAACTGTTATGAATAATATTCAATCTCATTGTGCATGGCCACAATAAATTATTTTAGCACCAGCTAAACAGATACCACGCTCACAGACTCTCAGATCTTGTATTTCATTTGGTGGGGTTTTTTAATAGGGTAAGTGTGCATTTATTTTCTAACATTTCCATGTAGAAATTGCCTTGGTAACAATACAGAGTCAGTGGCAGCTCTCATGAGAGGCAGAGTTCGGAGACTATTCAGATCTATGCTATTGAACATCCTGCACTACTCCAATAGTTTGAATTTGAATATGGATCTTGGAACGGAAAATTGGCCTTTTTGAACTGTTGTGGAACATCAGTGTTTCCTTGTGGGATCCTATGGTAGGTTGGAGAATCTGTTTTATGTTTTTTCCTAACAGTGCAGGAATTACAATGTGTGGTTGATGTATATTGTCTAAAAATGGGGTATCCACTTTAATTTCATTCTTTGAAATTAAGGATCAAATTCAGCCCTTCATTGAATTGTTTTCCCCATTGGGGAATTGACCTAAATATCTCTGCCTGCTTGATATTAAAGACAAAATCTGTCTTCCCTAAATAATACTCTGTATTGCCGTGATCCTGCAAAACTTTGCTCACACAGATGCCCCTACTCACCCAGTAATTTTAATTTTTTAATTTTAACCCACAGGATTTTAATGTGACTATTTATTTATTATCTGTTAAGTCCCAGTGATGTGCTCCATCCTGTACAAGATGAAAAATAGAGACCGCCTCTCCCTGGAGGCACTTACAGTGTAAACATAAGGGTTTGTGCAAGTGAGCCTATTTTTTGCATAGCTTTTCCCGGTGAGAATAATTCTATCCAACGTTATTTGACATTTGTTTCTAAACTTATTTTAGAGACACTTGATATAATCATTTTTGCACAGACTGAATGCTAGCCCAAGAAGAAAGGGCTTGTGGGTAAAGCACAGAACTGGGAGTCAGGACATCTGAGTTCTTCTCCTGATTGTACCACAAACTTCCCTTGTCACCTTGGATTAAATACTTAGGGTCTTGTTAAAATCCCACTGAAATCATATGAAAGACTCCCATTGACTTGGCCTATAGATTGCATACAAAAAGCTGGCTGTGAGCAGAGCTGCAGCAAATTATTTATTTACTTACATGAATGTCAGTGGAAAGCTTTTGGAGGAATTTGCCCAGCTTTAATTATTATTTTCTGGCAAACATTTTTGTGGTGGTGATAAAGCAGAAGGAAAGGGCACTCAGAAGCCTTGAAAACAGCTGGTGAATTCTGTTAAGGTATGTGGGTTGTCATAACGCCTCTGGACCAGGTCATCTGACCTCTGGACATTGGGCCAGCTCCTGGTCAGTAACTTCACTGACTCCTCCAGATTTATGCAGGTATGACTGAGTGTAGCCCACTGAGCTACGTGTTGTCATTATGACTAAGGCATATGTTACTGAAAATTACGTTACATCGCTCCTTCAAAGATATACAGGTTTATTGCTTTTTAGTGAACATTGGCTGTCTGCTCTCCCCCCCTTTGTCTGTTTGTCATGACCCACGGTTCTGCTGTGCAACTGTAAATATTCAGGAAGATGGCTGCCACAGTCTGAGTACTGGTGAGAGAGGAACACTTCTAAACTGTTTGGACTAGCATATTTTAATTAAAAATGCCAGCTGCTCTGGAATATAAATGTTTGCTTGACTGACTTCTCCAGGTGGTAGATTGTTCACCAGCAGAAACCATAGTCTCCTATTAAGAATTATATATTACCTGGAGAAATTCCTGTGGACGGGCTGGCTAGCCAGCCATGAAGGCCTTAGTTTCCAGCTATCACTACTGGTATTTAGAAGAGGAGCATTGGGAATCTGGATGAAGGGGAAGTGGAAGACCTTTATAGATACTTTAACTATGACAACCCAGCCTCTCTGGACTCAGCCAAAGCCTGTGCTGAAGATTTGAAGTCTATGTTGGCTTATAACCCATGTGATGGGATCAGACTAGATGGCTACTGGAGACTGCTAGAAGGCCAATGTTTCAGCCCCAGGCTTAGCAAGTCCCTTTTCCCCTGGTAGCTGAGCAGGGGTTACTCCAGGTTAATTACACACCTGGAGCCAATCAAGGCCCCACCTAGGACTTGTTAAAAGCCTCCCCTCCAGAGAAAGGATGTGGCTGGAGTTGTGGGAATGAGGTGAGTTACCAGAGTGTGTGAGCAGGCAAGACACCCTCAAGAACCAGGAGGGTTTAGGAGAAGGAGCAGAACGCTGGCAGGAGAGGACCCTGCAGGTACAAAGACTGGGGAAGGGAAACACCCTGCCTGAAGAATGCAAAGGACTTTTCCCAGGCCTGAAGGCCTAAGAGAAGAGACTCTGCCAGAAGGGAAAGATTGAACTGGACATTTGGTTTGGACACTATCACACAATGAGGCCAGGAAGGACCCCTGACCGAGCAGGGTACAGACATTAAGTCAAGGGGCACAGAGAAGTAACCCAGTGAAGCTAGCAACTTTCCTGAAGCCACAGCACAAGGCTGCTACTTGTAGGGTCCCTGGGTTGGGGCCTGGAGTTGACGGTGGGACCAGCCCCCCCACTCCCTACTGGCCATTCACTGGAGGCGCAAGAGCCCCAGCAAAGAGACAAGAGTCTGTGAGAACCAGAGACAGGACTGGGAGACAGGAGGGAGTGGCCATCTTAGAGAGGCTGTATTATCCTTCCCCACCACTAAAGGGTGAAGCAGTTCCCTGATCTACCACTAGAACGAAGCGCTGGACCCACAGAGGTAGAGGAAGTGCCTTGTCACACCCATTGAAGTGCATGGGATGTCAGTCTGGTCAGAATTTAGACCCACATATCATAAGAAAAGCCTTATATTTAAAGTATCCACTAAATGTAAATTAAGAGACTTGCTGTCAGTTGTATGAGCGTTTTCTTGACAAAGTGACTGATCTGTATTGAAGAAGTGGACTGAGAGCTAGTTTGGAGTAGCCTGGGTTACAGTAGAGTTAGAGGCATTCTGAAAAGCAGAAGTGATTCAGAAAGGAATTTTATTATCAAATAGTTCTTATCTGTTGTTTGTGTTAGGAGTATAGAGTCTCCAAGCAAACTGCATCCAATGTCTCCACTGGTTTTCTACAATAGAACACAAGAGTTTGATCTTAAATGGATACTTTCAGGTTAAAAATAATTCATTTAAAATAACACCAGATGTCCTTACCTATGTTACTTATAGCATCTAAGATTATTGAAAATGAAAGAATTTTTTAAAAGTTAGCCTGCTTTTCACCATTGATCCTAATAGGGCAGTGTAAATAGA
>ML675620.1:25552900-25996312 GCA_007922155.1 Mesoclemmys tuberculata | reverse complement strand
GTTAGCCTGCTTTTCACCATTGATCCTAATAGGGCAGTGTAAATAGATTCATTGTTTTCACTTTTGCTTCTAGTTGTCACATTAGAATATGTACAGTAACGTATTATTTTTTTATCACATGCTGCATACATCCTAACATTTTGTATCGTGCCTATTGATCAAATATTTTCACTGAACTGCCCATGGTAATCTCAATTTTTTTCCAAAGTGGTTAGTTTATTTAGAGCACAGCAACATGTATAAGTAGTTCGTATTATTCCTTCCAATATGCATTACTTTGCATTTATTTGTAAAGAATAATTTCATTTGTGCTGTCCATTCATCTAGTGGTATTAAATGGCTTGGAAGTTGATTATTTTTCTGTAGTTTTGACTAACAATTCTGCAGATTTTGCCACCACACTTTTCAACCCCTTTCCAAGATCATGAATAAATACTGAAATGAGGTATGTTGGTCTGTAATTCCCACGATCATCCCTGGCACCTTTTTTGAGAAAGATACATCATTTTTACTCTCTTGTCCTACAATAAAATAGCTGATTGTATTGAGAGATTGTGTATTTTTATTAGCAACTCAGTCACTTCATATTCTTTTAATTGTAGCTTTAAATAAAGAATAAAATTGAGATCGCATGAGTCTAAGAGAATATCAAGATCATGGGGGGAGGGGGAGAAGGGAGAGAAAGAAGTGGTCACCTAGGTCACAGCTGGACAAAGAGTACAAAATATACATTAAACAAAACAAATGCCAGCACCTAGCTTCAGCAGAAGTGATGAAAGGTCGTCATGTGTTCACATATTTGTTGTGTGAATAGTTTTGAAGGGCCTTCCCAACGTTCATAAGCTGTCTGTCAAGTAAAAGAGCAGTAGGTTGTTTTTTTCCCCAACTCCAAAGAAATATTAATCTATTGAGTTAATAACAAGAGATAAAACTCTTTAATGAAAGCCATCTGGTCCTGGTCACTTTTTTGTTAAGGTTTTTCTATTTGTTCTTGCACCTTCTCTTTTGATGCCTCAGTTTTGAAAGTGCCTCATTTTCATAATCTGTATGGAATGTCTGGCGTAGATGTGTCTCCAACATCATTTGTTGAGACTAGACAATTCAAAGATATTACTTAGCTTCTTTGCAATAATGTTCTCCTTTCCTGCTTCTTTCTTTATTCCTTGGTAATGTAATAAATCCATCAATTCGTTTGTAGACTTTGTGCCTGAGGTGTATGTACAGAACGTATTATTTGTTTTCATTTCTTTATATCTTTGCTTTTCAAATTCCCGCTTGATCCTCCTAATTTCCATTTTAGATGTTACCAGACATAGCGTATGCTCCTTTCTATTGGCTCTACTTGGGCTGGATTTTCATTTCCTGAGGGACACGTGTAGCACAAACATTCTTAAGCTTTGCCATTTAACCAAACTGTTCTGCCCCCTTCCCCCCCATACACTCACCCTCTTTTTTTAGAAATATGCATAGCTTCTATGATTCTGTTATGTTTGTTAAATAGCTTCCATGCTGAGTCTAAGGATTTTAATGTTTTCACTAATGACCGTAGGGTCTTTTTTTGATTAGCCTTTTCTTTAAAATCCCAATTTACGAACATAGGAATTGCCACATCAGTGGTCCATCTAGTCTAAGATCGTGTAATCTACAATGACCAGTACTGGCTGTTTCAGAGGAAAGTGCAAAAATCCTGAAGAAATTATCTATGGAATAACCTGCCCAAACAAGGAAACCTTTTTCCTGACGTCAGTTAATTAGGGGTTGCTTTGGTCCCAAAGTGTATGGATTTTTATATCCCTTCCAGAATCTTGGCTGTTTCTTAAATCCCTATTATTATGAATAGTAAATATTAGTGTCACAGTGCCAGGGTCGGGTCCAATTCCTCCCTTGCAGGTATTGAGTTTAATTATATCATAGTCATTGTACTTCAGTGGCTCAACTATAGTTACTACTTGAACCTACGCCTGTACATTATTTGGAACTATGCCAAGAATTGCTTGAGAGCTAGGTATTCCGAGATGCAATCAAAGGGACCTAGTAAGATTAGAAACATAATTTTGTTAGAAAATAACAAAATGAGAGTCACAGGGTGGGAGGGAAGAAACAAGATAATACGTCTGGGAGAAAAAAATCAAACTTAGATACTTCATGGCAGGGAGATACCTGGAAGTCTGTACTGCGGAAAAAGATGGAGAAGAGATAAGGATAGCAAACTAGTAATGAGTACACAACCTGATGGGACAGCCAAGAGACCCCATAGTGTACGGCCCACATTTCCAGAGACAATGGGACATGTTGCTGGAAGGCAACCATCCCCCCCATCTACTGCTGTGGTGTGATTTCACCTGGAATGCTATGTTCATTCCCACACAAATATTGACAGTTTGGTGGGAGTAATGTCAATGATTTAAGAGGTTGGAGGAATTGATTTACAAGGGAAGATTAGGAGAGATCTCAACATATATAGTTTGGCTAAGTGCTGACCAAGTGGAAACTTAAGTTTACAAATATTTGAAGGGTATCAACACCACGAAAGAACAGAACTATTTAGGACAGTATAAATGGGTCTAATGTTGACTAAAGGGATGTAGATAGCTAGTGGGATGAAATTAAGAAAATCTATCATCTCCTTCAAAGATCAGACACATGGGATTAACCATACAAGATCACAGCATCACTCCATCTAGCCTGGTATCCTGTCTCTGGCATCCTTTAAAGAATTATCTTCCCTTTTCCAAAAATGCAACTGATTGATTCCCTTTTCTGAACGTGAGGTGAGGGTACATTCCTGACTATCCCCACAATGCTCATGTGCTTTGAAGGATGAGATTTGATTCTTTGTCATTATCTTGACTCATCATAAAATAGCTTTAGAAACCAATGCAGTATTTAGATAAAAAGTGACGTCCAGGAGCTGAATCTAATATCAAGATTTTATGACTGGTGCTGGAACTCAGCGTAGGCGCTTAGAAATCTCTATAAAAGTGCAGTACAGATAGCTAGACAGAACTGATTAGGTAGAAAAGAAAGCCAAATCTATTGCTATTATTTAGGCAGTCTGAAATATCTTTTTACAGAGAAAAAGTTCTAATCTCTTTAGACTGTAGCAGTAGATCCATGTTTCTTTTCCCAGTATAAAATGTAACATGCTAATCTGTCATACCGCCACATACGCGTTCTGCTTCAGTTACACAAAACGTTCTGCTTCAACAGGAAATATTTGCTTCACTGTTCTTTGGTTTTACTTGTGGTATGTATTTGATACCTGGGTACTGGAAGATATTAATAGTGCTAGTTAGGCAGGTCCCCTGCGGCAAAAGACTAGTGCATCAGCCCCTTGTATTTGACCGTGATAAAACAACTGATTTGTTATAATTAAGGTAAAGGCATCAATGGATTGAAGCTTTCAGCAAAAACAAACAAACAAACAAAACCAACTGCATTGACCAGAGAGAACACTTTTTGGTTAAAGAAAGAGTCCACCTATTTAATGACGTGCTATGCAAAATTAAGTTGCCCCAAGACATTTCTACTTGAGAATATTTTGCAATTTACGGTACAATAATTTATTAAAAGGAAGGAGTAAAAAAAAATAAATTAAATCATGATGAAAACAGTTCCTACTTGAACCAAGATATTGTTTACTTTACCTAAGAGGGAATTGGTTGCAAAGCTGGAGGCAATTTGGGTGAAAGTGATAATGAAATAATAGATTTCATGATCCTAAGAAAAGGGAGGTGTGACACCAGCACAATAAGAACAAAGGACTTTAAAAAAGTAAACTTTAATAAATTCGGAGAACTGGGAGGTAAAGTTTCGTAGGGAGACAATCTAAGGGAAAAAGTTGTTCAGGAGAGCTGCCAGTTTCTCAAAGAATCAATATTAAAGCCACAACAGCAAACTATCTTGATGAGAAGGAAAGACAGGAAGAATACTAAGGGTATGTCTACACTGCAATTAAAAACCCACGGCTGGCCCATGCCAGCGGGCTTGGGCTAAGGAGCTGTTTGACTGTGGTGTAGATGTTTGAGCTAAGGGACAAAGTGAGGGGAGAGGTGATGATGAGAGATGATGACGGCCAAATAATTAGATAGATTTCAGACTTTTGGGTCACCAGCTTAATTACAGCCAATGGGAAAACAATAATGTAGGATGAGGGTTTGTATGTGTAACTGTTGACGCAGCTTCTACCCCTGGCTCTAACACTGGTCATTGCTATGTGACTTTGGAAAAGTCATTTAATCACCTTGTGCTTTAGTTTCCCCATCTGTAAAGAGAGGATAACAATTCTTACCCTGTTTTGCAAAACATGCTGAGCTCTTGGGGGTACAACGTGCTATAAAATGTGAAGTGTTGTTATTTTGCCGATTGTGAGATAGTGCTGTTCTGTATGGACAGCTTGGTATTCTCTGGTTGTCCATAGCAACCAGGTTGCATTGGAATATCAGCTTGCAAATATGTGTGGGTTTCAAATAATGTGGCTGTTGTAACCAACTAAAAGAACACACTCTGATTTGTATACAGTGGTGATTAAATTCCTTAGCCTTCTACTTGAGAGAGAATTACTCCTTTTAGCGTAGCAGCTCATACTTGTCAGTTGAATCAGTGTTGCATAAGACATACAGGTTTCACAGGACTGAGGAGAAGTTGGTACCAAGACAACTTGCACAGAGAACTTCCAATAGCTAGAAAGTTAGGCCCCAATCCTGCAAAATCCTCACAGTAAGTGTAGGGGTCCACCTATGCAGAGTTCATTGTAACATCAGGGACTAAAGGAAAGGCCAAGGGGTTAACTGAAACCAGATGCACTGTCCAGTTTGGGATTTTGTGTGTGAGCTTTGCACAGTGGCTGCTTTTTATTTGATGGCAGTCAGGAATGAAAGGGAGAGAGAGAGGCATAAGTCTGTTACGTGCTATTCTCACAACTACACAGTGACTTCAGCTAAGGGAAAAGGAAGAGCTCTGTGTAGCTCAAAAGCTTGTGTCTTTCACCAACAGAAGTTGGTCCAATAAAATATACTATCTCACCCACTTTGTCTCTCTAGGATCCTGGGACCCACATGGCTACAACAACACTGGATTCAGCTATGGACCACAAGCATAAAAGTAGCTAAGCAACGGCTGGGACACAGTGTCCAGTTCTAGTGCCCACAGTTGAAGAAGGATGTTGATAACTTGCAGAAGGTTCAAAGAACAGCCATGAGAATTATTAAAGGATTGGAGAATATGCCTTATAATGAAAGACTCAAGGAACTCAATTTATTTAACTTAACAAAAAGAAATCTAAAGGGTTACTTGATTACAGTCTATATGTATCTATATGTAGAACAAAAATTTTACTAATGGGCTTGTTAATCTAGCAGAGAAAGGTATAGTGTGATCCAATGGCTGGAACTTGTAGCTAGACCAATTCAGACTGAAATAAGGCATAATTTTTTAATAGTGAGAATAATTAACCCTTGGAATAATTTACCAAGAGTCATAGTGGATTCTCCATCACTGACAATTTTAAAATCAAGATAGAATGTTTTTCTAAAATATATGCTCTAGGAACTGTTCTGGGGAAGTTCTACAGCTTGTGTTATATGGGAGGACAGACTAAATGATCATAGTGGTCCTTTCTGGCCTTACGGTCTATGAATAAGAAAAGGTGAATCAGGAAATTAATAACTTGCACCATCATTCTGTCTTCGGGACGATACATTTAGGCTTGGAATTATTCCATTTTTATCAGTAAATGTCAGTAAATGTCAATTCCACCGTACATATACAAACTGATATAAAAAAAAAATTCTCTTAATACTAGTTGAAATTTACAGATAGGCAAAGTAAGAAAAATGCTGCTTAAAATCTTTTCACTTTTTAAAGGATATTAACTTTGTATATTTTGATGAGATGTTAACAATTTGTGTTTTAATGGTTGTAAAGCTTTAACTTTTTGAATCTCACCATCTATTGTCATTAAATAATTGTCTGACTTCCCCTATTAGAATCATAGAAATATAGAGCTGGAAGAGACCTTGAGGGTCATCAAGTCCATATCCTGAGCTGAAGTAAGACCAGGTAAACTTAAACCATCCATGGCAGGTGTTTGTCCAAATTGTTCTTTAAAACCTGCAGTGAGGGTATTACATGATCTTCCTTGGAAGACAGAGTTTAACTACTCTTCTAGTTAGAAAGTTTTTCTTAATAGCTAACCTAAATCTGCCTTTCTACAGATGAAGCCCATTACCTCTTTGTCCTACCTGCTGTGGACATGGAGAACAATTGATTCCCATTCTCTTTATAACACCCCTTAACATATTTGCAGACTGTTTTCAAGTCCTTCCTCAGTCTTCTTTTTTCAAGACCAAACATACCCAGTTTTTTTTTAACCTTTCCTCATAGGTCAGGTTTTCTAAACCTTTTATCATTTGTGTTGCTCTCCTCTGGACCTTCCCCAATGTGTCTACATCTTTCCTAAAATGTGCCACACAGAATTGGATGCGGTTCTCCCGCTGGAGTCTCACCAGTGCTGAGTAGAGTGGGACAAATACCTCCCTTGTCTTACATAGGACACTCCTGTTAATACAGAATTATATTAGCCTTTTTCACAGCTGCAACACAGTGTTGACTCATTTTAAATTTGTGATCTACTCTCATACCCAGTTCCTTTTCAGCACTAATATCATCTAGCCAATTATTCCCCATTTTGTAGTTGTACATTTGATTTTTCCTTCCTAAGTGTAGTATTTAACCCTTGTCCATCTTGAATTTCATCTTGTTGGTTTCAGACCAACTCTCCAATTTGTCAAGGTTGTTTTGAATTCTAATCCTGTCCATCAAAGTGCTTGCAACCTCTCCCAGGTTGGTGTCACCTGCAGATTTTATAGGCATACTCTCCTCTTCATTATCCAACTCATTAATGAAAATGAAGGAACTCAAATGTGAAATTGCAGCACTACTAGCTGTGGTATGTAACCTATCATTTAAATCAGCTTCTGTACCAGATGGCTGGAGGATAACTAATGTAACGCCAATTTTTAAAAAGGACTCCAGAGGTGATCCTGGCATTTATAGGCTGGCTAGCTTAACTTGAGTTCCAGCCATTTTGGTTGAAACTCTAGTAAGGAACAGAATTTTCAGACACACAGATAAAACATGATTTGTTGAAGAAGAGTCAACGTGGTTTTTGTAAAGGGTAATCTTGCCTCACAATGTACTAGAATTCTTTGAGGGTGTCAACAAGCAAGTGGATAAGGGTGATCCAATGGATATAGTGTACTTAGATTTATAGACTCATAGACTCTAAGGTCATAAGGGACCAATATGATCATCTAGTCTGACCTCCTGCACAATGCAGGCCACAGAACCTCACTCACCCACTCCTGTAATAAACCTCTAACCTATGACTGAGTTATTAGTCCTCAAATCATGGTTAAAAGACTTTAAGGAACAGAGAATCCACCAGCAAGAGAGCTGTACCCCATGCTACAGAGGAAGGTGAAAAACGCCCAGAGTTTGCCAATCTACTTTCAGGAAAAATTCCTTCCTGATCCCAGATTTTCAGAAAGCTTTTGACAAGGTCCCTCACCAAAGGCTCTTAAGAAAAGTAATCTGTCATGGGATAAGAAGGAAGGTCGTCTCCTGGATCAGTAACAGGATAAAAGATAGGAAACAAAGGGTAGGAATAAATGGTCAGTTTTCACAATGAAGAGAGGTGAATAGAAGTATTCCCCCAGGGGTCTGTATTAGGACCCCTAGTGTTCAACATTTTCATAAGTGATCTGGAAAAAAGAGTAAACAGTGCGGTGGCAAGATTTACAGATGATACAAAACTACTCAAGATAGTTAAGACCAAAGCAGACTGAGAAGAGTTGCAAAGGGATCTCACAAAACTGGGTGATTGGGTAATAAAATGGCAGATGAAATTCAAAGTTGATAAATGCAAAGTAATGCACATAGGGGGAAAAAATCCCAACTATACACGTAAAATGATGGGATCTAAATTAGCTGTTACCACTTAAGAAAAAGATCTTGGAGTCACTGTGGATAGTTCTCTGAAAACATCCACTCAGTGTGCAGCGGCAGTCAAAAAAGCTAACAGAATGTTGGGAATCATTATGGAAGAGAGAGATAAGACAAAAGTGTTGTATTGCCTCTTTATAAAGCCACAGTACGCCCACATCTTGAATACTGTGTGCTGATCTGGTTGCTCCATCTCAAAAAAGATATATTGGAATTGGAAAAGATACAGAAAAGGGCAACTAAAATAATTAGGGATATGAAACAGCTTCCATATGAGGAGAGATTAATAATGCTGGGATTTCTTAGCTTTGAAAAGAGACAACTGAGGGGGATATGATAGAGATCTATATAATCATAACTTGTGTGGAGAAAGTAAATAAGGAAGTGTTGTTTAGTCTTTCTCATAACACAAAAGCAAGGTGTCATCAAATTAAAATAATAGGCAGCAGGTTTAAAACAAACAAAAGGAAGTATTTCTCCACAGCTAACTTGTGGAACTCCTTGCCAGAGGATGTTGAAGGCCAAGACTATAATGGGGTTCAAAAAAGAACTAGAGAAGTTCATGAAGGATAGGTCCATCAATGGCCAGGATAGGCAGGGATTGCTGTTTTCCAGAGCTTAGGAATGGCTGACGGCATGGATCACTTGATGATTACCTGTTGTATTCATTTCCTCTAAAGCACCTGGCATTGGCCACTGTCAGAAGACTGGATACTGGGTTATATGGACCATTGGTCTGAAACTGTATGGCCATCCTTATGTTCTTGGCTTCATCATGATTTCATCATGTGAAAATTTAAATTGATTAAACATTTAAAAAATGCTTAATAATAAACATTGATATGATCTGTAAAAATACAGTATATAAAAAAATCAAATTTTGCCAAGCCTAATTATACTGTTTATTTTAGGATTTTACAGTGCTGGCAGTTCCTGGAGTATTCATGAGAGACAGAGATATGCATAACAGATGCTTTGAAAGGTGATGTGTGAAGTTTTCAGAGTAAGTGGGTGTGTACTCTTTTGATTTGCTTTTTGTTATATAAAAAAGGCTGCAAAGGTGGTGGTTGTATTTTTTTAAAAATATGTGTATCTGCTTGTTTCATTACCTAGAAACATCAGGAATGCCAAGTCTGGTTTTCCATTTTTTGAGGGCTTTGCGGAGTTGGTGGTCACATCCCATCTTGTTGAGACCCACCTCTGAACTGAAAGGATGAGTTAAACAAATATTTAACAAACAAATCCTTTCTTCAAAGTGTTGATTAGCCCTTGGAATTAAATAAATGCTACAAACCAAGGACAGAGTTTACCAGACACTCTGCTTCCTTGCCTAGACCAGAAGAAGAGATTTGTGTAGCTTGAATCTTTCTACCTTTTAGCAACAGAAGTTGGTCCAATAAAAGGTGTCACCTCACTTACCTTGTTTCTGAATATAAATCTGATTAAGCAATCTCTTCCTCCTTCAGTTGTGTAGCTTGCATTTTTGATGTCACAATTTCTCTAGTTCTCTCACTGTGTGAAAGCTGTGTACTGCTGGGAGTTGACACACAGCTGTGACACCATCAAAGAAGTCCAACTGGCTAATCAGCCACATTCCACTCATCTTTACTCAGCTAACCATTAGACATCCAAAATAGTTACAGTAGGTGGCAGTGTAGCAACACAGAGCTCATTAAATTCACCTGACTACAGTTTTGCTCTCAAATCTGATTAGATTAGATCTACTACTTAGCTGGTTACGTTTAGCTGGTCAGTTTTGTGTTGGCACCTCTGTGCTCTTACACAATGCACTGTCCTTCTGTTTTGCCTGCTTCATTCTATTCTTTGAATAGATAGGTAATTGAAACATACGCAGAATCTGCTCTCAAACAAAGCCACACAGTTGGGAACAGGGCCTGATGTGTTTGTATTCTGTGTCCTGAGATTCAGATTGGAATGTGTTTCTCCATCTGATGAATGACTGCTGGTAATACTCAGCCCTTACATGTTGTTTTTCACTTTCATAACCTCACTTACCTGCCTCATCCTCAGAACACCCCCTGGGAATAGTGATGTTATCCCCATCCTCAGAGGAGGAAACTGAGGTAGAAAATGCAAATGATTTGTACAAGGCCATTGAGAAAATTGGTGTCAGAACCAGAATTAGAACTCATTTCCCGGCCCTCATTCCTGAGATCAGACCACTTGACCACATATCTCACTAGAGATAAGCTTCTCTCTACTCTTTTTTTGTAGTGCTCAGTAGAACCTGGCCTCATATCTTCTGTTCCCTGAGCCCTTTGGCTCCCCACAGTCTCATCTTGTTGCCCCATGTATTCTCTTACCTCTGTCATCCTCTTTCATCTCTCTATCTGTCCATGTTAATAATAGCCCACTTTACAAACATGAAATAATTATCACAATGGCCTATCTGATGGGCAGTGTTCATTATCCAGTTTCACAGGAGGAGGAAACTAAGGCAGAAAGGTTAAATAATGTGAGCTATACCACAGAGTCAATGTCAGAGCCAGGATTGAATGCAGGACTCTCCTGTGCTCAGTCTGCATGGCCTCCCTCCTTACTGAGTTGCCCCTCTGTGAAACGAGAGACCACACTGGCTACACAGCAGAGAAGCCAACGCAGCTGTACTCGGTTGGAAGACATTTTCAGTAGCCTTTGTGCTAGTAGCAGAATCCCCACCCCTGTTCTAATGAATCTGGAGTTTCCCAAAAGTGGACTAATCCCCTGGCCGTAAATTTCAAAGGCCCCAGTGCCAGCCTTCGGCAGCAGTTGGCAGGACTGAGAATAATTTGTGATTGAGGCATCATCAGTAGGGCGAGCTTTCAGTTCCAGTGATGGGTTTATATTTTCAAGGCTCGTCTTCCTTAGGAAAAGGGTTACAAATTGATGGCCTTATGATTTAATCCTTAGTCATACGAGTAGTCCTTGCATGTGTGAGCAATCCCAGTGCCTGCAAGTAGTCTCATCCGCATCGGTGGAAGTACTCACATGGAAGGGTTGCAGGTGGTTGTTTAAACGGTGTTTTTAATGACAACCTTGGCATTTGCAGTCTCAAAAGCTGGAAAATAGAGCGTGCTGCAGGGCTACAGGCTTTATAGACCTCGGTAGCCAGGCTGCAAGGTGATTTAAAGGTATCACTAACACTAGATTTAGCAGGTTAATTTGCCTTTCTGGCTGCAGAATAAACACTGTGCACCTGAGTAAATAGGAAAGGAATGACTGGAATAGGGATGAAAAGGGAGGAACACGCCTTTTGCCAAATGCAGAGTTAAATGATGTCTGGCTTATCTGATATTTCCTCACAGAAGACACTGCTTATCAGAGTGTTTCTGAAGTTGAGAGATAATGCTTTAAATGGGAAAAACTGAACTCTAAATGGACCCAGAAGTGTTCTTCCAGCATTTCATGTCCCGTATGTAATTGTGGCCACTGCTAATTTTCTTACAATGATGGCTTAGCAAACCCTTGCCTGTAATTGCGATTTGATTCATGTGGGAAATGGTTCTTGGAGCCTAATAAGCACTTAGGTGTTCGTTCTCTGAGAGTACCCGCTGCCATGGCAACTGCTGTTTATAATACACAAAGAGGAAAGTCTGCAAAGTCATTCTGGGCAGTGCCGGTCTCCTGCTCTTTGGCAAGGGAATCAGCCTTTGCTTGTCAGAATTGGTTTAATTATCAGTCCTGGAAATGCTCGTGCTGTTTAGAGACTCTTTAAATGAGTGATACTTCTCTGTGTGGAATTAACCTTTTGAATGCCAACATTTAGGTGCATTCAAGTGCTTAATTGACATAACGACAGCCCGGGCCATGTAGCCACTGACCTGTGCAGAGCATGGTAGGAAATCACACCTCCCCGGGCAGTATAGGGAGGGATATGAATACTGAATTCTACAAACTAGCCCTATGCAATTGTGGTCCTTGGAGAGCATTCTGACAAAGGGCTTGTCTATGGCTGGCTTTTTATCCCAAATTTCCAGCCGTTGTTACCTCTGCTTCAATTCCACCCCAGGTAGCCAGGGTGTAGACAAGGCTTTGAGCAGGGGCTGTCAGTGCTTTAATCATCATGCCATGTTAGGGTGACCAACTGTCCTGATTTTATAGGGACAAGCCTGATATTTGGGACTTTGTCTTATATAGGCACCTATTACCCGCTCCTCCTGTCCTGAATTTTCACATTTGCTATCTGGTGACCTTATGCCATGTTGACATACTCTGAGCAGAGTGAAATGGCACAGGGCTTAAAATTAGAGCAAATTGAAAATGAGCATTTTGTCCTGGGGAAATTCCAGTATTTCTCAACTTGTTTTCATCTGGAATTTTGGCAAAAAGTTGATACCCCCTCCCAGTGGAAATTTCTAAGAAATGTTGATTTGGAGATGTCAACACAATTAATATTGGGTCAGTTTGACATCGAACTTTATCTGCTTGAGTTTCCTCAGTACCCCAAGGGAGTTGTCGTTCAGATGCCTAATGCCCCCATTCTTGCATATGCCCTGGGCTCCCCAACCAGACTACATCTCCCATGATGCACTATGGTAATGTGACTCCCATGATGCACTGCTGCAGTTCAACCAGAGAGGAGAATACCATGCACAGGGAACAGGGCCCAGAGAGGAGAGCAGGGAAATGAGGCACCTGAATTACAACTCCTGTTAGGAAGTGCAGCAGCTCAGGCAGCCACTGATTAATGTCAAACTGAACAGAAAAAAAATTGTTTGGTTCCACAAACCAAAATGTTTCGATCTAAGTCCAGCTGACCTGAAATTAAATATTTTGCAAAGATTTTCCTCTAAATTTTGGCAAAATTGGAAAATTGTGATTTTGCAGAAACTGCATTTTTGGTTAAAAATAAAAACAATAAATCAACAAATATTTCCCAACCCTCTCTTCTTAAAATGCCAGCTGCATGGAGCCTCTCCTACCCTCAAGCACCCACCATTGCTACCTGTGGTGATACCAAAATGGTCGGAGCAGTGTGTCACAACCAGGGCTCCATGAGCACACTGTGGTTGGTGCAGCAGTTGGGTTTGAAGGCCAGAGCCAAAGTCCGGAGCCAAGCCAGCTTAGAGTCAGAGACGAACCAGAGGTCAGAGCCAGAGCTGGAGTCAAACCGGGGATGAGAGCCAGAGTCAGACAGGAAACAGGAGTTGGAGCCAAGGGCCAGTGCGGAGTTGAAATCTGAGGAGTCCTAGGGTCGAAGCCGGGGCGATAGGTTTTAGGGGCCGGATGAGGATGAGGTCTAAAGCCAGGAGCGGGGCAGGGCTCAAATTAGAGATCATCTTAGCGTTCCCAATTCTCCAGTCACTAGTGGAACTGTTGAGTAGTGGTGTGGATGTGGCAGTGACCTGAGAGCCTGAGAGTCCATGTTCAGGACCTCACACAGCGTTGGGAAATTTGGGGCAAGAAAGCCTAGTGTAACAAACATAAGGGACCTTATGTTTACAAAGACCTTAACCCAGCCTCTAATTTACATGTCTAATCACTTAATTTGTAGGTGCAAAATTGCACCTGTGAAATTAGAGGCTGGCTGCAAACTCAGGACCAAGCTGCCATTTACTTTTGTAGCTGGCTGTTTGTGAATTTCTTCCTGACTCGGTCAGAGGGTTGTTGACTGCCCTTGCTGTTGCATTCCTATCCCTTAATTCCAAATATCTTAATTCCAAATATTTTAATATCTTAATCCCAAAGTTCAGTCACATTAAAACTGATGACAAGCAGGGTGTGGAAGGAAGAAGATGCTGATGTGTTTTGATGCTGCAAAAGTAAAGAAACTGGACAAAATGGAAGACTTCCCACACCCATGACCCTGTGCCAGTAAATACCTTCCATGCCATTGTGTGTTTGTGAGATTACTTAATGCATGTTTATAAAATCCTTTGAAATCCTCAGATAACCCTGCTTAAATCAATGGCAAGATGCCCCTTTACTTCAGTGGTGCAGAAACTGGATTTAAGGAAGAAACTGGTTTTGTGTTAAGGCACAAGAAAGTTGGGAGAGCTACAGTTTTTCCAAGGCTATACCACAGATTTCTTGTATGACCTATAGCAAATTACTTAATCTCCTGGTAACCTCAATTTCCCTCATCTTTTAAAAAAGGATAATACCTACCTACTTCACAGGTGTGCTGGGAGGTTAAATTTTGATGTTTGTCACATCATCAGATGGAAGCTGCTAAATAAATGTAAAGTAGTGTTTGTGACCATCATCAGTATTATTAAATGGGTGGATTTGCCACATTGTTCCGGTAGGGTTTTGTTTTCATTATTTGCAAGTATTAAAAAAAGAGAGCTCCTTTTACAGTGTGTGGAACAGACATCTGAGCTCATAGCAAACCCAACAGGGAGAGAGAAGAGTTTCAAAGGAAGCCAAGCCCAAAGAGAGAGAACCTATAGGTTCTCTGAAAAATTGGTTCTTCATCCTAACAATGCACAAAGGGAAAATAAAACAACCTGGCATGCCATGTAAGTGACTGTAGATCTAATTACGAATGAAATGCTGGCAGTAAATGCACATAGGCTTTGATCTTTCACCACTGAAGTCTTGGGGGACAGAAACAGGCCCATATTTACAAATGAAGACTTTGTGGCTGATACCAGTTACATCAAAACGGTTCATCATCTAAAAGAAATACACATTGCAGGAGCTATACTGTGGGCTCACAATCTCCTGCTTAGCAAAAGAGCTACTATTAGCTGATCATCATTTGAAGTCTTTTACAAGCAGCATCTTCACAAAGACTCTCTCACCTCATTGGGGACAGTTTCCTTTTCCCATTACAAACATTGCTGTGAGGGACTTACCTGTATTCTTTGTCCTTCCAGCAATCTCAGGAATACAAAAGCGATCGCCACCTCTAGCCTTGGAATAGGCCAGTTCGAGGGTCTGATTTATTTTCTCTTCTCCATCACCTTCACCCCCAAGCTCTTGGCTTACCTGGCCCATTGGTCTGCTCTGTGAGGGTAAGGGTGGAATTTTCAAAGGAGCCTAAGGAAGTTAGACACCCAATTCCTATTGGAATTCCAAGCTCCCTTCAGTGCCTGTGAAAAGCCTAGCCATAATTCCATTTACGTACACTCCTGTTTATCCCAAACCCTATTATTCGAACCGCCATGTTAGCCAACTCCCTTTCTTTTCCCCCTGTATGAGATTCATGAGACACGTGCTGCAGAGGGCATGACTCTCCTGCTAGGGGTCAAGGAAGTGAACTGGACAATGTGGAAGTTCGGCTAATCGAGCAAAGACTCCTGACAAGGACTGCAAGGAGTAGTGGTCATCCCTGGCTGTGGGGCTGGCCCCCCTGCTGCTCTCTAAGAGACAGTGGAGCTGCAGAGGGCTCTGTGTGCTGCTGCAGGGCTGGTGACACCCACTCTGTGCCAGGTGCAGAGAAGTCTGTAGTCCCCGTGTGGCAGAGCAGAGACCCCTGGCCAGGACTGTGAGGGGGACAAGCCCCTGGTTGCAGGGAAGGCCACCCCACTGCTGACTGGCTGAATGGCTCCTGCCCTCTCAATGATCTGAAATCCAGATTATTTGAATTGAAATTAATTATCTCTGTGACAGCAGCAGGTGGCTAGCCCCACAGCCAGGGACTCCTCCTCACAGTCCTTGTCAGGGGTCTTTGCTTTATTATTAATTAAAATATCCATGGTATTTGGATAATCAGGAGGGTACTGCATATCAAAAGGAAGTCACTCTTCACTTACCTTAAAAATGACCTGTAAAGACAAAAGAAACCTTGGCTTTTCCTTTTTTATTTTGCTTCTTTGTAATTTATAGAGAAGGCTTGACAGGTTCCTATAGCATAAAATAGTCAGTATTTGTTACATCAGAATTTCAGATCTTATCTGCCCTGGAAGATTCTCTGTTGGCTGGAGAACTTTACGAAATTATGACACTTCCACTGATAAGAGAGGTAAAACTGAACAATTTGGAAGGGAAGGGATTTTTAGCCTGATCATAAAAAAACCCCTAACCCCGGCTTTATTCTTTTAATACCTATTATTTAACTCCAATAGTTAATGAATAGCTTGGAGAAAAGAGGTTTTGTTAAACATTTAACATATATGTCCTTTCAAAGTGTGAGAGAGCTTGCAAAAAACATAGGTGACCCCAAGACTTTTTTAGGCCAATAAACAAACAACTCCCCGTCCCAACAACAAAAAAACAACCAAATTTGACATCCTTTATATCTCTGAGATAACGAACAAGAAGAAAAATAAAACCTTTAAAATGCCATCATAAAGAAGCAACAAGGGAAACAAAACTGAGTTATTCTGTTTCAGTGGCTACTGATATTATAGCCTAACTCATTTTGCCAACAGCCTGTGGCTCCAATCAACCACCAGAAGCCAAGGACGTTGGTGACTTTCATTACAGCTGTTCTCCCCATAATGAAGATGTCAATGTTGTAATATTATTAAAACATTTTTACTGGTCAATTGGATCCAACGGAACAGAAGCTGCAGATATTTCATGCCAATGCAGGTTTTAACAATGCTGAGAGTTCACCAACTTGACAATTCCCTTTAAATGAAAGCAGCAAATGTGCCTGGTGTATTAAGGTGACCATCTTTCCTCAGCCATGCAAATGGCACAGTTAGTTAACCAATCCATTGTCTCCTTTGTAAAATAAGGTTTATGTTCCTTTAATGGAGTGTGTGATCTAATTAGCTGAATGTTCCAATGTACTTTATACTCAAATGGATGTGCAATAGAGTGGTATGCATGTCACCCACTCCGGCTGCCCCTGTAGTCTATGGCCAAATTCCTCTGGATTTCAGTGGGAGCTAAATGAGGCTTGAAGAAGTTGAGACAGAAATGAGGTGCCTTGAAGAAGGATGAGCATGCTGACATTTTTTACTGGCTTTGGTGAAGCTTGTACCTTGATGTTCTACTGCATCGTTTGCATGGCAGTGGAGTTTCTGTATAACCAGAAGGAGCTGAAATGCTCTCCTGCTGGTGCAGTTTCAGTTAAGCTCAGCTCAAACAACCTCATACTCGCAACATAATCTTATTAATTTTTTTCCCGTTCACTTCCAGACTCTTCAACGTTGTTGCTCTAAACCAGTGATATTCACACTGCACTGGTGCCGCATTACCCAAAAGTGCCACGGTAGCGTGAACTCATTGTTTCCCTTACTACGTAATCATGTGTAAGCAGGATGACGGGGACATGCTTAGTTTGCATAGATGCAGCCCTTAATTTGTGCTAGGAATTTCTGGGGCTGAGCCCCAGCACCTCTGGGCTCGCTGCGTCAGTTACTGGTCGTGGCATGGGAAGCAGGAGGCTCTGGCTGGCTGCAGAGCGCTTTCTCTGCACTGGGGCAGCAGCTGCTTTGCCCACAGATCTTGGCGTGGCTGCCTTTCCTGCACCCCTCTTTAAGGCCTCCAGTGTGCTGGGCCTGCCTGACGTCCAGTGGGTGCAGCTGGGGCTAAATCAGCACAAGTTGAGCTCCTGTGTCCTGGGCAGTGTGTCTTTCAGGGCCAGGGATCCCACCCCCAGCAGTGCTGCTGCCAACACCCCCTTGCCTTTCAGGGGGGATCCTGGGAGGAGGCTGCTGCCCCCTGGGAAGCTCATAGGAGGCAGAGATTCCCCAGCACTGGCAGCGAGGAGAAAGGCGAGGCGTGAGGGACTGGGGAGGTGACCGTGCAGTCGGGGTCCAGTGCGGGGCAGGGGAGCAGCGCAGAAGGGAAGCTCCAGGATGTGGCTCCGGTGCCGTGGGCAGGGCCCTGCCAGGGGAAGTGGAGGAGGTGCACAGAGCAGTCAGAGTGGGGCGCGCAAGATGCACCAGGCAGGGTGGCAGCTCTGCACCCCAGCCAGGGGGTGCTGATCTCCATGGTGACCATGTTCCTGGCTGCTGCAGCTCCCAGCAGCAGCCATGCTCAGCAGCCGGGGACCTGCATAGGGAAGACATCAGAGCTGGGCCTGATCCTGGACTTCCCTGTGCGAGGCGTGGGGTGCGCTTAGCTCCCAAGGGATTCCAGCTAGGCAGGTGCTTGGATCCAGGCTGAGAGCAAAGCAATCAGGTGATGGGGCCTGCAGCCCTTTGTACAGGCGCGATGGGTCGGGCAGAGCAGAAAATTAAACTGTCTCCCGGTATTGAGAGAGTGATGAGGATGGAGGTGTTGGGTGGACGAGGGGGCAGTGCTGCTCTCGTGTCCCCTGTCCCATTTGGAAACCAAAGCACCAGCCCCTCCCAGGACAATTGCACAGGGTGTAGGGGTATGTTTGGGGTGTAGGTTGCGGGATGTGCATGTGGCATGGGGTGTGCATGTGGGGATAGGAAGGGTTGGGTGATTGGGGTGTGTAGGATAGGACATGCATCAGTGCTTGCTTTCATTACAAATTAAGCACTGTATGTGCATATACGTGTGTGTGTGTGTGTGTGTGTGTGTATATATATATATATATATATATAATTCTCATAGCAAAATGACTGACCAAGTATAATTATCTTATCAACTACAATTGGTTAATAACATAGTACAAGCATCCTAATAATAACATTAATAACTTTAATAACATAGACTGATTACTAATTAACTCACACAGTGTTTTAACATCACGTGCTGCAGAGAGCCACTTGCAGCCCACGAGCGGCACCCTGAGTATCTCTGCTCTAAGGCCAACATGCAGCAGAATCTAAATGCAGTAAAATGGCCTCTCAGACAACTCTGTGCAGATGAGTGACAATCTTTCAACAGCAACATCCCAACTCACATCTTGATTCATTTGGAACAATCGTTCTATGGACACCTCCACAGATTTATTAGTCAGGAAGGGCTACCTCTTGTAAGGGTGTGTTTCTTCTTTGTGCCATCTGGTGGATTTCGGCAGAAACCGTTGTCTAAGCCAGTGGTTCCCAATCTTTTTGGCTTGAGGGCCACAGATACCATTTTTACAACCCTGAAGGGCTGCCTGTCTTGGCCAGCAGTTCCCCCTCTGCAGCCAGATGGAAGGAATTCTGCCGGAGGGGGGGCTGCCTCCTTGCTGATCTTCCATCCCCCTGGCTGCAGCAGGGAAATTGCATGTGTCCTGTAGCCCTGTGTGCTCCATCTGTGCTCCTCGGCAGTGGCTCCCTTCCGCAGCCGGGGGGACAGGAGATCAGTGCTCTCCTCCCCCTGGCTCCAGCAGGGACCCCAGTGCCTATGGATCCAGGTGGATCACTTTGGTGTGTTCCCTGCAACAGCAAGGGGGAGGGGAGTGCTGATCTCCTGTCCCAATGTCTGTAGCAAGAAGCCTGCCTCGGTCTTGTAGCCCTGTGGCAATGCATTCCACGTGGGTCCTTAGGCAGGCTTCTGCAGTCAGTGGGACGGGAGCAGTGGGCCACTTTGAAAGACACCATGGGCCACTTGTGGCCCCTGAGCCATGGATTGGGAACCACTGGTCTTAACTACCATATTTTAACCGATTTTGGTTGCATAGCTAGAGACAGTCCCTTTCTACACCAGGTATCCCAGAGTAATAACTACTGCTGCTGGCGTGCCTGCGGATAATGCAATAGCCATTACGCAGAAGCTTGTACAGAGTCTTGCACATTAGATTGCGGAGGGCCTCGTGACTCATGTTAAGCTCTAATTAGCCATTCCTACAGCTCACAAAACCAGTCTCATTGACTTCAGTAGGGTTTCTTTCATAAAGGCTAGTAACAGGGAGTAAGGGCAGCAGAATAGGGCTCTTTACCTCCCACCTGGAGTTAAATTAATGGCTTAATTTAGAGCATAAGGCACCACGTATGGCACTATATATGCATGAGTAAGATGTCATGGATTTTTGCCAAGGCCTCAGAGATAAACTGCAGGCTAACTTGCATGAGGGCTTCTGCCGGTGTGAGTCATGTTTTAACAGAGTTTGTCTTGTGGACATCTCCCTTCCTTTTATGATTGCACAGGCCATTTCCCTTCCCATTTGTGATCTCTTTTTATTTCACTAAGCCCTGTATAGGGTAGAGAGAGAAAGGAAAAGCAGTGTGCTGTATATGAAGGGTAAACTTGGCTGTTGTCTTCCGCTCCAGTGGAGGCTGCATTTGGTTTGTGCTGAATGTGCAGTTTATGAAGCCCTTTGGAATGAAATGATTTATGCTGATGGTTTCAAGCTCTTTAGTAACACGTAGTTTACCTTAAACAACTGAGGAACGGAAGGGAGGAAACAAAAGTCTTTTAAAATCTGATACTTCCTTGCCCCTTACATTAAGGTGTGAGGTAGGTCGCAGTCTGCACTTCTGAGACCTCCAACAAGTCTTCCAGGAAACACCAGATAGTTCTAAGGTAAGAAACAAGCCAGCACCTTTTAAAAAAACAAACCACAAACACTTTCAGGCCTCTTTTACCCATCGCAGAGAAAAGGGAAAAAAGAATGAGAGAGAAACAAACCTAATGCGTTTCCTTTTCAGGTCAACCTTAAGTGCCTTAAAAACCACCACTGCTAGCTGACCATCCCTTTGCCTCTTTATGGAATGCAGGGCGGGCAGAATATCTGTGTACTCCCTCAGGCCAGCATGCAGGCATGCTGCTGCCTTCTGAATAAGCTGCTAGTGATGAAGAAACTCTGCAAAGGAGGAATGATGATAATTGAGCCTTGTAGTCACTAGCCTATGTGTTGCTGTTGTGAGGGGTTCATGGGATAAATAAGGGCTGCCAAGTGTGCAAACCAAGCCTGTGAAAGCGGAAAACATTTGAGAAGTCTTTGGAAGCTTTACTCCTCCTGTTCACACAGAGAAAAATGGGATTGTCTCCCTGAGATTTAAAATATTTTCCGGGTCACTGCAAACAACTTCCCTCCTATCACACTATACTGTAGTGGGCTAAAAAGCCGTATGTCTGGAAACCAATGGCTGGTATAGTTTCCGAGGGGAAATACAGAGGCTATACACAAAACATTCTGTTCCACAGAAATTTGGTCTTATTTTTAAAGATTATTTTTTTCTGTGTGTCTTGTATGTTAGTCCTTATACACACAAGTACAACACCAGTACAACCCCATACTGTGAGTGCAGTTATACTGATTAAAAAGGTACTTGTACTGGTGTAGCTTATTCCCATACAGAAAGGGGAAAAAATTACACCAGTATCACTGCACCCACACTAGAGTTTTCACTGACAAAACTACATTGGTTAAAAAAAAATCACACCATTATACCATTAAAACTTTTGTAGACCAGGCCTTTGAAATATTAGAAATGTAAAGTCAGGTTTTCCAGAGAAGACTGCTTGGAGGCCTGAGAAATGGGGATTGGGTGCTTTATCAAGCCTTGATCAATTAAGTGCATTTAAGCACATGACTAGTCCCACTGAAGTCCTTGACTTGGATCAGACTTAACTGAAGGGACTGATGTTAAGTCTTAAGTGTGGCATAGAATCTTGTGCAGGCCTTTTGCATGGGGCAGCGTTCACCCTAAATCCCTCTGGCCTGATTCCCAACTAGGAAGGAAAAACATCTTCCCTCCAGTGTTACAGCAGAAGTATCGCAGATGAGAGGTTTAACTTTAAGCAAGAGTAGGCTATCCATGGTAAAAATGCATGGAATGTCCCAACCATTTTGTATTCAACTTAGTTTTTCAAGGGGCACTGTCAATCCAAAACTCATACTTTACTTTCTTATGTTACTAAAAACACCCTGGAAACCACAGGGAATTTTATTTTCAACCCCTCCTCCCCCCTTTCTTTCTCACTTTCACAATTGGTTTTCATTGCTAACCACAAGGCAGGGGAAGGGACATTTCTTAGTACATCTTGCTCCCAGGTCCCGGCATGATGATGCTGTCATGCTGGTGCACTGCTCTGGAACAGGATGTGAGGAGAGCAACTCTTCCTGTCTGGTATTTCTGAGAGGCGAATGGAAGTAAATGCATTGTTATTCCCCCTCTGCCATCCACATATACAGGAAGGTCCCCAGCTGCCAAAGACATAGTCTTTTTTGGGGTAGATTTCAGGCTGAGATTCTTCTTGCCCTACGTGGCTTCCCCAACAACAGTTCCTCTTCTTCTTGGCACAAGTGGCTGTAGCTCGTGTAATCCAGACAAGCCAGGGGCAATATGTCATCCTAGAGTGGTGTTTTCAAGGGTCTTCAAAACACTGGTCTGAGATGCCCACCTTCCAAGTAAACACATTTCAGAGCAAAATAAAAACATAGGCAACAAGCTATCTCGAGGCTAGAAACTGTCAAAGCACACAACCAGATCCATATCTCTACTATGGAGCAATGCTAATATGCCACCTGAGTAGATGGACCACTAAATTTTAGGTGATGGCGTTCTTTAGTAGTGATCTGGAAAGAAAAAAAAATTGTGATTGTTAATTTGGTCTTATGTTTGTGTGTGTGTCTTTTTAAGTCTGTTTGTAAATGACTTCAAGAAATTGAAATATCAGATCTTACTTTCACTATTTTTGCTAGCAAATTCCTTGTGTCATGCTGGCAGGCGGAGGGCATTTACTATATTATTTAACATCGGTATGTCAAAATCATAATAATTCATGAGATATGCCGTGGATGTCGGGCAGTTGCCTTTTATGTCCTTTGGCCTTTGCCATGCTGCTTGTGGAATTTTACAGGAATAAGATGGAATCCACAGTCACAGGAGTAAATCCTGGTAACTCATCAGGTATATCCCTGGCCTATCCCCCTGGCCCACTGCACCTGTGAGTTTCTTTAATGGGACATTAAGCAGGTGCTTGTGCTTCAGCCATCCTGCCTGGGTGTCACCCAGAGACAATTTGAAATACAGATATATCAACCATACCCATAACTTCCCTTACACATATAGCACATGAACATAAACATTATCATCTTACTTAGCACATTATAGCCTTTCTAACAGTTCCTGACATGGCATATCTCACATGAATTATGATGATTTTGACAGACCAATGTTAAATAATATAATAAATGCCCCCCCAAATCCAGCCAGTGTGACACCTTAGAAGGCTGGGATTATGTTAGCACAAAAGACTGAACACTGAGCAATTGGATGGCATAATTCTGTTAAAATCAGAGGGTGTAATCCTGGCCCTACTGAAATCAATGAGAGTTTTGCCATTGACTTCATAGGGGTCAGGATTTCACTCAGACTGTTTAGAATTCTTTGAACAATGATTTAACTTAAACTCCTACATGGGAGTGAAACCCTTTCTGGGCCTATGCCTAATACTTAGGCTATGTCTACACCAGCCCTTGACAAAAGTGTCGGTGTGGACAGCGCTGTCGGTGGGAGACGTTCTCTCGTTGGGGTTGGTTTAATTACGCTGACAGGAGAGCTTTCCCGTTAGCATAGAGCAGCTACATGGGAGATCTTACAGCGGTGCCACTGTAAGCTCTCTAGTGTAGACATGGCCATTGACCTGGCTTATACAGGAAAACTGTACAGTACCAATTTAACTAAATTGGTTTAGAAATAGATTTAGTTAAATCAATGCAAGCCCTTTGTGTAGACACTCTTAATTTGGACTAAGGCTACATGTCTTATTCTGATTTAGTTTGAGCTGGTTAGGAAATGACTTAATGGGAAAGAGGCATCCAGATCTCTTAGGCAGCTTTGCAACTTTCAGCCTTAGGCCCCAGTTGTGCAATTCATTATGGATGGGCACTGTGTGGGTGCACATGCATGGCAACTTGTAGGAGTGAGGTCTCAGTGTGAATCATCAGTGAGCCCACTAGTATTTTGAGGGTCAGACCATTTGTGGAAAACGGAACACTCCTGCCCCTTGAGTTGAGGGCTGAGAAAGTTGTTCCAGGTTTCTGAAGCAAAGCCTTGACATTCTTGACATTTCCAAGGTTAAAAAGAGGGAGAAATAAAGACATCTGCACAACAACTAAAATCAAGGTTTCTTTGTAAGTATAAACAATCAACAACAACAGAAAGAAATAAAAGAAAAAGGGTGTTTTTTTGCAGGTTCCCTTGAAAGCCTTTAGTAAAGAGTAGCCATTTAATCATCGATGTTATCAAAGTTGCACTCAACCAATGAAAATTTGAATGAAGATTAAAAGAATGAGTAAAATGTCTGTTTGTGAAAGAAACAGAGCAAAATCTTTCATCAGCAGAGGGACAGGCAGGGTAAACACTGCCTTAAAATTAATCCATGAGGCACGTGCATATTCCTGCTAAGAAGCTGGTCTTGGGGCAGGTCTGTGTGTCTTCAGCCATAACTGACGAGCAAGATGTGGAGCAAATCTGTGATGCCTCCACCCACTAAGCACATGAGACTTGGATTGGGTCTGGGACTCCCACGATCCACTGTGCAGAGCTGGGAGTGGTCTGCGACCTCACTCACAGGAAAGACTTGCAGCAGGTCTGTGACTCCTTCAGCGACACTGCTATTTTTAGCTAGAGCAGAATTAGCACGTGGCAGTCTGTATGTATTTGGAAGCACCCTCCCAGCTATTGTGTAGCTATTTCCCGGTACCCCTTTGGACAGGTCACTCAACCTGGAAGGAGAAACTGGAAGTACTGCCTTAACATTCATTATTAAAGTCAATTCAGCCTCTTCTGTGCTTTCTCCTGATTGCTGCCACTTATCGCAGGCAGTGGCATGGCCTCTGTGTCCCCACTCCAGGCAATTGGCTCTGTAAGGCATGAGGTAAATGGGTCTTAGAAAAGCTTTTTCATGAGATGTGATTAAAATCAACCAGTATTATGCAATCCAGCTACCTTTTCTCTAACCATGCTGACTCTAACAACTGACTGGCCAAAGCACCTGATTTAACATTCTTTGTACCTTCTTGACCCAGTGTGTTATGCTGAAGTTTATTCTGTTTTCCCAGATAGCTACTCATTCTTTCCACTGGAATGCGATTGCAAGCAATCGCTTGCTTATGTTCAGTCTCTGTATCTTTATAATTCTTCATCCTAGTTCTTTCTTCTTTACTTGGGACTTTCTTTAATACAAGTATTTTTAACAGGTTTGTAGTTCCACAGCAAGGGCATTTCCTTGCAAATGAGTGAGGTTTGGGATAACGTTTATGTCCTACCTCCCCAACTTTCTCTCCCTCTGCTCTTGCTGTTTAACTCCATGCAGGCAACTCAGAGCAGGTTTGTAATCCCTCCACAATCTCTTCCAGTGAGAGCAAGCTGGGGCAGGTCTGTGATTTTTCCTATCCCAGACATTATGAGTAATTAGTATTAATATTTATTATAGCAATGCTTAGAAACCAACTGAAAATGGTGTATCATTGTGTGGTAGGCACTGTACAAACAGAGCAAGAATTTATCAACTAAAGAGACAAGGCAGATAAAGGGTAGAGGAAAGGATATACAGTCTTATGGAAAAGATTTACCAGTTATACTGATAAAGCTGTAATAGTACAACCCCTTATGTGGATGTGCTTATTCCAGTATAAGAGAAGCTTTTTTCAGTTTAGCTTAAGCTCCTCCCCATGATACACCATCTAAACTGAAAAAAGGTCACGCTCCTATGGAATATGAGTGCCTGTGTGGTAAGGTTATACAGCTATGTCGGTTTAAATTCATACATCAAGTTATACTGAAATTTTTTCCCCAGGTAGACCAGGCCTCATGCATATGCAGAATGAACCATGAGACAGTGGCAAATGCCATATTAGTGCCACAATATATTTAGTTTGAGTGTCTTATTTAAATCCTTTTCGTGGGGTCTGTGTTAGGAGAGGAATAGTTAGATGGAAGGGCAGGGGTAGTGATGGAGAGGGATGGGTTGGATGGTTTGCAGCAAATAGCCAATCAGCACAGGGGAGGAATTGGGATGTGTCCTTGACCCTTCTTCCCCCCAATGATTAAAATTCAAGGCAGGGCTGGATTCAGATAATGTGAAGTTTAGGCAGAAAAAAAAACCTCCCATACAAATATTGTCTCCCTTCCTCTTCTAAATTGAAGCCCTGATTCTGCAAACACCTATTACATATTTCACGTATGACGTGTGAGGTGAGCTCAATGGGATTACTTTACACCGTACAATTAAGAATGTGCACGAATAGAAGTGGGACTCAAGCATGACCAGAGTGACTCAGAACGTGGGTGGAGATGTTTTATAATAGCTGTTGTCTAAGCTTTTTGAACATAGGAATTAAAAGAGTAGGCCAGGTCCTATGACCCATCCAGCCAAGCTTTGAATTTAAGTAAAGCCATACTAGGTCAGACCAATGGTCAATCTAGAACAGTATTCTGTCTTCTGACAGTAGCTAATGCCAGGTGCTTCAGAGGGAATGACTAGAACAGGTAATCATCAAGTGATCCATCCTGTCAGCCATTCCCAACCTCTGGCAAACAGCAATCCCTGCCTATCCTGGCTAATAGCCATTGATGGACCTATCCTCCATGAATGTATCTGGTTCTTTTTAACCCTGTTATAGTCTTGGCCTTCACAACATCCTCTGGCAAAGAGTTCCAAAGGTTGACTGCATTCTGTGAAGAAATACTTCCTTTTGTTCATTTTAAACCTGCTATTAATTTCATTTGATGACCCCTCGTTTTTGTGTTATGAGAGAGTAAACAACACTTCCTTATTTACTTTTTCCACACCAGTCATGATTTTATAAACCCATATTATATCCCTCCTTAGTCATCTCTTTTCCAAGACAAAAAGTCCCAATCTTATTAAATGCTCCTCATACGGAATGTGTTCCATACACCTAATTATTTTAGTTGTCCTTTTCTGTACCTTTTCCAATTCTAATATATCTCTTTTGAGAGGGGACAACCAGATCTGCATGCAGTATTCAAGATGTGGGCATACTGTGGATTTATAAGAGGCAATATGATATTTTCTATCTTATTATCTATCCCTTTCCTAATGATTCCCAACATTCTGTTAGCTTTTTTGACTGCCACTGCACATTGAATGGATGGCTTCAGAGAACTATCCACTGATGCTAAAATCTCTTTCGTAAGCGGAAACTGCTAATTTCGATGACATCATTTTATATGTATAGTTGGGATTATTTTTGCCAATGTGCATTACTTTGCATTTATCAACAATGAATTTCACTTGCCATTTTGTTCCCCAAGAGTTTTGTGAGATCCCTTTGTAACTCTTTGCAGTCTGCTTTGGATTGAACAATCTGAAGTCGTTTTTTATCTGCAAATTTTGCTACCTCACTGTTTACTCCTTTTTTCCAGATCATTTGTAAATATGTTGAACAATACTGGTCCCAGTACAGACCCCTGGGGGACACCACTATATACCTCTCCTCATTCTTAACACTGACCATTTATTCCTACCCTTTGTTTCCTATCCTTTAACCAGTTACTGATCTAAGAGAGGACCATTCCTCTTATCCCGTGACTGCTTACTTTGCTTAAGAGCCTTTGGTGAGGGACCTTGTCAAAGGCTTTCTGAAAATCTAAGTACACTATATCCACTGGACCATCCTTGTCCACATACTTGATGACACCCTCAAAGATTTCTAGTAGATTGGTGAGGCATGATTTCCCTTTACAAAAACCATTTTGACTCTTCCCCAACAAATTATATTAATCTATGTGTCTGATAATTCTGTTCTTAACTATAATTTCAACCAATTTGCCTGGTACTGAAGTTAGGCCTACCAACCTGTAATTGCAGCGATCGCCTTGAAGCCTTTTTTAAAAATTGGCATCACATTACCTATCCTCCAGTCATCTAGAACAGAAGCTGATTTAAATGATAGGTTATATATCAGTTAGTTAATTCTGCAATTTCGCATTTTTTAGTTCCTCCAGAACTCTTGGGTGGCTACCATCTCGTCCTGGTTACTTTTTACTGTTTAATATCAATTTGTTCCAAAACCACCTCCAATGGACATCTCAGTCTGGGACAGTTCCTCTGATCTGTCACCTCAAAAGAATGGCTCAGGTTTGGGAATCTCCCTCACATCCTCTGTCATAAAGAATTCATGCAAAGAATTCATTTACTTTCTCTGCAATAACCTTATCATCTTTGAGTGCTCCTTTAGCATCTCGATCATCTAGTGCCCCACTGGTTGTTTAGCCGGCTTCCTGCTTCTGATGTACTTAAAAAAAATTTTGCTGTTAGTTTTTGAGTCTTTGGCTAGCTATTCTTTACATTCTTTTTTGGCCTTCCTAATTATATTTTTACACTTCATTTGCCAGAGTTTGTGCTCTTTTCTATTTTCCTCGATAAGATTTAATTTCCATTTTTAAAGAATGCCTTTTTCCCTCTGTTTCTTTTACTTTGTTTAGCCATGGTGGCACTTTTCTTGTCCTCTTATTATATTTTTTTAATTTGAGATACACATTTAGATTGCACCTCCATTATGGTGTCTTTAAAAAGTTTCCATGCAGTTTGCAAACATTTCACTTTTGGCCCTTTACCTTTTAATTTCTGTTTAACTAACTTCCTCATCCCTGCCCCCAGAGATGTTAAATTTTATTACGTTACGGCCACTATTACTAAGTGGTTCAGCTATATTCACCTCTTGGACCAGATCCTGTGCTCTACTTAGGACTATCTCAAGAATTGTCTGCTGCTACTAGAGGAGGAGCATAGCAAACATGGTGTGAAATCTGATTTCAGACACACCCAAAGTTCAGGGAGTTTGGATCCAAAGATCTGGCTTGGGATCCAGGTTTGATTTTGAACATCTCCAAAGCAGAAGGCAATTTGGATCCAGTGTTTTAGGTTCAAAAGGAAGGAGGCTAGAGCATACACAGAATAAGAAATAGACAGAAAGCAGAAGGGTTAAAAGTTCTAATGTAAGGTGAACCAACCCACACATCCTGTGCAGTGTTCCTTTAAAAATGCTAATG
This sequence comes from Mesoclemmys tuberculata, assembly GCA_007922155.1. Lineage (NCBI taxonomy): Eukaryota > Metazoa > Chordata > Testudines > Chelidae > Mesoclemmys > Mesoclemmys tuberculata. The sequence continues at coordinate 25,967,597 of ML675620.1, read as the reverse complement.
TTACTCATACATTACTCATGCTACAATGCTAATGTTACTCATACGTAGTCTGGGACAGATGGACACAAAGCAGGGAGCAGTACTGTGAGGCAGCAGCAAAGGACAGACAGAATTTATTGCACAGACATGTAGGTTGCAGGCAAATGGTATCTCTTTCTGGCTACATGCATCTCTGAGGACAATGGACTCCGGTGAAATGTCCATGACAGCTAGTTGGCAAGAGAGCAGTTTCCTATTCACTGCCCAGGGGCTGTACTACACACGTGACTTGCAGGTAGCATTTCAACGCTCCCTGTGATCAGAGTCCATTTGCAGCTGGCAACTCGCTGTGGTTGCTATCCATTTAAATATCCCCCTTCTCAGCAACACCATGTGGTTGTTGCTCAGTTACCTACCCTTACCACCTTCATGTGGTCAGTTTTCTCATAAACCTCCTAACGATCAATTCTCCCATTGCTGAAGCGCCACATAATCAGTGTCTCAGCCAGCCCACGTGGCACTAGAGTGGGAAAGCTACTTCCTTTTAGATATCCCCTTTCAGCCAGCTGTTCTTGGCCACCTGTCCCACCCCAGGCCGGGAAGCTGGACTGAACTGGAGCAGCTGGGCGATGAGGGCTTTGCAGTGCTCCGGTAGAGGGGGCAGACCCTCAGGGTAGAGGACCCCCTTCTTCTGGCGGCGGGGCATGCTGTGGATGTGGGTGTCATCGAAGGGCATGCAGCCGGTCACCATCACATAGAGCACCACACCCAAGCTCCAAATGTCGTACTTCTTGGCGTCGTAAGGGATGCCCAGCAGCACCTCAGGGGAGGCATAAGCAGCGGATCCGCAGTAGGTGGTGCTCAGGTCTGGGTAGCCACGTGCCTCTTTGCCAAAGCCAAAGTCAGTGAGCTTTGCCTGGCGACCGTCAGAGGTGAGCAACACGTTCTCACATTTGAGGTCTCGATGCACTAGGTTCCGGTCATGCAGGTAGCGCACGGCACCCACGATCTGTCCAAAGATGTCCCGGGCCTCAGGGACACAAGATAGTCTCCCCAGCCGCTGCACCAGCTGGAGCAGATCAGTGGATGCTGCTTCCATCACGATGTAGAGTTTCCCATTGCAGACCTCGATGAACTCAAAGATCCGCACAATGTGGGGGTGCCGGATCACACGCAGGATGGAGAGCTCCCGTGGCAGAAACTTATGTACAAAGTCAGGAGGTGCCCGGCGCCGATCCACCACCTTGATGGCTAGCGGGCCCTTGTACTTGGCTGAGGTGGCCACCCTCACCTTGGAGTAACTACCCTCACCCAGGGTCTGGCCTAGCTTGTAGCCCAGATTACTTAGGAGTTTGTCCCCTTGGGAGCACCCTGACATAGTGCAAAGTTCTTTGGGGGCTGAACAGGCCTGGATGTATCTTTCTGGGATGGATGGCTTCAACCCATTGTGCTTGGCACCTGTAGACTTCTCATTCCCATATACCCACTGGGTGTTTGGCCCCTCACGCATCACTGCCCACCCGGGTATTGTGAAGTGCCAGGAGTGTCATATAGCCCCATTGCTCTCCCATCCCTCCCTTTGAGAACCCAGGAGTACCACAGTGCTTAGTAGAGAGATTTAACATCAGATTTCAGTCTCAGAAAACTAAAATCAGACTTCTTAATGTATGCCCATAACAAAGGCATCGTCACCCGCTTTTTAAAAACTTGTCTCGAATTTAGAAATCCTAGGAACAAAAACTTTCCAACTTTAAGCAACAATTTACATAAAAAACCCAAAGGCAGGGAGAAACACGCACAATTCAGTCCCAGCGGAATGGAGGGACAGGAAAGAGACAGCATGTTGTGGAGCCTCATTTATTGCACAACTCCATAGTGCAGTTTGCTACAGACCCTCACCAGCAACCACCCTTAGCCACAGACCTAAGGTCCGGATTGCCACGGCGCACAGGGGGTCTTGTGTAAGCAGTCAGGGCGACTGTCCTGGCTCCAGCCGTTTGCCCCCTTTCCCGATTGTCAGCACAGACCATTTACCTCTGTGCAGCTCACGAAGATATGCCTGGAGAGTAAATATTTCCCCCTGCAAATGCGAGCGCCAAGTCCCAGGGTAAGTAAGAGCCCCTCCCATGTTCACGCTCCCTTGGCCGCTCCCACAGGACACCCCCGTTCGTAGTTACTGGGCGCGGAGGAGTCTCCACGAAGTGGAAGTGGAAACGTTGGCAGCCCCCGTTCGCCGCCGCTCCACCTTGGGTTGCACGTGGCCGTGAGGCAGCATTTTTGCTCAGCGGTGGAAGCAAACGGCTTCTCTCCTCGCCCTGCCCGTCGCGCTCAAGGGGCGCGGCGCGGGCTGGCGTGTGAGACACGGGCCGAGGGGCAGGGAGCTGTGGCCGCTCCTTAAGGCGCGAGAGGCACAGGCCGGGCGCGTGTCACGCTCCCCTGGGCCGCGCCGCTCGGCCCCACGCCAGGGAGCGAGACGCAGCCGCGAAGCGTCCGAGTAAAAAAAAGCGTCCGAACGTTCCAGGTCCGAGCGCAAAAGATCCCGGCCCAGCCAATCAGCCACTCGCACGCCGCACTCGGTCACACTGAGTTCCATTCTGACGGCTCCGCTTTCCCTCGGCCGCTTCCATTCCAAGCGCCCGCCTTCCTCAGCCACTGTCCTGGCGCGGGGGGCGGGGGAGCCGGGATCGCTGGAGCCGCGAGCGGGCTGCCTGGCGTGAGCCCGGGGCACCGTGTGATTGGCTCCGTCCTCTCCTCCCCATCCCCGTTTCCCTTTTTCGCCCCCCCCGCGGAGTAAAGGAGATGGACTCGCCGCCCGGCTATAAAGGGGCAGGCGCCCGAGCGCTCGTGCATTGCCTTTGCTTGCGTTGGGCGGGGTGGGCGCGGGGGACGGGGCTGTGGCGCTCTCGTGCCTGGGCGGGGCGAGCTGTTGTAACTCATAGCGAGCGGGGAGCCGCCAGGGGTGAGGAGCAGTCTCCGTGCCCGCAAATCACAGTGCCCGGCCTCCCCCCTTCACGCTGTCAAAGGCTCCGGGCGCTGCGTGAAGGGGGAGCGAGAGAATCAGGCCCCGGGGGAGGGGACGGTCGTGTGTCCTGGGCCCGTGAGGTTGGGTGCGGAGCTGCGCCCCCTCCCCGAAGTGTGCACACACCCCACCGCACGCGGGGTGGGTCCCCGGGCTCCCCTTCCCTCCCGAGGGATGCTTTGTCCTGCTCAGGCTGCCCCGACCCCTGCAGCGCCTCTCTCCCTCTTCCCGAGCAGCAGCATGAGCACGGCAAACGACACGTACCACTTTATAAAAGACATAAAGGCCGGACTGAAAAACTTAAATGTCGTCTTTATTGTGCTGGAGATCGGTAAGTGGCCCCTGCGCCAGGCTGGCGCGCTCTCTCCTGCCCCGCTCCCTCTCCCTCCCTGGGGTGGGCGAGAGTGCACGTGCGTGTGCTCGGCTCCCACCCCGACACGTGCTCACACTTCCAGGGGGGAGCCGCTCTTTCCACTTACCGCGCGGGAGCCTCCTTTCATCCCTTGTTCCTAGCTTCCTTTAAATAAGATCTCTGATTCAGGCCGGGGACAGAACCCCATCTTGAAATTGATCGAACTCCACTCATCCTGCTGGAGATACTTGTTTGTTAGTTTATGTTGTTTTAAGGACCTTGCTGCTTGATCGTATTAGTGTCAAAAGTCCATTACACGTGGGGAATAGCTCTCTCAAATATCTCAACCATTTTTTCCATTTTCAGACAGCATGAATTCTTCCATGCCGTAAGTTGTCTTTTTTGTTTTGTTTTTAAAATTCACCATACAGGACGAGTTACCAAAACCAAAGATGGGCATGAGGTGAGATCCTGTAAAGTAGCAGACAAAACTGGCAGCATCACAGTTTCAGTGTGGGATGAAATCGGAAGTCTAATACAGCCAGGGGATATTATTCGGTTGACCAGAGGGTATGTATGGGGTGGGGACAGGATAAGTCTTTACTCAGCCTAGCATCATTGTTGGCTATTTAAATAAATTGTTGCTCAATAATCCTGTTAACCATTTCTGTACTTTACAGTGGGGTGGATAATATCGGAAGGATCAGTGTCTTTACTTTGGAACTGTAACGAATGTGGAAAAACCATCTCTGTTACTGAAGCAAAGGGTTTGAATTCTAAATAACTTTTGGCTTCCTCTGTGAAAGAAACAACATGACACAACTTGCCTTTTTTGAACTGCTTCCTTGTCTCACAGCCTCTGATCTATCACCAAATTAAACCTCAGGATCCTGCCCTGCCTCCCCGCCCTCCCAGTTGATGGGGTTTCTAGACCACTCTGTCTGCCTCTTAGTAATGCTTCTGTATTTCACTAGTCAGATAAGAATCGGGTATTTTAAGAGGTTTACAGTGCTTTTCTAAAGTTTCACAAGATATTCAATTTGCGGGGGATAACCCAGTTGTACATTAAAAACGGATTCAGAGAGTGAAATCAAAACTATTATTTTTAACACACTTTTTTTCTTCTATAGCACTTTGCTGATGGAAAATGGAGGGGATAATTATCTTTAAGCAACACTGTGAGGGTGGTCTGCTTCACAGAGGATTTAATGGAAATAACAGGAAAAGTGGGAGTAGAAGTTAGTCAGTAAAAAAACTATATTGGTGCTATGTTATAAAATACAGTATTTTATTCATGTGTATTGGATACAATATAGTGGGACACTGCCAAGTTAGATATTTTCAAGTTTTACAGTATGCTCCTAAAACATTAGATTATAAACTGAAAGAATTTAAAACTACTTTTAACCTGCTATTCTCCACTTCATTTGTACAATGGCAGTAGACTAGTCACTTTCATTGCTCTTTTTAGTCAGTATCACTTTCTTCTTCTCATTCAGTAGCCCTATACATCAGTATTTTGGTTTTGAATGCACCTGCCATTGTTTAAATATATTCATACAAGCTCTTTTACTCAATAGTTATGACATTAAGAATGTTTCTACAATAGTCATTGTTAGTGGTTGAGTTTTTCACTTACATACTGTTTTGGGGATGAACTGAAGTTCATTTTATGAACTGAAAACGAAAACTTGCGTCAATGGAAAAAATCTATGGTGCTGGAAATTCTGTGATGTCGTTTATCCTTCAGTGTATTGGGTTTTTTTCCTGTATAATGAATATGGGTGATTGATCTCTTTTTAGCTTATATAGCACTTCTTTTCCTTCATTTTATAAGACAAAACTGCCCAGCCATTTGATTGTTAAATTCAGCATAAAAGGAATCTGGTTCCAAGCAAAAGGCTAATGTTAAGTTCAAGGTTACTGATGTTATGTCTTAATTAGAGATGGTTAAATACTCCTGTTTGAGGGAATAGAGCACTTACGTTTTTATTATCAAGTTTTTATCTTGTGTACTGAAATACAGGAGGAAGTGACATTTTTCTATTTTATTATTTGTACTACAATGGGGCCTAAAATCCCTCCCAGCGAGACTGGGGTGCTGTACGTGGAATGACAGTTCTTGTACCAAAGCATGTTCCATCTAACTAGATAAGACAAAGGGTGGGAAGAATTATTATCACATTTTACAGATGGGGAAGTAAAGCACAGTCAGATTAAGTAACTTGGCCCCAGTCACAAAGGACATCTATGGCAGGGCTGGTGATGGAACTCGTCCCAGTCTGGTGTTTAGCTAGAAGACCATCCGTCCTCTTTTGTTAGAGTTCATCCTCTGTATACGTGTGTCCCTCTCTTTTGCAAGTCTTGTAACTTTTCTATCTTGATGGTTCAGTACAATTGAACTGCTTGTCTTTATTTCTATGTAACTTAATTTCAGTCCGTGAAGTCAAATGCTACTATAAATGGCCAACTGGGACTAAGACAACCTCATGCCATGTCCTACATTTGTATTTTCACATAATGTAAATTTTATTTCTGCATGTCACTTGAACCTCAAGTGTAAAATGTATTTTGCTGCTACCTACTAAATAATCATAACTACTCTTACGCTAAAAATTAAGCTGTTGGAGTTTCTTCTTGAACCATCGAATGCTGTCTAACACTTTCATTGTGCCTTCTTTTCTACAATGGAACAGAGGCAAATCCATTCTGGTCTCCCTTTTGCAGAATTAACCCTCCGGTATTTCGCAGAAGTAACGCTCTGTGTATGTCAATCAGTTGGCTGGCTTGCAAGGTGATGTGGCGAAACGTCTGCCTTCTGCATGACAGGAAGGATGGCACTTGGCTAGCAGAAAGGCCTGCCCAAAGTGTTATAGTTGTGGCAGACTTGATGCTGGTGTGATGTGGCTATTATCCTCTTTTGAAGACCCATACAAGTTAATGGGGCTTCCAACAGCTGTTTGTAAAAGTAGAAAATACATTAGTAACCAGAAACTTCAGCAGTAAAATAATCTTGGGGAATCTGAGAATTTTAGTTTAGGAATTCTAGGCATTCCATTTCTGGTGGTACAGAAGAACATACACTGTAGAGGCTTATTTCTCTGTTAATTTTAATGTTCTTCATTGGCTAATGGGGCACATACTGCTTACCCTTTTCTAGTGCTTTATGTGTTGTTATTGGTACTCTTTTGACTAGGTATGCAACTCTGTGGAAAGGATGCCTGACGCTTTACACAGGAAGAGGAGGCGAGCTACAGAAAATTGGGGAGTAAGTATCACGCTTCTCTTGCACTTGGTCGAGCATTGTCCTTGCCAGCGTGTCATGGGAAATGTAAACTAATGAGGGTCTTATCAGCAGGATTGAATGAAAGAAAAAAGAAGTAAAATGGAGAATGTGTTATCATTTGCAGTCTTAATTCTAACAAATGCCAGTGTTGCTTGCTCCTGTCAGAGGTTATGTGGTTGGTTGTGGCAAAGAGCGGTAGGCTTTGGGCCTGTTTCATTGGAATGTGTTCATGGGGACGGGAGGGGGATGTCTCCATCAGCCTGAGTAGATGAATCTACTGGAGCTTTGGCTACCATTCTCCGTAGGTACACTCTACCTACCATTTTACAGAACAGACACATTTCTGGTATAAAACCTCTCTTTTCTTGGGTTAGCATAGACTCGTGTTCAAGGACTTGAAGCATTGAAAACTGAAGTCCTTTATTTATCCACAGGCTAGGTACAGTGCAGACAGCTGCAATGCAAGCTTACACGTGCTGCTGTGGTAATGAGTTCCACTGTGTTGTCCTAAAGGGATCATCCTCTCTAGGGGTGTAAAGGTAATTCAGCCTCTGTCCTAGCTGCCCTGTGGGTCATAATGGTAGGAGTACAGTGTGTAAAATGAACGAGGCAATTATTCTGCTCTGCTTGCTTAGGCCTCTCGTTGATTAATCTGTTTATTTTAGGGGCTTATTTTAAGTCCTGTGTCAAAGTGGAGAGAGCTCAGTAGAGCAACGTGGTGAAGAAAGGTTAGGAGAATTTGGGTGCATTACATTTGAGACAGGCATAAACAGCACCCTTAGACTGTCAAGGGATGCTGTTAAAGAAGCAAAAGAGTGACTATTCTTTATTCAACAAGAGCAAATGCAAGTGACAAGCTTACGATGTAGCAGGAAAAAACTTGATGAAGTACCTATATCTTTCTAACGAAACAAATAGTTCTGAAATGAAGCCAGGTGCAATGGGAAGTTGAGGAATTGTCCCTGCTAGAGTGGAATTCCTTGTATTATCAAAACATCTCAGAAACCCAGTCATTTTCCAGGACACCATTATTCCAGGTGCTGTGCAAACACAGAATAAAAAAACAGTCCTTGCCCCAAAAAGTTCACAGGTTGAGGACTTGACACCTCACCTACTGGATGGTTCAAGAATAATAAAATCCATTTGGGTGGATTTCCTTCCAGGCCAAATGATTCAGCTTCTCTGTATAACTTTCTAATGAGCACTGCTCTATAACAGGATTGGATTAAAGTGAAATCTTTATCTGATTTTTCTTAATTCTGGCCCACAGAAGGGGTCTGGAACAGCTGTCAGTTTAAGTGATTTGAGATGGCAATTTTACCTTAAACTAAAAATTCTGAAATATTTAATGATCCCAGTCTCTCTTCTCCCCCTGCTTAGTTTCCATGCAATAGTCAATAGATCTGTTCTCTCACTCAGTGCCACTCACTGGGAAAGGATGCTATGAATTTTAGAACCCTGAGGTTCTAGAGCGCTTTAATGTTAATATGGTGCTAGGCATGCACATCAGGTATTATAGTGATGTGGAGATAACTGTGAGCCTGAGCAAGGAAACTTGATAACTTGGGCCCTGATCCTTCAAAAGAATTAAAGAGCTACCTGGCCTCTTGTGCTGTGGAGGGGATCGCTTTGTAGGATTGGAGGTTGGTTTATTTGTCTTCCTAGCTTATTGGTACAAAACATCCATTCCCTTTGGAAATAACAAAAAACTGCCTCCTAACTCCTTATGAAAACTATTCTGTTGGTCTTCTCATGTTCTTATTTACTTTTCAGGTTTTGTATGGTGTACTCGGAAGTGCCAAACTTCAGTGAACCCAACTCAGACCACCTTGGGCAGCACAACAAGCTGGTATGTTAAACTTCCTGGGGTTCTCATGCATAAAATATTCTTTGATCTGAATACCTCAGGCTAGGCGGTGGTAAGATTTCTAACTTCTAAAATGGTCTTCAAGGGATTATATAAAAGGCATATAGAGGAATAGCAACAATGTGATAAATAACGGTAGGAGTGGATCTCATGCATAGCCAGTACAAAAATGTGTGCAAAAATTCATTCCCTCGCTGTAACGCTGTATTTTTTTTCTACATTTCTCTGAAGGCTCAGGGTGAACAGAATAATAGTTCTCCATCAAGTAATTTGGGTTCTTGTACTTTCGGGCCAATGGGTAAGTTTTATTTTATTTCGTGGAAGTGGAAGGACGAGAAAAACTAAATTCTTAGATTAATTCTTGTTTTTAAATGATAAGAAATGTAGGGTTTTTACATGCTAGGGGCAAAATGTGATGTTCTGGCTTTGAGCTAGGGCTCTATCCTGCAAGTACTTTTGCATATGTCACTTTCCTCAGATAAGTGTTTCCATTATAAACGTGTTCGGGATTGGCTCACTGGTAATAATTCAGGCTGCGCTTTTCAGAAGTGCCTAGGTCACTTAGGAGCACAGAGCCCATGGACTTTGTGAAAGTGGCTCATGCTCCTAAATCACATGGGTACTTCTCAAAATTCCATTCTCTGCTTTCAACCCACTGCTATTTATAGAGCATAAAAGGGCAGACCTAAAACAACAGATGTAATACTTAAACAGAGATAATTAATCCTAATCTTGTGGTGCTCAACAGCAGACATTCAGTTGGGTTTAGTGTGCGGATGCTAGGCGGTGTTGGTGGCGTATGAAATACAGGAGATCAGACTAGGTATTCTGGCGGTCCCTTCCCTGGCCTTAAGCTCTGACTCTAAATCTTCACACTTTTCCTGACGGGTTACTTCCTGAACTCTTACGCAATAGAAAGAGTAGAGGTTAAGTATAGTGTTTGTGGCAGCACTGTACTGATGGCAATTATGCTTTAATAAGAAAATGCTTCAGAGGTCTGGGAGTGGGTGTAAAGCACGCTCAGACCTTTTTACTGGGATTGCAAAATAAGAGAGGTACAGCCGAGAATCAACACCTCATTGCAATCAAAAAGCTCAGTGATGTTTGTCAGTGACCGTCAGTTTCCTCTTTGGGAACAGATTTTTCACTTCTCCTATTTTACTACTTTGAGTCCTTTCTGTTCCTTCATGTATAAAAACTTCTGCTGAGCAAAACAGGGTGGCACTCTGGAGCCCATTTTTCGTTGCCTTTAATACTTTCAGCCTACTTGCTGGGTAGTCATCTACACATGACCCAAACATTTTACATGGGCTGTCCTATTACCATTGTATTCTTACTTATATTTGGAGACCTACTTCTTTCTTTCATTCTGGTTTTCTTCCTGCTTCTGTGCAATCTTTAATGCATAAATCTCCTCTTCCTCCTTCCCCCCTTCCCCCCCGCTTTTAGCCGTCTTAGCCTTTGTGTGTGTTTTCCCACCAGCATGGCATCACCTGTGACTCCCTACAGAAGAGTCACACAAGACTGTTTTTTCTTGCTACTTGTCTTTGTGGGGCAGGGCATGATGAGTCCTGTACTGACTGCTTTCCTTCCACTCTTTTCTTGCTGGCTTTTCTGTCCTGCTGCGTCTCTTGCTCACGGCTGCTGTGGATCATCTGGTACGTGTCAGATATAGGCAAGTGCATTTGAATGGAAGCATCTGACAGCAGCTTGGGCTGTCAGACGAGTGTGCTTTGTCTCCCTCCAAGAATGCAATGCCAAGTCATAGCAGCATTAACTGCCTACAGCCTCCTTGCTTTAGTCATCACTGTGGAGCTACTGTCGGAAAAAGCTGGCTGTGGTGTGGAATTCTGAGGTTTCCCAACTTTGCTCCCCATCCTAAAACTCAGGGTTGTCTAGTTATGTAGCAGCCATTCAGATTTCAAATGATGGAACTTGTGATTAAATTTTACTATCTTTTTAGGAAATGGTTTGCAAACTGGACCTGAATCGAGTGGATTCCCATTGGCATATAATCATGCCCACTCCTATGCAGGTACTGGGAGAGCCAATGGACGAGGACCTGTAAATCCACCGATACCAGCATCTAATAATATTCAGCCCCTTCTAACCACAGCAAATAATGGGAGGGATCCACGCAGAGCCTTTAAAAGATGACTGTGCCAAATGTGGCTGTACAACTTGCTTAAACTATACACCCGACTTGAACACTTAATGCACTTTTATTTATGGTTAACTGTGAAAAAGTTTGTCCTTTATTGGTGTTTTTTACTTTATGGTCTGTAGAGCAAAGTGACTTGATTTTTGTTCAAGAAAGTGTGGTGAAGTTGCTTGCATCTCAGAAATTAGGCTGGATGGGTATTTGAGAACGTGGGTAATAGTTCTCAAGTCTACATTAAAATTGGGTGAATTTAAAAAAATTGAAGCAAATTTCAGTTAGCTATGAATTTGGGTTTTTGTTGTTGCTCTATTTCTTCTGGTCAGCCATAAATAGCCTTAAGGGGTCTGTAATGTCCCATAGTTATATATGTGACCTCCATAAGGGATAATGGGAATTGTGTGACTCTATTGAGGAACAAAGATGTCATAAACAACCGGGTCTCCTGTTTAAAATAGAAATTACCAACTAAAGGAATAAGCGCACCAAAACTGGTCAATGTCAGCAGCTACTAGCACCAGTTAAATCAAAGAATGGGTAACCCCAAGAGATTTCAATTGGCTACAGTAAAGCGATGCTGAGTGACTGAACAGTAATAGCTTAACTTCTGTTGCCATAAAGGTTAAATTGCTTCTCCAGCTACAATATGTCCCTAAAGAAGTAAGTCATCTATAATATGCCAAGTAGTTCTCAAGAAAAGCAGCATCCATTTTGCATACGATGTAAATAACAGCAGGGAAAGTTCTAAATTAAAAAGTGCATTTCTTAGTGTCCTTATGGTGGCTTCGGTCTTGAGGAAAAGTAATTTTGTGCTTTTCCAGAATTGTGAGGACTCCAAAGTTACCAGTAGAGAACAAGGTGCCAGGGATTCTGCTCTTCACATATTTAATGCCACACATCTCACTCTTCAGCAAGATGGCCACCACCTGGACTTTTGAATGCCTATTTTTAACACTTTATTATGTTCAAGGAAAATACATATTAGATTCCATGATATACTTACTAGTGTACAAAAGTACTAGCCTGCCATATAGAAGCACTTCCAGTGCCATAAATTGTCAATTTATTTTCCAAAACAAGTATTTTTCTTCCTTTTTGTGTAAGACGAATTTTCTGTTTATGAACTTTTGACACCACCAGCACCTCTAAACAAAACAGGTGCACTTTTCTTCCCAACTATAAGATTCTTGGTACTAGACCATATAGCAACCAATTATCCAGAGAGTAAACGGATTCCATTTACGTGCTTTGGAAACAATTCAGAAGCTGTAAGATGACTTACTGGATTCCCTCTTTATTTATTTAGACTCAAACTATTCTTGAAGCTGATGTCTTAAATAAAAGTTGCACTAACCGTGTTGACAGACACATATTTCTTTTGGTCAAGCCTTAGAGATGTCATGACATACAAGCCTGTTTTGAAGAGTAAGTTGTCACTAGTCATTCCAATTAATTGAATTATTGAGTTTCAGCTTTCAGCTATTCTTGGTGTTTTACAAATCATTTTACCCACTGTCTTTCTGTTTTGGCACATTTGAATATTGGTGTTCTAAAATGGCACAGTTTTGTTGCTCATGACAATCAAGAGAAGTGGTCTTTCCTTTTCTTTGTCAATAACCCTTGTGTGTAAAAATTCACCACTTGCTTAGGAACACGAGATTTTAAAAAACTTCTCAAAAGTCATTTAGAAAGATCTTTGTGCCCAAAGGTCCGAAGGCTATTTACTTCAGATACAGCAAAGTGCTACACAGATAATGTTTGCATTGATAAAATGGTCATTGCTATTTGTTCTTTCTCGTTGAAATTGACAAAACTCGAAGATGCAAAATAAAATCTATCATGTTACTCCCAGCATAGTGATCAGTAGATGCTGTTGTCAAGATTGTACAGACCTTGTGAAACTACAAAATACTAAGTAAACTTTGATGAATGTTTTAAGTTGGAAGTGGAGATGGTGTGCCACCTACAAATGGAAGCTCTCTTCTCTTATCCATTCAATTTCCTCTTCAAAAATATATTGACAGTAGAATTTTGCATGCATTGTAAAGCTTTGTGTGGCGCTCCTTTTTTGGTACCCCCTTATAATAAGGTTAGAATTCATTGGGTCCTCTTTCTGTACATGTTTCTTTAGGCCATTGTGTCATAAGTACTGAACATGGACAGCTTATCTTTTCAGCTGAGAAGCAGTTACTAAAAAGCACTGTGCTTAAGTGATACTCAAGCTAGAAATCTTTGTATTCTTCAAGGTTCCACAGTATGGGTCTCTGTTTTAAACATTAATATTCACAATAATGCAAGGAATGATAGTATGCTGGGAAACTCTTATTTGCTAGATTGTTGTGAGGTACTGAATGTGATTGTAACTTTACACATGCAAATTATAAATTAGCTTTAGACAAAGAATTTAAGGGAAAGAAAACTAAGACGGTAAAACATGTATTTCTAGTTCATTGAACTTGGAAATAGAAAAGGTAGCAATCATGCTTACATTAACCAGACTATTAAAATGGAGATGGTTGCTGGTAAATTTAACACAGGATGTGGACACCTGCTGCCAAGGCGTCTTGTAAGCAAATGACCTATGACTGAAAGAAATGAAGCAAGAAGATTGGTCTTTACTTTTTTTAAAAAGGTTAGTAATGTTCCTGTCTTCAGTGTCTAATCATCTGGTGTAACATTAGTTTGCATCATTTTATTAATTTAGTTTTACTTCTCGTCAGGGGGAATCTCTGCAGTATGAAGCCATGTGAATTTTGTTCTGTTTAACTATATTAACTTCAAGTCTCTACTCATATGATGAACTCGGAACAAGAAGTCAAAGGAAGAAAGTTCTATTTTCCCTAGCAAGTTCATGTACATTATAGAAGGCTCCGATGCTGCAGCAGGATCTATGTGTTTTCCTTATGCTAGTGTGGTGTCCCATTCGCTTCAGCGGGTCTCTTCATAGAGCCCTTTGTACGTGCAAGACCTAAAACATAGTCTTACACCATAATCCAATTCGTGAGAAGAAGTGCTATGAGGGGTGATTATAATGGTGTGTAAGGTAGGTAAGAAACATCCTAAAATGCCTTCCAAAAGAAAGTGTGTAATAAAGATGTAAGGATGCTCTCCTTCAGTGTGTTCTTTCTAGTTGATGGAGATGCTTTGAAGGAAGCTTTCTCTAAGGAGACGCACATTTTGCACAATTACACGCAATCCGCCTGCTCGGGATATGAGGATAATTTTTTCAGGATTTATCATTTCTTTCAGTCTACTTGCCCAATAAAGTGGAAGGACAAATAACTCAGGCTTGAGCATGTGGAGGGGATCAGTGGCTGGTGCCTGTGAATGTCCCTCAGGCCTAAATTGTGTTGGGACCAGAATATGCAGGTGTTATTTTCACAGCTAACCAATTCATTACTTTCAGATTGCCTTATGTGAAAAATGGGACTGCTAGTAATGTTTTCCATCACATTGCGCTTCTTCACTTCTCAAAAGAGGGGAAGAAATATTGGCCTGATCTTAAAGATGGACTGAATGCAGAGATGTGAAACAGTTTGCCTCAGGCACTCTGATTTAGTGCATCAAACAAATGACACACATAGTTTTGATTTTTCTTTAAAGCTTTCTTAAATTCTTTTACCTTCAGAGTAAATCTGTCCAGTTTAAGGCTAACCCCAATTTTCTAAGTTAAAATTTGAGGGGTAGTAAAAGAGAGCTTTATCATGGAAGTTTGTTATAATCGGAACTAGCAAGAGGCCTTTCTATAATATTTGGAACTGAATGTTCTGACTTGTAATCTATGCTACTGATGTAGGGTGAGGCAAGCATCTCCCAAGAAGGCAGACTCTTACACTGCTTACTGCAAAGCCTCCTCCAGGACATTGAGGGAGATGGAAAGTGTTGGACTGAAGGGTGGTTTTTAGTCCTTTTCTGCTGGGTGACTTTGTTTTACGATTAGTTTTCCAAAATCTTGCTTATAAATGTGTTCATTGTAGGCTTTGTCTGTACTGTTTCTTTTTGCAGTGGCAGAGCTACATTGTAAGAACCAGGTAAGTTACATGAGTGCAAGCCACATTTTGCCCTGGGGGCAGTGTCTACATTAGTGGTTTGCACTGTGCTAATTAGCTTGCATAATCTATACTGATGCAAATTTCCCTGATCCAGATGCTCCCCCTACTGGAGTAAATCTGCAAGTGGGAACAAATCTTTGTCAGCTGCCTGTTTTAATGTTTACTTGTGAGTCGGAATAAGGGAGAATTCTAAAAATCAGTAATGTACAAAAGGGAAGTGGTGACAATGAGACATTAGTTAGTATTGTGGTAAGCAAAAAACAAAACAAAATTAGCCAATGCAGTTTGGGGCTTCATGTACAGAATCTGCCAGTTTCAGAACAAAGAGGCAATAGTCTGGCCACAGCAGTGTTTCCTGAAGTGTGCACGTCTTCTGGGGATATGGAGGAGCATGAAGGACTAGTGGGGTTGAGCAGGCAGACCTGTCAGCTGTTCTCCATTCTCTTTTCATTTTTAAAGAATAATCTCTAGCAGTTACAGCGGCAGACAGAACCTTGGAAACGACCTAAGTGTAACTAGTGTCTGTCTGAGTTCGCAGGGAGCCTGAAACAATACTCTGAGGTGTGAACTGCCCACTCATTTCAGTGGGTATGAAACTTAGTTGCCAATGCTATTGAAAAGGCCAGTATGAGCTATTGTACATCCTTTTAGGAAAGGAAGTATCATGAAGAGCTCTAATATGGGGAGGCCAAGCCTTTAACATCACATGATGGGGATCAAAGGGGGTGGGATTTGTTCCCATTTTCTGAAGGGATGGGCTTAGTCTTTAAAAGGTTGGAAAGCACAGTGCTAAGGGCTTGTCTTCACTGTTGGGTTGTCTGTCCTTGAGTTAACTCCTCTGGATTTAGCCTAGCTGGAATGAAAGCAATCACACTGCAAGATAACACTGGCGCAGCATAATGTGATTGGCTTAGCAGCAGGATATAGCTGTGTACCCACTGCATTGCTATGTTGAGTTTCAGCAGCAATCAAGCTTCAATCCACTGCCCCACAAGTCCGTTCAGGGTCTGCTACTTTGGCATTTAATTGGTCCTTTAACTGGAGCTAGAGACTTTGTGTGTGTGAACAGGAGTTAGGTTAGAGCAACCCTTTCGTTATACCTTGAGCTAACACTGCAGTGAAGGCACGGCTCTAAAGGGCAATATAAATCTACATATATTAAAAGGGTATTTTTTAGGGCAGCTGGTATAATTTAAGAATAATGGGATGAAATTAAGCATGGGAGAATTTAAGATGAATATCAAGGATCTTTATTAGACTAGAATATTCTTCCTTGGTAATGGTGAAAGATCAATCACTTCAAAATCCTAGAAGCTGTACTGTGAAGAGCTGGACTGTCTGGCCC
This sequence comes from Mesoclemmys tuberculata, assembly GCA_007922155.1. NCBI lineage: Eukaryota > Metazoa > Chordata > Testudines > Chelidae > Mesoclemmys > Mesoclemmys tuberculata. The sequence continues at coordinate 25,951,539 of ML675620.1, read as the reverse complement.
AACAGGCATTTTCTCTTTCTGCTTTGCTCTTTGCTTGTATGTCTCTGAATGACTGGCCAGGGAAGCTAGTTTTTTCAGGGGGGGATAAGAGGGCTTGGTGATGTATGAAAAGGTGTGGCGTTACCACTGGAAGACATAATGTATTCTGAAAAATAGGTAAGGGACAGGTGTCTGAAAATTTAGCTGGGTGGAAAATCTCCTTTTCACAGCTCTTAAAATTCATTTGGAAAGAAGCGCTTCCTGATTTGTCTTCATCTTGTTACTAATCCCTTAACTCAGCTCCAGCATATTTGAATTTGTTATGGCCCTCTGTGGAGATTATGCATTTTAATCTCTTGTAGATGGACATCTAAGAGTGGGGCTGTGTATGTGCGTGTGTGTGCGCGCAAATATTGCTGTGTCTCTCATAATTGGGATTAATTTTTAATCCCAAACTAGCTATCTACTAAACGTACAATCTCCATTTAAAGGAAACAGAAACTACAGTTGAAAGTGACTTAAGGGAATAGTCAAGGACTTCATTTACCTTTTTATGTAAAATGGGCTAATGCTTTTAATCAGAAAAACTCTCCTTTATTTAAATAAGCTTCATTTAAAAAACACTAGTTTAGAAACAGTTTGTCCCTGTTGTCCATTTTATAGGGAAGCAGATTAGACATGGAGTTAAATACCAGGACTTGCCTGAGCACATGAAGGCAAAACTCTTCTCCATGATCATATATGGAGGTAGAGCTACTACATAAAGCCATATAGAACGAATTTAGTGCTAAATTCATTCTCTATGGCTCTATGTAGCATCTCTACTGCAGCATGAACGGAAGCAGTGTAAACCCTGTTAGGCTTTTCTGGCCCCTACGTGTTGATCACAGTATGTAAAACCCAATTCTACTGTTGGGGAGTCCATTCTGCAGCCTGCCCACAGCATACAGGAGTTCAGCTGTATGTGGGCAGATATGTTGGTGGCATTCCTTGGTAAATTAATCTTGCAGGTTGAAATTTGTGGTAAAAGAGCAAGAATGGGATGATTTTGTGGCTAAGGGATGACACTGGTACTCGGCCTACGGTTCTAATTCCTGCTCTGGTGCAGATTTTGTGTGGAACATTGGCCGAATCAGTTTGGGCCTGACCCAGCTTCTATTGTAGACAGTGGGCAGGCGACATTGATTTTTTTTTTAAAAAATGGGAATTAGATTGGGTCCTTCATTTATGGGCCTCCAGTTCCTGATCTGTAGCATATGGATAACACCTGATCTGTGTGTTGTGAAGCTAAATTCGTTATTGTGGTGGTGCACTCAGAGGGACGCTGTAGTGATCAGTGCAGTAGAAGAGACTTTAAGAAATAAATGCCATCTCAGACAGTGGATTGGTTTTTCCTCTGTATAAATGAATTCAAATTTGAACAGCATTCTAGATTGCTATTATAGGGAAGTGTTACCACATTTCTCTCGGTTCAAGTCAGTGTTCTCAAATGCGGATAGGTGCCTAAATTCATACTGTGGTAAGTAGGTGAGGGATTTCCACACCGTCCCATTCCAGAGGGGCTGAGCACTCATAGCTCACGCTGTCTTCAGCTGGAGCTGCGGGTGCTAAGCACCTTTGTAAATCAGGCCACGCTTACTTAGTTGCATTTAGGTGTCAGGCTGTAGGTGGCAAAGTTTGTAAATTTTGGCCTTAGATTGTTACAAAGTCCGTGGGAGAAGGCCCCTGTTTGCCTTTGGGTGCTCAGCTACTGCTGAGCTGCATGGAGATACCTGTTTCTGTTTCAGAGTCGGGGGGCCTCTGGATGTTACTGCCATGTACAAAGTGGGCGACTATTTGTCTGGTTTTAAGGTGGACAGTCTGGATTTCCAAAAGTGTTGTCCCCTATCTAAACATGGTTTTGTCCAGTATCTTTATGTGGAGTTGGTGGATGCCCAGAGGATGCCATTTTTCGGAGTATGCTGCCTTCCCCTGACCAGTGTGACCTGGTATGTGTTGTATGTGTGCGAGATTACACTAGTGGGGGTGGGCCTGGGCTGATCCCAGAAGTACTGAAATGTCTGGTGTTCTGTGGATGAGGCACTGGTCACCCTAAACACAAATGACAGATGTCTCTTTAGTAATGTTGCTGAGAGTCCTCTTACCATGCAACCAAGTCTGTGACACATCTCTAGGCACGTGTAGAAGGACTACTTTTATACACAGCTGCCCCATCTGTTGGCTAGCTGCACAATTTACCGCATGCGTGGCATACCATCAGGAGGGACTCATGCAAGACTTGTAGCAGGGCTTCTTTTGCTTGTGAGCTGAAGAGAACAGTTCAGCTTGGTTGAGAGGCAACTCTTAAATCTATTCAATCCCTGTTTAAATATCTGTAACAGGTGACAGGCACTTCTGTTGCTTTACACATTCAAAGCAAGGTAAACACATGAGTCAAATCCCATAATACCCTATGTCATACGTGAGTATTTACAAATTCTGGAAAATGAGTGCCTGGCTGCTGGCATACAGGGTGAGTTCAGACAAGCAAGGATCTATTTTAAGTAGCTAAACTATAGGTAGCCTGGGATTGACAGCCTTCTGTCTGTATATGTTTACTGTTCTCCACATACACAGGGGGCTGGATTAGCTTACACAGGCTTCTCAGTGAAACAGTTGTAAGAATTCCTTTTAACGTGAGCAAAGCACATTTTCCGCTAGCCTCATTCTGAGAAACAACGGACCTGTCTGATGAAGTTAAAAAAAAAAATCACCCATGCCAGGTGTCTGCCTCAGGAAAATTATAATTTGAGCAGTTAAAGTTTGGCAAAATTATAGGTAGGCTTGGAAGGCTGAGATTTTTATCAGTAAATACTGATTTCACTGTAAACTACACAAACGAGCTGACATTACTATTGATGAGGACTAAAATTTACAGATAGACGAAGTAAGAAAAATGCTGCTTTGAGAACTTAGGGTTTGACTTAAGGATATTTATATTTTGATGTTGACAGTTTTTGTTTTAATGGTCACATTGCTTTAACATTTAGAATCTCAATGCCCACTGTCATTAAATATTGTCTGTCCTCTTCTCCCCTCCCCAATTTTCCACAACGTTGAATACTGAAATCAGTAAAAATAGAAAAGTTTAAAAATTCACATTTTCATGCAGCTGTGAAATTTAAGGCAATACATCTAAAGAAAGATTAAAAATATACTTCTTATCCATCAATTATATTTTTAAAAAATTAAATTTTGTCAAGCCTAGTTATAAGCATCTGAAAACAGGGTCTTACAACAGAAAGTATCAGGTAACTTTAACTACAGTCAGTGCAGGTAGTAATGTCTATATATCAGCTCCGTGTACCTAAAGTGTAAATGTACTGCGCATGCATGCTAGATGTACTATATTTGTGCACACAAAATATCACACATATATATAAATAAAACTCCCAGCTACCCTCTGTGCCCAGTAGAAATGCTCTGTTTTGCATGAGGGAGAGCTTCCTTCTGTGCATTTTGTTCAGTGGGTATCTACAATGTGTCTACCTGTGGGGATCATTGGATGCTTGGACAGAATATAGCTGCCACCAACCATCTTCATTACAAAGTTCCTCTGTGTACAAATAAAGTCCTGGGACACGATCTGCCTGTTGCTGTGAAGGGCTGGATCCCTGTCCTATGTTGAGCTGTCCTGATTTCATTGACATAAGCCCCATGTAGAACAGTTTTCAGGATTGGGAACTAAGAAAGGAGCAGAGGTATTTTTATTATTGAAAAACAGACATTTATGTATTACGTTAATGTCTTGCATTTCCCTCTTCCTATGTTGATTAAAACAAAACTTGATTTGCTGTAATCATCTTGGGCACTTAAGCACACAATGTAGAGATGAGAGAGTTATGCTGACTGCAGTAAATGTCTGTTCATTTGCTTGAGTAAAGCAAAACTATTTTTATTGGTAATTTTATAATATTAGCTGTAGAGAACTGCATGAATATTCAAATATTAACATAAACGGTCTGGTCTTTTTTCACACTATATAATGCAAGCTTTGTAATAGGCCTGATTACCACAGACCATCTGCATATTGTTAGTCAAATTAAGAGGGCAGATGAGGATAGCAAGCCTTGAGGTCAGACTTGTATTGAATATGAAAAATATTTAACTGCTAAGAATAGAAGTTGCCAAGAAAACTATACATTCAGCTGCTGGAGTAAGAAGTCAACATTGACTTTTATTTGTAGAATTTGTAAATACAGACCTATTAGAGATGCTGCAAAGCAAACCTACCTTAAATATGCAATAACATTGACTAAATCAAGCAAAGAATCCCTGTAAAATAGGCTGAGACATTTTCCCCTTTAGAAAGCCCTAAGAGAATAGATGGACCATGAACCAGCTCCTAGCACTGACGACTCCAGAATCTAATTCCAGAGTGGAAGGCCTCATGCTGAAATTTCTCTGCTGGAGAGAGTTACATTTTTGTTGGTTCCCTAAAGGGGACTAGAAAGAATACAGTGAACAAAGGTGGCTTACTAAAGTAAGAGGCTTCTGTGTAAAAGGTCATTCTGGAGCACACTGCTTAAGCACTTTAAATTTGGTTTCTTTTTGCTTTTTTTATATGCTTTGCCCAGCCCATTCTATCTGAGATTTCAGGTCACGCCCATAACACACCTTGGCATAGTGAGTGTGCTCCTCAACAATAGATCCTACCCTACCCTCGAAGGGCTGGGCTTTCTAGTGCTTGACACTCAAAGCGAAGATGTTTCATTGCTATTGACAATAAGAATGCTCCAGAAGTGTCCCAGTGGTACCAGCAGTAGAGGTAGCTTCTCGGGCATCCAGGACCCAAATCATAGGCTATTATAGATCAAAGTCAGCACCTTCAAGCCAATTGGAAGGCTGGATAATGTTTGGGAAATTGGTGTAATAAGCTCGCTACAGCTGCTGTGGCAAAATAGGTTTGCAGAAGCATTTTGCACTAGTTACATCTCCCAGATCATTTATGCTGTAGCACAATCTGTAGATAACACAGGCATTGGTGACTGGCAAAATTCTCATCCAAGAGAAGTAGTTGCAATTTACCTTAAGACTGCAAATGAAAAAGTCATGATTCCAGATGCATCTGCAGCCCCATCTCACACCTTGACACAGTTAACGTACTGCACAATAACATCCTACTCTACTCTTGAAGGGCCGGACATTCTAGTGCTTGACACCCAAAACTGGAGACAGATATAATTGGCTGGGCTAAGCATAGAAAAATAGATATTTTTTTCTTTTGTGAAGAGCTCGGAACACAGCATCTCCCACTGTGACACCCAAAGCCAAATCTTTTTGATTTTTTTAATCCAATGTATATGCAACATACAAAGTTCTTTTGAATGGTTCTGAAAATTTGGCCAATTTTGGCTTGTAAATAGAAGCTGAGCTCTTGAAAATCTGTCCCTTATGCCAGTCAACTTTGATTAATAATCATGCATGATGCAATGAATATACACTTCAAACAGAGAGGTAATTTCTGCTTTTGAATGTTCTGAGCAGCTGGAAAAATACATTCCTGGCTCTCAACCTGTTGCTTTGTCCCTGATACGATGCTACCACTGCATACAGCTCTAATCACCAAATAAATATTCATTTTAAAAATGAAATCTGGTGAACTTTGAATTACTTGGCAAACTCTTTAAGGGTCTGATCTAAAGCCTGCTGAGGTCAATGGCAGTCTTTCTATTGTTTTTTATTGGCTTTGGGTTAATTCCTAATAGGAGAAGGGCCTACAGGGAAACAAGAGTGATAATTCAACTCTTCACTAAGCTACTATTGCCTCAGTCAAATATGATTCAACCTCTTAGTAAACGCAAAGAATTTGCATTAATATTTATTAATTTATTGGATGCATAATGAGCAGCAAAAGCATTTAGGGACCAGCAGTAGATTTGTACTAGACTAGTTGTGGTTTGACATTTTTACTGATATTTTTCATGAAAACTTTTCTACAAATTACTGTTGTATTTTTTTATTTATGGGGTTAGATCCTGATGCTAAGTCCGAACTGGTCTGATTACAGTGGGCTAGTAAATAATTTTTCTCTTCATAATCTGCCTTTTTGATACATGTACTGCAGATTACTACAGCTTCACAAATTGAAATAGGGCCCTTTTAAATTGTAATGCATGATCAAATGCAGCAGCCTCAGGAAGGTATCTTGTAGTCAGTTCCTTTCCTTAGAAGTGGTGTGGGAGGAATTTCTCAAACTATATTTTCAAGGATTCTGGGGCAGCTTTCCTGTTCCTCCAGGAACACATGGCTCTAAGTGGGCCAGTGTTTGTTGATACCGTGCATATGCACTTCTTTCACAGCTCTGCTACTTGCTCCCTAGCGCTGTGCTGAGTAAAATTGTCAAGATCCCTGTAGTGCTGTCTTTTAGCCCTCTAGAAAAAGGCTTTTGCCCTTCCAAACTGAAAGCTTAATAGTGAGCCACAAAGCGAAAATATACATGGAGCTTCTGCACGGGTTAGGGAGCATTCAACACATGCATGGGCAAAAACATACTTCTGTTAATATTTAGGCCCCAAGAAATTCCCACTCTGCTGTGACACTCAGGAAGCCTTTGCCTCTCATCACAGCCAATAATGAAGTTTTCTGGAAGAGCGAACTCTTGGTTGATGGGACTTAGAGGTGGGTGCAATTTTATTGTATAGGTATGCTTTCCCCAGGTTATTTTTTCTTACTCTACATACACTGATTTTATTACTTTATTCTGTGGACCTGATCCTCAGGAGAGCTGCTTTCTCCTTTCCCTCAACTCCCACTGGGTTCACAGAGACTTGGGAGTGATCAGGGTCTCATATCATGCCCTATATTAGGTTCCTGGTCCTATTGTTCACTTCCTTTCCTTTTAATTACTTGTTCTATTGCCTATACTAAAGCTCATTTTAACACAATGCTGATTGTCCCTACCATAATGCTTATTTTGATATCTGATAATTCTATATCTGAGTATTTCAACACATACCCACCCATCTCTACCATCTTTTTTTAAAATATAGGTGTGACATTGCCTGCCCTTCATGCTAATAAACTTATCCCCCTTCAGTCTCATTGACTGAATCCTCAGAGACTCAAGAACAAATTTCATGCCTCATTATAACAAAAAGTTGTTCATAACTCCCTGTGTGTGGGGATCTCAAATTCAGCCTTTCAAAATACTTTGTTAGAGGGAGGAAAAATACCATTTTTTTCTTTAACTGCTGAAAATGAAAAAGCTTTTCATTTGGGAGTAGTGGTCATATTTATGGAAATGCAGAGAGTACTTGCAGTATTTATAGTGGTTGCAGAAACGATAGAACCTATCTTTTATTGATATGTATTTACAAGCCCACAAAAAAAGTCTTATCACACAGTATTTGAAGGAACTTTATTTAGATTTAGTATTTTGAAGGGATCAGTACTGTTTTTAGTGCTTCTTTATTAACTGTGGAGCACAAGATTCAATATTTCAAGTGGGAATGTCAAAAGCAGCCTGAGCTTTTTTTACATTTTTATTTTACATAAAGATAAATTTTGAAAACACATTTTTCAGAGGTGCCATCTGTTCTGCATTGACCTTAATTTTCTGGATGAGTGCTTTTCTTCAAACGTTTTAAGCCCTGTCTACATTTCATTTGGTTAGGAGTGTTTAGGTTAGTTTGCTGAGCAGGAAATCAAATATTCTGAATTCAGACACACCATTACGTTGCAAATGATTACCTTTGTGTAATTTAGCCTACTGCCTTGTAAATATTCAGCAGACGTGCTGTGATAGATTTTTTCCTTTCTGACATCTGGCAGGTCAGCCACATGCAGAACTGGATTTCCTTTGGATTTCAGTATAATACCATGTAAGATGTAGGTACAAGACGTCTGCTCCTAGCAATGGATGCCCATTCCTAGCAACAGCGCATGTTTGCTTCTCATGACATGGACAACGTCTAACTAGTCATATGGTAATGTAATGGTTGAAATGGTTTCATGGCCTTGCAGAGGTTCAATATTCAGAATGTTCCAAGAGTAACCTTAGAAAGATTCTACTGTGAAAGGAAATAACTAAAATAGTTGTGTGCCTGACCTGACCTACTGGGAGGAGGTGTTCTTGGTCACTCCTCTTCTCCCTTTGCATTCTTTCTGGATGATCTAATCTGTTCTCATGGTTTCAGCTCCCTTCATGTGGAGATAGACTTGCAGATCTACGCAGCTGGAACTAGCTGGAACAACCTCTTCCTCTCCCATTTCCTTCACAGCATTGTCTTCCTCATCTCCAGTCCATTCAAAACATAACTGCTAAGGCCATCTTTGTCTCTAGTTCCTTTGACCATATCCCCCTATTTGATCCTTTCCTCTGACTCTTCCTCTTTAAATTGTGTCCTTTCCTACAAAGGCCTTCACAACTCTACCTTCCTTACTTCTTGTATCTTATCAAGTGTTCCATCAACTCAATCTCCTTCATGCCTGCTAATGATGCCAGTTTATACACCCATTTGTCAGTGTCTCTCTCAACCATTTTTATGCCTTCTGCCACACATTGTTTCCCCCAGGAAATGAAATGACAGGGAGTGTTTGAATTTACAAGGGAGTATAATGTATGAGGCGAGATCATAAAGGAGAAGGTGGGCTGTAATTTTTGGTGGCAAAGCAACTTGGGGCCAACTTGCCCTTCATTTTAAACATCATAACACCACTAAACATCAACATTTGAATTTACGGTGATTAATTGTTTGTAAAGCATTTGAAATTATTAGATTGGCTAAAATTGCCGAAATGAATGCACTAGCATTGTCATAGCAAACATAGCAGTATAAGGAAACCAATCTTTGTTCATCCTTGTACCTGAAAAAGCATAATAGGTTTGACAAGTATTCTATCACGTGTATGCTTTTTAATGTGTGTATTTAATGTTTCAGTTTCAATTCACATTTCTAATCAACTAAATGAAAAAAAAATGTCCAACTATAAATTTTTAAAAACAACTAGATCTAGTTGGAAAAAGAATAAATTGGCACTACTTGTAGTTGACCTCTGGGAGGGATGGGGAAATTCAGATTGAGCAAGAAGAATTCTCACATCAAAAAGGTGATCAGTGCCTTCCGAATCAGCTTTTCAAATAGGCTTGATGTCTGCAGTTGCTCAGGAGCCAGAAGGTCAGCTTTTAATTAAAATCAAACAGTGTAATTAAAATATTAAATACACGGTGGTGAAGAAATTGCAACCGAAACCAATGAAAAGCATTATCCTTTTTGTACTGAACAAAAAAGTCTGCTATTCTGATGCAGTATTTGCTGTACAGTAATCAAATGAGTATGGAAGAAATATGAGCACATTGGGTTGACGTGATTAGCACTGCAGCCCAAGCCCCTTCCTTTCACACCTGACAATCAGGCCTCACTAGGAAGTCCAAGACTTTATTTTTGAGGCATACTTTACTGATCAAATACAGTTCTTACTGGACCCCCAGTGCGAACACTAATGACTAATACCTAGCTCTTATAGATCACTTTAAAAAAAGAGGTATTGTTATCTCCATTATCCATAGGGGGAAACGGAGTCTGAGAGGTGGAGTGATGCACCTAAGGTCATTCACTAGGCCAGTTGCACAGCTGGGAATTTAATAAAGCCTGTGCCTCATACATCCATGACAAAATGGTCAGAATGTTCCAGCTGAAGTCAGGGGGTCTCAATTTTTATGTGGATCACGTCGTCATAGCAGTATTTGGTACACTTTTTAGCTGAATTTGCAGGTTAGTAATTAGGGCAGTTTTGCTTGTGAACTGAACATGTTTGATATGAGACTGTTGACAGAGTAAATGTGACAACCCACAAACAATGTTAACTGGTTTTCTAAAACAACTGCACTTAATGCAGTCTGCTGCCCTTGAGGATTACTAGGTTAGTGCCACAGTGCTAGAGTTCATGATGAAACAGATGTGTTCTTTAAATTCAGGTGTTACATGGCCAGATCAGCTGTCCTGTCCAGCTCTAAACAATACCCAGCTTGATCCTCAGTATTCAGAGTAGTAAGAGACGCAGATACTACAGTGATAAGGGCTGCATGAAGGTACCTGTTGAACAAAGGACACGCTCCAGGGAACTGTTTTAACATGACGGTCTTCAATAGCTGTAGGTACAAAGTAGAAGAAATAATGAGCACCAAAGCAAGTACCACGTCTAGGGTACGGAAAGGGGCCACTGTCAGAGGTCTTACTGTGAACCTGTGTTTGGGATGCTAATTCATAGAGTGTTACGTGACTAAGGAGGACCTGATCTATTGAAGTCAGTGGGAGATTTGTCTGCGTGGGGACTTCAGGATCTGTTTCTCTAGTCTGCTGCATAGAGATTACAATCAGTATGTTTATAGAAGCCAATGTAATAACTAATCCTGGTTTTTTTATGTAGATGGTTAAGGGCAGTTCACAAGGCAATTAAACTCTTGGCTTCCATGCCCAGAAATGGAAGAGCAAATAAAAAATCCCCATTTGAAATGATTCAGATGAAATGATGTTTAAAATATTTATTTAAATGGCACTGACTAATTATTTTCCTGGCAGCTAGAGTGCTGCTGTGAGGAGTGGGTGGAGAATGCAGCACAGGCAAAGGGCAATGAGTAAAGTTATAAATCTTAAAAATCAGCTTACCTCTAATAAAGGATTCTTAATGTAGTCAGACAGGACGCATCAAGCAGTCACTCTGTGAGTGTGAGAGAGAGATTTTCTTGCTCAAAACATGCTCTTTTTACCCGGGGCCATGTTCTAGGGTTTGTTTGATTGTTAAGAGAGTGTTTTAAAACATGTTTATATTGTCATTTCATCAATTTTTAATGCACCCATCACTGTTCTGACTGCAAACAAAATTTACATAGAAGAACTGTACTTCCTGCGCTTCCTATGCATTGTGTTCTTAGTGTGCAAGAAGGTCGTTCTTGTGGCATAACACCTCAATGTGGTTTAAAAGCTGAATTACTGTTACTTACATCAAAGTTCGCCTTGTTCTAGACACATTTCTTTGCTTTAGTGAAGGAGTTTCAAAATGGAAAGGTGATTGAACGCAGCTTAAGTGGAATTGACTTTAAACAGTTTTCATGTTGACTGAAGATTTATGATATTAAAGTTTTTATTTTAAATACATTTCCCCTAATTTCTGAGAGAATGCCTCATTAGATAATTGCATGGCAGTATTAAAACTAATATCAGTATTTACACAGCTTTGTAAACTGACTCCATGGATAGTCCAGTCTGAGAGCTGATCATTAATCAAATGCTTGGATTATATTTGTGAATTCTTTATTTATTGTTTTTACTATTTAAAATACAAACACCTGTGCTCATAGGCAGATGTTTTGCAAATGACTAAGTCTGACTTACTTCCTGAGTGTTTACTGGTCCTTACAATAGGCCCTCATCCTTCATCAGAATATGCTTGCACAAACCATTATGCCCATCTAGAGTTGCCTAATGGGGCAACAGGGGATTTCACTAATATTGTGGAATCCTCGGCTGGCATAGGCAGCTCTACCTTCACCCCCTTGTAGCCAGTCCTGAGACTGGACCATGGTGCAGTCCAGTGATTCCCAGCTTTGTCACAGACCTTTGAGTGGCCATTAGAAAGCCATTATACTCTAAAGCAGCCTTGAGGCTGCTTCAAACTCTGCTGGGGACAGGAAGGATGCAGAACACATCACAGGCTTGTGGAGCTGCAAATGGTTCCTTTCGTGGCTCTTGCCCTGAGCTGTGTCCTGCTAGGCATAGGCGAGGCACTAACTTCGGATCAGGAGGAGTTTTCAGCTCCTTGTTCATACGTTAAAAATCCCCATACTATAAGAGACTAAATCCTCGGTAGAAGTTCTGCAGCTGACGTCACAGAGGCCAGGACTTGGCCCAAAAAGTACAGTTTGAAAATTCTGTTTCCCAACACACATAAAGTGGCCATTCCTCTTGGTAGGTGATACTTCCCCCTAGGTTTTCTTGCTCCAGAAGAAACTTGCTTGCATCTCTGTGTTCTCTTCATTTCCTCACCTGTCCCACGTAATAAGCACAGCTCTGAGCTTCAGGTTTGCTCTGCTGCACAGTATTTTCTTTCTGGTGCAATCTCGTGTCAGCTTCCTTTTTGCTACCAACTTGTGCATCATTGCTGAAGTAAATGGTTTTTTTTTTTTTTTCCTGCAAAGCTCTGCTTTCCCAAGAGTCTCTCTTAACTCTATTTTGGGATCAGCTGCCAACCACAAACAATCTGATTATTTTCCCTGAATATTCAATCACTTCTATGCACTTTAATTTGGTTTTGTGGAATAACAGAGGGCATCGCTCATGTTGGCAGGAATGATGAGAGAGAGAGAGAGAGAGAAGGATATAGAATGTTTATGAAGATTTCAATGTGCAGCTATGTTTTAACATTAAATGCACTTTTAAAAAGTCTTAGATCAGTGCCTCTTGCCTTTTGTTCTATGTTGTAGCTGACAGGGACAAAGTTGTTTGGGTTGGTAGGAATAATAGAGGGAAAAAAATGGCTTTTTGCTATTAAAAATATACATCCAGGAAAACTTGATCTTCTAAATAGCTTTTACATTCAGGAACAAGTGGCCAAAGCAGCAGCAATGTCCATACCTTGTGCTTGGTGATAAGTGTTAAATGCATTTCTTGGTGTAGAAAGTTAAAATAACTACTTTGCCTCAACCCATAGGCATCTTAAAACATCTAACTTGGCAAGAAAATCACCACCCAAATTGCATGTTCAGAAGCCAAATATTCTAATCCCCTTACTAAATGCATCAATCTTACTCCAAGTAATCACAGGATTTTTATTAATTAGTGTAACTGCAGGTAATCATTGGATTAGAGTTCATTAATGTAACTACAGATAAACCTGGTTTTATTTTAATGAGAATTTTAGGAAGATGGGAGTGAATTTAGTTCCCTAAATGGTATGTCCTGTGATCCAGAAGTTTTTGGTGCTGGTCAGTATCATAGTGCTACACATTGTTCTTTTACAGACTTACCAAATAAAGCATAAACTGTGCAGTGGCCTATATGATGCACTCTGAGTTTGATGAACAGGAGTCACTATGGTACAGAGCTATATGTTATAAACAATATTGGGTTGGCACTATGGCTGAGAGATGTTTTCCATAACTTTAAACCTATCAATCAAAGTGACTTTAATATGTTGCTCTGGGAAGCAATGCAGGCTGCTGAAGGGTCACATTTTTGGAACTGTTATAGGTATCCATGTGGAATAGGAAACATTTGTGCCTTTTTTGGCATATAGAACTTACAGTGAAGAGATGCATTCGGGGTGGGACTGAAAGGAGCTATTTCAATTTAAGTAGGATTCCCACATTTTAGAAACTTTCAGCATAGTTAATAGTGCAGAGGTCTCAGTGATACTCTGGTGGTGTTGACAGTGTGACTGAAAAATGATGGTGATGGACACAATAAAATCACTGGTTCAAAATGTCTAATAATGTGGCCAACTAAAGAAATGCACCATACCTTCTGTACATTTGTTTGAAATAAAAGCATAAGTCTTATACTATAGTATATGGGCAACCATATAGGTATGAGCCCCAAAGGATATCAGCAGTTTACTGTACAATGGATGCTGACTTAGAGCAAGAAGGTGATATTGTGCCATGAACCATCATTGTCTTTTTCCAAGTGGAATAAGCACTCTGTTTTGATTAAACAGTTCAAAAGCAACATTGCATTTGGACAATTGCTGATGGAGTTGGCTGATGTTATTGAAGAGCCGTTGAACATTATCTTTGAAAACTCTTGGTGATTTGGGGTGGTCCCAGATGATTGGAAAAAGTCAAATATAGTGCCCATCTTCAAAAAAAGGAAGGAAGAGGATTTTGAGGCACTTGGAAGAGAAGAAGGTGATCAGGAACAGTCAAGATGGACTCACCAAGTGCAAGTCATGCCTGACCAACCTGATTGCCTTCTATGATTAGATGACTGGCTCTGTGGATGTGGGGAAAGCGGTGGACGTGATATACCTTGACTTTAGCAAAGCTTTTGATAGTCTTCCATAGCATTCTTATCAGCAAGTTAAAGAAGCATGGGTTGGATGAATGGACTATAAGATGGATAGAGAGCTGACTAGATCATTGGGCTCAATGGGTAGTTATCAATGGCTCGATATCTAGTTGGCACCTGGTAGTAAGTGGAGTGCCCCTGGGCTGGGGCCAGTCGGTGCTGGGGCCAGTTTTGTTCATCATCTTCATTAATGATCTGGAGGATGAGGTAGATTGCACCCTCACCAAATATGTCAGTGACACTAAGCTGGAGGGAGTGGTAGGTATGATGGAGGTTGAGTAGGATACAGAGTGACCTAGACTAATTGGAGAATTGTATCAAAACAAATCTGAAGAGGTAAGCAAGGACAAGTGCAGAGTCCTTCACTTAGGATGGAAGAATCCCATGCACTGTAACAGACTGGGGACCGACTGGCTAGGCAACAGTTCTGCAGAAAAAGACCTGGAGGTTACAATGGACTAGAAGCTGGATATGAGTCAACAGTGTGCCCTTCTTACCAAGTAGGCTAATGGCATATTGGGCTGCATTAACAGGAGCATTGCCAGCAGATCAAGGGAAGTGATTATTCCCTTCTGTTTGGCACTGGTAAGACCACATCTGGAGTATAGTGTCCAGTTTTGAGCCCCCCACTACAGAAAGGATGTGGACATATTGGAGAGAGTCCAGCAGAGGGTAACAAAAATGATTAGGGGGCTGAAGCAGATGACTTATGAGGAGAGCCTGAGGGAACTAGGCTTGCTAAGTCTGCAGAAGAGAAGAATGAGGAGGGATTTGATAGCAGCCTTAAACTACCTGCAAGGGTTCCAGGGGGGATGGAGCTAGGCTATTCTCAGTGGTAGTAGATGACAAAACAAAGAGCAATGGTCTCAAGTTGCAGTGGGGAAGGTCTAGGTTGGATATTAGGAAAATCTATTTCACTAGGAGGGTGGTAAAGCATTGGAATGGGTTACCTAAAGAGGTGCTGGAATCTCCATCCTTAGAGGTTTTTAAGGTGTGACTTGACAAAGCCCTGGCTGGGATGATTTAGTTGGGGTTGGCCCTGCTTTGAGCAAGGGGTTGGACTAGATGACCTCCTGAGGTCCCCTCCAACCCTAATCTTCTATCATTCTATGGCAATTTAGCAAGATTAAGGAATGATATCCTATAATGTCCTCACAAAGTCATTTGTGTTATAATTTGAAGTCAAGATTGTCTTATTCCTGAAAATTATTTTTCTCAGTTTGCAAGTTTGTAGAAAGCAAATAATAATTTTCCCACATGAGAATGGAAATAATACTGTTTACATGCCATCTGGTTATTGTACACTATATATATTTTTGTCTTTCTGCCAAGATAAACAAAAAGCTTTTTGACTAACAACTCTAATAAAATGCAACTGATTTATTAGAAGAATACCTATTGGTCAAGGATGCCTCTGTAACCGAAGTGCTGTTTGTAATGACAGTGCACTGAGTTACTTGATGCTCTTTGGGTGAAAGAGTTTAGTTAGAGACTAGAACAGGATGTTGTTTTTATTTCAGTGCTGCTTATCATGAAATGTCTGGAGAATTACAGTAACTCACATTTTAGACAGAATTTCTCTTTTACATTATTCTGGGATGTTGTAAAGAGAGGAAAAAATATCCAAGACTTGCTTTACGCATTGGTTTTATTTTAGTCATCTCTCCCCATCTAAGCTTTCCTCGTAAATGTGTTACGCTGCACCCATATATGTTTCTAATTAGGTTGAAAAGGTGGTCAAGCTACTGTTGGCTCATGTGGTCTATAGTTAAGCAATGGGCAAACTTCACACAGTTCAGAGCTTCATATTCAAAGTTCATGTCCCAATGTTCGTTGCTTTTAGTATTGTGCTACATAAATATCTGGAGTCTGCCAATTTCACATGTGTGGTTTCTGCTGTTTCCTTCTGGTCAAACTTCAGCTATTCTTAGAACTGCTTCTCTCATGGTATTTCTGCACTTTCACTTTGGGACTTGGAGAGAATTGGGAAGCAGAGCGGCATGGGCATTTGAAAACAACGTTGTTGGAAGAGGGAAGTTATCCAAACTATATTGGGCCTCAGAAGTTCAGTTCACATTTTAAGCAGAGGTCTGGTTCTAATTTTATCCACGCCTGTTAATCTGTCGCAGTATGATAATTAAGATGACTATCTTTGGTCTGAATATCTTTGGTCTGAATTCAATTTGTTATTAGTAATACCTTGCAATTCTATAGTGTATTTGCTCTTGGGCGATCAAAGAGCTTTAAAAATAACTTGCCTGAATCACTGCAGCCCCTCTGGAGTGGAAGGCAGCAAATTTTTAATGGCACTTATTTATGGACAGGAAATGAAGAATATTGTCTCCAGTTAAATCCCTGTTGCAGCTTTATGTGGGAATAATGTAATTACCAGAGTTGAAATTTGGCCAAGATGCCAGTCAGCATTCTAACCTAGAGGAAAAATACTATGGGATCTTTAATGATCACGAGAAATTAGAATAAAATGTTTCTCATCTGAAGGTATGCACTTCCAGCAGCGCAGTGTCGCCAGCACCGTGTGATGGGGTACGGGCTCAGAAGGTCCTACTTCCAGTGGCATATTTTGTGTTTTTAGGGTCTTATCTTATAACGTGTCTAACCTGTTTAGCTTGTGATTTCTGAAGATTTCATAGCTCATTGCATTGCTGTATGGCTGCCCATAAATTTGCCCTTAATCCGTGTATCCTGACATGACCAGGAGATGTGTGGTCCAGGGCAGCAATGGTTTCTTAAAGAATTTTCTCCATGTCTAAGGAGTTCATTTCTTATACTATCCTTGGTACACTTCTTGTACTATCCATGGTGAAACTATACTTCTAGGTTATCTGTAGCCAGGTAGTGAAATACAGTTACTTTCTCTGATGCGGTTGTTAATTTATTTTTAAAGCTATGTGAATTTCATGAGGCTTTAAAATTCTGTTTATTGTAAATTCAATTTGCTGTCAATTCATTTGATGTTTTGTGTAGAGTAGTTTCTCTGTAAACAAGATGTTGGATATCAAAGAGCTTGCTTCATAAATAATTTTTAAACTAGTAACTATGATAAGATGACCATCTGGCCCTCATCACATGAGTCAGTAGGTATTTTCTATACTGTTCCTGTTCTTAGAGGTGCATCCATTGTGGTGGTATGGAACTGCTCCATGCAGGAAACATACTGAGTCTTGAATAGCAGTGTTATTTGCGGTCTAGCTGGATATCTAGCATGTCATTCAGAAATGGACTAGTGATGTTGGGAACTAATATGCTCTGAGGTTCAGTGGGGTGGCAGCAATTTCTTTGGGTATCAAAAGGAAAACAGAAGGAAAATGAATTAAAATATCTCATACCGGCCTAATTTTCACTTTTAAAATTGTAGAGGGGATGCACAGAATGTGGCAAAGGTACAGAAAAGCTTAAAGCCTGGGGAAATGTAAATATTCATGCTTCATAAACTCTTAACTCCTATAGTGATAGACTCAAGGAGCTCAATCTATTTAGCTTAACAAAGAAGTTTGAAGAATGACTTGATTGCAGTCTATAAGTACCCACATGGGGAACAAATATTTATAACAGGCTCTTCGATCTATCAGTGAAAGTATAATCCAATCCAATGTCTGGAAGTTGAAGGTAGACAAATTCAGATGGGAAATAAGGCGTAAATATTTAACAGTTAAGATAATTAACCATTGGAACAATTTGCCGAAGGTCATGGTGGATTCTCTATCACTGATAATTTGTAAATAAAAATTGGATGTTTTTCTAAGAGCTATAGTGTAGGAATTATTTTGGAGGAAGTTCGATGGCCTTAGTTAGACAGGAGATCAGATAGCTGATCACACTGGTTTCTTCTGGCCTCGGAATCTATAAATTACCTGTTGCTGCAACTTGTTCATCTTTACCTTTGTTAGTATTATACTGTACTAGGAAAAGATTCTCAGTAGGGCTTCGGGATCTTTGGTTTGACCGGTGAACTGTGCTATATTGAACTGTCCACTGATGAAGGTCTGAGACTGTGCGCCTTGCTTTTGGAAAGATACTTTTGACACTCAGTTACTCTTCGTGAGTTTTGAGGGGGGAGAAAAAACTATGGCCTTGGATGCTGCTTTCAAGTATGTGTACACCAGGGCCGCCTTTTGGACAGTATCATACTTACATACTTGTGCATCTTAATCACTTAGGCAGTAGAAGTGGGGAGGTGCCTGAGTCAGTACTCTGCCTGTTCTCTTTCTGAATACACTCATCACCATGGAATCTGAGCTCTCTGAACCTTTCTCTTTCAAGCCACAGTTGTGAGTTCTAATCCAGCTGCTGCAATTACATGGACTTAGCTGATGACCGTGATGAATTGGTACAGATTTGGCCTCAGACAGTTAAGCGTGCTTCAGTTAATTTTTAATGAGGTTAGAAAAGACATTAGAGCTGTGGGGGGAAATGAAAGGCTCTGAGGCAAGGGGATCAAAGCAGAGGCAGATGGCAGTAGTCGGGGAGGGAGAATGCCAGCAAAATAAGGGAGTGATAGGAGGAAGGGGTAAAATTTTGCAATCATTCTATCTGACAAAGTGAAAGCAATTTTTGCTCTACTCTGGGAACTCTGCAATGGACATAACTGTGCAAAAAAGTAATGTCAGGAATTGCTGTTACTGTTTGTTAAAAATATATGGTCCAGATCCTTAGTTGGTGTAGCTCCACTGACTTCAGTGAAGTTGTCTGTGCCACTTACACCAGCTGGGGGTCTTAAATTTTAGTGGGTTTAATTTTAAATATATGCGTAGAATCTGGAGGACTTTGGGAGCACTATGTAGTCTACTGGCCAGTGTGTGTGTTACAGTCCTCTGCTGTGCCTGAGCCACCGAAGATAGGAGTCTGTTGAAAGCCCCCTTAGTCTAGCTCTTGAGCTCAAGCAGTAGCAGCTCATGTTTCTGGTTCTGCAGGTCCCTGGTTCAATCCCAGGCATGTCAGCTAAGAAGGTGGCTGTGTCAACTGTATTTGTGTGTGTGTTGCCTCAGCTCGTATCTTCTCTTGGTAAATTGTACATTAGAGATTATGGTTGAAGTTTTAAGCAAAGCATTGTCTAAACACATCATCCCTTCCTTCCTTCCTGTGGAATTATTGATGTTGAACATGTGTGGCGTAAGTGGCCTCCTCTGGTTTCCTGACATCTCCAGTTGCTAGCGTAAGAGCATATTTAAAAAAACAAAACAAACCTGCCCCCAACTACCACCAAACCCCCAACCAAAGAAAAGGAATAAAGAACCCCAAACAATGGAGCTCTTCGATTGAGAATTTGGTTACAGATTTCTGTGGTAGTCATGGCGTGATTGAGCCTCTGGTAGGTGAGCGTCCGAGAGGATGAGAGATTTACTGTGGCTAAAAGCTAAGGGAGTTCTCTGCCAACTCAAGAAGTAGAGGGTTGTGCTTTTGGAGTTCAAGGAGAAGGGCTGTAGACCTCTTTCTCCATTGTCTCATTTATATAGTAAGTGGGCCAAATTCTTAGCTTGCGTAAATTGGTGTAACTCCATTGACGTAAATGGAACTGAGACAGTTTATGCCAACTGAACTTGTGGCTCAGTTAGGTCTGTTTGCAAAAGATGGATGCATTGCAAGAGGCTTGAAGGAACCACACATACGTGAGTAGGCTATTGCTTTTCAAACGATTTATTAAAAGAAAACACATAGCATATATTAGTAACAGCTGAAAAGTATTCTGAACTGAAGAATGTTGATTGAAATAACAAAATAAGCCTTGCCAGGAATTACGTCTTGTCGTAAGGAGAAACAGCATCTGTCATAGTGCATTGTGCTAGGTGAAATTCCCTCTGGTCCAGAAAGCCCACACACGGCCCACTTAAACTTTGCATTGCTGCTCCCTGATGGGACGAGAAGAGCATGGGGTTGTGCTATGCATGGCTAGGTAGATAGGATCCACATCTCCACAAATCCAATGGCCCAGTATCCCATGGGGGGGGGTACCACTCCAGCCATGGACGGGAATACTGACTCGAAATGGGCTGCAGTGTACCTCCATGTCCTGCCACTGCAGCTTGTGTGTGAGACAATTCCATGCTCATTAGACTCCTGTGGCATTCCTTGCACAAAGCTTGATTACTCATGCTTTTTATGGGGAGAATGAATTTCATTCTTCAGGTGCAGGCCAGTTGTGAATACATATATGGTAATCTGTAGGAGTCCTCTCCTGACATCATCCGAGGCTGCATTTTGTTCTGTACCTGTAGGTTTGATTTCTGTTCAAAGAATTCATTGCAGATGCAAGCAGCTGAGGGTCTCCAGTGACATTCCCAATTCTCATGCAAGGATCAGAGGAGGATGATAGGAGAAAAGGATTATATAATTTACTGCTTATTACTAGGGTGGTGATTGGTGAATCTAAATGTCTGAGAGGCAGCAGTGACCAGCAGTTGAGGTCTGCATATAGAGACAGAGTGGCTTGTGATGGTCCGAATGAGATGCAGAAAGTGCTGCTTACCATTCAGTCCCACAGCAGATGGTATGTCTGAGACCTGTGCAGAGTAACTGACTATTTGACCTTTTATGGCAAAGTCAGTGGAAATACAGCAAGGTAGACAGGGCAATGAGAATTTACTCTTACTCTTCAGGGTGCACAGATTCAATTGGAGGTGAACTTGCTTTGCATTTTTAAAAGGACAAAGAGCTGAAAAGAGGAACCAAGGTTAGCTGTAAACCTCAGTGAATAAAATAGTGTGTTGACCACAAAAAAGCGACCTATTCAGGATGCAACTACACAGAAACGTTTCAGCAAGGACTAGGGCTTTGGAGAGGGGTTGGGGGTGTGAGTGAGATGGGGCGAAGGGAGGGACACTGTTTTGTAACTCTCTTTAAGGAATGCTTTTTGGATTCTGAATGCTAGAAGGTTTTTTTGGATAAGGACTATGAAGGCAGGTACTGCATTGGGATGGTTACAAGCAGTTTTCTTTCAATGTTTCACACACACAGCGACTGCCAGCGGAGATGAGCCTAGCACAGCTCCTGCTCTCTACATGGGGGGAGACTCCCTTTTGCTTTCACCAAACAAACTGCAATAGACCTAAGAGTATCTCTGTTAAGTGCTTGCTGCAGTTAGACTACGTGGATGGACAGACCGATTACCAGATGGATTGAGTATGTTGTGAGGTTACAGCCACTTGAGCATCTGGCCGCCAGTTGGTAAAAAGCATAATGGACATACACACATCTGACCAAACTTAACATTCATTGATGACAAAAAGAAAATCCCCACCTTTGCCAAATAAGAGTCTTAAGTAATCAAGCCAGTGTGCTGGCTCTAAAGTGATATTTCTGTTATGCATTAAAATGCTAAAGGGTCATTAAACTTTGCTACAATCTCAGGGAACCTGGAGCATTTCTTTACTTTTCAGAACATATCGAATTTAGGCTAGTCCTAGGGCCTGAGTTCAATAAAAAGAGGGACAATGGAAAAGGTTTGTTGTTGAGAATAAGGGGTGGATTACAATTAGAGTAGCTCTCAGCAGGCTGGATGAGGCCAAGAACCACAGGCAGCACCATGTTCTGCCTGGCACTTGCATAAGTGGACAGCATGGGGTTTATACCTGATAAGTGGCATTTAGAGCATCTGTTTAAACCAGAAGTACAGTAGACTCTTAATGAAATAAAACTGAATTCTGAATGAGGGCTCATGGATTAAGTAGATAGTGCAGTGAACAGTCCTGAGATTCCCATGCCAGCATGTAGCAACTATACCGAACTTTCCCAGAATGGCAGAGTAACTGAAGCTGAAAAAGGGTTATATGTGCTCACTTGGAATGATTTCTGAGAGAAGAGGGGCTGTGAGGAAAAGGACAAAACAATCTGATTCTTACTCCTCATAGGCTATGTAACATCAAGGCATCAACCAACTAAAAAGTCAGCTATTAATTATGACAGAAAGTGGAAATGTTAATGAAATTGATGAGAAGTGACAAGGCACGAGGAATTGTCATCATTTTGGTAGATGGAGCAGCTATGATTATTGAAAGGGTGAGAATCTGTACGAAAACTGAAAATGAAGTGTGTGGCTGGTAAGTGCCTGCGTAGCTAATATGTAATTCCATTACACTTGCTCATTAAGCTTTGGAAATATCCTTTCAAGTCTTGCAAGAGAGTTTTGCTATAGAACTGAGTAATCTGGTATTAATCAGAGATGGTAGAACCATGGTGGCTTCCAGAAACTTGTAAGCAGCAGAATTTCCATGACTGGAGGAGCTTTGTCATGTGACTTCCTGTGTGGTGGTTAACCTGTGATGTTGTAGGCACCCTGCTTGACTAGGAAAAGACCATTTCCTAGAGGCATTCAGTCTAGGTATTTTCTCCTCTAAACAAATTCACAAGCACGATCCATTTCTAGACCAAGGAAACTCTTCTGCTTAATGTTAGAAGAAACCCCTTTAAGTGCTTATCCCTCCTTTATTTTAAGTGAGGAACCTAGAAGAAAGAAATGTAGAGGTGCATTTCATGCCAAAAGCATAGCTCTGAAACCCTGACTACCTTAAGATTTTGAGATCTATAATTGGATGCAATTCCACTGGAGGTAGCAATAATAGAGACCATTGTGTACGAGGCTCAGGTGTCTACCATCAAATCGTTATACTTTCTAAGATCTCATCCCACCTCACAGAAGCCTTTACTATCAATGAAAAGAGGATTTCTCTGTGGTAATCAAATTTCTTGTAGTTCTTTCCTCTCTCATCTCACCTGCCCTCACCTGCATTATTTGGAGTAGAATGTCTGTTCTTTTTGCTTTGGAAGACTAACTGAGGGAATGTAGTGGAAGTGGTGCTTAATTATTGCAGCTCTTTGATAGGTTTGTTTTTCTGCTTCATGATCCAGTGAATGGAGCACTGCACTAAGAAGATCTAGGTTCTAATCCCACCTCTGCTACTGACATACTTTATGGACTTTGGCAAGTCCCTTCATCTTTCTGTGTCTGAATTTTATCATGTATAAAGTACTTTATGGTAGTGAGCTCTACAGATGAAAAGGGCTGTATGTGAGCTGCTTGTTGTTGTTAATAATTCTTGACTGGTTGAGCCATAATGTTGCTGTTAGAGAGGCTGTTGTTGAACAGGATCAGTGAGGAGAGAACAATGACCAACAAGATTGCCGATGAGTAATCTTCCCATCTCTCAACGTTCATTCTTGTGATACAACTTGTTTTCAGGTTATCCTCTGAAAATGGCTTTTGGAAACATATTGCTGCTGCCAGAAAGCTTTAATCTTCAAATGAAAAAACCTTTCTTTGCAGTACTATGCTGCCCCTTCACACATCCAGTGTCCCATGTTGTTTTGATCAGGGTAATAAAATATGAGACCCAGTCTATCAAAACATTCTCAAAGATAATGAGCTAAAATCATCCTTGGTGCAGTTCCAGTGAAGCTGCAACAGGGGTAAATTTGCCCCATTTGCTCCTGCTGTTTTAATGAGTTGATGCACTGCCCCTCTTATTCAAGAGACTCAGGAAGACTTACTGACTTTATTGTAAAGTTGGACATTGCACAGACTTGAGAACATAAGAACGGCCATATTGAGTCAGACCAATGGTCCATCTAGCCCAGTATCCTGACTTCTGACAGTGGCCAATGCCAGATGCATCACAGGGAATTAATAGAACAGATAATCAGCAAGTCATCCATCTTGTCAGCCATTCCCTGTCTCTGGCAAACAGCAGTCCCTGCATATCCTGACTAATAGCCATTTATGGATTTATCTTCCATGAACTTACCTAGTTCTTTTTTGAACCCCATTATAGTCTTGGCCTCCCCAACATCCTCCGGCAAGAAGTTCCACAGGTTAACTGTGTTGTTTGAAGAAATACTTTTTTTGTTTTTGTTTTAAATCTACTGCTTATTAATTTAATTTGGTGACCCCTAGTTTTCATGTTATGACAAGGAGAAATAACACTTCCTTTTTTTTTATTTTCTCCACACCAGTCATGATTTTACAGACCTCTATCATGTCCCCCCCCCTTAGTGGTCTCTTTTCTGAGCTGAAAAGTCCCAGTCTTATTAATCTCTCCTCATATGGAAGCTTTTCCATGTCCCTAATCATTTTAGTTGCCCTCTTCTGTTCCTTTTCCAATTCTAATGTATCTTTTCTGAGATGAGTGGTCAGATCTGTACGCAGTATTCAAGATGTGGGCATACCATGGATTTATAAAGAGGTAATATGATATTTTCTGTCTTATTATCTATCCCTTTTCTAATGATTCCCAACATTCTGGTGGCTTTTTTGACTGCCGCTGCACATTGAGTGAATGTTTTCAGAGAGCTGGCCACAATGATTCTTGTCTTTAGCATCTTGATCGTCCAGTAGCCTCACTGGTTGTTTTGCAGGCTTCCTGCTTCTGATGTACTTTAAAATTTTTTTGCTGTTTTAGTTTGTCTTTGGCTAGTTATTCTTCACATTCTTTTTTGGCCTTCCTAATTATATTTTTAATACTTCATTTGCCAGAGTCTATGCTCCGTTCTATTTTCCTCAGTAGGATTTAACCTCCACTTTTTTAAAGGATGCCTTTTTGCATCTAACTGCTTTATTTACTTTGTTTAGCCACAGTGGCACTTTTCTGGTCCTCTTACTATGTTTTTTAATTTGAGGTATACTATTTAGATTGAGCCTCTATTATGATGTTTTTAAAGTTTCCCTGCAGCTTGCCGGGATTTCACTTTTGGCACTGTACCTTTTAATTTCTGTTTAACTAACTTCCTCATTTTTGTGTAGTTGCCTTTTTGAAATTTAAATGCTACCATGGTGGGCTGCTTTGGTGTTTCCCTCCTCCCCCCAGGGATGTTAAATTTTATTATGTTAGAGTCACTATTACCAAGTGGTTCAGCTATATTCTTCTCTTGGACTAGATCCTGTGCTCCATTTAGGACTCAATCAAGAATTGCCTTTTTTTGGGATCCAGGGCTATCTCTTCCAAGTAGAAGTCATTTAAGATGTCAAGAAACTTTATCTCTGCATCCTTTCCTGAGGTGACCTGTACCCAGTCAATATGGGGATAGTTGAACTCTCCCCTTATTATCAAGATTTTTATTTGTATAGCTTCTCTAAGCTCCCTGAACATTTCACAGTCACTAGCACCGTGCTGGTCAGATAATCGGTAGTCTCCTTACTGCCATATACAAGCATGGAATCACTATCCATAGAGAGTCGGTGCCACGGTTCAGTTCATTTAAGATTTTTATTTTAGTTCACTCTGCTTTCTTTCACATACAATGCCACTCCCCCGCCAGTACAACCTATTCTGTCCCTCCGATATATTTTGTACCCTGGTATTATTGTGTCCCATTAATTATCCTCATTTCATCAAGTTTCTGTGGTGCCTATTCTACCAATATCCTCATTTAATATGAGGCACCCAAGTTCTCCCATCTTAGTATTAGGCTTCTACCATTTGTATATAAGCACTTAAAAATTGTCACTTTTTAGCTGTCTGCCATTATGTGATGTAATTGATGGGACTCTTTTTAATTTGACTGTTTCTCATGAGATCCTTCCCATATTTTATCCTCTTCCATCCTCTCCTCTTTACTAGGATACAGAGAATCTCCATTAATAGATCCTCCCCTAACGGATGTCTCTGTTCAAACCCACATGCTCCTCCGCACTGTCGGCTTTCCCCCTGCCCTTAGTTTAAAAACTGCTCTATGACCTTTTTAATTTTACATGCCAACAATTTGATTCCATTTTGGTTTAGGTGGAGCCCATCTTTCCTGAATAGGCTCCCCCTTTCCCAAAAGGTTCCCCAATTCCTAATAAATCTCAACCCCTCCACCGTAGACCATCGTCTCATCCACGCATTGAGACCCTGCAGTTCTGCCTGACTAACTGGCCCTGTGCGTGGAACTGGAAGCATTTCAGAGAAGGCTACCATGGAGGTCTTGGACTTGAATTTCTTACCTAGCAGCCTAAATTTGGCCTTCAGGACCTCTTTGCTGTCCTTCCCTATGTCATTGGGTACTTACATGTACCATGACCACTGGCTCCTCTCAGGCACTACATATACATCTGTCCAGATGTCTTGAGAGATCTGCAGCCTTTGCACCCAGCCGGCAAGTCACCATGTGGTTCTGGTCATCACAAACCCCGCTGTCTGTTTCTAACGATCAACTCCCCCATTACTATTACCTGTCTTTTCCTAATAACTGGAATTCCCTTCCCTGGAAAGGTATCCTCAGTGCGAGAGGATACCATGACATCATCTGGAAGGAGGAGGGAATTGTTTCCCTTCACTCCAGTTTGACGTTCTCTTTCCCAAAGACTTTCATCCTCCTCAACAGCAGAGAGGCTGTCATCCCGGGGGTGGGACCCTTGTACTCCGTCCCAGAAAGTCTCATATATGTATGTCTCTGTCTCCCTTAGCTCCTGCAATTCAGCCACTCTGGTCTCAAAGTCTGTATGCAGTCCCTGAGGGCCAGGAGCTCCTGGCAAGGAATGCACACATACACCAACTTCCCATAGGGCAGGTAATCATACAAGCTGCATTCAGTGTGATAAACTGGATATCCCCCACTCTCTCATTGGACTTCTGCCTGCATTCTCCTCTGGCTGCTGTAGCACTTTCTTTTATGGTTTCTTTGGTCTTTTTGGGGTTTTTTTATTGTTTACAGAACATTAATGAAGTGTATCTACCCCCCACTCCCTCGCAAAACTCCCGTTAGCTGCCTCTGGTTACTTAGGAGTGGGCTTTTTAAACCCTGGCTCTCCCTGAGTAGCTCCTGGCTGTAGCAGGGAGCCCAGCAAACTGCGCTCCTGGGGCCATAGCTGTTGGGGTCCCTGCTGGAGCCAGAGGGAGGGGAGCACTGATTTCCCATCCCCCCTGGCTGCAGAAGGGACCCACTGCCTTGGGACCCAAGTGGAGTGCACAGGACTACAGGACGCATGCAGTTTCCCTGCTGCAGCCAGGGGGACGGGAGATAAGCAAGGAAGCAGGCCAGGCCATGTGCTTCAGTGTTATGAGTGATAGTCACTCATTTACACTAGTGCTTTGTCTGTGAGTGTGTGACATACTGAGAGTAATTTGGAGGTGTAAAATAGTGAATGTAAAAATGAACAAAGTAGCATCAAAATGTTTACTTTAAATAGGTAGTGATTTATAGTCCTTAATGGTGCGTGCATCAATACATTTTTATGAGCTCATAGACTGGTGGCCCTTCAGGGTTGTAAAAATGGTATTTGTGGCCCTTAAGCCAAAAAGGTTGGCAACCACTGGTGTAGACACACCTCACATAAATTTGTCCCCACTTTTAAAACATGCATACTTAAGAGGGCTCTGCAAAATACCCAGTGGACAAGTCACGGAGTTGCACGTCATTCAGCATTTTGAACATGCCGCTTTGGTGTGCTAAAAACTGTGCACCCAACAGTGCTCTTTCCAGTCTTGCTATCTTATTTTCATCTCTTTAAATTTAAATATCAAATAAATGTAAATATGAAGGTTCCAGGACCCTCAGTGGTTAGACTTCCAACTGCAAATGATGACCACTCATCAGCAAAAAGTAATTATAAGCAAATGATGAATTAACTCTGCCAGCCAATAAAGCACCAAAATCGGGGTCTTAACACCCCCTTCCTTCCGCACCCCCTATATACCAGAGAACGTATTATCAGCCTTCCCCCTAAGCCCTGTCAAAGAAATAATCTTTGTGTAGGAGAGTAAAGAGTTAAAACTGGACAAGTGGTCAGGCCTAAACTACAGGGAACAGGGTCAGGGCAGGGGCAAACCTTGTCTCTGTTAATTGGTGTGAATTCTAGTTAGTCTGTTATCTTTTTCTTCTTTTCCTCCCTTCCTGGCCATCTGCACTTGGAATGAGGTTAATAAAATATCTATTGCTATTTCTGTGCAAGGTCTTTTGGTAGGAAGAAAGCATTCTCTTCCTTCTCCCCCTGGCATGCCTTTACTTCAAAGAATGTTAGTATAAAATTTATAGCTTTTAAGGTGATGTGCCTGCCCTCTGTATGGTAATTCTGTAAACAACAAACAGGGGCAGGTATAACTGTATTCATTATGTAGTTGTTAATATTCATTGTATAGGTGTCAGTGTAACCAAATAAGGGTCTACGGGGAGTTGCTGGAAATGTATACATTTACATACTGTTTATGGATAAAAGAATTGTAAAGTAACTTCCTTGTTGCTCACTCGCAGTGTTGAGGTGGAATGAGCAGGCAATAAAGGGTTCTGGCTCCTCCATCTGCCCTAGGGACAACCTGTTTGGTTATTTCTAACACTTTGAATTCGCTCTCTCTGACCACTACTTCCTCTCCCGACTGCCTTGACTCACTCTCTCCTTTCATGATTTCCAGTTTACCAATCCCATTGATGTCTGTCTCCTTATTTCTATCTGCCAAAAACCTCTTGCTGCCTCCTCTCCTCTTAGCTCCTTCTCTCATTTGTACTTCTCCCTTAACTCTGGATGCATGTTCTCTTCCCCAGCTCCTTTCCTTTTGTCTAGAGAGAACTTCCCTTGACTCCTCTGTGTCTTTGAATCCTGGCATCCTCCACTTCCTACTTTGTCTCAAATTCTTGATCGTGCTGTCTACCCTCACAGTTTACATTACACTCAGCAGTGGTCTAAAAATTCTCTGAAAAGACTTTACTGAGGAAACTTCATTGCAGACCTGAACGTGTCAGGATGAGCCACTTGAGCTGTTTGAGGAAAATTCTTGACATTGTTTCCCAAATATGGTAAAAATCAGCTTTCACTGTTGGGCATCTGTAGCAGGGATTTTATTGGATGTGACACACTGCTGCTGATTTCCTTCAGTACTGAGTAATAGTCTGCCTCTCCGTAAAAGCACTGAAAGTAAACAGTGATCTTTGATAAAGAATACCTGATCCAGATCTTGCATGCCTTTGTGACAAGGCACACTATTTTCACAAGATGGAGGCCTCAAGAAAAATATCCATTAGAAGGGTTATTTTGGTGCTCTTGTACCTCTAATTACAATTTCATGACTTAATCATAAGCTGCCTTTTGCCCAGCTCTACTTGTTACATTTTTCTCCATTCTGCTTATGACCCATGGGCTTTCTCTTAGATGTAGCAGCTGTTCAGTTCCAGTGTGAACGATGGGATTGAAATACATGCAGACAAGGGAAATATTTTTGTCAAATTCCTTTTGAAATACACTAAGAATTGCAGGCCCAGATCTAAAATGGAGAATTCAAATATTTATATGCCATCCTGAGGAGCCAAACATGCATTAGTTTAAACAATGAGAGTCTGGTAGCACCTTAAAGATGAACAAATTTCTGCGGGCATAAGCTTTCGTGGGCTGCATCCCACTTCGTCAGATGCATCTTGTTTTTGCTGTATACAGACTAACACAGCTACCCCTCTGGAACCTTTTATGCATTAGTTTGATATACAACCATGCTAGCTGCATACACAGAAAAGCTTTCTAATTAATCATCAGATTTCCCATTGTGTAGCACCGTGTTGCCAACTCTCATAGTTTTCTCAGGATTCTCATGATAGTTGGTGTTTTTCTTAAAGCCCCAGGTCCTGGAGTCCTGTGGTTATGCGAGAATCTCTGCTTTTTTTTAAAAAAAAAAAAAAGTTTCCAGCCCTTATTGTGGAGAAAAGCTTGAAAATATAATCCTAAAGGCTCAAACACCAGAAAGAAAATAGAAATAATCCCATATTTTTTAAAAAAATCTCATGACTTTTAAACTAATCTCATGATTTTGGGGTCCTGATTCATGATTTTTCAGCATTTGAGGTTGGTAATACTATTGATAGCTGATATTTTTCTCAAGGTGACTTCTAAAGGAAATAAATTGCACTGTGTCCTTCTTTGCCTGCTTTTGATGTATAAAATGTCTCAGAATTTTAAACATTTTTTCCATTTTGAATTTTTTTCTTAAATTTTGCATGTTTTTTAAGTTTAGAAATTCAAGTCCTGTCTAGGCTGGAAGTGTGATGAATTTTTAATCCGTCTGTTTAAAATTGTTTGGTTTTGTTTTTTGGTTAAACTAATTTGAACTTGAATAACTAATTAACATTTTGAATAGAGGAAGCGTTAGCGATTCAACATTGTCGATTTGAGGTGGTAAGTATTCAAAATAAACTCCTTTCTATCTTCCACAAATCCTCTAGTAAAGTCAGAGAAGGCCAGACTTGACCTGATATTTCTAAGGTAAAAAGCAAGCCTTAATAAAAACGTCAAGATACCTCTTCCTCCACCTTCCAGGCCTTTTTTTACATACACTAAGAAGAGCATACACCCAATGAAAAAAATAACATACAGGTTAACTTCAATATTAATGTTATGAAAATTAAAGCAAACCTATGGATAAGGTGAAAGGTTAAGGTCTAACAGAAACTTGGCAATGAGTAATGGAAACTGAAAAACCTTGAGAACCATAAACTTGGAATATTGTCACCCAAAGATGAATTATGTACTGTTGAAAAGAATCTTTATGATAACATTTGTGACGATTCACTGCATGTGATACATGGTCTTTTCATTGCATAGTGTAAATTCACTGGATTCAGATTTATTTCCATGTAAATGTTGTTATGAGAAGGAATTATTGCGATTGCCTGGGGATGCTGTCTGAATGGTTGCCAAGATATTCACTGACTGTTGGTGCAATGCCAGCTCCCTTTTGAAATTAAATATTCTTTTAAATCACAAAATTGCTTCTGATTGAGGGGTAATTATGAATGGCTGCACAGCATTTGAAATGGGTAAAATAAAGCCTACGCCTGATATTGTTGCTCAGTGCTCTCCGTTTGGCAAAGTGCTATTAATGGTTTAATTAGGGATTTGGTGCCTGATTCTCCATTGTGTGACACCAGTTTTATACTGGTGGGGTTACATTAGTTTAAAATTGGAGCAACACCATGGAGAATTGTGCTCTTTGTGTTTTGTTTGTGGTTAATGGTACAATCGTAATCTAAGCATGGGTGTTTCCTTCCTGCTCAGTTTGGAGACTGCTGCCAGAGAGGCTTCAGTTGACTCCCATCACAGTAGAGAATGTGGAAAAATGGATGGACCTTTTTTTTTTTTTTTAGTTTTTCCACTTTTCCTTTGTGTGGTTCTGCCATTCCCCCCCCCCAACCCCTGCATCCCTACACTGTAATCCTGATTCTGCCAGCTCCTTTCATTTGGCTGCACTCACTTTGCCCTCCTGTGGCTGACAAGGGCTACTTCAAGAGGGCTATATAGTGACTGTACTGGGGTCACTTTGTAGGATGCCTGCATCCTTCACCATTCTGAGGCTGCACCCTAGTCTAGCTCTTCCACTTGGCAGAACTTGGCTGGCCATAGTGAGCATTCAAAACGAACAGCGAGTCTTCATGTAATTGCTTTTTAGGGTAAATATATCAGGCACATTATTCCTAATCAGAGAGGATTTATTACTTTATAGTGGTATTTCTAAGAGAACAGGGCATACACTGCTATGAACAGAACTAAATGGCATAGGTAATTCAGCTGGGAATTTATTTTCACTTTTTTTTACTATTTGATGTACTTTGGAAATCCAGAGAATGGAAACCCCACTGGCAGCTCAATCTTCTTTGAGCGCAAGTAATTACACCTTTTCAGATAAACTACTTCATAGCAACATAATAACAATAAAGGGACCCTTCTACAAGGCAAAGCCTTCAAATTTGCTTCTTAAAATATATGTAATTACTTAGACTACATTTGGTTAGAATATTAACCT
This sequence comes from Mesoclemmys tuberculata, assembly GCA_007922155.1. Taxonomy (NCBI): domain Eukaryota; kingdom Metazoa; phylum Chordata; order Testudines; family Chelidae; genus Mesoclemmys; species Mesoclemmys tuberculata. The sequence continues at coordinate 25,919,807 of ML675620.1, read as the reverse complement.
GCAATAGTGGGACTGCAGACAGAGCTCCTAATGGCTTCCTAGTTGTGGCTATTCTGACTGTGTTCATTAACTTTTAAAGTATAATAAACAAAGCGGTTTAAAAATGCTAATCAGGATCAGACTTGTCCTGCACTTGTATGGGTGGTTTGGTTTTTGTGGAAGAACATTGGTGGCTGTAAGAAATGCCATCTTGTGGCTTAGCAGGGCCTGCTTGACATCCATGTGATACTGGGGTCCTAATATGTTCAGTGGCATGAGAGATACTGTTGACCACAAAGTGGTTCTGATTCAACTGAATAGACTGGCTGGCGTGATTTAGAGTGGCTCCATTTCATGCCTGTGGTAATGAGTAATTGCTCACTAGCTCTGAGGCCCCTCCCAAATGGAGGGCGGCAGGGATCAGTGCCATCAACATTACTCAGCACGTATGTGATGCTGCTTGAAGAACTGATACAGGGCGACATGTCCCTAGGTATCATTTGCATGCAGATTATACCCATCTTTAAATTACTGTCTCATCCAATCATGGTGATTCCATCTTTAACCCTGTCTGACTGAGATTGCTGTGTGGATATTTGGTTGGTAAAGATCCCCTGGATAAGCTGGAGGTGTTACTTTGGGGCAGAGAAAAGAGGCCATTTTAATTATCATGGCGGTGTCTCTGTTCATGAGGGGATTATTCCTCAAGTAGGCTGGTAGAGTTCTTGGTTTAGGGATAGCTTGTTACTATTTTTTTTAATGTGAACTGAATTTGAAATCCCATGTTTTTGGCAGTGATTAAGAGTGGGTTTTTTCATCTGAAATCACAGAAGCTGCTGCCTTCCTAACTGACAGACATTGGCACAGTGTGTTTCTGCTGGCTACGTTTCCAGGTTACTTTGTGACTCAGATACCAGCTTGAGATGTTTTATCTGCTTAAAAACCAAAACAAATATGAAACTCTTAAGGAATCTCAAGGATCATATTTCAATATGTAAAATAGACAAAGCCTTATAAAGCATCAGCTATTTAAAATACCCCTTATTTCAAAACAATAATAATAAAATCCCTCCATTAATTCTGGATGTAAGTTTACCAGTTCATTGCAGACAAGGTTGAGGGTCTCGTCCTATACCCCTTGCACAGCCAAAACCAAATGAAGCCAGTTTGGGGCAAGCAAAAAAATGTAGCTTTGGCTCCTTGGTTATGGCTGTAGGTCGTCATGAATATTTGAGGAGTGTTTTGTGTAGGAAGTTATGTCCCCTCCTGGTGACCATGGGGTTCTCAGTGCATGAAGTTCTGACTCTCCCCTCATTAAGAATTGTAACAAGAAAAACACTTAAAACAAATTTTAAAAATTGCTTTGCCGAAAATCCTGTGATTTGTGGCCCATCACCTCTAAATTTTGACATAATTTTAGATTTTGGGGGTTGGGTCCTAGGGTGTTACCATAGTATCTATAATATGTATAATTCATTTATTTAACGAGAATAATGGCGTGGTGTAAATAGGAAAAAACATTAGCAAAATGTAAGAGCCAAGATATTCAAAAGATAGGGCATAAAGTTAAGCTGCCAAGGCCCTATTTTGGAGCTTATGCAGATTTTCAAAATTGCATGACACATTTGAAAATTAGATCATTCATTTAGGCCCCTAAACAAGGATTTAGCAGCCTGACCTAAAGCAGGTCTACACTACCACTTAAGATGTACTAACGTGTTGCTCAGGGGTGTGAAAAAGACTCTGCCGTTTCCCCGCCCCGCCCCTCCCCCCCCGATTGGCACAAGTTACAGAGACCTAAGCACTGTCCACACTGGCACTATGTAGCCGGGAGACATTCTCTTGCCAACATAAATTCCGATCTCGTGGAGGTGCTTAATTATGCCGATGGTGGAGTGCTCTCCTGTCAGCATTGCAGTGTCTTCACCAGGCATGCTACAGCGCCACAGCAGTAATGCTTCTAGTGTAGACCTGCCCTTAAGGAACTCACTTCTGCAAATCTTGCCCCAGAACTATATAAACTCCTAACTGAATAACTGAAAAGGTGGGTGGGGTAGTATCTTTTATTATACCTTCATGTTGCTAATATCCTGGGACCAACATGGCAACGGTAGCACTACAATCAAGGCAGTGAATGTCATTTACGTTTCCTTGGGGCCAACCATTGATTTGAACTCTTTAAAAATGCTTTTACATTCCTGACTGGCGGAAGTAGGGTCTCTCACTGAAGCCTAGAATGTCTTGATTTGCATTACTCGCCTTTCTTGTATATTATTCAACAATGCACAGATTGGGTGTAATCATGAAAGATGGGACGTGTGTTGTTTTAAAAACGAACCTGAAACAGGTGAGCATCTTTCTCTGACCCTCTCTAATGTTCCACGCATCCCACGCTGGGTGGAGCCACATGGGATATATTTGCACAGCTGCTTGGAGTAAGTCTTGTAGCGTGAGTTGCCAGACTTGTTAGTGGGGTTCACCTAGCATGCTAAAAATAGCCTGTCGGTGTTCTTGGGCTCTGAAACCCAGGAAGCAGGGCGGGCTTCAGAACCTGGGCTCCAACCTGAGGTTGAAGATCAAAGCAATGCCTACACAGCTATTTTTAGAATGGAAGCCCGAGTCCCTCCAGCGTGAGTCTGTTGGCCAGGACGGTGAGACTCACACCCAGCAGTGGGGTAGACTGTAGGGAGAGAGTAGCTCCACAACACATCCCCCTCCTTTCCCCAGATCCCATGGAAGCCCTTTAGTTGGTGCTTTGCGAATCTGGGGTTCTGTGGGGCTTAGGGCTGCTATGCCAGTAGAAGTGGAGGAGAAACAGAAATCCTTTCCTAATTCAGTATTTCTGGAAGCAGTTGTACCTCAGGGTCTGTGCGTGCACCATCTTGTCTAAGCGTTTAAAACGCTGAACAGAAGATCCATTTTGCAACGGCCCCAGTTGAGCCATGGTGCCCGGTATGTGGTGGTCGTTCACAGTGTAAGAGCTAGAGGCAGAGAAAGGTAAACATTGAAAGGCTGTTAGAGGGAATTTGACAGGCCTGGATATACAAAACGACATGAACTAGACTAGTACTTAGCCATGCGCCAGCGACTCACATGCCCATTCATCCTGGGATCTGAAGCTGGTGGCCTACCCAGTGACAGTGGGACTCTGTAGGAGCTTTTGCAGCCAGGTGGTGGACAGCAGAGAAACAATGTGGGATTCCCATCTTTGCGGAGTTCCTCGGTCTGCAAGGTTGGGAGTTTGTGCAACCTACCTTTCCTTTGCCTCCTTTCCCCACAGACCACTGCCTCCCTATTTCAAGGACACTTTTCTCTCTCCTTGTCTCTTTCTCTCTCTCCTCTCTCTTGTTCAGAGGCTCCTATATGCTAATCCCAGTTTTGCCATAGACTCTCTCTCTGTCTCTGTCTGTGGCCTAGAGCAACTAAAGTAATGACTGATGTTTGCTGTGCATGCAAAGCAGCTGATGTTTGCTGGGCATGCAAAGTAATTAAAAGAGAAATGAGAAGTTCTGGACTTTAGTGTACTTGGATGTGAAGAGAGTATTTGGGAAGCTCTTAGAAACCTTCTGGTGAGAGTAGGTGCAAATTTCATTAACTTCCTTGAGCTTACTTTAAAGGGTTTGTGGTGCAAAGGATTCTGGGTCTCCCTCTGCTGCATTAGGAGGAAGCTCATCCAAGCTCACTGGCACCTTCCCTCCCCCCCACACCTCTGGACCCCATGGACTGTGTTCCGTGAATCTAGGGTCCAGGCAGGGGAGGGGCCGGAGGTTGGGCAGACCAGATGAGTAATGGGAAGGCCCAGTGGGATGCTCACGGTGTTCCTGCCAGACCCTGAAAATGTAAGTGCAAAAGAGAGTGCAATTTGAGTCTCTGTTCCCCTTTCTCTGAAGCCCTTCCTCTCCAAACAGGATTCTCAAAAGCAGCTGTGGCCATGGGCAATGTCTGCTAATGTGGCTCCATTGGGGCCACCTTGCCCAGGATTAGGAGAGGAGTGAGAGCAAGCATAGAGGCCTTCTATGGATCCCACAGGATTCATCAGATGCAGGGACCTGCCTCAATGGCTTGATCTGGGGAGGTGGGGGGCAAACCGCCTCCCCCCGACAGAATACCAAGGAGAAATGCTTCAGGAGGATCTGCCAGAAGATTTCTCCCACGTCCCCTGAATCCTTTCCTGTGAGTTTACAGTGGGACGGGTTAATCCATCCAGGCCATAGATAGGAAAACTAATTCCCATGTCTGTCTGCATGTACATGCCTCAGTGTTTCTTCTGGTGACTAAGGGCAGGGGTTTAATGCTGTACTGCGTCATGACTGAGATCCTTTATAAAGATCCAAGGTATTAGTGTGTTGACTGCTCGAACACACTCTGTGCTATCTTACTCTATTAAACACACCCAGGGCCCCTGGGAACCCAGCACTACACGAGTCATTTTAGTCACTTTCAAACAGAATTTGAAATGTAGCTAGCAAATGCACAGCCTCTGAGAGTTGCTGCCTCAGCATGGTAGTGTTAAAAAGAGAATTAATGATGAGAATGTTGCCACTTGACTAGAAAACCACCGAAGAGCAGCTGCTGGAGTGTGACACTTGTTGCCACTATTTCTCAGCCGCATGTAGGAAGATAGGCCCCAAAGTGCTGCAATCTGATTAGGCAAACCACAGATGAAAGGTGTGGAAAAGGATGCAAAATGGAAAGGAAGGGGCCAGACTGCATCCAGATACATGACAGTGGAGGCAGGCTGCCTTCAGCATGCTGTCCCCCCATCTTCCCAGGACTCCATGGAAGGTTTTCGGTTGGGTGGGGTTTGTGTGGTGGGAGGAGGAGAGACTGGGCACGCTGGAGTTGGGAGGGATCAGCTATGATTTGATTGTGTGGGGCAGGAGGCAGATGCACATCTGGGCATCTAGTGCTCACCAGCAGAGAGCTCCTTCAAGATCCCTTTTAAGGGGCCCCCTAGGGAAAACAGCTGGGGGGGGGGCATTTTTAGCCACGCTGGGAAGAAGCAGAGAGGGGGAGGGCACAGAGCTTTGCATGACCCCCCTTCCTCAGCCCCAATGACTTGCTGGGATCCACAGATCTGTGCACCCTGCCCCTGAAAGAAGGGAAAATCCAGGAGGGGTTGCTGTGGTTTTGGGTGGATATATCCACCAATGCGGTAGCTTCTGCCCAAGTTGATGATCATCATTTACCAGAGGCTTTTTGTGTTTTGGTGGGAGAGATTTTTTTTCCTCGCTTGCCTTCATCTTAATTTAGTATAAATTTTATTTATGTGGCAAACTGTGTAAACTCTCCCAGGTCTGTTTTACTCGTCATCCCATATTGCGTCTGCCTACAAAGCCCAGCGGCTCACTCCTGTTTAGCCCAATGATGTTTTTGTTGACATGTGGCATACTTAAGAATGCAGGAAATGCCAGACAAGATAGATCAGATCTGAGGAATTCCTAGTGCCGTCTCCTGTCTCAGAGGAAAGTGCAGGAAATGCCAGAGTGGACAATTCTAGAATAATCTGCCCATAGGGGAAGCTTCTTTTAACCCCAGCAGTTAGTGAGTGGCTCAAATACAAATGCGTATTTCTGTTCATGGTATCTGGGGAAGTTCTTAATGATCATTTTTGCACTTTTATTGGTTTCCCTTTTAACTTTTCATAGACTTCAGTGTGTGTATATTAGCAACGTCACTGCCATTTGAAGCAGAACGCCCACCCTTGACTGCTTCAGACTAGATGCCTTGTTTTAGAAGAGGCCCCGCCTCAATTACAGTAAACCCATCTTCTTTATATCCCTTCTCTAAGGAAAGAAGGGGTGGGGGAATGACAGCCAAGCACACAGCTACTGCTCCAGGGTAGGAGAAGTAGAATGGGGGGAGCTGATTGACCCCAATTCCCTCTGGTTATGGGGCAGGGGATGTGCCCATCTGTGCCAGTGATTACTCTGCTGGGGAAGCAGCAACAGAGCTGGGTGTATGGATAAAGTACTTCCTCTGTGCATTGCCAGTGGCATTATGGCATATTTGAGTCTGTGGCAGGGTGGCAATGCACCATCTCTGCGTGACAAGGTGTCAGCACTGAAAGCTAGCCTCTTTCTAGCTGATTCAAGGGACAGGATCATTTTTTTTTTCTTCGGGCAATTGGATGGGATTTGGCTTTGCATCACTGCAGCTGCTATGTGTAGGATGGTAGCCTAGAGATGGCAGCAGAGGTGTGAGAAAATAGGCAACAGGAAATAAAAAGTGATAGGGGAAATTAAGGAATGGAAATAAAATGGGCTTATGTTCATCCAGCAAGTGTGGCTAAGTCCCTGGGAAAAGCAATTTTTTAATACACTATTCCCGTGAACACCTGCTCACTTGCATTACATGTTTGTTTGGAGCACTGAAACTGCTCTGGCCTGGGCAGATTTGCATTATCAGTACAATTTCGACAACAGCAGGAAGTTAAAAATGTTTCTGTTTTGGTTCTAATTAGGCTGTAATAGTTTTGATAGCAGCAGCCATGGGAGGATTTTCTTATTGGAACGGAATAGTCCAGGGGCTCCTTGGTTACCAGAGGGATTTGATTGTCTATCTCCAGCAGATGGTGCTAGTGTACTATGGAAAAACAACGAACCCCTGCATAGGTTGGGTGTTTAGGTATCTAGACTACATATGTCAAATATGGTCCCCCACCATACATCCTGTGGGTTTAGAGTGGTATCTGATTTTTTTTAGAGCAGTTTTATGAAGATCTCTCTCTCTCTCTCTCTCTCTCTCTCTCTTTTTTTTTTTAACCGCTATAAATTAACTGTCTACTTCAATACGTCCTGTGCTCTGGGTGCCTTCAGGGCTCTTCTTGTCAGGTATGCAAGTTTCCAGTTTTATGACTCTGCCAGAGCAACAAGGAGATGAAGAATGATTCCGTGAAGACACAGCATTATAAGTGACAAGAAAGTACAATTCCTTGGGCACTAGAACCAGTGCAAATGGCTTTGCAATTGATCCCTAGCAGCAATATTAAAGTTTTCTCTGTGAGCGAATGGCCGTCCTCTTAACTAAATGTTTAGTTTCACAGCACCAGGCTAAAGCTCTTACAGTTCATCTTTGTGTTGCATAGCTAAAGTACAGTTACCTACCTGCAGGGAAATTCTGGACCCACTGAAGTCAACTGTAGTTTTGCTATTAACTTCAGTGGAGGCCAGGATTTCACCCCAGGTGTTTATACTAGTTGTGACAATCAAAAAAAAAAAAAAAAAAAAATGGACAAAGAGGGGTGAGTGGGAGCACAGAGAAGTTTCTCCAAAGCTGTGTAGTCAAATTCCTGGCAAATCTGAAAGCATGTCAGTTTTATTGTGCTCTTTAAAAAAGTCAGATGTCAAATGGCTGGGGAGTCTAAACTGTTCTCACCTCTCGAGTTGTTCCCACATTGTACTGTGCATAGAGGATTTCAGTCTGCAGGGCTGTCAGCCCTTTCACTAGCGCTAAATTCACTTCATGCAAAAGCATCCTGACAGCTTTAACATGTATGTCTTATTACTCCCATGCAGACAACGACCTTGGCATTCCAGAGTGGGAAGATTTTATCCAAGGAGGAGTTTCTATTTCTCAGTCTCTCTCTCACACACTCCAAGATAACCGAATGCTTATATAATGTGTCCTTTCAGTCCCCATGGGGCAGTATGTATACAGTGGGCCTTTGGTTCCCAGCAAATGGCCAGCTTGAGCCTGGCTCTTGAGCAGATGTGCAAGAAGGGGAAAGGCACAGGAAGTCAAGGAGTAGAGCCCTCTAGTGCTTCCATGGCCATCAGCCACCCCAAATGGGGCAGGGGAGGATGCCTTGGCCAGCCTCAGAAGTGGAGTGCACACCACCGGCTGCTGTGGGGAGGTGCAGCAGTTGTGCTCCAGGAGCTCTGCGTGGTGTATCCCTCTGAAACACCCTGTTCCAAAGATGCTCTGTAACATACCCAACTTAGGTCTTAATAGCATAATCTGACTTTTGGTACAAAGTGCCTATTCACTTTAGGGACATCGCATATATCCTGGGGACATTGACACCTTCTGCTTGAAGGGAGACTGTCTCTCTATTCTTTATCTTTGTTCAAGGGAGCTCTACTGGACTGTAGTTGCCAACCCTCCAGGATTGTCCTGGAGTCTCTGGGAATTAAAAGATTATTCTTTAATTTAAAATTATGTCATGTGATGAGACCTCCAGGAATACATTTGATCAAAATTAGCAAGGCTATGGTGGGCCAAGTGACCTTGAACAGCCAGAGCAGAAGGTATCTGAAGATCTCAGTCCGTAGCTGGCAGGACAATCTTGTGAACTAAGTCCCACCTGACAGTAGAGAATGAAAGTTTGTGGGGAAACTGAAATACATACATGTCTCAGCCAAGTAATGTCCTATATAAATTACAGGTGTGAATTGTAGTCACCTCTAACCAGTGTCTCTGCTTTCTCATTCTTCACCTACCTACTGGGTTGCCACCACCTCACTTTGTTCCGAGTAGCTCATCATATCATAATCATTTGGTAAATGTTGCCTAGATAACTAGGAAATAAATGGGGGAGACAGACAGGCTTCACTTGTGCATTTATTGTTCTAATCGTTGAGAGCACGAAGGGCTTGGAATATTGCACAGGGACAGGTTTCAGGCTATGAAAATGATTTGTGTCTAATGGGAGCCACTGAGTGTAAATAACATTCCTAGTAGATTATTTTTCCACTGGAAGCTAACACCTGACGACATGCTTTTCCTCCTAAACGCAAACCCCTCCCGCCCCCCAATATGATATTCAGCATGAGAGGCATGGTATCTGTTTATAGTACCTGGAATGGAATGTTAGTGGTGTGCAACATGCTCTTATCTTAATTGATATATTCTTAAAGACGTGAGACTTCATGGGGGGATAGAAGGCACAACTGTGAATTAAAAGCACCAGCATATGTCAAGAATACCAACAGCTGAATCCTGATCATTGAGTTTCTCTTACAAGGGACTATATAACATTAAGCTCAGATGGGGAGTAATGTTGGTTGCTTCATCTTCTGAGGATTTTGACTCAGCCATGTGTTGTTGGAGGGCAACACTGTCAGTGGAATATAAGTACAATACTTGAACTAGCAATAATAATAAATCTTATGTTTGCATTGTATCTATAAGTGGTGCTAAGGACCTGCTTTCTAGATTCTCCCTTCTGTGCTTTCATGATGATTTAGACCACACTGACAATCACGGCTTGCTAATCATTGGAATCCCAGCTAAAAATAGTTAGAGAATGTAAGTACTGTAGGGTTTTCTATTGACTCTTAACACAGCTAACATTTTTTCTTTGCTTTTCTACTGCGTCTGCATTGTGCTAGTTCCATCGGTACAGCATAAGGATGCCTGAATGGCATTGAGACAGAGATGCAAATGGTTAGATATTTGAACTTGAAAAATTGACTTCCACTTTTCCTTTATATTTTGGCAATTTGTTCAAACCCATTTGATGCACTTTGTAGCCCAAAACAAATAAAAAAAAAACAACCCCCAAAACGAGAGATCCTTGGAAGCGCAACATTTCAAATCTTACAAAAAGGGTCAGTTTTATAATGAGTACTATAGGACTCTGGGTATTATATCACTTTTGTGCAGGATAGGATTCCCAGCAAATAAGTTTGTTTTGCTTAGCACAGAGCACCTTAAATAAACGATGATTTAAAGATTTGATTCTGTTCCCATTGAAATCAGTTCTGTTGACTGGTGAATCAGGATCGCATTAATTTTGTCTTGCTTTTGTGCATACCTGAGCTCTTTTCACTAAGAATTTTTTTTTAAATGCAGGGCTCAATAATTATACCAACACCCCCAATACCATGGATTTGAAGGAGTCGCTTGAAATTGTTTTGTGAAATATTCATAGTGATACTACCTTCATCAATATCCAAAGCCTTCCAGTGCTATGTGTGGGCTTCTCCCTGTGCCATGTATTGGTGAGTCACCATTTCAAGGAGCAGCAGCCTACAGGGGCACAGGCAGAAAGACAATGGAGTATTACAAAAAAATAGGAGATAAAAAATACGGACCCAGCTCTCCAAAATCACGACTCCCTATGACTCAGGGACCCTTTGGTGCCAATTGGCAGAGGGCATAACAGGTGCATAGGATTTGGAATTCCCTGGATCTGATGTCTACGTAATAACGTGCCAAATGCTGGCATGTAAAGCCTTTTCCCAGAGCCAGTAGCTTATTGGTCATCGTAATCATTGCGAAATGTATGTACAGATTATATTTAGAGAGTTACATATCTATACTGAAAACTGTGTTCTTAAGGTATGTAAATTAAGACAGCTCATCTGTAGGAAAACCACAAATAAAAATGGGGTCTCCTGTTTATGAGCAAAGACTATAGATTTTGGGGGTATTGAAGTACAGCTGGGATCCTTCACTGAGATGAACTGGCCGTGTGTTCTGTCTTATGAAAGGAGGGTCACAGCCAACCTGGCTGGAAAATGCTGCAAAGACTTTGGGTGAGTTCACTTCATTAGATATGAAAGTATCTTGTTAATTAAGTCTAGGCTTTAGAATGCATGTTATGATTTTATTTTACATGTAACCACTGGTTTCCAATACTTTCTCAAATCTCTATACTTTGTTACATAAACCTTTACTCGTTTTCAGTATGAACATTTCTGAGTGTGATGCGTTAAATGGAATGGGGATCTGGGGTGAAACTGGCAAGCTGGTGTGTACTGTTCCTTTGGGAACAATGAATATGTAAATTCTGTGAGGCTTGGCTATTCCAGGGGTGTTCACGGTTTGGAGTGTATTTATTACTGACCTGTAGAGAGAGAGAGGGAGCTGGGTCTGCATGAGCCTGGAGGGGAGTCTTTGTGTTGTATGTGGCTAATGGAGTTGTAGAGCTGACCCAGAGCAGGCGCAAACAAGGGTTCTTCATGCTAAGGGCAGGTGGCAGCGAGATGCATCACAACCCCGGATGCCCCCAGGAAGGATTAGTTACCCCATTGATAGTGAGGGGAAGTATTATGCTGAATGATACAGGGCTGAAGTGTCCCACTCTTACTGTACTCACTAACATGAGTAATCCTCAAATGCTCACCAATTTGAATAAGACTTGCATGATTGGGTTCTTAGCATTTGAAGAGAACACAAGCAGAAATTCTGTTTCATTGACCTTTACAGGCCTTGACATGCTTTCATTAGGGACAATTTTCAAATCTGATAGGCTTTGCTTATTGCTCTTGGAGTGTCTGGGCCACTGGCAGATCCATTAATGAGGGCTGATTGGTGATTTCTAAAACTATGGAGTTTACTGAAGGTCTTGCCCATGTGTTGTTTCTTGCATTCGTAACATTGACGCTGAATGACATAAACCCCGTACGTGGATCTGCAAGTTAGAGGCTGCTTTTTGCTTAGCTCTGCCTACTAGCTCTAATGAACACATATGTTGGATGTGGAGATTTATAAACCATGCATCTTGCGCTAGTTGCAAGTTTTAATTTTGTTGTGACAGTTTTTGTAAAACAAAAATACACAACTTCACAAACACTGATATGTGAATACCCTGTAAGCCGTTGGGAAGAATTGGATTTATTTTTACACTCATTCAGACCCTCTAAAAGCATGACTGGCAGATGCATCCATGAGTGATGTCACACCGTCCATGGCTAACAAGCAGAAAAGAAAATCAATGTTTCCAATTCAGCCATGTAATGTCCTATTTATTTATATAATACAGTTAATGACTTTTAAAGTTTGAAACTGTACTTAGCTTTCTTCAGGTCCCTTTGATCTGTCTTGTAGCTGTGCCAGATGGTTCTCTCTGTTTATGTTGCTACCTCTCTTATCTGCTTTGATTTCGTAGGCATTTCTTATCTGCCGGTTGTATTCCATTTGACATGTCTAGCTCTTAAAATAAAAACCTACTGTTGAGAATTTGTGATTAGATAATATTGCTTCTCTGCATCATTGTAAAGGAACTTACATTCTTTTGGTAACTTGCCACGTGTGTGGAAAATTGTTTGAGCCTGAAAAGAATCTGCAGATTTTAAGTCCCAAATTATTAAATACCAATGTTAGTCTAAATACATTTAGAGACAGACCTTCACCTTAAAGGATGTTGTGAAGGCTAAGATTATAACGGGGTTCAAAAAAGAACTCGATAAGTACATGGAGGATAGGTCCATCAATGGCTATTAGCCAGAGGCTGAGAATGGCTGACAGGATGGATCACTTGATGATCACCTGTTCTATTTATTCCCTCTGAAGCACCTGGCATTGGCCACTGTTGGAAGACAGACTATTGGGTTAGATGGAACACTGGGCTGACCCAGTATGGCTGTTCTTATGTTCACGTGGTGTAAACTGGTGTAATGCCATTGGCATCAGCAGAGCTATATCCATTTACCATCTGGGGCTCTGCCTTTACTGTTTAAATGAAGTATTTAAGCTTTATTTATTCTTTTACAGAACCAAAAGGCATTCCAGGCCCTTCGCAGAAAACAGAGAAATACACAATCCCTGGCCTGTGGAGCTTACTAAGGGCCCATGTTTGCCACCCTTATTCATTGCGAGTAGATTGCTACTCCCGTAGTCCCACTGGTTTTAAGGTACCGCTTTTCTTCAGTAATGACGACAGACTTGGGGCCAAAGTAGAAGACCTGGCAATGAGTAAAGAAGGATAGTATAGTTTTTTCAAATTTTCTTCATGCAGTGTTTTTGCAATTAAAGCCTGAATTACAGGAAAAGAGAAGAGTTGAACCACACTCTGAAAGTCTCATAGCATAGACAGTGCATTTGCATGGGAGTCTGAAAGTTTTCCTTTGACTTAAGGTTTAGAAAGTATTGAGGTAGAATCCGGGGTTTGGTTAAATGGGAAAGATGATAATTCTCTGGGGAAAACTTTTCCCATAAGTCAGAGTATCTGGTAAGAGTTTGTGTAAACATGTGCTTTGGAGCTGAAGAAGGAAGTCCGTAAGTGGCTGTGAAAACAGACCTTCACTCTCCTTGTTAGTTCTCATGATCAACAAACCATATGAAATAATGAGAAAATTATCTTTTGGAAATTTGCAGATCTATTTTTGAACTATTCCACACTAGTTTTTTTTTTTTATGGCCATCCTTATCTTTCTGAGTAGGACCTTACTCCACTGGCAATTCCGTTCATTTCAAGGAACTACTCAGTGTGAGTAAGGATTGCAGAACAGGGTCTTTAGTAAAATGAATGTATTTACGCTTATTTTGGAAAATGGCTTGACATCAGATACCGCTGGGCAATGTCCTTCTGCTATGAATGATAACTGAAAAGGGAAACAGGTAGGTATGCATATTGGTCCTATTGTCTTCCATCAGACTTACAGTTATAGCCCAGTTTTAAATGGGAATAATATTTATTTTGCTTGTAACTAAAGTATTTTATTGTTAAAAAAAATAAAAATAAAAGGGCTGTTTCACCACTGAGCTACACTGCTGTAAATCTGGAGTAACAAAATGGTGAATCATACCTAAAGGTGGTACAGAGTTTTCGGGGGGGGAGGGGATAGAAATGCTATATAAGTGTGAAATATGGTAACAAATCCTGTCCTGTCTAGCCATAAATAATAATTATTATTCCTAGCTCTGGTATGGCACTTTTCATCAATAGATCTGGCTTTTACAAAGGTGATAAGTATCATTACCTTTATTTTACAGGTGGGGAAACTGAGGCGCAGAGTGGGGAAGTGGTTTGCCCAGGGTTACCCAACAGGTCAGTGTTAGAGCTGGGAAGAGAACCCAGGTCTTCTGAGTCTAAATCCAGTGCTCCATCCACTAGGACACACTGAAATCTCCCTTAAACTCATGTATTAGACAGTCCTATAAGTTTCTGGAAAAAAGGTTACAGCCGATAAAACAAAAACTGTCAAAACTACTGAAGACTATATAATAGTGGCTAACTTGTGAAATACCACCCAAAGTCAGTGCCTGGCTAAGCTTTTGGAGAATCTGATCTTCTATGATAAGAGTTAGTTTGCTTTAATGGTGCCCATTATGAAACCCAGAACTAATTTTTGAGCTAGTCAAAATAATGTAGAGGCGATAGTGGAGCAGTGAGACAGGGCCATTGACATTAGAGAGTCCCCACAGACACATTTGGGCTGCCAACTTCCTGGACCCAAAACAAAAAGTCTTGTTTAGAAATGTTTTGAATAGGCAGTATATATGGTAGACAGTAAAATGTGTTATGGGCCCTATCTGGCATGTACTCCCAATTTAAATAATAAAACAGATGGCGATGTTCCTCCATGGAAGACTAACTGCAAACATTTGAAGAATGAACGTATTTACAGTGCATTCCTCACCATAGAATCTTTGTGCCTTATTGTAAATCCAAATAGGCAGTCTCTTTGCAGATCTAGAATTTATTTTCTCCCCTCTTTTCTGTGTACTAGAAGAGCTCTTTTAAAGCTAGTTTACACAGTGAATATATTCTTGGGAAGTTGTGGCACAGAGAAAAAGAGAGAGAGAGAGAGAGAGAGAGAGCTCTTATTTTGGGTCAGACCCAAAGCTCACTAAAGTCAGTGGGAGCCTTTGGATCAGGCCTTTAGTCCGGAAGGCAGAAACACGTGGTCATTCTTAACTTCTGCAGGAAGGAGTTCTGCAGTCATAGGCTGTATGGCAAAAAAGTTCTGGACCAAATTCTGCTCTCATTTACATATATGTAAATCTGGGGTGACTTCATTGGTTTAAATGGACTTATTCCACATTTATACCTGTGTATCTGAGAGCAGAATCTTCTCCTCTGTCTTGGGCACCCACTGATTTGAGCTTTGGTGATGGGAATGTCAATATTTTGAAAAAGGCAGTATTGAGGATAAGCAGGAAAAACTAGAAGTGGTAGTAAATGATAGAGCACATGATCTAGCTGGCATAACTTAAACTGCATGGGATGATTCTTTCAGATGGAATGCCAGTGTTGATATGTACAGGAGAAGAAAATGGAAGAAGAGATGAATGGGCGGCTCTGTATGTCCAAAGTGTTTACAAAGCCAGTGAAACACAATGTATAACAAGCAGAGTGGTGGTCGTGGTAGTGAAACACATTGGGTAATGATACAAGGTATACAAAACAGGTAAAAAAACCCAGCTACAGCTACCCACTGCTAGCAGAAAAACATCTGTGGAGCATGAAACTACAGTATATAGTATAGAATTCCAGAGAGGTAGTCGTGTTAGTCTGTATACTGCAAAAACAATGAGAGTCCTGTAGCACTTCAAAGACTAATGAATTTCTGCAGGCATAAGCTTTCATGGGCTGCAACTCACTTTGTCAGATGCAGCTGCAGCCCACGAAAGCTTATGCCTGCAGAAATTCATTAGTCTTTAAAGCGCTACAGGACTCTTGTTGTTTTTTTGCAGTATATAGTGTGTGTGTACATATAGAGGACTTTCACTAACCAGCTAAATACAGCTATCATAAATATTACTACATCATATAGACGGCAACACCAAGGAAAAGGGTGAAATTCAGAAGAAAGAGTCCAACCACAAGAAGAGTCATCCTTGATCCACTTCTTACCAATAGGAAACATTTCAATAGGCAGCTGAGAACAATCGGGAAGCTTAATGACCACAAGCACTTTAATCAAAGCTCTTCGTTCCTGGATACCTTTTTTGTAGTCTCTTGTCTAGCTCACTATGTGCTTGGCCAGGTCACATCGACTGGTGAGAGTGTTCAAACTGCTAGAGCTGTTTGAGTGAATTTCTTGGCAAACTCGTCCATTTTTTGACAAATAATTTATTCAATTATTTTTCCAGTATTTGGCCAGCTCTGTAGCCAGTTAAATATGTTCTATGGTGAATAATAGCAAAATTCACTGAATAATTTATAGTAAGCGCTAAAACTAACAGAAATGCCTCATTTACTTTGGGGACACTGATAGACTAAGGTCCCGATTTTCCCCTATACAAGTAATTACTTGTTAAACTTCCAGTACTTCTCTAAACCCATGGATCCTAAGGCATCAGATAGGCTATGTGCCTCTGCAGTGATGCCATCCAGGTCCCTGCATTGCCTGCATAGGAGCTTTGTTTTCTAAATATTCTCAGTTGTTTTGGAGGCTCAGAAGAATTTTCCAGAAGGGGCACAGGGCCTGACTGAAACTTTTATTTCATTTTGTCAGGGTTTCTGTTAAGTTTAGTAACTGAAGGAGATGATTAAAAAGATTAAGCAAAGACAACCGTTCTTGTTTCCCCAATTTCACAAGTATTTACTAAAGGTAAAAAAATTCCCTCTCCTTAAAAATCTGGGTCAGTTTCTGCTCTGTTACACTGGGGTATATCAGGAGTAACTCCACACTGTGAATGGAATTATATTGGTGTGAAACCAGCATGAGAGCCTACAATCTAAATGCAGGCAAAATTCTTATTGAGATTAATATAGAGGAGTTGGCTTTGTATTTTCTGTGAAATTTTTCACAACGTGAAACCTCAATAGTTTTGTCCAAATTTGACTTGTTGTCACATAAGTTAAATGAGAAATGGCATAAAATGTAGTTAACCACAAATCCTGATCTAAATTTACCTTAGCCTGAAGGGGCTGATGTTTTTTTTTTTTTGAAGTGAGAGCAATTAGAGACCTATATTCTTTTGTTCTTGATCTTAATAAATGCTTTTGGATTTTGCTGTTGAGGTACAATCACCCAGCTGAACATCACACTACCAGAATCCAATGTGGCTTTTACCTCCTCAGGAAACAGGGATTGGCTAATGTTTTACTATGCTGGGAAAGGCACTGAGATGCCATGGGGTTATAGGCAGAAAAAGAAAAGATATACAAAAAAGTTTGTTTTACTTTTGTCAGTTGGAGTGGCTGCTAGGCTCATTTGAGGAACTTAGATGTGTCCTCAGTGTTCTAAGGACTATGTCCTTAAAGGTCTACAGTGAAGATAAGTTTACGCATATCCCGATCTCCTTACTCTGTCCTCCACCATTTGCCTTTTTGCCCTTTCCTATTTCCTTTCTGTGGTAGAATAAGATCCCTCCCCCATAAGGGCTGAAAGAGAATTCCCTCCCATTTGATGGTGAGCTTCATGCCTCCCATCTTTCTCATTAGTCATGATTTCAGCATGGATGTTCTTCTGGACTCTATGCCAGGAGTCTTTTGCTTCAGTGGCTTCCCCATATAAGGGAGGGGCTAGGACTTGACAGCAGTGGGCAGGCTGGTCTGGAGGCAATTTCTTTTTCAGGAGTCCCAATCTGAGTTTCCTCCCAGTGGCTATGTAGTCTTTCTCCTCTTCATGACATTGCTACCGAGAGGGCCCACCTTTACACAGAAAAAATGGCGAGCATTGCATGTATAATAAAACCCTATTATTGGCCAGCATTCTAGCATTGGAGCTATTTTTAGAATGAGAGAAGTGCACTACCAGCCCTTCATTTCAGGAGAGAGCTCTGTTGGAGCAGAGGGCTTAAGCAAAAGCACAGCAAATTCCAGGGATAAACTAGGAAATATTAAAAATGCAGGAGGTGGGGTCGGGGGAAGGAGGGGTTGAGTAAGAGAGGGATTGTTTCTGATCCCACGCTATTGTGATTCAAAAGTGACTGCGCAAGTCAGTGGAGCTATGCCAGTGTCAAAACAAGAGAAGAATCAGGACTATTCTGTATAAACCAAAGTGCCATATAAAAGTCTCAGTAGGGAAAGGAGCAACTAAAAACAGCAACTGAGGAAAGCCAGAACAAACAGAATGTTTTCCAGCAAATATGTGAGAGCACAACAGCTCCTGAGGGAGGCTAGATATGTGAGGGAAATAGCTTCAGCAGGCATGAATGTTTTATATTCTCATGCAACAGATTTCTTAGTGAAGGTGGGTGTCAAAGGTGCGGAGAAAAGGTGAGAGAATTAAAAGTATCTAAATTTTTTTAAAACATTATTTATTTGTATATGCAATTACATCCCTTTGACACCATTTCAGTGGCCAGACACGGCTATGGCACAACTCCGCCACCCAGTTGCAATTTCCAGCTATTTGAGGCATCTCTCTCTGCCCCACCCTTCTTGATAATCTCACATATTCCCATTGGAGTTCTGCTCTACTCACTGCGTAGAATAAATTTAAATGTCTCAAAACACAAAGCCAAATCATGCTCTTAGCAGCCTGTTTAAGTAAACATTCTTGAAAACTCGGGGTGACATGGGTATATGTTATACACCTGAGGGCAGAGTCCTTTTCTCCCTCTTTGTGCTGTGCCATCCGTTACCCAGTGTGGTCTCTCTATTTTGGGTCACAGCAGCTCAGATTCCCAGATGCATTCTTTTATTTTTCTGATCTAGATCCTATTGTCTCTTCCCTCCTTTTGTGTTTTCTCTGTTTTATTGTCATCTTTTAATCCGTTTTCTAGTCTTTCTCTCTCTGTTTTGGCCTTACTACTCTGTTTCCTTCCCTACACCCTGTCTCGTTTTGTTCTCCATTCCCTATTCAGTGACCTCTGTGCTGTTTCCTTCCTAACAATGCCCCTTTTCTCTCTCCCACAGAGAGAAATATATTTTCATCTCTCTCAGGCACACATCCCCCCTCTTACACACAGACACACACTCCCATTCTCTCTCTTATAAGTGCTTTTCTTACTATCCTATTTTCTCTCTCATCTGCTTCTCCCTGTCTCTCCCCTCCCCTCCCTGCAATTTATGCTCTCATAAATTTGAGAAGTAATGAGAACACAAAAATATCTGCCAGATTTATAAGATCCCACAAGTCTCTTCTGCATTGTTTTATGAGGGACTATTGTGATTCTACCAAAAAAAAAAAAAATCTAGACATTTTTCCACCGGCTCCCACTCCTTTAAAATGGATGGCACATAGATGGGCTATATTAAAACTATTACATAACTCATGATTTTATTTGAGATATTACTAGCATGAGGAGAGCCACTAAAACAGAAATGTATCCTTTCCCTCTCTTGCTCAGATGACATGTTGAACTGTTGTTTTAAGGGCATGTATCACAGCATGGACACACACGTTCGAAGTCTCAAAGCAGTCATTCTTCGAAAAAGCATGCGGCAGGGCATGAGAACAGAAAATCCCTTCTTTAAAATTCACAGAGGAATAATATGCACAAAAGTTTTAAATGATATCTCATAAGGCTTTCAATCAGCAAGGTCACCCACTCTCTGACTCTTGTGGCTTTTATCTCCATCCCTCATGAGTGCTGAAGTCACCTTTCTAAAAAATTAGTTCAAAATGTTCAAACCTGGGTGTCTTAAACTTAGGCTCCTAAACCCAGGTAGTGTGTAGGTACTCAAATAGAAGGGGCCTGATTTTTCAGAAGTTCACAGTAACCCAAGCTGCCACTGAGCTCTATGGAAGCTGCAGTTGCTTAGCACTGATGGAAATCAGGCCACATTTCTCTAAGTGCCTTCATATGGATTTAGGCACCCAAATTTGAAATGTTTAGTATTAGTGTTTCTTACACCCTAAGAAGTGATGTAGAAATAGCTGAGGTATGAGCTAGAAACCATACTACTCACACCACCTTAACTCTGCGCCTGTGGAGATGACAGTAAGCAGTTACATGGGCTTGCCGCAAATCCACTTCACCACCCCTAGTCAGACATTTCGACTGTCCGTCACTGTGCTCTGTTGAACAGTAATGGTTTGGGAAATCCTCGATGCTGGTTACCATAGCCCACGTTGTCACCTCAAGAACCATCCCATGAGGGATGCCAAGAGGGACAAGCAATATAAGAATACTTAACCCTGTCCTAACAATACCTTGCATGTTCTCGGTGCCTACAATTCCAGATCTGCACTGCTATCCACACTCCCACATACTCTTCTGTCCTCTGTGCTGCACCATTGCTCCAGAGAGAACTGTTTACACAGCATTGGATCACCAGGGTAATTGAGGGATAAGATAATGTGACATCTCAGAGATGAATTATGAATGAAATGAAATGGTTTGGCTAACTTTAAAGTTCTTAAGGTGCCCTACTGTACTCTTCATCACTCTCTATATCTTTGGCATGCTTAAAGTCCTGTGATCCCCCACAAAGACTCCTCAAGGCCTCCATAAAGGGGGGAGTGTGAAGGTTGTTTGGGGGTATGGTGTGGGAGGCATTATCTTGACCTTAGTTCCTGTTTTACAAAGGATTGAGTTTAGCTTTTTCAGTCCTCAAGCAGGGAGGCGTGAAGGGTGTATGGTGCAGTTGGCATTAGATTGACTGCTGTTCTGGTCTTCTCACATAGCTATATGCTTAGCTGTGGGTGGGTGTGGCCCATTTGTGAGATGTCTGAGTTGGTGGGTGGTACAAGGCAGAACTGAGTAATTGTAACTCCGTATTAATGATGGGGTTTTTTTGGTAGTGAATATGTTGTAAATGTTGGTGCTAGGATTTTTTGTGTGGCAAGGAAGCACTGGTTTAGACTTATTTCTGTCTCTTCATTCTGGGTTATGGCAGCTATCCAATTTTGATTTTCCTCTGTTATCAAGCCACTTTCCCACTAGCACCCCACTCCTACTCCTACTCAAGTAAATAGGTGGATGGCCCTGCAGGGTGTCATGAATGCTTCACTCCAGGCAATAGCAAATTATACTGGAAGAGAAATGTAGCTGGCAGTTAGACTCCCTCAAACAATCTTATTACCTCTTTGATGCATCCACTCCACAGAAGTGTTCGGAGTGGTAGCTTGTTCCTAAACCAGATCCTCGCTCATGGAAGCAGAGAGCATGAGACTCCTGTTGCTCTGAGACAGATATAACTTATTTCAGGCTGTATTTTGCCACTGTTGTCTGTGAGCAGAAATGTGGGAGAATTTAAAGTCACTTTCTGACAGAATAGCATGCCTGCCTGTTAACAGCCATCAAGTATGATAGATTGTGGTTTTCAGACAGGATCCAATCCAGCCGTCAGAACCCAATTTGCAAAGCATGTTGAGAGGGACATGGTATTCTTTTTGCAGCAGATCAGTATCATTTAAATTATTAAAAATGAAGGCAAACTACTGTGCTTTCGTAGGAAAACTTAATGCCAGGAGAGCTTAAAGATCCAGAGAATTATTATTAGTGTCAAATGTATTGTTGTTTAATGTTTAGCTTGCTCTTGTCACAATCACACAGCAAAAAGGAGTAATGGAGGCCTCTTTTTTCTGTATGCTCAGCTGAAACAAAATCAAAAGCTGGTATGCAAGAGCTATAAATCAGCTAATATATTTTAGGCACTGCAGAATGATCAAAAATACCAAAAAAAAAAAAAAAAAAATCTCCTAGAGAGAAATTATGACTCATAGTTTATGTTCCCTTTAGTGTTGCTATGGAAAAGGAGGGTAGTGCTACAGGTCAGACAGCAGATACTAATCCGTGATTTGAAAGAAAGATAAATAGCAAACGCTAGCAGATTCACTTTGTGCTAGAGGAATGCACTTCAGCACATGCGACGTCCACACGAGACACTGAAGGTGAAACTATTGGTTAAATCAGAACATGTGCAATTAGTTTAGTGCCTAACTCAAAGAACAGCACATCCACTTGAGGGGAAGGGGGGGGGAAGGGACATGGCTGGAAAGAGGGCAGACCAAAAAAAAAAGGTGTAAGTGTCTTACGGTATTCTACATACATACAGTTAGATTCCACTTGGGGTTGATAATGGCTGCAGTGTAAACCCTGGCACATGGCTCCAGCAATAGAAACTCCAAAGCAGCAGAAAAAAGATACAGCCTTTCTTCCACTAGCTGGGAACGTGAGGGGCACGGACCAGAAGGGGGGTCTGTAGGTGCTGATTCAGCATTTGCATTATTTTTGCTAGCAAGTCTCCTATGGAGCCCCAGCAATAAGCATAAGCCAAGCACTAACAAAGGCAGGGGGTAGTGTTAGGGCTCCCCCGCCCTGTCCCCTCTCAGTTCCCAGACACAGTTCATCCGAAAGCCACAGTCCAGAGTCCAATCTGCAGGCACGCCGCAAAAGGTTTAGAGGGGGTTACACTGACGAGCTTAAAACCATAACTGTACCTCCAAGCCCTTCACACCAGTTGGGCTTATTTCTCTATATGCCCATAGAGTTTCCTTCCTCTCTTCCCCCCTCCAGTCCTAGCTCTATATGCCCATAGAGCTCCCTCTTTCCCTGACCATAGTTCCATATGCCGACAAAACCCCCTCTCCCCTCCTTTTTCTTGAAAGCCTTAATTATACTTGTAGCCCCCACCCAATACCACCCCTTCCAATATATGGTCGTATTCTGTTTTGGGGAGTCTGGGTCTGAGGGCTTTAGTACAGCTACTTTTGTACTCCATGGGAGGGGCAGGGAGTGGTGTCACATCTTGGCCATGGTCCATTTAAAGCCTTATGTTTGTTTCTTTTTAACGCCTCCTTTCATCTTTCCCCTAGCAAGCTAGGGATTGAGGTGGCACAGGGAAGTGCAATTTATGCAATTTATAAAAAGTGTACCAGCACTTGTGACTTTCGCCTATGTTACTTTACTCACCATTCGGGGGGGAAAAAACCAATTAGAAAGGATGGGTCTGCAAACCACAATTGCCGTCCAGCACTTTGAATAATGAAGTATGGTCAGAAAATTGGCTGTGAAAATGACACCTTGACACTTCACCTTCATGCTCCATCAGTGGCTTATGCAGCAAGCTTGCTCAGGTTCAAAACCAGATTTTTTTTTCCAACTGCAACCTCAATATGTCATCCGAAAAATTGAGCTGTGTGCTCTCCTTTGTATGTAATTACCAACAGTAAAGACCTTGGAATTAGAATTTAGTTGGAAATTTTGCTAATGATGCAACAGTCAAAGCAGAAAGGAGCTTGCATTTCTGCAGCTGTGTTGGCTCTGCACTGCTGACAGCAGTAAAACTTTTTATTCTGTCAATGAATTAAGTGAATAGGATTAGGGAGACAGAGCCATATCATGTCCTCAGTCTCCATGCACAGCTCTCTCATTGACATCAATGGGAATTGTATGTATGGCTCTGGGGCATAATGTGACTCACAGGGCCCAATCCAACCCCCCCTGAAGTCAATGGGAGACTTTCCAATGATGTTAATGGCTGTTGGACTGGTCCCATTGTCAGCAGGTATGTTAACTAACAAGGTGTCATTTTTACTTTAATTTTTCTGAGTATACCCATTAATGTGTATGGCCATCAATTAACCGTAGCATTATAGAGGTTACCTGGCCAGATCGAAAAGCGTATTTTAATTTATTCAGTGTAACCATGCCGTAATGTCTGGCCTGTAGATCTTTTCTTTTTGATCAACAAACCTCTTGAAGCGCCCTCCAGCAACGTTTCCATTCTACACGCTCCTTATTTGAGGATAAAAAGAACAGAGAAGGCCCATATCACCATGTCTTTTCACAGAGGTGTCGATTTATAGTGTCCAGGGCCACAGATAGCATATTAAAGTCAAGAGGATGCTCCTTTCCTTTCATCCAAACGTGGATAGGAATGCCAGCAGTTTTTATGGCAGTGGAAATAGAAGCATCAGCAGCCATAGGCTGGCACTAACTTAAGTATTTTTACCATGTAGTCCATACTGTATTTCATCTTTGTGCAACACTCACATTGATTTCAGTGGGAGTTCATACACTGAAGCGGAGTCCCAGCTACAAGCCTTTATCATCAGAGAAATAGTAATGTGTACCTGCTTTATACATAGAGACCTAAATCTTTTACATGATGTAAAGGGTGTCCAGAGAAGTAGATGCACCTTTGTTAAAATATACAAAGACCTGTCATCACAAAGAATACTCATGCTCAGGCTTGAAAACTGTATGTTGTCAGGTTGGCAATCACATATATATATTTTTAAATATGCTGCCACTGCAGACATACTGCCATGAAAGTATATTCTAGGGACTAATATTCATTTTCAGGAGTCAAGGAAAACAAAGACAGAAAGGGTATTTAAGAAAGCTGGGAACAAAGGAATTTTTCTCTCTCTGATTTATGGGGTACAGTAAAAGTACATAGCAGAAAGTAGAATAAACTTGTGAATTTTATACAAAGATCATTTTTATATTGCTAGGATTACAGACCTGTTAGTTTTTGCAAATGTATAAATATATAATCTTAGGGGAGAAAAGGTTTAATTCTGGCCCTACAACTAATCCCTGTGTACACGATGCTACTTGAAGTAATTATTTGTACCAATTCTCTGTTGGGCTAATTTTTCAAAGGTGCTGAACACCTGCAGTTCTTATTGCATGGGAGTTTTAAAACTCTTTGAACACAGAGCACATAATTAATTCCAGTGTCTATAAAACAACAAAACGTGTCTGCCATTTTTTTCAGTACTGTTTGAATTAAAGCTTATAAGGAAACATAAAACTATCTGGAAGTGAAATGTAAACATTATGTTAGGTTCCCTAGCTAGAATTTCATGGCTGCAGGAAGTTGACAATTGTTCCATAAAGGTTAAACACCTATGCGTTGGCCTGTCAGTAAAATTAAGTCAACTAAGGCTACGTGACACTCTTGCAGACAAATTTATCTGTGTGACTAAACGAAATGTCCAGTCCAATACAATTATGCCTGTCGGAGTATTTAAAGTATTTAAAAGTCTAGTAGAATGCAATAAAAATGCAGATGGAACTATCAAATTCAGCAAGCTGTCTGAAAATATTCAGATAGTTTAGCAAACTGGCAAAGTGGTGTCTGAAAAGTTAAATTTGAGAAATGGTGCTTGGATATCTAAAAAAGGGGGAACAAGAAATAAATGTAATTGGGACAACTGGGATGCAAACTCAAGTAGTAAATGTTTTTAGTCTTTAAATTTATCTTTACCAATTCCTAAAATTGCTTTGCCCAAACATGAACATGGTGGTATTAGTTTTTGATTTTTTTTTATTTACTTTATCTGTAGTTAGTTACAAGTATTGAATAACTGAGTTACATTATAGCTAATACAAAATAATGTAGCTGCACGGATTATGTTGTCATTCTTCTTACAGATGATAGTTCTTGTATGATACTATATAATAAAGAGCTTAACGTTTAATAGTGCTTGCTTACAATCAACTCTGATTAGGGGCTAATTTCCAGTGTGACTTGCAGGTTCAAGGGACTGCCCCTCTATGCAGTGATCTCTCTTAAGCATTCGGTATTGTGTATTTTTTTTCTTAGAAAACTTCAAATGATTTGTAATTCTAAATACAATGTGAAGGAAGCATGTTAGTGCAATATTATATAACAAGAGAATTCTCAGTATTCAAAAGAAAACAAAACAAAAACAAAAAAGTATAAAAACAACAAGGATGTAAGGAAACTGGGTTTTATCCTTTTTCTCTTTCTTCCTTTTTACTTTTATAAGTAGCTGAAATGAATATTCAAAGGGAATGAAATTTCTTTAATCCCTCATTTTTAATGGTTTCTTATTTAAATTTGCAACCTGTCATTTGAGAATATGGGTGGGGTTTTTTTGTTTTGGTGAAAGTTGTAACATTAGTGAAGAATCCAAACCCATGTCTTGTATAATTTGGCATTTATAATTCCTCCGTCACACAGTTCAAACCACAACACACTGTTATCCTTCCACATCCTGTCCAACATCCTTTTTTCAAAAATTGTCCTTACATCCCAGTAACTATCTAACTCATCTGTAGGTATCGTGTTATATATATGAAAATCTTTATATAGATAAGTTATGCTACTTTCAAAATATTCTTAGATACAATCTTGTGTAGGTGCAAAGATGGAATATATAGTGCTCTAAGGGATAAGTAGTAATTTCATTGGGTTACTTGAGTGTGCATTCTTTATGCTGGTAGTGTAGATTTTTTTTCCTTTTCTTTTTCACATTCTGCCCTTCTGCTCTTTCATTGTATTGCCTCTTTCTATCATATCATCCCTTGTTTCTATCCCTGTAACTCTTGCCAACATGCCAAGCATTACATAAGATCTCACCAAGTACTGTAGCTAATTACATTCATCCTTGTCAGTAATCTATTTCTATAAACTGCTGTAGATTACAAAATCATCTCTTTGCCATATAAGCAGTTTTTTCTATAAGTGAAGAATAAAAGACTCTAGGTGAAAACATGGCCCCAGTGACCCAATGGCAAAACTCCCACTGATGTCAGTGGTGCGGGATTTCACCCTTTGCATATTTTGCTCTTCTAGTCTTAATGTAAAATGAAGCCATGTCCAAAATAAAATAAACACGTATATACAACAGTTACTGAATTCGTTAGCATATCCAGGACACGGCAAGGCAAGCTAAGCTAGAGTATTCAGTGACATTAAGTTTTTATATAAACTACTTATAGCTGCAAAACACTGCAATAAGAGGAAAAATAATATTTCTTGACTACTATCCAAGCACTTCCCTGATCTAACTTAAAAAGCCAGTTGACCAGCTTGCCTCCACTGGTTTCTTGATATTTCTAATTGCAGCAACTCTAAGTTAATATTACAAGCTATTAGTCTTAGTATAGGAGTGGAGCACCTTGTAGGTTGATTGCATAGTAGATCCTGTTCATGCTGCCTCTCAATACTATGCAATACATTAGCACTGCATAGAAAACAACTAACTTAATGCCACCCATGTGTTGTATGTGTAACAGAAATATACACTGCTTGTTTGCTTAACTAAACCTGTTTGCATTTTGGAACATGAAGGAAGGCTCAGATTTATTATGCAATTTGGTCTATCTGGAGAACAGCTGCTTGGGTTGATTCTTCTTCAGACTGTTCTGTTTCCTCACTGGTGGGTTTGTTTCTTTCATCATATAATCTCTGGCTAGAAACTTCTAGTGCTGGCCCATACTCTTCATCATCTTCAACAATTGAGAGCTCAATGTTGCTATTTATCGTCGCATCCCCTTCTCTGCTTTCTTTCTCTAGGGAATCAGCTATTGCTTTGCATTCCTCAATTAGAGCAGTTGGAGGTGTCATATCTGAGAGCCCCTCAATAAATGAGGTCTCCTCGTCATTCACTGCCTGCTCGCTGCTCGGAGTTTCTGTTGGTTTGTCCTCATTTTCAGCAGGGGTCTCTCCTTCATGGACTTTCTTCACATTGAACGTGAGGGGAGACACTTTGAAAGAGGAACTTTTTGAGGAGGAGGCGGCTTTCTGGTGATGTGAAGTGAGCGATTTCTTAATCTTCTCCCGTCGTTCAGGAGACACAATTTTTGTGCTGAACTTGTTCATCTTTTTCTCAATGTTTTGGCGAGAAAATGCTTTCTTGAGGCTGTCCACTTTCTTGAGACTTGATCTTTTTATCTTCTCAGCTCTTGATTCTCCCATTTTTTCCTCTCCACTGTCTTCCAGACCCTCTTCGTCATGTGGCATTTCATCATCAGACGACAGCTCCACCGTGTGCAAGCCTTCTTCCAGAGATTTGTTCTCATCCACAAACTCTTCCTTTCCTTCTGTGATACTGGGAACAGGTTCTTTCACAAACACATTGGCAGGAATCTCATTTTCCTCCTGAAAGAGTTGACAGTATTTGAGTTTCATAGTTCACAGGACACAACATATATAAACAAAGCACAATGCTGAACAATGCTACATTGTTTGTTTGTTTGTTTTTTTACAATGAGATGACAGAAGCTGAGCTTTTTTTTATTGTTTTGGTATATTTAACCAGCAAGAAACCACTCAAAGCCTTCTCAACCATTCTGTTGTACAGCGTAAGACTAATGAGCTGCCAACAGTGAGGTTTCAGAGGGCTCAGGAGAGAAAAAGAGAATGGAAATCATATTCTGTCATTTAAATTAGGTATTACTAATAAAGGGTTTAACTACAAAGCGGTAAATCTAAAGCTAGAGAAAAAGGCTAGAGTTGTGGTTAGTGCATGAGTTTGCACTGGGAAGTCTGGGAGCGATTCTTGGTTCTGTCACAAACTCACCGTATGACCTCTTACAAGTTACAAAACTTCTCTGTGCCTCAGTTTCCCTATCTCTAAAATGGGGATATACTGCTGACCTACCCCACAGGGATGGCAAGGCTTACATTATTAAAATGTTATGCATTTTGAGATCCTCAGATGGAACCTGCAATAGGCACGCAAAGTAGGATTAGTTGTGTTTGACAGAGAAAAATACATGGTTGTGAAAAGGCAGTAAAGGGTGTTTGTAAAGAATGGACCAAATCCTCAGCTGGTGTAAGTTAGTTAAGCCTCGTTGATTAAAAGGTTCTATTGCTGCTGCTGGTATGGTCCACTATTTTTAGCTCTGTCTAACTTCAACTACTGGAGCTTGAACCATGCTGTCAGTTTGATGGAGCCAGATTTTGCTCACTTCGATTCACATGATGAGCAGTTTGGCACGCTGCTCTCCCTCTGCCCATGTCCCTACCACCTCTGGCTGGAGCAGTGCTCTGCAGGGTGGAGCTCTGTGAGGAAGAGGGGGCAACAGAATGGGGTGAGGCTTGGTTTTTAAGGAAGGTCCTATGGGCAGCCATAGGTGCTCCAGCAGTAGTGTGGAGGCACAGGATTTTCAAGTGGGGTAGCCTTGGCCTCCTGCAGGTCCCTCAGTGATTCCTTTGAGCTGGGTGAAAACTAAACCTCAACCCCTTCTGTGTGGGTGGGAACAGTGTCTCTCCTTTGCCTCGATGGAATATTGTGGGAGAAACTCTGAAAAACTGCACAGGTTTCCCTGTCCTGTGGGTTTTATGGTAGGAGAGGAGACCTAGCCCCAGATGGTTTGAATATGTTCTGTTTTCAGTACATAGGGAATAGTACTGATTTTTAAAAATTTTATTTTGGGGGGGACAGGATGGGACATATGAACTAAACATATATGTGAAACATCTAAAAAAATTAATGAAATTGCAAAACCACTTTACAACACAAAAATTAGAGGAACCAAATTGTTCAATGCTATCCGGAATGGATAACGGTAGTTCTTTGCATCAAGCAGTGAAGCTGGACAACATTTGCTTGCCTTTTTTTTTCTTTTTTTTAAAATAACCAAGAAAGGCTAGGGAGGAGGGATGTATTCCAGGAGTCTGAAGTGTTTATAAATGAAGTGAAGTGGAGGCGGAGCAGGGGAAAGAGCTGGAACTGGGAATTAAAGGCCTCATCCTATAAACAGATACTATGGAGCACAGCACTTGCAAGGATGAGTAATTCCAAGGGGACATCTCCCAGTAGTAAGCACTCTGCTTGGTATCAGGTTTTTGCAGGATTGTGTCCTAAGAAAGAAAAGCAAGCCAACCTAGAACACATTTATTTATTTTCCTATTGTAATATCTGCAGATTCTGCATTCATACTACTTATTTTATCGTTTTTAAGTAGGCAAAGCTTAGGAGATACCCCAATCAACTAACTCATTTAGAGCTGCGGATGGGGGATGGGGAGATGGGGGGTCAAAACATATCTTTAGATAGGGAAAGCGCTGTATGCCAGATGTGATGGTGACAGATCTGGCCTTAGTGGGGAAGAGCCTACATTTATGGAAAAAATACCACAAGCAATTCAAAATCTCTGTTCCTTAGCACAGTGTGATCCCTAGAAAAAAATGGTCTCTTGGGTTAAGATTTCTAGTGAGGCTGCATGGGAATCACTGCATGAATGCATTGCAAATACCAAACTACATTATGTATGTGACTTGGTTTTTTAAAATAAAAAGTCACATTCCTTTGCTGCTAGCTTGTAACACTAAGTAGCCTTCCTGGAAACAAATTATATGTACACCTATTAACAGAATTTTAAACAAGTGTACTTCATATGTGCGAGCAATATACTTCATTCCAGAAGAAAAAGGATGGAAAAAATTGTGTGAGATACTGTACACATTTTACTATTCTGTTATTTCCATAGACCTTCTTGAACTAACAATCAATAATAAACTTGGACAAACAACACTCCTAAAATGCTCTGTTCTTTTCCTAAAATGGAATCCTAATAAAACAGTCACTCTTGCCACACGTCTGCATATAAAGATGTCGTTCTGGTGCTGAGCACTGTAAATACGTGAGCATGGTATGTAATCTTGTGATTTTTAACTTGGCTTACGGTGACCAGAAAGCAACTATTTATTCAGCAGCTTTAAAGATCCAAAGAAATTCTTACTGCAATAGAACTGTTTATAATTCTCTCTAATTTGATTACTGAAATATAGACTATATGAGTGGATACAATTGTTGATTCGACTCTAATACAACTATCTAGAGAATCAAGTATAAGAAAAAGTATAAAACTTTACTGGGCCTAGTGTATTCTTTTCAAATCAGGACATTTAGAAGTTTTGCGTACAGTTCTACATGTTCCAATATTCAGGTATAAGAATGTAAATAAATAGATTGCAAGATTTTAGACACTTTTATAAACTACTTTAGTTAGGATTTATTAAGATTTACTTTAAAAATTGAATTACATAAAATAAAAGGTGCAAATCCTGCCACCCTTCCTCTGACTGAACTCCCTTGGACTTTAATGGGAGTTCTGTCTGCATCAGGATGAGTGGAATCTTAAAAATATTTAATATAGCAAAGTGGTTTCACATTAAATTGATCATATGCTGAGTCTGATCCAGAGATGAACCAATACTGTTCAGTTCAAGGTCAATTCAGTGATATTCAGGTTCTAAAAACATTACTATAAATATTTTATTTTAATGTAAAAAACATTTGGGAGGCTGGAACATCCAGTTTTCAATATAGATACAAATTCATAACCTCTGTAATGCTTCTTAATCAACTAATTATTCATTTAAAGTTATAGAGATGGCATGTACTTGTTGCTAAAGCATAGGACTGGGAATCAGGAAGTTTGGCTTGTA
This sequence comes from Mesoclemmys tuberculata, assembly GCA_007922155.1. Lineage (NCBI taxonomy): Eukaryota > Metazoa > Chordata > Testudines > Chelidae > Mesoclemmys > Mesoclemmys tuberculata. Next base: position 25,889,158 of record ML675620.1, on the reverse strand, counting down.
TTCCCACCCGTCACAGATTTCCTGTGCAAATCAATCTTTGTGCCTCAGTTTTTCCACCTGTAAAATGGAGATACCATCCTTTTTGAATGGGTGTTGAGACTTGGCTCATTCATGTTTGTAAAGCGTAATGGGATCCTTGGATAGCAGGTACAACAAAAATGCAAATTATAATATGTAGAATAAAATCTCTGGGCAATGCATAGAAGACACAAAATACTTTGTTGCTAAATACTGTTTTTAAGATCATTAGTATGAGCATATTAATAAATGGGATATCAATAACTTTGAAGTCTACCCAGAAGTCCTTATGAACTCCATTGTTATATTTGGTTGTATTAATTAGGCTGTAGAACTGTAGCAGGATGAGCACAATACACTTTAAAACTCCAGCATGTATCTATCATATATTACTTTTTCCAGATGAAATTTAAGCATCTGATCTCTTGAACGGGATCAAAACCAGGAGAAACATGCTAACACATTCTGAGATGGGGCCAAAATAGATATTCCTAGAATAGAATTTAGAAAGCTAAAACAAGGCTTGCATTTTTCCAGATGAGTCAGTCATTACTATACAAAACTATTGACTGGCTTTTCTGTATTCTGTTTCTAAGGTCATCAATTGGGACACAATTCTGCAAGTGCTTCCTTTATGTGGAACTCCTACCAAAGTCAAAAGGAATTTGACCTGATAGTTTCTGCAAGATCAGGGCCTTTGTCAGTATAGGGGTTTTAAGCTGTCATTTTGCGGGCCCTTGTTTATGAGATATATACTTCTCTATAATAAAAGGCATGGAAAGGCCTCATTCATAAATGTACTAAAAAAATGGAACCATGTAAGTGAATATTAATAACAAACAATAGTGAGATTTTTTTTTTAAATCACCCACTGCTGACTCTGCCTAGAATCACTCCTGAAGACAAACATCTTTGCATGCACTGTGTGGAGGAAGACAGCATTTAACGGACTGTAACAAGAGGACACGTCACGTGCAGCAGAGAACGTAAGCCCTGCTCCCTTGTTGTTTGCAGAGGGTCGTTAGATGCTTAGCTCCCTAATATTCTACATGAATGTTTTGCCCAATGAAGTGCAGATTTCTGTCAAGAATAAGGTTACTGGTGCTCAGGGCAGCCTTAACTCTTTCCGCTTTTCCTCAGACCACAGCTGCTCTTTACATTTGTAGAAGGGTGTGAGGTCGAGCTAGGTTTTGTTTCTAGCCAGCAGAGCACAGCACTAAGGGGAGGTTTTTGAGGCAAGTTTTCTAATATGTTAATAGTTTTCAGCGCATCACCCGCAGCCTCCTTGTTTGCTTGCCCTTTATTTCTTTACATGAAGGTGCTTTTTCAGATCGCTGTTTGTTAGGGTGGTCAATGCAACAAAATGTAATCACAGAGTTAATTTTCTGTGGCTCTCTTGCTCATTTCATTTCAGGATCAAATATTCACTAACTGCAGTGACTGGAAAGGGCTCGAATACCAACGTACGGACCCCTAGCTCCAATTTACATGCTTTTCTGTCCCACTCAAGAGTAAATAAGATGTGTTATTGAAACACGAGGCTGTCTTACTCTTTATTTTGGATTTTAGTACGTCAGCATCATTCACTGTGTCTTAATGCACGTTGGGCAGCATGAAATTTGTTCTGAACCCATGTAGTCCAAAATCATGCTGGTCATGTGGTTACAACAAAACAGACAGGAACAATGCCAAAGCTTAACCAGGATTTGAAAACAGTCACTTCAGTGTTTCAGAGTGCTGTACCACTTATGGTATTTGTAATATTTTTTTAAAGACTTACATGTTTAGATGTAACGTTAAAAATATGGCATCAATTAAAGAAATATGCAAACTAGGAACAACGTGGAAAGTCGAGAAAAAATAGCGTTTGAATACAGAATATGCAAAGCGATAGTTTTTTAAATGTGTTTTCATAATGTGTGTATACATTTGAGGGAAAACTGACATTAACAAGTCTTAGCCTGTCCTTAGAAAATATAAATGCTGTGCTCAGTCATGTCTTCCTTACACACCCAATGCTCCTGTTAAAATAAGAGGGAGCAGACTCAAATGCAGAATTGAGTCTCAAATCTATGCTTTTCTTTTCACATGAAGCTGTTTTTCCAAAACAGGAAACTGAGTCCTTTAATGAGAGAGATGCAGCATGGAAGTTAAACTTGTTTTTAAGTGGTGGAAAATAAAACCTAAACTAAACAAAAATTGCCATACATCCAAATTCCTTTTTTCTTTAAAGAAACAAATCTGATATGAATACAGTATCATGGCAGCAGTTGCTTCTTTCTCCCAAAACTCCCTGCCCTTTGTCATACACAAATCCACCCTTCCTCTTGTGCTTTTTCCTGTGTATAATTCTTTTGTTAGGGGGACAGCATAGAGGATTAATACTTCTTTTCTATATTAGGCATCTATTAAAGAGACCGTACAGATTTTGTGGAGATCTGCAGACAGGTAACAGTTTTTAGCAGGCTTATGCAGAAAGAAAAAAACGGGGCAACTGCAAAGTCTCATGGCCACCATTTGTGATCTTTGCCAGGGTGTGGTCAGTTTGTTCCCTTGAGCTGAACACAGTTGGCAAAGAGAACAGTACAGCTTCCAGGGTGGAAAATCCCAGCCTCTTCCATCATCACTCATGGGAGAGAATTCCAACCACTCCAAACAGCTATTTCACACCAATCACTCAAATGTGATAGGCCCAGAGATTTTGCCTGGGATGTTAGTCCCCCAGACACCTAAGTTTCTCTTTAATAGCTGGTTTGTGTTACTGCAAGGAAGTATTACAATCTCTTAGCAATGTGGTTGTAGCTATGTTGGTTCCAGGATATGAGACACACAAGGTAGGTCAGGTAATACCTTTTATCCAACTTCTATTGGTGGACAGGTAAAGCTTTTTTAGCTTCACAGAGCTCTTCTGGTTTGGGGAAGGTAATCAGAGTGTCCGAGCTAAATACAAGTCAACTCAGGACAGACTGTTAAGCGTAAGAGGTTCATGCATGCTGTAGGAGACCACTTAAAATAAAGTGGGCAATTAAAGGTAAGCAGGCAGCAGAGCGTGTTACGAATTCTTGTAATATGCCATAAAACCAGTGTCTCTGTGTCATGCCTGGTTTTTAGTATCTATGAATTTCAGTTCCCAAACTCATCTTTTGACGCTGTTGTGCAGGTTTCCTTTGAGGATGAGGATTGAGAGGTCAGATAAGCTTATGAGTCACACCATACCAATCTAACCCTCAATTGCCCACTTCATTTTAAGTGGTCTCCTACAGCATGTGTGAACTCCTTATGCTTAACTACCTGTTCCAATTTGTATTAGCTCAGACACCCTGGTTATATTCCCCTGACCTGAAGAAGAGCTTGTACCCTCCAGCAGCAGAAGTAGGCCCAATAAAAGATATCTCACCTACCTTTTATTGCCAAGAGAATGGAGAGACATTAACTGAAGTTAAATGTAACTTTTTCTTTGCTAAATAAAGGCCTGAGGCCTGATTCTCCTTTATTTACACTAGCTTTACAGCAGTTTAGCTCCACAGGACCTCCTTGTCAGCCTCCATCTGGCCCTGGCCAATGTGGCCATTTATAACACCAGGGAGAGGAGGTTGGCAAGGGGAGTGCCCTGCAACTATGGGGCCTATTTCCGTTCCTCCATCCGGGCAGACTTTCTCTGGGCGGTGTCTGCTGGCTCGCTTGACAACTTCTGGGGGCAGTGGGTGCTGTCTGGGGTTCTCTTCTCAGTGTCCCCTTTCAGTTCCCTCTGTTTGACCCTTTGATCCTCACACCCCTTCCTGTTTTTTCATTGGTTGTCCCCCGTAATCAGTTGAGTCCTGGGTCCAGTGGCTCCTCCCCTTAGGCTGGCACTCCCCCTGGCGCTCAAATAGTAGCTCCACGGATTTACACTGATGTCAACTAGGGATTGCTTCATGTAAGTGAGAGGAGAATCAGGTCCACTGTATCCTTGTAAGACAGATTTAGCACAGCACCCTCCTGTAGAAAGTATCGATCACTCTGAGAGACACATGGAACTGTAGAAGTTGAATTTCCTTCTGCAATCACTCATAAAAATGGGCCTACATTGTTTGGTTTGCTTTTGTGACCAACAATGCATTTTGGAACTGGGTGTTAAAGAAGGGTCCAAGCCAAAACCTCCAATTTGAAGGTCCTTGAACTTTTCAGAGGATTTTATTTTGCAACTCTCTCTTCTCAAGCCACTGCTTTGTCCTCCTTCAGATCCCTCAAGACTACCCTCTACCATGATGCCTAAAATGCACTACCAGCTGCCCACAGCAAGGCAAGTACTGAACTGAGATAATCAACATCTCATCCTTACCCCACCCTTTTTGTCTGTTTCTTCCACCTGTTGTCTTTTCATAATCCTAGAATGCACGTTCTCTAAAAAAGCTGTCTTTTTTTGAAAAAATTTGTATAGCCCTTAGCACGAGGAGGCTGATTCAGACTGAGATCTGAATGCTACTGAAATATAAACAATAATTAAAAACCTTGAATCATATCAAAACCTTAGAGCCAACCCCACCCCAAACTTAAAGGTATAAGTACCTCAAGCCCATCTTTTGGTATCGGATCCTTATGATAGTACTATTTTAAATTTCAATAAAATATCTTAAATTCTTTTTAGAAGTCCAGGTACTTCATCTATTTTAATACATCTGCTACATGGACAACTTGTCAGTTGCTTTTGAGGTGGAAAAGACCATGGACTGCAAAAGCCCTATCCATGCCATGATCGCTTCCTCATCCATCTTTAAAATACCAATTTACAGCTTCAAGAGAATAATCAGCAGCAAGGTGAGGTCTTTCCTAAAGGAAAGAGGTCTGGGTTAATCAAGCCTGCCAAATCTTTAAATCTAGTACTATCCGATTAACAATATATATATGTAAAAGTGGAATGTATAAGCTAACATGATAAAAGGTTAAATTACACTTTAGCATTTAATGAGTTGAAGTCAAATGGGATTTTCCTGAAACAAAATTTCAGTGTCACTTAGTAGAAGTAAAAAGCACATCCTGTATTTGGTTAAAATTCACATTATTTACCATCCACATCATTCCTTAAAAGGGAGAAAATATGCAAACTGTTTGTTCATATCAATGGAAGGCACAAACAGAAGATGAGTTTTACAACTCTGTAATAGAGCTCTGAATGTGCTGGGGCAGATCTAAAAATTAAAGTTGGCATTTTGTCGAGCGCAACAAGAAATATTAATACTTTACGTGTTCGACTTCCTCGCTCAAATTACTTTCTCCCCTACTTATGACCTCAAAGAGTTAATGATTACATTATGCGATCTCTGAAAGTTTCCACAAGCTCCCCTTGTGCTGCAGAGAAAGCATAACAGCAGCAGTGGATTCCTTTCCCTTCAACATCCTGCAGAGCTGGCTGGTGAAATGCAATGTTCCATGCATGCTTTATTAAGAAATGTGGCATGCATATATGTTACAAATTGTACATGCTAAGGCACACGGACTTGTTGGCCATGAATGTGTGCGCACTCTGTGTTGGTGCTAGTAATTCTGAAATGGAAAATGGGTGTAGGCATGATAATGTAGTGGGTACTGCAGAATGGTAATGAATCTGTGACTTGTGTAATGTCAGGAACTGGTTAGTGAATCAGTGTTCTTTTGAGTTAAGCACCAACAGTAGTGAAAGAGAATATATGTTCCTAGGAAAAACGTTCGTGTTGCCTAAGGGAAGTGAGCACTGTTCATCACCAGCACCGGCCTAGAAAGTATGTGTCCATGTAAAGAGTACACAAATGATGAACTTGAGCATTCTCTGTGTTTGGCACTAGGAAGACTGAAACGAACAGGCAATTTCCAGGAGACAGCAGTGTCTTCTGCAGGTGATCATTAGCCACCCTCACCTGGCAAAGGCACGTGGCCCCAAGAACATCTCAGTCATTACACAGATGTAATACAATAGGGCGTGCTCAGTGTGGAAGCATGTGCAGCTCTGACACGTCTGGGGGGAAGCGCGAGGCTGAGGACTGAGCGTTCACCGGCCTCTCCCCGGAACGTGGGGCCGGGCCCAGAGCTTCCAGGACTGGGCAGCTCCCTGCGGGGCACGTCTCACCAGGGAGTAAAGGCACCTCAGCCGCCTTTGCACACGCTCCCGGGGCAGGCCACACCGCAGCTCCGCGCTGCTCGCGCAGCCTGGCCTTCTCCGAAGCCCTGGCGTTGAGGGTAAGTGCGGAAGGCAGCTGGGCTCTTCCAGAGGCCTGGCTCGGGCGGAAGGGGGGCGGTGGCGCTGCACGGGGCCGGGCGAGAGGGCGCCTCCAGCCCCCTTGCGCTGGGTCTGCCCCCGGCACGGGGGGTAGGGCGCGGGGCCCGGGCACTGACCTGGAAGATGAGCACTTTGAAGCGGTTGCGGCGCAGCAGCTGCGCGTGGTTGCTCTCCAGCCGCTTGACCTGCGCGCACTGGCGCTCCAGGCGCTCGCGCACCTCGCGGGTGTGCGCGCTGACCTTGCGCGAGCGCTCCAGCAGCTTGCTGACCGTGTTGCTGGTGGAGGAGTGGTGCTTGCACAGCTTGCTCAGGTCGCCCTGTATGCCCTTCACCGAGCCCTCCAGCTCGATCTGCCGCCGCTCCATCAGCTGCTGCTTCTCCTGCACCGCGTCCAGCATGTGCACCAGCTTGTCCAGCAGGGTGAGCACGGTGAGCGCGTTCACCTGCGAGCCCTCCCGGATCGCTTCCCCCGCCGCGGCCGGCAGCGGGCTGGGGCTGGGGCTGGGGCTCTGCTCGCCCGAGCTCGGCGCAGCTTGCGCGCCGCTCCTCTCGGCCTGCACCCCGTCCTCGCCCATGGCGGGGGCGCCGCACGGGCCCTGCCGCCCGCTCGCCGCCCGACGGACGCCCGCCCGCCCGCTCTGCCCAGGAGCTGCCTCCCGGCGCCTCTTAAAAGCTCCCCCTCCCCACCCAGTGGGAGGCGAAACAGTCCGAGAACTCCCGGCTCCACACAACTTGGTGCGACGCGCGCACGCACCCACCCTTCGCAGTCCCCTCCTCCCGCGAGGAGACCAGCCCCGGAGCCGGGGGGGCGGCTTGCCTTTGCCTTCAGAGGGAGCAGGAGGGGCCCGAGAGCTTTCCCCCTGCAGGTTTCACTGGTGTTTTGTTCGCTTCCATGAAGGGGAATGCCATAGTTCAGTCATGACTTCATCCACGGCGGAGGGAAACAGCCCGGCGCGGCCCGCTGCCAGAGCCAGCCCTCGGTTGCGTCTGCAAAACTTCGGACTGGCCGCTGTGCCACAAGAGCCCCTGCTCCCCTCCCACACTTTTTCCTGGATACCAAGTTATTTTAATGGCACGTATTGTTTGCCTTTGTCCTGGGGCTGGCTGATGGATTTCAGCTGGAAGGGAGGAAGGAAGGGGACACAAAGTTTAAGGCATCTTATTTGTTTGAGAGAAATGTCTCAAGGGGTTGGTGGAAAGCCATGAAGAGACTGGGGGGGGGGTGGAGGGGAAATAAGTAAATAAAATCCAAGTACAAATAGGGGCTGGAGTTACAGTCAAGGAGCCAAGCCTATGTGTGTTTACAGGATTGGGTTATTCTACAGTGCAATTGATACTGAGTTCTCTGAGTTACAGCTGACATAAATGAAGCTCTTCAGTGTGAAAACCTCACGTAAAAAAACATCTTTCACCATCACCAAGTCCCACGTACGTTTGTGGAGAATCTTTATACTTTGAAAGGTGGCTTTTACAGAAGTTTTTCACACCGAGGAGCTTCATTTATATCAATTGTAACTGCCAGAATTTAACATTTCTATAATCTTTACAAAATATTTTAAAGAACTTTTGAGGGTCACACACTTCAAGATGGCTTATAATACTGCATTTGCATTTTTGTGTCCACACCTGCAGATAAAACTAAAAGCAATGGGATTTAACTGTCTAGCTATTTGATTGTTCCCACAAAGCAAGTTGTTAAATGTTTTATCTTTTGTGCCCACAGTTAATTGGAAGGGCAAAATTAGAGGCTGTCTTGAAGGCTTTAAAAAAAAATACATGGGCCTGAATCTTGCAACTGAATGCATGCAGGTAGATTTCAGGGCCCTTTGGCAGCCCTATTGTGAAGTCAAAAGATCTCTGCAGGAGCTCAGGGGTCCAAGTATATGGACCCAGTAGCAGGGTTGGAGCCTTATGTGCATACTTAGCTTTATGCAGGTGAACGCAGTGGAGGCTGCTCTTGCATGAAATTGTTTTCAGGTTTGGGTCTTTGAGCTTTATGTGAATTTAATATTTATGAAAGGTGCTGGCTTAACAGCCCTGGAGGTCTTCTGTGTATCGCCAGGAGAGCCACAGCTGGACAGACACAGTGCATGCTTCTTCCCACTGTGTCTCCAACCTGACCTGGACAGAATCTCAGGACAGAATATAGGGGTATCTCAGCTATACCGTGCATTTGAAACTGGCAGTGTGACCTCTCATTAAAGTCAGTGGAAATCACTTTTCCAAAGCCCTCTTTAGGATTTGAGCTATGTGTACTGTTCTGATGTATATATTTTCAAACGTAAGCGATCAAGGTAAACAACTTTGAAAGCCACGTACTGTGCATACAAATCTGTGATCTTCACAATCATTTTTAATATAGATTGAATGTCATGATACAGTATAGACAAGGTGTGGATAACATGCAAAAACTTGTTGCTTTCATTGGGACATACTACAATTTTCATTATAATGGCTTTGGATAGTTTTAATCTTGCATTCATACAGGATTTTGCAATAACCTGGTAAAATACCTTCACAAGAGCCCATAAACTGCTAACAGTAGCATTTACATTGCTTAAAAGGACTCTCAGACTTACTATGTTATGGAAAGATTTTCTTACAGTTTTGGCCCTCATTTTAAATGTCTATAGTAGTGTCAAAAGGCAAGAAGATATTAAATAAGAAAAACTACTTAAGTTAACTAAGGGCCACATTTTGTTTATTTGGCGTTATGTATGAAGATCTCTAAATAAAAGGCTAAGGGTGGGATTTAAAAGAGTGTCTCTGGGAGGTAGGCACACAACTTACATTCAAAGTAAATGGGAGTTAGGTGTCTAACTTACTTGGGTGCTTTTGAAAACCTTCCTCTAATTTCTAAGCTTCATTTACCTGGCAATATCTAACTCAATTAGGAACGCCTCTGTACATCATAAGGGCTGGATAATTGACAGTGTACTTCTTTCTGCTCTGTTTTGTTATGTTAGCTCTCTGGAAGGTATCTGATTTCTGGATAGGGTTTCCATATCTGTGTTTCTGGCAAATATTGGACCCTGTCCTGCCTCTACTGAGGTCTGGGACAAACCCATGAGAGTTGGAACAAGGCTTTAGGGCTCAGTCCTGTGTGGTGCTGAGTGCTTTCTAGGAGTACCCTGTGCTGTGCACCTTAAAGAGAGTTTAATGGGTGTTTCAGCACCTTACAGGACCTGCCCTGTAGCCAGCATTTAACCATATTTGTTTCTGTATGATATTTTTCTCCCAGTGTGGCGCATGCCTCTGGCAAACGCATGTTCCTGTGTATTTTGTTAGAGGACATGAAGGACCGTAATAACGGTGGTTGAAAATGCAGGCTCCAAAACACATGTGGGCCTAAATCTCATTGACACTGAGGGCTGACGTTGCGCTGGCAGTGTAAAGGGGGCCTTGAAGCTGAGGTAAATATCTCAATTTTTCATATACTACTCCTGAGTGTTGCAATCACAGACTTCATAGTGTCCAGCAGCACGGGAGTGCACAATATAGTTCAACCAAGACTTATTGTCCTGGTTTTTAATTATGACTGAGGTGGTTGGTGAGGTGTCATTTGCCTTTTGATGAAGTGAGTGTCGTATCATAAACTGGAGTTTTGGCTGTAGCATGTCTCCATTCAAAAAACTAGATCCTGACTTGCTTTCACTTTGCTGGGGGGCATGTTATGTCACAGAATCCTGGCCTCCTTTTTCATGGTTTGCATAAACACTTCTCATTCAGTTTTGTTCCATTAATCCATTACCCAATTGAAAAAACCTTGATACAATGATATTTGTTTCTGTACAATATTAGTAACTTGTATTGAAGTATTTATGGGCTACATGAAGATTGTCACCCATGTTATAGCTGTCAGAATTTCAAACCTGCATATGGATATGAGTACTTGGAGCTTGAAAAATGTACTAGACGGTAGACAGAGGGAGTAACCTGCTGGGCAGGACAAAGACGAAGGTGGAGCCCCTACCAGTGGGGTCTAGGGGCAACACGCTCACGAGAAGCCCGGCTTTTCTTCTATCCTAGTTTCTGAGAGTGGGCTGGGGTTTGTCTCAGGCTGTTGTCCTTGGATCCTATCTAGGAACTGCCATTTTTGTACCAGCTTTTGACTAGTAAGTGTCCATCCAGCATCTGGAAGGGAAAAGGTGCATTCTGTTTCCTTCTTTACACTTTTTCAGTGCCTCCTTCCTACTAAGTGGGAGGATGGTCTCTGCTGTTTCAGTCCTCCTCCAAGAGCCTCTTGATTGCTAGATGTTGGGGGCTGGGTTTCCACTACTGTATCCCTCCTCAGAAGCCTCTGGGCTATGCCACAGAGATCAGACACCCTCCCTCCCCCACCCCCCGGCCAGCTGTGTGAAACTGAAATGCCCAAGGACTGTGTCATTCTTGCCCACGGAGTTCTGAGTAGCAGCAGTGACACCGAACTGAGCCTTGTTATTTTCATAACTCCAATTTGCTCCTTGGCAAAGCTATGTGCAGAAGCATAAGGTTTTTCTGAAGAGTCAGGAAACAACATTAGTTCATGTTTGGAAGGTTATTTTCACAAGCAAAAATGCTAGAAGCTTAATTTCTCTTTCTCTCTCTCTCTCTGTTTAAAAAAAACAAAAAACAAAACAAAAAAACCAACAACAACATACCCCTAAACTCTGGAGAAATACTTGTCTTGGGCACACTTGTCAGGGAAAGCTTCTCACTCACCACTGGTTGGCCACTGGATTTTCCAAGCTCTGCCTCTAATCAGTTTGTTGGTTGATGAATATACCGTCCCTGCATGATGGACTTTTTGTTTGGATCGCCAAGGTAGCAGAAGGATGGGTGAAATCTAGCTGCAGAGCTTTGTGTGCACTGTCTGTTCTAGCAGTGTATGGAATATAAGTACAAGGTTATAGCATTTGTTAAATGATCTAGTGATAGAGTTGGTAAAAAATATGAATTTTTTTTAGAAGTTTTCTTTAAAAATTTCCCCTCCGTTTCCTTGAAAAAAAATATTTTCAATGACAAATTTCTGATCAGTTCTAGCATCAAAACACTAGTTTTGTGGTGTCATGCCTCCTGTATCAGACTCAAGACCCAGCTGGGTCCAAAGTGCTTAAATTACTTAGTATAGGCTCTTTTAGTATGTTAAGATACACCCATGTGTGAAGGGGTTGGATCAGGGTACAATTTGCTCTTCAGGGCGGTGACTGTCACTTCTTGTCTGTCTGGGCAGTGCCTAGCACATCATGGCTGCTATTGCAAACAAATAAACATGTAAGTAATTTTGCTACAGAACCCAGATGCAGCATGCACACTTTTCTGTTTTGGTTAGTAAGGAGCTCTCGTGTCAGATAGAAATAGAAAGGATTGCTCGTGGTTTTGATTTGAAAAAGTGAATTGCTTTGATTTAAACTTCTTTCATATTATTTTCATGTGCTCATTTGAGAAGAGACATCAGGGTGTGTGAACAGAATGTTTTCTCAACGGTTGGAAAATGAAGGTCAAATATTGGATGCATTTCAAGTTCTGAAACAATACCACCATCTGATTTCAAAGCTGCCTCTGTGTGTGTGCGTGCGTGTTGGGAAAGTGGGGGAGGAGAGGTCACAAAAACTTTGCCTTGAAAGATTCCAAACATTGGGCCAAATCCTTCAGTCCTTGGCGAAAAGCCCATTGATCTCATGCCATTGCTGCTCATGACCCGAGGTAAAGATGAGGGGAGCCTGTTCCAGCAAACAGTTAGTCACAGGAGTAGCCCTTACTCGGGGCAAAACCATGGCTTGTCTGATGTACCCACACAGAGCATTGCCAACAGTCCCTTATTACAAGGGATGTCCCTTATTTTTTCATTTCTGTACAACAAGCTCGGGGAGTGCTGAGGTGTGACAAAAAGCAGCAAGAAATACCCCTTGCGAATGTAGGTGAGTACTGCTTATTAATAGTAATTATTATGATAATAGTAATAATATCGGAGGTGGGATGGGGCAGGAGTGCTAAGAAAACAGTGCCTTTTTGAAATACAGTGTTGGCAACCCTCATGATGGGGCCCTGCTTTATGGGTCCCAGCATGAGGTGTGTGGGTGAAACAGGCTCTACGGGAGATTGGAGGATGGGCAGGTAGGAACAGGGCATGGACATAGCCTTGGCTCTGTCATAGCAACATACTGGCCAGTGCATCTATGCTGTTGTGAAGGGGAAGTAATCTGTGCCCAGTAAGGGCTGGTGGAGCTGACTTTATCTCCTGGGGCACGGGGGAAAAACCACTGACTCTCTGAGTGACCCTTTCTCTGACTCTCTGAGTTACATTTCTGTTCCTGGGTTCAATAGTTATGCATTGCTACTTATTTGGGGCAGACGGTATTCTTTCAGCCCTCGTGAGTCCCTTTTTGAAACTATTGGGATCATGTGATTGAGGACTACTTTTGTGTGTATGGATAAGTAGGCCAAGACCTTGAGGAAGAACTCCAGGGTATGGCCTATTGAATTTTGGAATCATGTGAAAGATCTCTCTGTTTCAACCACATGTAACTGAAATTTGCCTCTTTAATTAACCAGAGAACAGTGGAGGCATGTCTCATAGTATATTTGAACAGATTTGGACGTTTTTCCCTATTTGACTGTGAATTCCCACCTGACTTGTTTGTATGACAGGCAAAGAACGAAAGCAGGGCTTGTGATTTGGAAGCATAATTGAACAGAGCATATTTCCACTGTGCTGTTTGAAATATCAGGATATATGGGATGTGAGTCATCTCTTACTGGTGGAAACTTGCTTCAACCCAGGCGGAATAGGTCAAATTCCTCCCAGGGAATGTCTCCAGACCCAAGTAACTGTAGTAATAACGTTAAATGAAACTGCAAGGAAACAGCTATATGTTTATTTTACTTCAGTTCTCTTCAAAATATTTCATTTTTTAAGCCTGTACATTCACTTATAAAATAGTTCTCTTGTCTTAAAGTGCTGCTTTTGAAGTCCAGGATGTTGCAGATGTTACTACCCAACTAAGCCCGAATCTACCATCACAGAAAACTCCCATTGACCTGTGTGAGTCCAGCATGTGAATGATGACAGGATTGGGACCACCTATGTGATAAAGGATAATGTAGGGGTGTATAAAGGAGGTATAATGTTGAAGGACAGATGAAGAATCAAGATCACTTGAATTCTATCCATCATTCCATAGTGATATTGACTATTTTATTAAAAGACTGTATTTACATATAAGAAAAATGAGATTTTACTGGGACTGTAGCAAACAGATCCTTAAATCTGTAGCTATAGGAAATTCTCATGTATTTCATTCTCTCTTGTGGTTTAGCTGGCAATTGTTCTTCCCCAAGGCTGCAAGCTACACTTGGTCTATGCACTATACTGAAACTAACTAATGCTTAGTAGACCTTGCTGAGCGATTTTCAAATTAAGGTGAAAAAAATATGTAATATATATAAAAAACAATGAATTGAGAGATCAGATGAAATCCAGCAATGGCTGTGACGAAAAGACAAAAATGAGTAAAAATAGATACTAGTTATTTTAAAAGCTAATGAATTCCGGCTTCAATAGATTATTTATGGCATTTTAGCAAAATCTAATGATCATTGACCGTGTTGTTCAACTGACAAATGAATCAGAAAAGCAGTCTTAGCTTTTTTTAAAAAAAAGCTATCAGTAGATGGCAGGAGATACCACTAAATCAAGTTGGAGATAGGAAAGAAGCCACATGACAACGCTCTTCCTGCAGAGCCTTTGTAAAATGTGGCTCACAAGGTACCCACGCATTCATGCTGATGCCTAGAGAAAGTTATTTATGAATATGGATCTGAGTTAAATTCTTTCACTATATAGCCTCCAGCTTAATCTGAAGAGGTTAAGTATTAAAATAATAGTCTAATATAGGAGTGAATCTGTGCTCTGTAGAAGGTGCACCTGGAGATATGATTCATCACCCAAGTTACAAAGATTAATTGGGCATTATAATTGTGTTAATGGATTCTCAGCACCATGCAAGAAACTGTAGTCTTTATTTCTAGAATAACATCAGGAGGAATAGTGGTAGCTCTGCATGACTGTGGAGATCAGATATTGTCAAGCTTTCCCGTACGATTGTACCAATAGGAACTACTCTTTAAAAATATACTGCCCAGTACCCCATTTTCTAATAATACTTACTGCTTCATGGACCTGATCCAAAACCCATTGAAGTCAATAAAAATAATCCCATAGACTTTATAACAGGACTGATCAACTGACATTTTGGAACCCCAATAAAAGACTTTTTGTATAACACTATATTTTATCTTTACCTATAACCCATGCTGAATTGTGGAAGACTGGCTGAAATACAGATGCTCTGTTCATAAGATACATGTAAATCATTAACTAACTGTATTCTAGAAATAGTAATGAATTTGGAGCCAAAGCAGCTGTTACCATTTTTTCTTCCGTAGAAAACTTCTTGTGTTGATAATATTATCACAAAACCAGTCAGAATTGGTGGTTTTAAATAAGTCTAACACATTTGAGAGAGCAGTTTCAACTGCCTGTATTTTCTGCAGGGTTGCTGATAACATCCACCATTGATGTTATTTTTCTGTTTCTCAGATGGAAACTTCCAATCCTCAGAGCTGTGAGAACAGGAGTAAATTTACTCAAGAAAAAAATCTCACCAGGTCTGCTGAACTTGAAAACGTCTGGAAAATATGCTGAGACTGGAAAAAGTGCAGATTCAGAGGGGAGCGGACATATTTTAAAAGGAGAGACCGGAACGATGCAGGTCTGCCTTTGCCCTCTTTCCGTGACGGTTAGAAGAGTGCTTCCCACTGCCAAGTTACTGCCATAATAGACTTTTTGTTGGTTTTAAATAGGATCATTCTCTGCCCGTCATTCTGCCAGGTACAAGATTCCACCCTGACTGTCACTTTTGACAGCCTTCTTTCCACATAAGTTATTTCTCCAGTCTCCTTAACTATCCTGGTTGTGGAGGGGAAGAGATACACATGGCTTATCCCTTAGCTCCAGTCTGGATTACCTCTCCAGAGGTCAGAGCGCAGGGGACCCCAGAGGGCTATGAAACAAGAACATTATGGTTTGTTGAGGAGACATAGCTGGGATTCAATACTAATTAACCACCATTCCCTTCCAGGCCACAGCTTTTCTAGGCTTCTTTATTTGCCCCCATCTTTCTGCTGACATGTTCCCAACATTTTGCATTTTTACCTTACAGCCACTTTGTGCTAATGCTTCCCTGATTGTGTCAGCTGTCATGCCCAGATCCTTCTGCTCTGTCTCTTGTAGGGTTTGCTCATTGAAGGTGTCACAGTTCATGACAACTACACCTATATTTCCCCTCAGTAGCCCAGCAAGGGCACCAACTCTCAGGCGTCCAGCTCCCCAGCTGCTGTTTTTCTGGATGGAGACAAGGGTATTTCCAGGCTGCACAGTTTCCTGCCTTCACCGTGTTATTCCCAGCATCGATAGGTTGCCCAAGGACATCTGCTTGCTTTCTCTTCAGGGACAGTTAACAGGTGTAGTTGCTACAGTAATAGGGTACCACACAGCACTTCCCATGCAAGCCTACTTAATTTATTATAGGGAAAGCAATAACTGAACCTACACATATGCTATAAGCTTACCAGGTGTTGCCCCAACTCTAACATGTGTTCTAGCAGGACAGTCCTTCAAGACCTCACCCCCAGGGTTTCCTTTGAGGTCACAAGTTCTTCACAGCCTCAGCTCAGAACTAGCACTGACTCTTATGAGGTTTTAGTAGACCCACCTTACCCTAAAGGATCTATGGGTCTCTCCATGGACCAGGGGTCCTGTCCGTGTGCTGGAACAGGGAGATGGCCCTGAGCCAATTTAAAATCAGGCTATTTATCCAGAAATTCTTTCCTTATCTGTTAGTCCCTGCAGAATCCAGTTTGAAGTAGTATATGCAAACCTCTTCATGGCAGGGGTGGCTTCAAAGGGTTGATAATGGAGGGAGTAAATTAGCATCCCCCCGCCAACCGGAGAAGGTACATGCAATGCCACAATAACACGTAGACAATTGCATTTTAATTCAGAGTAGCCCAAAGGTATTCAGCATAATTCAATAAGGTTTAACTTAGTTCATTCAGGATATTGCTGGAAATTCTCAGCCTATCACATAAGGTGTAGCATATCCTCACTTGTTTAATCCCTAACCCCATAGCCATACACTGACATGCTCCGATTCTCATAAGCCAACTGTTGCTCACGCTCTTTCCCTTATGTAGGTTGCTAGAGCTGGCCCATTTCACCTTCATTTTCACAAACCCACCTCATTTTATGTGTACCTTGTTATTCTTTAGCGGAATACAGTGTGGCTTAGAGAAAAGTAACGATGTCACTTGTATAGTGTCTTTCCTCTAAGGCATTGAATATGCTGCACAATTTCATTAACTCTTCACAGCCCTTATGTATTATTATTATAATACCCATTTCACAGAGAGCAAAACTGAAGCCTAGACTAATTCAGTAACTTGTGCAGCCATTAAATCTATTGGAACAGGAGATAGAGCTCTCACCTCACTAACCCAGGAGGTGCACATAGCTCCTCGGGCTTCTTCTTTAACCCCTGCCCTGGCTCAGGCTGGATTGGAGGTAGACACCCCAAACCCCTGACTAGTCCTTTGTTGAAATCACTAGGCAGACTGACTGGAATTTTCAAAGATAAGTGATTGATGTGCCCAACTTCCAATGGGACATGGGAGCTGTTGTGATAGTTGAACCAATAGATTTACCCTGTTTGTTGGCTCGAATGTGAAAAGTGAGTGAAAGTTCATGAAGTGTCACAATAATTTGTAACCACAAATGTTGACGTGAAAAAGTGCAAAAGGGAGAGGAGCTGAGTTAGCACAAACAGAAAGGCCTGCTGATACAATTCCAGCACCATATTAAGATCATGCCTGTTAAATAAGAAAAGTGTTGGACTGGAAATCAATGAACCAAAATGGATGTGCCAGAAATTAGGTGTAATGGATGTGCCATGGGGTGTGGCTCCTCTCCTGCCTGCTTCCCACAGAAACTGCACAGACTCCAGGTTGTGCTTTCACCATACCCTTTTATTTTAAGTTCACTCCACCATGTCCAGAACAATCCGCAGGCAACAGTCTTCTTACAGCACTTTTGGGCCCTCTCCCCAGGAGCTGAGGGGTACACAGATGTGCATTCCTTGCGGCCTCTGTGTAACTGAGCTCAACTAGCCCTGGTCACCTCTCTGCCCCCTTTAGGGCTTCCTTCCTGGCACTTTATCAGCCTGGAGCTGATGGGCTAATTGGCTCCTTAAACCGTCCAATGCTGGCCTGAATGTCTAATTATCCCCAACAGCTTTCTCAAGGAGAACTAATTAACACCTGAGTAATCCGAGTGCAGGCAGTGTTCACACCCTTCACTCTGTCACAGGGTGTACAAAATAACCAGGGGGTAGGCTGCTTCACCCACCACTTTCTTTTGGGACCTTTAAAAAGAAATGACTTTGGTTTGAAGGGGTGGGAGGGATTAGCAAAGGGAAGGTGAAGGGAGACAATTGCTGACTTGAAAAAAAAGGGAAAGAGTGATTTCCACCATCGTGGCTGTACTCCCTCATCCTCCTGGATCCTGGGATTTACCATAACATCATTGGGCTTTCGTTGTCCTGATCCTGAAAGAGACCCTGACCAGACTGAGCCCGAGACAGGGACCCAAATGACATCACCACCTCTTCTAGCTTCAGATGAATTCCAAACACCATGTGGGATGAGACTTTGTCCCCTGCCCCCATTCCCATCAGTGTCCTTTGCCTTCCCAGCCTCATTTCTTCTCTTTCCCATCCATCTGCTTTTCCCCTCCTGTCTAATAAGAGTCTGGCTGAGCTGGCCAAGACTGTATATTTTGCAACATTTTTGTAAGCCTGTGACCAGAAAGACACACCTAAAAGCAATGCCCTTACAGCCTGATGCTGGTTTGAGCATGCCAGGCCTTGGAGTGGCTGATAAAACTGTGTGCTGTATGTGTGGCTGGCTGTTCCATCAGTAGGGCTGCCAGTGAAAGTCAACAGCAGAGACAGAAGCTGCATTTTCCATCTTTGCTATTGTTTTATATTCCCTCTGCTGTGTGTTTATCTTATTTTGGCTTCCAGGAAACGGGATTGGACTTTAACAACAACTCCAGCCCAGCTCTACTAATTTTTATCTTTTCCCCAAAAAGGACTATTAGTACCATTTAAGACAGTGGTTCCCATCCTGTGGTGCAGGGGGCCCAAAAGTGGCCCACGGGGGCTTTCAAAGTGGCCCGCCTCTCCCCTCCCACTGGCTGCAGAAGGGAGCCACTGCCTGAGGACCCAGGCAGAGCATGTTGCCACGGGGCTACAAGACCAGTGCAGGCTCCTTGCTGCACCCAAGGGAACGGGAGATCAGCACTTCCCTGCCCCTGGCTGTAGCAGGGAGCACAGAAAAGCGTTCTGCCTGGGTCCAGAGGCGTTCGGTCCCTGTTGGAGCCAGAAGGAGAAGAGCACTGATCTCCTGTCCCCCTGGCTGCAGAAGGGAGCCACTGCCTAGGGACTCAGGTGAAGTGCACAGGGCTACAGGACACATGCGATTTTCTTGCTGCAGCCAGCCAGATGGGAGACCCTCCTTGCTGAACTGCTTTTGTCTGGCTGGGGGTCAAAGGGGGTGACTGCTGGTGTTGACTAGTGGCCCTTCAGGATAGTAAAGATTATATCTGTAGCCCTCGAGCCAAAAAGGTTGGGAACCACTAATTTAAGAGACTGCCAAACAAAATATGTGTTCCGTCTAAAGATTATACAGAGAACGGGAACAACGGATGTTATTACAATGAAAGCTTTATTTAATACTTTATATTTCAGATGCTTTTACTGTTGTGCCTTCTCTTTCTCTGTCTTAAATACAAGGTTAAAATGTTTAATGATGTGTTTGCCATGGCACTAAGCAGGCTGAGCGCTCTGCATACCAACTCCTGACGCTTGTTTAACACTGTTTAATGTGGGACAGTAACGGTCAGGTTAACACGTTCGATGCTTTGGGGCCATTCATTCCATCACAGTCAGTACTACAGCGTCTAACTCTCTGATGTTCACTTGATTGCATAGTTGTAACTCAGAGCAGAATGTGGCCCATTGTTTCAGAAATAACGCCCCTGAGCCTCTCTATTTCATTTTTAAAGGCTACGTATGTTGTGCATGGGCACTTTTGAACCCTTCACAGATATGAGAAAAGTCTTTGGGCTTTTACAAACTTGTGGCCTGATTTATCCCTTGTGAAATCTGATTGAAGCCCCACTGAAGCAGGGCAAGATAAAAACTATAATCTCCTCTGCTGTTTTCCAGCATGGTAAAACCCTTTGGAGGGCACAAGAGAAAGGAAGTCTCAATGAGGAATGTGTTGCAAGGCCTACCTACAAGCTTGGAGAATCTGTATGGATCTGTGCGGATCCCAAGGTCATCCATTCAGGGCCTTCTGCTTCTGTGCTGGTGTGGGAACCCCTGCCAAGCCTTCCACTCTCTGGTAATGTGGATCCTTGGGTCCAATGGAGGAGATTCCAAGGGAAAGGTAATACAGCCCCTGGGAATACAAGTGATAAATATGAACATTTATCTCTCCCCAGAGACAAAAACAGCACTTCCTCCAGCTTCCAACCACCCAGGAGCAGAAATCCAGCTGGTGATTTTCTTTGGCAGCACATTGCACCATTAAATAAGCCATCAACTGGCTGCATTGACTGGTATTTATGGAAGTTTTTGTATGTAGTTCTTTTTTTAGTTTTATTTAGTAATTTTGTTGTATTTTTTAATAACTGGCATAACAGTTTTATACGAGTGAGAAACTTTGCTTTGGAAAAGGTTTTTTGTATATATTTTAAAATCATTGAACATTTTAAATTTATCAGGGTCATTGCAATATAAGTCAAGGGCTGTTTTCATATGAAATCAATGTGCGTGAATTATATGGACAGCAATTTGCAGTTACTCATTGGTCACATGATGCTCAGGATAATAAATGTTTTATGCCTGACCATTACTGATAATTTATTAGGCAGGGAGTAATGGGTAAACCAATATGATATAGCAGGAAGGAGGGAGTGTTAAATGGGGGAAGGAGCTGTATTGCCTATGGGCTTCACCCTATTTTAATTGAAGTTAATGGCAAAACTCCTAGATAGGTCTGCATTGCAATGTTAGCTCAAGGCTAACTTCCCTTGTATCTGCACTGAAATTGCACTAACCTAGTGTCCCAGGACCCTGCAGGGCTGGAAGGTCTGAGTCTTATTGCTTTGCAGCACAACCACAACCCCACTGGACTCAGGTCCTGGGACTCATCTGGAAGTATTTCACAATTCCACAGGACAACTTCCTTAGTTCTCTCGATCCCAACAATCTGGAATCTGTTCTATGGAAAATAGAACGCCCCCCAGTTGTCCTTGGCAAAGAGCAGCAGCCCAGGTCAGTGTGAATCCATTCTGCTCTGATCACTGATCCTCAAGCACACGGTCAGAGAGCCTCTGGCGTTTGCAATGGAGAGAGAGCCGATCAAGCCTTTTTGCAAAGTGAGCTGCTTCCTGGCAATGAGCAGGGCAGGCAGTAAAGTTTTCTCACAGTGCGCCATGGGCCTAGGGCCAGAGCAGACACATTTCAGGCAGGGGGAGGAGGAGTGGCTTAAGGGACTCTTAAGGTTACTTTCACTTGGGTCTGTGCACTGCAGTGTGGACACCAGAGCCCTAGGTTTGAGCACAGGTCAGAAAATTCTTAACTTAGGGTTAAAATACAATGTAGACTCTCCAACCCAGTGTTCCCTAACACTGATCAGCTGACTCAAGTCCCACTAACCTTGGGCTTACATTGCAGTGTAAACACACTCCTACTGACTTCAATGGTACAGATTCAGGGCTGCTCTGAAGCCATCTAACTGTAGGACATGCGGTCAAAGTTGAGGCAGGGAGGTGATCAAAGTGATGTATGCGGGGGAAAGAGGTAAAGAGTTCCTAAAAAGGAAGGGAGAATACCACAACGGTGGCCAGTGTCCCCTTCAGTGTGGGCCAGGGGAGATCTACGGTATGAATCTATCCTTTCCAAGTGTAGATCTGGAAAAAGATCTTGCCCACCAAAATGCAGTAATTTATTGCTAGAACTGTTAAAACTTCAAGTAGAAGAAAAAGAAATATTATTTATTTGTATTGTGGTAGCATATAGAAGCACTAATCATGGACTAGAACCCTATTGGGTTAAGTGCTGTAGAAACGGTACAAAGAGACAGTCCCTGACCCAAAGAGATTAAAACACAATGCATGATTTGTATGCAGCCCCAACTAGAAATCATTAGAAAACTTCCTAACAATTCAGGTCTTGGTCAAGAGTTAAGTCAGCTAGTAACTGTTCTGAATTTAAAAAGAAAATATGGAAGAGACCTCTATCAGCTAGAGTATCTGGCCCCCCTCCTCATCTTAGTCTGACCTTTAAACTAGAATATTCACAGCTGTACTGGTCACGAGGTCAACTGAAAAACTCAGTGAGGGGCGCTCACACATCACCTATTTGTATGAAGCCTGGCTCTAGCCAGTGCTATCAGCCTTGTGCTTTGAGAAACACTTACATTACAAAATGGAAAGGTGGTGGGTTTTTTTTTTCTTCTTCACACTTCAAATCAGAATCTATTTTGGTTTGTCTCAATTTATCCTTTAAGAGGAAGCATTAAGTAGGGTGCAGAAAAATAGCTTGAAATTAATCTGCCAGTCCCCAGTGCTGCCTTTGATTTTTTACCAATTTGAATTCATTTGTTTGTTATGGGCCTTGCTCACTGGCACCATCCACTGTTTGTGGCTCAGCGGATACAAAACCAGACCTAACTGGCCGGTAAATGGGTATACAATAGCATTGCATTGCCAGAATGGCACAAAGCAGCCAGATTGTACTGGTGAATCTGGCCTACTTTTGGTCTCCGAGTTCCCGCTTTTCCCATGATTTGTAAGTCTGAAGATATTTCTAATCTCTTAATTTCTCTGTGACTTCTGCCCATCTCACGATTGCTTATTAGATGCTGAAATTGTTTGCTATTATTATTGTCAACTCAGCAGGACAAACTCTGGATCACTGCAGGAGTGGCCTCCAAATGGGCACATTTTAAGTTTAACATCACAGTGTGCACATATTTGCAGTGGACAGTGCCTCTGGCAGATTCCCTAAGCAGATTGGTCCTGCTAGAAACAGCAATAATACGTGTGAGTAAAGGTGTGTAATTGCCATAATCAAGATAAGAAAAGCATATGGGTGCAGAGCACACCTGTGGACTGGTAGGCCTCAGCCCAGCAGTTTTCTCTCACAAGGGGCCTGAGAAGTGGCTCCTCGGCAGGTTTCAAAAAGAGTCTGAATCAGGATAGTAAACTTCTGTTCTGTGTTTCCATTTCGTCTGCATGTTTTGAGGCATATGCTGAGACACATCACAGTCAGTACTGGGCCCCGGCTATGTAAGCCTTATTGAAAATGGAGTGTCTAGTCTGAAAAACACCTTCAATGTTCTCAAATAGTGGAAACAATCCAACAGTGTCAACAGCGTTTAAAACATTACAGCACCCAAACAGTGTCTACATTTGATTGGATTCCTCTGTTCCTGTCTCACCCCTGCACTTTGGATATCACTTGCTTTTAAAAACTCTAAGCATTTGTGGCAGGGACTGTGTCTTTGTGTTTGTCCAGTGATAGCACGATTGGGACCCAATCCTCATTGCGGGTTCTGGGTGCTACTGCAATTTAATACTCAGTAACGATGACATTGGGTGGGATTTTCTCAGCATGGACCTAGCTCTGTTCCTCTTGAAGTCAGAAGGAGTTTGCCTGTTACCTCCAGTAAGAGCAGAGTATCCATATTTGGAGAATGTCAGGAAATCGAGCTGGAGGGCTCCGCAGGGAACTGTCATCCTTGCTGATTCTGTTTGGGGTGCAGTGATAGTTTTAGGGGCCAATAAATTAGGTGGCTTTAGATCTCACCACATCACATGGGATCCAGTAAATAAAGCCTCCCGTTGTGTGATTCATATTAATCATTGCACTTTAAAAAGATAAGTGGTTAAAAAAACACTTGCTGTTTCTTCCTGGTGAGAGCTCTGTGCTAAAGACTGAAAACCCACATACAGTGGTAAAGGTGAGGGGAAAGGGGCATCGATCACCAATATGCTCCCACAGCAGCAGAGAGCATGACCAGATAAACAGTGTCAGTAATGCTGAATACATTTGTCTCTGTATCTGAAAGAAGAAAGTTGACTTTGCAGAGACAGTTTCACTAGGGGAATGAAGCACACAGCTGCCTCGGGAATGCGCAGGAGTGATGAACGTGAGGGAGAGAGAAAAAACAACATCTGAGCTGTGTGTAGCAGACCGTCAGCGAGGAGAAGTAGGATGCAAAGCAAGAACGAAAGTAGGTCAGGGAGAGTTTGTTTTGTTATTGCTCCACAATCCGGGGGGCGAGAAAGATGCCAGCATGAGGGGCTGATGCTGCAGGCGTGATGGAACGTCGGCAAAATGCCCTGATGGTGCTTCCCGCCCACATTTTAAAGATTGATAAGGTTCTGTTGGTTCTTGCTCACTGGTGAAGGTCCCAGACTGTAGCGCACAAGGGCCAGTGGGTCGCTAGGTGTTAAGTCCCGCTAATAATGCTGTAGCTGTCTTCCACTGTGTAGTGTGTGGGCCTGAGTCTCCACTCCATTCCACCAGCTGCAGTGCCCTTGAACTCAGATGAGTTCCTGTGGTGTAGAATAGGTGCAGTGGAGTGGAACCCGGCTAGCTGGGTGCAATAGTGCAGCTGGCTACTGCATTGCTGAGTGCAGTACCCTTCTGCGGCCTTCACGGATGTCTGGTGGGTTAGAGCTTCTCCAGCCCCTGCAGGCTCTAGGGAGCTCCTGCTCCACTGAAGGCAACTGAGAGGTGCACTTAACAGGGTTTCCCAGCGTGTGTGGGGTTAATCCAGGTCACTCAGCCTCACAAGGACAGGCTATAGGGCTCCTTGTACTGCCCATGCACTTCCTGCTGCCTCTGCACCTGCTTCTCTTGCTCCTGCAAAAGGTAGGAGGGTGAAGGCTTTTTACTGGGGTGGAGAGAGGCTTAGTCTGAGCCTGGGAGGAGGGTATCTGTGTGGACAGTTTGGGGATTCAGCTGGAAGAGGGAAGACCCCTGAACCTGAAGATGGATTGTTGTGTGCCAAAGGGAGTGGATCTTAGGGGATCAGGTGGGAGCAGAAGGGTTTTGCGCAGGGTAAAGGGGCAACCTAAAGTGGAGGGAGGTTCAGAGCCATGGAAACAGCTGTTCGTAGGTGCCGAGCTTTGGAGGAGAAAGAGAAGGCTTGAGGTGGGAGTTTTTGAGCTGAAGGGAGTTCAGCATCTCGTGTTGTTGGGAGGGAGTCTTGAGAGACTTGCGTGGGAAGGGATCTCTGAGCTGGACGTTGGACTGGAAAGAGGGAGAGGAGGAACTGAAGAGATCTAAACTATAAGGGTTGGGTTGAGAATGGGCAAAAAGGGATGTGTGTATGGGAATGGGATGGATTTGAATGAGGTTGTCAGTTGGCCACCCCACGTAGGGGTGTCAGAAGAGGAGACGGGGGACACACTGAGGACGGGGTTACTATAGTATATGCAGCCCTACCCCTACATTTGGTCACTAGGTCAAAGCTGATATTTTTAACAAATTTCCTTGGTTTTGAAGCAGGCCCAGGAAAATCACAATAGTGAGCAGATTCCTCACAATCTGATGCAAAATCTATGCTGGCTCCAGGAATCTCTCTCTCAGCCATTGGACAGCCCAGCTCCTTGCAATCTTTGAGGTAGAGTGGATTGAAAGGAAGTTAGTGCATGTGCATAAATGTTGTGCTGTTTATTAATAATGACGACAAATAATCAGAAATGGGTGTGAGCGAAAGCCCTAATTCTGAACACTCACAAGCTCTGGTTGTGCCAATATTTGCAGCTCTGGTCTATCTTTATGAATAATCTTAATTATTAATAATATTTTACTCATCTATGTTGCCTTATATCCAAGGCTTTTCATTGATATTCATTCATTAACTCTCCTAATACTCTTTGCTGTCTGTACGCTCATTTTAGAGATGAGTAAACAGAGGCACAGAGAGGTAAAGTGAATTGCACTGAGAAGTCAAGTGTCACACAGAGGGTAAAATCATGGCCCCATTGAAATGGCTGGCAAAACTTCCACTGACTTCAGTGTGGCCAGGATTACACCCAGATGTCCGTGGCAGAATCAGAAAAAGAAGCCAGTACTCCCCATGTATGTGGTAAGCACTGCACCTTCCTCTCAAAGAGTTATTTCAGACCCGAAGTTCTTAGCAAAGCCTCCACTCAGAACACCTAAACAGTGTTAATTTTTAGACAAAACCTTCCACTGTAGAGCCTGGCGAGACCAACTGCAACAAAAAATGGACCCTGATTAGGGGATGAATTAAGACAACCGGGTGTTAGGCACCCCCTTACACAGGTTCCCCCTGGTGTTGCCCCTGCAGCATTGCCCCTGACTTGGTGTGACGGGGTTTCCATCCCTGAGAGGCAGGGGCAATGTCCCTTTCTGTCCGCAGGAATGGAATTTGGTGTTCTGTTCCCCTCAGGAGCAGCAGAGGTGGCATCATGGGTCCTTTCTCCCCACCCCAATACTTAGCCCAGCTGGTTGGGTAAGGCCCACTGCACTCTTCTCCTCCCGTCCTACACACAGTCCCCTGTTGGAGTGCTATTGTCAGGGCTGGGCTTGAGAGGCCCCACTGAGAGGCCTGGGTGCATTCACACTTCTCATAGCTATTGTTTTGGGCTCTTTGCAGACTCAGGCAGACATCATTATATCATTTACACAAAGGTAATATTTTCAGGCTTCTTTGCAACCGTGAGGATTAGACCCACTTATTAAAAAATAAAATCTGAGATTCTGATTAGTTTGCCTGACTTGATGAGGTGGAGTCCTAAATGTGACTTTATATGCTTATGCCATAATCCACTCATGCCCGGAGCTGAATGAGGGTCCCAATGCAATGGTTGTAAATCTGTGCTCCTGATTGGCCAATGTTTACAAATCAAGACTGTCAACACTTTGCTACTTACCCATCAACTAGTTTTCCCTCTGTTTAAGATTTGGGAGACTGATAATCTAGAAATGTCACAGAACCAAGTTAAACTTTCTACAGCTGGTATATATTCTGATGCACTAAACTCATCCCATATTCAGGTTGTTAGTACTGTTATGCTGGGTGTTGGGTAATCACACCATTTCATTGAAGCTCTTGGGCATGCCAGTTACCTTCTATTCAGGCCAAATGAGGGAACATGTAAATGCCCGTTTATTTAGTGATAGCTGGAACAATAGAAAACCACTATCCAAGGATTAGGCCACATGCAAGCTGGGGCAGTGGCTGGTCTTTGTGGTCCAAGAGTTCTCTGATAACAAATGTGGTAGAGGATTGATTGGATTGCAAATGTGCATTTGTATGTGAGAGACAAACAACAGGAATGCCAGAGAGGCACACCGAGAGAGCAGCAAGGAAGCCATGACACAGCCAGAGACGCATTGACAGAATGATTGAGAAAAGCTGAGAGAGAGAATTTTGGGGGGAAGCACTGGCTGGAAGAAGGCTCAGGACTATGAGCAAAAACACTGTCTCCTGGTGTTTGATTCCTACTGTGTCCAAGGAAACAGGACTTTGTACATTCTTTGTAGTTAAACAGCATTGCCTCCAAGAAATACTTGACTCCATCATCAATTTCTTCTCCTAATGGAAACAACCCCCAATGTGGCTAACTACTCAGGGAAAAAGGAGTAACAATATTTTTTAAAATATTTTAAAAGCTAAATCTGTAGAATATACGGAGGGAATATTGAAAACTTGGGAATAAAAAAAAAAAAGGATAGAAGTATCTGAGATGACCAGTATGACCTTAAAAGAACATGAAGCTGCAATTTTACTCGCTGGTGAGAATGGTATCCAGTAAATATTAATATTCAGAGAAGAAATACGCTTCCACTTTATCAGCCAGACTGAATCC
This sequence comes from Mesoclemmys tuberculata, assembly GCA_007922155.1. Taxonomy (NCBI): domain Eukaryota; kingdom Metazoa; phylum Chordata; order Testudines; family Chelidae; genus Mesoclemmys; species Mesoclemmys tuberculata. Next base: position 25,861,889 of record ML675620.1, on the reverse strand, counting down.
TATTGTGCACAGGAGACTTCCTTTTGCTGTGTGCCAAATAGCAATAATTCTGAGAAGAGTGGTAGCCAAATAAAAAATAAGCCACATACACACCAGGCATTTCCAGTGTATTGTCCTCACACATTTGAAGAGCACAGTAATAAAACTCATTTTTCATTTAAAGATTAATGAAATTTCCATGAGAGAGAGATATTTTCCTTCAGTTAAAAAGAGAAGGCTATTTGGGCCTCTCAGATAGAATATTTAGCATCTTGGACAAAAGCAAGTTCAGGGCAGCAGTGGATACAAATTGAATGACATATGGCTAGTCAGACCTAACTTGCCAATTATTCTATTCACCCAGCATGTATACAGAGTAATATGTAGGGTAAGCAAATCCACTAAATATTTGTGTAATGAAGATAAAGGGCAGCAGTAAAAGAAAATGAAAAATCCTAGTTAGGGCAGCATGGATCATGACGTTTCATGGGAACCCTAGCTTCTCTTTTGGAATGGAGACCCTGCTCTGGGCTTGATCTGCAATGAAGTCAGTGTAATTGGACCCCTGTGCCCAGAGGAAGTCAGATGGTTTCTGTGTGGGTTCAGGGGTTCCCTAGAATTGGACAAAGGCTTTTCTGATCAGAAAAAAGCCTATTTGAAGTAAAATGAAAATGTTTGCCAGCAATGTTCATTTCCTTTAAAACATTCCAATTTTTTTGAGGAAAGTAAAGTTTTCACTTAGTTTTGAATAGGAAACATTTGTTTAATTTTGTTTTTCAAAAGCTATCACATTTTTGTATTTTGTTTGGGTTTTTTTAGGTGCTCCTGGAAAAATGGGGGGAGGGAGAGAAATGGAGAACCACTCCCCCTCTCCAAAAAGTCCTCTAGACCAAAAATGGTTTGGATTTTGAAACTGAAACAAAAAACTTTGACTTGAAATTAAACAAAAATTAGAAACTTTTGTGGAAAATGTTGAATGCAACAAAACCTTTTAGTACAAAAATTTGCGCTGTAAAAAAGAAACAAAAATAGTATTTTTCAGTTCAACTCATACAAGTCCATTTAGTCCTATTTCTTGTTCAGCCAATTTCCAAACAGACAAGTTTGTTTACATTTTTGGGAGTGTGATGGACTTGCACCACTCAATGCCAGACTGGTGCCTCCTGCTGGTAGTCTGGGGATTAGCTTCAAGCCAACACCCACTTCCCTGGTCTGCACACCATCACTCTTCCTCCCTGTTCACCTGTGGCCCTTCCTGCAGCTGTTAGGCCCCACAATGTCTTCTTCATGACTCGGCCCTCCAACCAAGTCACACTCCATGTTTCTCCCTTCCGGAGAAGGCTTGCCTCCACAGGAATCCAGCCACTTTCCTAGTGGCTACTGCAGCATCTCGTTTGCCACTTCCTCAGTGGCTCCTGCAGCAACTTATTCTGCTGCTTCCCCAGTGATGGTGGGGTGTGGGGAGAGAGTGGGGAGGAAGGACCTGGGCCCGCCCACTACTCTGGTCCCAGCCCAGGGACCCTGTGGATCTCAGCCTCCTGGGGGGTCTCAAATTCCTCTCCTAGCTATTGTCTCCTCAGGCCACTTCCCCCAGCCCTAGCATCTTCCTTGCCTGCTCTCAGGGCCTGCTACTACCCACTCCCAGGAGCAACTCTAAGGTACTGTCAGCCTCTCAATTTGCAAGAGACATAGGCTTCCCTCCTTGCAGAGACTGGGGAAATTATTTTCTTTAAAAGCATGCTAAGGAAATGGTCTTGGTTTGGTACATTCCTTAGGGTTGTCAGTACTAATAAAAAGGCTAAGCAAAGGGATTAATCTAATCTTGTTACCAAATTTAGAAGAAAACAATAATGAAGGGAGGATTTAACCACATAAAATATTAACTGTTAAAGAAGAGAGAGAACATGTGAGAGACACATTTTCATTAGGTAATCAGGGAAGACTCTGGCATTTTTTAGTCTGCAGATCCTGCAAATATCTTACTATTTGTTTCTCTCGTATCCTTTATATTGGGTAAGATATAATGGATACTGGATCTGGATAGTGGCTTTCCTTTAGTTTCTGAGGCACCTGTCATGTTGTGTAATGCTACTTTACATTTGTTAAAATAACATTGCAAGACATAACACAATGCAATGCAAAATGAAGCGTTATGAATGTGACATGGCGTGTCTAAAACAATTCTTGCTTTTAGTGGATCAGTTATCCTTTAAAAGCTGGTATTTAGGATTGTCCTTAGATAATTTAATAGCTCCACATCTCTTGTAGGAGCGGTGTCAACCTGAGTTACCATTTCTGCTTAACTGAGATGATGGGAGAGGATGGCATGAAAAGGGATGAAAGGAAAACAGATTCTTAATATGTATCCTGGAGCACTTTTTCAAGCAAGTGATCAAGAGACTTTTTTGGGGCCAAACTGTATAGCCAGGTAAGAAATAGTTAAACAGTAACCATCACAGAACAGCTGGGCATGTGGTTTTTGCTGTACTCCTTTCTTTTTATTTTTCCTCAACTGTTTTAACCCACCATCAGTATGAGTGCATTGAAATCACAGAAGAAAAATGTGGTAAAGTGATTTTGGATGAGCAGGAAGGGAAAAGGATTTAGAGAACAAATTGTTGTTGAAATCAGGTGAATGCAGTTTGGAATTTTGGTGAAGCCAAAGCACACGACCTTCTCCCTTTTCTACCTCCTGATTAAAAACAACCAGTCAACAAAACAAACTGGATTGATGAGAGTTTCTCCTTGAAATCAGGAGCCTAGAAAGCCATGGATTTCATAGGTACATATGGTTGCCTTTGGTGGGAAGCAGAGTGCTACATATAAGATTTGATTGACTGAATAGGCATGCTTAGAGAAACAAAAAACTTGGAATGAAGAAAAACAGTTCCCAGCTATAGGGAATTCTTAACCTTTAATATTAGCACTCCTTCATGCTGCAATAAAGTACCACTCTGTTTTCTTATAGCATCCCCCAAACATAAAATTGTTGTTATTATTTATTATTACTTTGTTTCCAGTAGTGCCTTTCCAAGGTGCTTTCCAAACACAAAAGGAGGCATGAGCCCTTGCCAAAAGAATTTACACATTCCCTTGTCTAACGATGGGATATTTCATTATTGGTTGCATGTTTGCCTGCAATCTATTATTGACTGAAATTTTCAAAGGAGCCTAAGGGAGTTAGGCACCCAAATCCTTATTGAATTTCAAAATTCCAGACACTGTTACTTTTTGTATTATTTTAATGCATAAAGTCCCCCAACTGAAATTAGTATTAGGCCCTGTACAAACGTAAAGTAAGGGATAGTAGCTGCCCTGAGAAGCTTGCAACCTAAATAGACTGGGAGAAAGGAAATATTTTTATCTACATTTTGCAGATGGGGAGCTGTGGTACGGGAAGCTTAATAATCACATTTTTCTAAAGCACCTAAGTGATTTAAACTCTGAAGCCCTATTTTTTAAAAGAGACTTGGGTCCAAATCCTCAAAGGGATTAGGCACTTAGTCACTTTTGAAAACGGGGCATAGGTTCCTAAATTGTTTATGCACATTTGAGAATTTTACCCTAAATGACTTGTCCAGAGTTATTTAGGAAGAATGTGACAGAGCCAGGAACTGAACACACATCTCCAGAAATTTTAGATTTTAGCAGTAGCAACTATGGGTGTGTTTCTCTCGTTCTCTCTCATTTTTTACAGTGGTTGAAACAGATACATGGTCTTTGATTTATTTTACAACCAGAATGAGATGCTTCATTAGAAGTATCTGAATATAGCTATCTATGGCAGAACTTCGTTTTTGCCAGTTCTATGCCAAATCTGGAACGATAGGCTTCTAAACCTTAAATGGAGGAAAATGTAGTTGATGTGTAAGTAGCAAAGTCCTAGTAGTCATGATTTGCAATAGTTGGCCAGTAAGGGATGCAGCTTAAAATAATTCTAGTATTCTAGTTTCCGTGTCGTCCCCGAGTCTCCATACCTAATGATGCGTTAAGCTGAAAATGTAAAGCCCATTGAGATTTCATGGGATGAAGCATAACAATGTGATCTTCGGAGTGGGTGGAGTTTAGCAGTGTAGCTTTCTGTACTCTAGCCGTATAAATACAAGAAGGTAGAACAGGCTGCATTTGATCAAGAACATTTTGGGCTTCTGTAGCCAGCAGGCAGTCCCTGTTAGTGCAGCTTCACTGAAGCAGTGTAGCCAGAAAGCAAGGGGACCCAATGAGGGCAAAAGTTGAGATCCACCAGATTTGGGGTGGGCCTTGCATCCTTTCGAAACCCCATGGAATACTGTGGAGGGTCTTTGTGAGTTAACACACACACACACACACACACACACACACCCGCTCCCCCCCCCCAGGATTCCCCTCCTGTGCCTTTTAACATGGGAGGGGATGATGTGGACCAAAGATGACTATATCTGTAGGTCTGATAACTATGATGGTCCGAAGGCAATATCATGTAAATGTGGAAGTTGAATTTCAAGTGTCAGGTCATGGCAATACATAATGATAGTGGAAATGATCATATTTCTTTGTCAAAAGAATGCAGTAATTGTTATTTGAACTGATTGTTTATCTTGCTTCAAATCTGAGCAAACATGCATATCATTCATTCATTCTAATTCAAGGAACAAAAATTTGTAACTCTATGGCTGTCTTTCTTTTTCTTTTCTTAAGAGCCCAGTAGCATGTTTGTCACAAAAATACTGGGTTATAATATTTACTTAAAAGATACCGAAAGGAAATAAAAAACAACAAGTATTAAGCAAATAGGCAGACCAGTTTGGGGCCAGGTCATCAGCTGGTGTAAACTGGCAAAGATCCATTACGAAAATTGTCTTCTCTAGGTACCTGATGAAAGGTACCCTCACAAAGCCATATAGTGAGTGCCATTGTTTCTAGCCTTTCCTTTGTTTCTTGAGGGCATATCTATACTGATATCAGGCTCCGGGACCCCTTGGGGGGAGGTCCTAGAGTCCGGGCCCCAGCCCAAAACTGAATGTCTACATTGCAAGTTTACAGCCCCACAGCGTGAGCTCCGAGAGCCCGGGTCAGCTGATATGGGCCAGCTGTGGGTGCTTAATTGCAGTGTAGACATACCCTGAGTTTCTTTTTCATACTGAGCACTATTATCCACTAGAATTCTGAAAGCAGATCACTCATCTAAAGTCTTCTCTTTTGCTGAAAAGTTTCACAAAGGAAAAGCTAGACACTGCACCCCGCTCCAGTTTTACATCTGAAGATGTATCTGAAAAATGTGCTGAGGAGACTCTTCAGACATGCTGATACTTGAGACAAAGTCTGTGCTCTCTTCTTTCGAGCATCCCATCTCACTGGCGCCCTGCCCGTGCTGGCACTAAGCGTGAAGAAAAAAATACTACCACTCTATACCAGCCCATCCCTGCCTCCAGTAACCCCAGTTCTGCTTCATATATTGAAAATATTTCTTGACTTAAGTATCTTACAAAAGAGAAAGATATATATTTTCCAGAGACATTCTCAGGCTTAAAACAAGCGAGCTTAGGGACTGAACAGCCCTGTTCTACAATATAATTTTAATATGATCTTATTTAGCACTGTAGGGCCGTCAAATACTTCCGTTCGATGGTACCGAATAAGCATAGAGTCATCTAGAAAGGACACTGCTGACATGTCAAAATGCAAATGATTTTATTTTCTCAGTGAATACAGAGGAGTTTAGGACTATTAATTTATGAGCAATCTGCTATTGGCTCTGTATGTTGAGACCTTATTCAGTTGATAGCCTTATACAGAATGACCCCAATTTTTAAGCGGGGCCTGGTCCATTGGGAATTACTTGCATGCATTGGCTGCCTAATTGAACCCATGATGCTCAATACTGTGTTTCATTTACTTGTGCTCCTCAGCAGCTCATGCATTGCTTTGTTGATCACAATGCCAGCCTACTCTGGTGTAGCTGCTATTGTAAATCCAAAGGCCCATTGTCCTAGACCCTGGGCTGCAGCTGAGGAACTCTTGGCACAGTTCAGAAGGGTGTACTTGGGCAAAGGTGGTTCGAAGTCCTTGAGCCTGGTCTAATGAGCAACTGGAGTGGTCCCCAGACGCAATGTGGAGCAGCCAGGCTGGCTGCCGGTAGCTTCCAGGGCCTTCTCCAGCAACTTTGGGGTTGCTGGCATGCAAAAGAGTCCTGACTATAACTCCTGCTCTGGTGGATAGGAAAGGGATGGCATGGGGGCTGTTATGGAGGCTCTGTGCCGCCTGGGGGATCTTTCACTAGCTGGTCACAGCAGTGCAGAACTACCTCAGTGCCGCATAGGCTCTGGGCCCTTACATTGTTTTTATGGAATCATCTGCTGCATTGACTGTGTTACAAGTGAACTGTAGGGAGCTCAGCTTCCAACAGATGTTCAATCTCTAGCATCAACCCAGGCTGTTTTTGAAGTGGTTTTAGTGTCTGAAAAATGCTGGCATGAAAGCTCTGGAGAACGAAGTCTTCTGCTCATTTACAGCATCAGCACAGCCCCGAAAGCAGCAATGCATTGGGCTGCCTGTGTGCAATCCAGCAGGGACAGTCTATGGAGGAAAGGGCAGATAAGCCTCTAGGTTCATTTCACCCTTAGACTCTCCGCTGCAATGGCCAACAAAAGTGTCAATTGTTTCCGGTCACAATGAGAATTTTGCAATGAGGAAACCCATTCACTATACTCTGGCGTGAGACCAGTGTGTCATTTCACATAAGTCGCCACACAACCATTTGCTAGTAATGACCTTGACACTACCACCAAACTCAGCTAGATTTGAAGTGGTGACCTATATGTGTAAGATCCTGTATCCCCTAACCCACTGAACCATCCAGTCTCCCCTGTCCTGCTGTCTAAGCTTCTTTCTCATCCTGATTGCACACCTGCATATTGCTGGTTTGAGTAATGTCATAAAAATCTCTCAGACATGGAGTATAAATCAATGGAACATGTGCCTATCCCAGTCTGCATAGTGCCAGATGTAGTGTGGTCCCCAGATCCCATGGCATCTACCATGAATAGCCTGCATTAATGTAGAATTTTATATTCTACAGTTTGTTGGCAACAGTGGATAGCACACACAGCATGGCTCAGGGAGTTCTTCTGTAACCTATTTTTTTTCTAGCCTTAGGATTTTTTGATAGTGCAGACATATACTTTGTTAAAGGGGCACCATCACTAGAAAAATCACACGTCCCTCTGAAACTTTTGGACCTATAAGTCATTTTGTTACAAGTCGTTGAAAGAAGTTTGAAGAACCAAAGGTTCTCTAGATTGATTACTTAGTGCATTTGAGAGCTCTTTCGCCCAGCTCCTCAAAGGCCAGGAGGTGGGATTGGGTGGGAAAAAGGGCAGTTTGCCCGATGTCTGCTGTTTGAGAGGGGACCCAAAATGACAGAGGGGCATCTGGGCCAAATTGGAGTATGTGGTGTTGCAACCTGGTGAATTGGATTGCAGCATCTCTCGGGTTTGGTACCCACCATCTATAATGAGAGCAGCTTGCCTGCCCCCAGGGCCCAAGCATAATATTTTTGGGCCCAGTACAAACTTTTAACACGAGCCCCTCCTGTAATGGGGGGTAATGGGGTTGGCAGCCTGGCTTTAAACAAGATTTGGTATACGGAGACATTAGCCTGCTTAGTAGCATAGCAAATGCACTAGGAAATTCATGCCAAAGATTAGAAATGTATTGACTGAAAGACACAAAAGGAGAAGTATTAAAGCAAGGCAAAAACATTGAAACTGAAATTGAGTGATTATGCAAAACAGACTTAATCATTCCATTTCAGTGAGGGTGAATATTGGTTAAAGTCCCTTATTCTGTCAAACAATCCTTTATGGTAAGGAAGAAAAGATTAGTTCTGTTGTTTCATTTTGAGTTGGGAATGAGAGTCACATTTCTGCTTTTGACAAAACAGACACACAGAGGGAGAGAAGAGACAGGATAGTAAAGATGGGGGAAATAAGACTTTTGTTGATATTTTGAGAATATAGAGCAGCTGGTCAGTCATGGATGGATGCTTTTGGCTGGCAGGTTGTCCATAACAGTTGTTGCTATGGACTCTGGTTATCGGGCCCTGGTCAGGGACATCATCTGGTTGGTGTAGTCAAGTCCCCCTCCTTCTCTGGTCCTTCTCAAACTGAGCAGACGCTGGATGGGCTGTCTCTTCTTGTGCTGGTGCCTTGTGTTGCAGTAAATTTCAGGATCAGGTGAAAAGCTGAGAGAGAGAGAGAGTGATAGAAATGAGGGAAGATAGTGGGGGGATGAAAAGGGACACATGAGGGAGGGGAGAGACAAAGCAGGATCTCACCTGAATCAGGCTGAGGTCCTCACTCATGTAGAAGTGATGGTCAGGTGTAACGATGAAAAATTCCTTAACAATGGGTGTAGTAGTTGTGAAAGTAGTCCTTCCTTCCTTTTTATTCCCTTAACCCTCTTCTTAAGGATACCCTTTATGAGGTGATGCTGGAATATTCCATCCTCTCATTATTTTGTTCACCAATTAGGCCTAATTTCCAAAGCACACCTTTTGGTTGATTTCTTATTTTTTTCTACTCTTATTTTCCAGTCAGAATCTTAACATAGATCTTGAGTGGTACTGGTAGAACCTCTTCGTTTAAATTAATTGAGTCTTTCTGCCTCCTTTTAAATCTTTTCTGAAACAATTTTATATAAAAGGAGATTGTGACAAATTCATAAACCTTTACCCACTTCCCACCAGTCAGGCTCAAATTAAAGTAGGCCTGCGAGGCCATTACAACAGAATGCCATTGATGTGTATCTTCTCATGATACTTTTCCTCTTGCAAAAACTCGATTCCCTTTCAAAAATGATTTTACTGATTGTTATCTGTGGCAGTTTCTTTAATCTATTACCTAATTTCTGAATAATGGCATCTCACCTTTTATCCTTTAAGACCTTGTTCACGATTCACATGCTATTGTCATATCACACTTCCATCTTACTTCCATTTGAAGATATCATAAATTTCCCTTCCTTATCTCTCCTTTTCCAGAGAATTCATGATTCATTCATCTTGTCTGTTTAAAAGCATGAAATCCTTTTCTCAGTCTGGTTGCTCTCATCACAGTCTTCATTTGTGTATAATTGTAAAATGGAGCTGAAGCTGGGGACATCATTACATCCTGAGCCAATTCCCTACATAAATGAGAGCAGCCTCAGGCTACACTCATTTACGCCAGCTGTCAATGATCTCAAAGGGGCTGTTACACAAACTAGGAATAATGGAGTTGCAAGGAAGCCCCCAGCCATGCCCCTTTTTCCCTGTCCACACTTTGGATGGGACAGGAGACAAAATACCAACTCTTTGCTACCAGAGAATCTCCTTCAACTGGGGTGGTCTTCCCATGGATGGAGCTACTTTGCATTAGTGGAGTGACAGAAAAGTTCAGCCACGGATCAGAGCCCGAGTGTGTGGACAAGAAGCTCATTAGTGACTGCATTTTTATTGGTGCTTGCTCTGTTAGCTCTTAGCAGTGAAATGCCTGGATCTATCATACCAGGGATCCATAGCCTAAGCCCTTTGTCTCTGATACTGAACTTAACCTGCTGTTAAACATCAGGTCATTCACATTTAGCACCCCCTTTAAGGGCAATGAGCATTCTCCAGTGATGCTGCGCTTTGCACTGTTAGTGTCTTCTGTGCCTAAGAAGGTGAGGAAGTAGCCTAAACGGCCAAGTGTGGGGAAGTGCTGAGAAAGCTTGCAGTTCAAGGGTGAGATTCTCCACTGTGTCTCCTAGAGACACAGCATGGAAAGCACAGCCCAGGGAGGGGGAGCCAAAGGTAGCTTTAGTTCAGGTCACCTCTGTGCCCTTCAAATTCTTGGCTGCTGTGGGAGCCAAAATGGCCACCAGCATAATTTAGGTGGCCCGGGGAGCTTGAACGGTGATAGTTGTGTACGCTATAGCACTGTTCCAACACTCTATCTGTGCAGGAACTTGCAGGGTGACCTGCTTTGGGCCATTTATGACATTCCATTGCCCCAGGGGGATTCTCCTCATCTCGTGGGGTATAGGGGCTGGAACGGAGGGGAGAATCTCACCCAAAGTCTTACCCATTCATATATTTCCTGATATGAACCATCTGTGCTGGGGGTGCAACAGTGAAAGGATCTAGGGGCTCAGCTGAATAGAAAATGTCAGTGATGCTGGTTTGTGGTTTGGGAAGATGTGTAAAAATCTCCAGTGACGTCTGTGGACTTGATACTTCTCTCAGTAACTCTAGTCTTACACTGGTATAATCCTGTATAAATCGAGTTACTTCTGATTAGTACCAATGAGGGATCAGAATGAGGTGCTACAAGGGAATAGTGCTGAGCAAACTCATACAGCATCATAAACCCTGAACTGTCACTTGTGCCCGGAACAAGAATGGAGCCCAGGTCCCCAGAGGAGAGAGTCATAGTGGTGGTTGTCTGTGCTGTTTGTTTGAATGAATCAGTTCCTCACTGTCACTTCTCTCCTTTCAAAAACGAATACTAAATCAATGAATAAAAGGGATAAATTTTATATGGTCCCTTTTCACACTAAAACATCAGATGGTTTCATCTCTCATTTGGTTTGGCCTAGAGAAAAAAAGCACTTGGACACAGCAAAATGTTAAATCCTATTAAGTCTTAAACTGCCACTTTTGTGAGCCATTTTCAGAGATCTTGGCACAAATTCATATATTGGTGGGCTGCAGGGGCTGTGGTCACCCATGTTCTTGACTGTCAGGACAGGGCCTATGGCTTTTGTATATGGTGATGTTTTTCCAGAGGAAACAATGGCAAGTGACACAATCCCTGTGCTGTGTGGCTTGGTTGTTATTTAATATTATGATCAGCAATGAAAGACTGAAGACTTTGCCCTGAAGAATTCACTGACCAAGAATTCACTGTAGATGAAGGCTACAAGATGCACTGGAAGGTTGTGTCTTGGAGAGTGTTGTATCCAGCTCTTGTTGTGTAACAATGGGTTATAATACGTATTGGGTGGGCGAGGATATTTTTATTGATAAGGGTTAGTTTGTGAGCCTCTGGAAAGATAATTCACAGCACCTAGGCACTTGGATACATGAATATATCATGTGTCCATGAAAAAAATTACCTTTATTATTCTCATCTCTGCTTTTTAATGCATACGAAGTTGCTTAAGTCCTCCATTCATTTGATCTGTAGGTGAGTTAAGGACAAAGTGAAGAGGTTCTTTCACCATCAGTCTATTTTTGATACAAGAGGGTCAAAAATACTTCAGTACTGTTGTTTTTCTTAGGTGGTTTTTGAGGCCATTTAGAATTTAGCAGGTTTTCTTTCTTTGTTGTTTGTCTCCCTTATTAAAATAACGACAAATGCTGATTAACCAATACAATATGGTACACTTCTAATGTGCACAGAGACATTCCTGATGACTCTATTCTAAATCACGTTACAGAGCTAATTGATACAGTTATGCAGAGACTCTAGGAGAGGAAAAGAGCAATTAAGAGGCATGGCCGAAGGTTGAAAGATGTGTTTGTGTCTGAGATCTGAAATGAGATGGAGAGTTTATTAAGCTGGGAGCAGCAAGACAACCATTCCAGGGGGCAGGTGCTGTAGAAGAGAAGGTTCTCTCACCAGCAATAGCCAGATTACATAGTGGAACTGGTGCTAGATGAACACAAGTAGCAGGGACACAATTAGAAAGAACTAGATCCTCATCCCCACTGTTATTGCTTTGGACCAGCATGGAGTAATCCCTGAATGGAAAGAGTGCTAAGAGCACTTGCCAGCCCACCTTCCTCTGCGTCCTGATAGAGGGAGTATTAACTGAGTGAAAGGGAACCTATATATGACTGCTGGAACGGCCTTTTGGAGCCATAAACAGATGAGCATAAAAGTTAGAGCAGTTCTGAGGTTGTACGAACTAATGGTAGGGTCTTGCTTAGTCTTTGGCTGCCCCAGGGTCAAGTGATATAAAGCTACCTTTGCCCTTTCCCCTCCTGAACTATCCCGAGTGCAGTTTGAGCATAGCCCAGAACTGGGGCCAAGAGCCAAAAGGCAACTTAGAGTAAAAGCCAGGGTTGATTAGGACTGAAGGAACAAGCCCATGGTAGATTTTTCACAACAAGGAGGGCAATATTAAGCTGTGTCTTGAAACGATGAGCAGGCAAGGGGCGTTCTTTGAGAATGTGTGTGACATCGCTTTAGTTGCTGTTTGCCAGAAGCTGGGAATGGGTGACGGGATGGATCATGTGGTGATGACCTGTTCTCTTCGTTCCCTCTGAAGCGTCTGGCATTGGCCACTGTCAGAAGACAGGATGCTGGGCTAGATGGACCATTGGTCTGACCCAGTCTGGCTGTTCTTCTGTGGTGGCATCTGAGAAGAATGCTGCACTTGGTAAGGAGAGAAGAGATGAAAGGATGCATACAAAGGCTGTCACAGTTCCGGGGCGAACTGGACCTCTTATCCTTCCTGGTCTATCCAAGTGCACCCTCACCCTTGCCTCAGGCCCTGAGCCATCACTTCACTCTAGTGGATTCTCCTGCTTGCAGAGTGGGGCCCTGAGCTCCAGTCCCTTGTGCTCAATCGTGATTACCTCAGCAGGTGTGACTTATGTCCAGACCCAGTGATTCTGTTCCCTTCAGTAATCAAACAGCCTTCTGAAAGCAAAGTGTGATTTACTAGAACAAAAGCATTTAAGACAAAACGGCTCTTATAAACAGCGAACTAGCCTGCACTCTTGCTGCTCTGTCCCTCTGGTTTGCCCTTCCTGGGAGCTGGGGAAAAACCCACCTCCTCCACAGAGCCTCTCTCTGTGTCATCTGCTCTGTCCTGAGGCAGCACCTGACAATCGACCCTCCCCTGCACAGACCTTCTTCTCCAGAGAAGGGCCTTTTGAGTGGTTAATGTTTTGAGCTCCAGGCACAAGCAGCTTGCAGCTTGTTGGAGACAGAATGCAGGCTTCTGGAAGCAAACAGCTTGCCCCATTGCCTTTTGAGCCTAGACGTTCTTATCTGGGAACTGGAACAGGCCCTGTAGAATATGTCTACACAGCCCATAGCAGCGACTCTCCCATCTTGAGTTGACAGACTTGGGGCAGTGGGACTTGCGGTAGTGCTCTAAAAACGGATGTTTAGACAGCTCTTTGAAGTTCCATCTTCAGCTTCTGCTCAGGCTCCAAAAATCACCCCTAGCTCTAGGCTTCAAAGTCTGCACACCAGCCTGGGCCACAACTTCAAAGTGCATCTGCTGCAGGCGGGCTCCCTAGGACAGAAATGGGAGAGCTGGGTCCCATTTAATTTACAGGGCCAGCTACCTGTTACAGGAACCCATTGTCTTGTCTTTCAATGTGTTCTTCCCACAGTCCCCTCTTAAGCTAGATCAATGGAGAGCCTTGTGACCCAAAAGCCACTTCTTAGTAGCTGGCAAGGGGGTACAGAGAGGGATCTCTTGGATCTGCCATATATATTCTAGTTCACCAAATGTTTTGTCAGCACTTCAGAGCTTTTGTCTAAAACTGCCTTTAGAAAATAAAGCACTACGCCATGCTAAGTGACAACTCCAAACACTTGAATACTTTTAATAAATATTTGGGGCTAATAGTGTAATACATATTGTGGTGATTGTTACTTTTTTCTAAGATGGGTGGACTTTCTCTTAGTTGATAGCCATCCAGGCTGCCATCTTAAAAGCTGCTCTTTGTACTGCAGGCCTTCCTGGACCTGTATCCACAGAGACCCACTGGCTTAATTGGACCCCAACGTGGGGTTTTCCCCATAGGATAAGCACCATCATTTGTAGCCATTGCTTCTTTTAATGCATCTGTGCTGCTACACTTGTCTTTCGCCCACTGATGATTTACTGAAATTTTATTTTTCTGCACTGTTTTTCCTGAGTATTTCTGGAACCAACAAACCAAAGTCAGCTGAAAGTGATATTACAGCATTCTGGGGAAAATTAGTTCTTTTCTTTTTAATTTTCTTTTTAATTTATTTTAACCAGACTGGAGTCTCCAAAGGCATCACAAGCAATATATTTTGCATGTACAATGCAACTGCATTTGAAACTGTTTGCCCTTATTAACTAACGTAGTCAGGCATTTCCCTAGAAGATATTACTATTCCCAGTGGAGGAGCCTCACAAAGTGCTAGAGAGAATTAGGATTTGGGGGAAGAGGGCAGTTTATGTAGTTTAATCCCCCCTACCCCCACAATAAACACCCCAAACTGTTTGCAATTCCTTCAAGGTCTTTTCCATTGACTTCTGAAAGGTCTTTTGCAAAAGCAGCAACAGTCAGGGGTTGTCTTCCTTTGCTGCTGCCATCAGCCAACAAACTGCAGCAAAATGTTTCAGCCTTTAGGAAAATGGGAACATTTTCCTCCCCGTCCCTGGAGAAGTAAATGCCAGCCTGGTTGAGATAAAAAAAAACCCAACAACAAACAAACTGCTGACCAAGACTGCAATGCAAGGACTCAAATTATAGTCCTCAGGAGCAAAGGGTCTGATAGGCTAGAGGATTAGTCTGCTTATCTATTTTTCTGGCTTTCAGTTAGAATTCAGTTAGAATTTCCCACATCTGCATCAGTAAGAAGAAATGTCTTTTCCAGGGATTCGAAAAGGTCAGCAATAGGCCAAGGTATTTGAAACATACATTTTGAGTCTTTTTAATATGTTGAAAACATACAGATTGGAATCCACTTCTGAAAATAGTTCCCTGGCTTAGAAAAACATACCAGGGGTGCCATCTTTTCAGTAAGATTCCCTCAGCATGTTTTTCAAAAGCTCAGTGGAAGGCATGCACTTTATTTTGCGTCGGCTGTTCACTTCTTCACGTAAAATCCTCCCCTGATGCTGGTCCCTTTGAAGTCAGTGACAAAGCTCCCACTGACCTCTGCGGTGTAGGATCAGTCTTAGAGACTGTGCCATCCAGACCCTGCAGGAGGGAATTTTCATGCTTTCCTTAGTTATTCCTCTCTCTGCAAAGTAACAGAGTGACTGAGGCAATTGGCTGCCACACATGCTTTATTTTTCACAACATACACTGCCTTCACTTCATTTGGAGGCTAGAATGGGTATGAGAGTTGAAAAGGGGATTTCAACAGATATATCTGTCTCGCTTGCTTCTCATTTCTAAGAACAAAGGCAAGGTCACACAGCTTGACTAGTCTGCAAGCCACTGTCTCCAAAAGCAGCCAATATACATGGCTTCAGATGAATATGTGA
The DNA here is from genome assembly GCA_007922155.1 of Mesoclemmys tuberculata. Taxonomy (NCBI): domain Eukaryota; kingdom Metazoa; phylum Chordata; order Testudines; family Chelidae; genus Mesoclemmys; species Mesoclemmys tuberculata. The sequence goes on along the minus strand of ML675620.1, from coordinate 25,846,703 downwards.
CCCCCACGTCCCCACAATAATGCACATAATTTAGCAACATTACACCATTGGGGGAAATTTCTTCCTGATCCCAGCTGGCGATCAGCTCATGCCTTGAAGCATGAGAACTGATAGCCCTGGCATTTTTTATCCTAGCTTGTGTAACAGCAGTCTAGCCTTTGCCCACCAGAAAGAATCTGATCGTTGACTATGCTTTGAAATGTTATTCCTCTGCAGGCAGAAAGAGCCCCTCAGATTAATAGTCTGTCTAAAAGCTAAAAAGAAAGATCATTTAAAACATCACATTAAAATGCCATTGCACATCTGAAAAATCCATTAAAACTTTTATAGAGCTTTTTACATTGGTTTTCCCTGTTTTACATTTTGTTCTGTGTGCAGGGGCTTCTGTTTTCTAATCCTCCTTTGTAATATACAGTTTAGTCTTAGTTAGAACTACACTAAAAGGGTTTATTTGCTTTTCAGAGGCAACACAAAGCTTTTCCCCTAGAATAGTAGAGAACGTTTCCTGGTGTAGTAATCATTTTCTCAATTCTACAACTGTTGTCTTCTGTACTGATTGGAGAGATGCTTGCTTGCTCACCCAGGAGGAATTCGTCTCTGTCCTACAGCCTCTTTGCGCCAATCTACTGTGAGAGCTGCCACTGCTTCCCAGACTGGACCCCTTCCAAGGGCATGTGCGATCTGAATTTGTCTTGGTTCAACGTCCAGCCACTAAATCATGTGATACCTACGATACACTGAAAAGCCCATTTCAAATATTTGTTTCCCAGGTAGGGACTTACAGACTGTAATCAAATCACCACATAAGCCTCTCTTTGTTAAGATGATTCATTTGAACTCCGTAAGTCTATCACTATTTGGCATATCTTCTAATCCTTTAATCACTCTTGGGGCTCTTCTCTGAACCTTCTACAGTTTATTACCGTCCTTCTTGAATTGAGGACACCAGAACTGAATGCAGTATTCCAGCAACAGTTGCACCAGTGTCAAAGACAGAGGTAAAATAACCTCTCTATGCCGACTTGAGATTCCCATTCATGCAACCAAGGATTGCATTGGCCTTTTAGGCCACAGCATTGGGAGTTTGTGTTGAGCTGGCTATCCACCGCCACCTCCCAATCTTTTTTGAGTTACTGCTTCCCCTTATAGAGTCCCCCATCCTGTATGTACGGCCTACAATATGTATGGCCTATATTCCTTGGTCCTAGATGTATACATTTACAGTTAACTGTAACAGAATACGTATTGGTTGCTTAAGCCTAGCTTACCAAGCGATCTACATAGTTTTGTATCAGTAACGTGTCCTCTTCGTTATTTACCCTCAATTTTTGTGTATCCTGCAAACTTTATCAGTGATGATTTTATGTTTTCTTCCAGCTTATAAATAAAACTGTTTAATAGCATAGGACCAAGAAGTGATCCCTCTGGGATCCCACTAGAAACACACCCATTTGCTGCTGAGTCCCCATTTACAGTTACATTTTCGGACTTATCAATTAGCCAGATTTTAATCCATTTAATGGTGCCATATTAATTTTAGATCATTCTATGTTTTTAATCAAAATGTTGTGTAGTACTAAGTCAGATCCCTTACCGAAGTCTAGGTATGTTATATCAGCCCTATTACTTAGCAACCAAATATCATCTCTGGCCTCCCCATCACTGAGCTCAGTTTGTACCAGCCCACCATCTTCTTTCCCTCTTATTAACATGGTGCCAGCATTGATTGTCTGCCTGGGATGCTGCAGCTATAATATTGCTATTGTAGGGATAGGAGTTGGATCTAAGAAAAAAGCCCCCACCCATGCTGCTTAGGCAAAGCATGTAAGAACCATGCTACTCACACCCTTGTTAAAATACAATTGTTGCTGACAATGGTGTCAGCTGTCGTGTAGACAGTCATAGAAACAGTGGCCCAAATTGTACGTCAATATCAATGGATTTACAGCAGCAAAGGGCTAATGTAATAGAGTAGAAAAATCAGGCCTACTGTCATGTGTCCACCACCCCTGTGAGCTGAAAGTGCAAAGGTCAGTCCTAGATTTGGGCTTCTTGCATGTTCTCTACTACAGTCTAGCATTTGAGGGTGGTCTTTCTTGCTTTCTTACTGGTGCATATTTTCACTTGTGTTGCTCAAAAAATGATCAACACAAAAACTAGTCTCTGTTTTAGCTACTGAAAGCAACACTGTAGGTGGCAGCATGCACTCCCCACCCCCTCGCCTCCCTCCCCCCAATCCTGCCTAGCTAATGACCTCCAACTTGATGCAGAAAGTACTTCCTCAACGGGCAAGGAGAGATATATTCTAGATGCACCATTAGCCCTGGGCATCTTTAAATGAAGCCTGTCAGTCATGCCCGATTATTCATGGAGGTTGCCTGATGTGAACTAACTAGCAGAGTGACATTCTGGAACAGCCTCCCAAGTGGAGCAGTGGGGCCAAAAAGCCTATCTGGTTTCAAGACTGAGCTGGATAAGTTTCTGGAGGAACTAGTATGATGAGACTGCCCACAATGGTATGTGACCCATTGGTGACTGCTAGTAGCCAATATCTCCACCAGCCAGAGATGCGGCACTAGAGGGGGAGGGTTCTGAGTTACTACAGTGGGTAATTTCCCAGGTGTCTGGCTGATGGGCCTTGCCCACATGCTTAGGGTCTAACTGATCACCATATTCAGGGTTGGGAAGGTCAGACTGGCAGAGGTTTTTCTTCTTCCACTGCCGGATGGGACACAGGTAGCTTGCACGTTTAAACTAGAGTAAATGGTGGATTCTCTGTCACCTGACGTCTTCAAATGATGATTTGAGGACGTCAGTAACTCAGTCAGAGGCCATGGGTCATTACAGGAGTGGGTGGGTGCGTGAGGTTCTGTAGCCTGTGATGTGCAGGACGTCAGGCTACACGATCACAATGATCCCTTTTGGTGTTAAAGAATGTGTCTCTCGGTCGGTAACCTGTAGTTTCTGACTGCAAGATTTTGAAATATATCATTTAACCCTGTATCTTCCACTGCTCTTGGAGGCTGTCTCATTATCTCCTGCTCCCCCCATTAAATAGCTTTTTATTGAATTTTAAATACCTGCAACATAAATGCCTGCCATGTCACTTATACAGATCAGCATGCTGGAGAGAGTGTCAATAGAACATAGTCATCGCCGCAGAGCACAAAACTACTGTTGAACTACAGGAATTCTGACGACCTGCCATGAGCACAACAAATGGGTGTTTAAAATAAAAAAACCTGGCTCCTTATCCCGCGTGTGTGCTTAGTGAAGTGGTGCTTTTTCAGCTTATGGCAAAGGGGACATGCCAGCTGTGGTGCCCCTACTCCACGGGTAAAAAACCCTGAAACCACAGGTCCTGACTTTTGGTTTTGCTTGGGGGTGCCCTATGCTGCCTGCCTGAGGCCCTGCCCCCCCCTCCGCTCCCAAAGCCCCAGGGGGAGCCAGAGGTTGGGTGTCCCCCCGCTCCCTTGCATGGTTTCTTCACCCAGCTGGCAGTGGTGAGGCTTTCCGCTCCAATTCTGCCAGGGGTCGGGTCTGGTGGCATCCTCCTGCATGGCTCTGCCAGTCAGCCGGCGGCGGTGGGGCTTTCGCCCCTGCCTAGCTTCTGCCTGGGCTCCTGGCCGGCCAAGGTCACCACTGCACCCATCCATTCACCTTCCCTGGCTCTCCTGAGAGGGTGTCGGGACTCACCTGCTGCCTGGGGTTGGAGCCTCGGACTTGGACTCGTGGCTTGACTGGGAGGGGGAGCTATTGCAGACAGGTGATCCAGGTCACTCGCCATCTGCTGCCCACACAGAACAGCTGTAGTAGCCAGGCAGGAGGGAGGAGGCACTGCAGGAGGGGTGGTCCCGGCAGGTGAGTGAGCACCGCAGCAGCCGGAGTCAGGGCCAGTCACACACCCCATCCCGCCCTATCCCTAAGGCTTTGCCAGCACAGCCACATGGTGCAGTGATAGGGACAGTGGACTGGGAAGCCAGAAGTCACCAGTTTGAATGCCACTGGGGCCCTCAGGAGCGATCTCCCCAGGTGACTCCCTCTCACTCTGACCAAGCTCTTGGAAAGCCTCCGTCTCACGCCCACTAATAAATCCCTGGGCATGGACGGGCTGACTGTGGACACCGCTCCCCCTGGCAGAGTACTGCAGGACTTGGGCCTCGGACTCCGATGCTGCTTCAGCGTTCTCCCAGCGGGTAGTTGTCAACAAAAGGTGCCAGAGCCCCTCATGCAGGTAGTCCCTGGTTCACCTCAAGGGCAGTGGCCACCCCAATGGCCTTATTGGGGCCCCTGGGGCTTCCAGGTGGGGCCAGGACCCCAATAAGTTAAATCCTCGTGGGTACAGTCAATGCCTCTGGAACTGGGAAAGGCCCATCACCACTCCTTGGATGATGAGTGGGACCCACATGAGGGAACCTCTGTGTGTACTGCACGTCAACAGGAGAGGGGACCGCTTCAGGCTGCGCCCATGCAATCCTCTGCCTCCTCGCCAGATGACGCAGTCTCCCAAGACCACTCAGCACCACTGGATGACTACAGCATGCATCAGGAGCTGCTCAAGAGGTTGCCTCCAACTTGGGGCTGGAGGTGAAGGAACTAAAAGAGGCTGCAGAGAGTCTCTTTAATGTGCTGGCAGCAGCCACCCCAGCTGGGTAGCCCTCCCTGTCCATGAAGGGGGGGTCCTCAAAATAGTGAAGGCCCTGGGGCAAACCCCTTCTTTGGTAGCCCCGACCTCTAAGGTGGTTGAGGCGTTTGAGTATCTGTTTACTCACCCTGCCCCTTGGATCCTGGTGGTGAACGCTGCCAGCCAGAGGGATAGGCAGGGGCAGCCAGGGTCAACTCCTAAGAACAAGGTGCCAAGACAAAGACTGTCAGTGCTGGGCCACATTCCTGTGGGGCTGGAAATTGGGCCCAGGCTTTGGGCATGAATTGTCCTCCGTGAGACCTCTGGCTTGGGCTAAAAAGGCCAATGTACTACATAAGCACTAATTATACGCTGCTCTCACAGCAGCTTCCTAGCCTTGGAGTTAGGGAGGGGAACCATGGTAACGGGGTTATAATGTCCCCCCTTTTATTGCTCCCCTCACCATCTGAACAAAGAAGGTGATAAGAAGTGCGTCCTCAGACACCATGCCCGTTAGAGAGCGGTCAGGGTATCTGCCCCCTTGTTCTTCCCTTAGCGATGATTCTTTAAGGAAATTTATGGTTATTCCTGCTGTTAAGATAGCCAAATTCATGGTAAAAATGCATACATCACGCAGGTTAAGTGGTAATAATAAACAGCGGTGGGTACAATTATGTTTTTTATAATTATTTATATTACCAAATAGGGGTTTTATGGGGCATTGTCGAAGTGTGTGTATTTACATATTTTAGCTAACAAGTTGTAAAGTAGTTAATTTGGGGCTTACTTGGTGGGTTGCAAGATAAAGGGGAACAAGTGGCTTAAAGGCTGTAACCAAATAAACACTCCCTATCACTCCTCCCAGCTCAGTCTTTCTTTAGTCAACCCTGCAACACAAGGATAACAAGCATCTGAACTTGTTTGGGAGAAAAATTAATATGATGACAAGCCTTCAGTTTAGGATTGCCAACCAGTAGGCTCTCCTGGGCAGGTATAATTTTAACCTGTGGGACGCCTTGAGGTGCTTTGCAGAGGCCCTGACCCAGGAGCAGGCCATAGACTTTAATACTATCATAGAGGAGGGTACCGCGGTAGCTAAAACAGTGCTCCAGGCATCTTCAGATGCGGCTGTCCTGGCGGGCAGGGCTATAGCCTCCACCATCTGCATGCGAAGGTGCTCATGGCTCCAGTGCTCCAAGAGGTTCAGCAATTTCTCCAGGACCTTCCCGTTGACAGGTCGGCCTTGTTTTTTGGACCAGACTGATGCGAAGTTGCATGGTCTGAAGGGCTCGAAGGCCATACTTTGCTCCCTGGGCCTTTACATGCCTCAGTCTTCTAGGTGTCAGTCACTCCCCCAGCTGCATCAGCAGCAAAGGTTTCAGCCTAGGCCTTTCTAGTCCTATAGACAATGGGACAAAAATAGGGGATCTAGAAGATGAAATCCACCCCCGAGTTCATCCTCAGCCATCTTAAAAAGGCTCCCCCAAACGGTTGGGTAACCAAAGGAGGCACTTTTGATGGTGCACCCAAGAGTGTGGCCCTGACTGTTCTCCTGCATCCATCCCACCCCTTTTTAAACCAGCTAGTGCCCTTCTACTCTGAGTGGGCCAAAATTACTTCAGACAGCTGGGTCCTTGGGGTAGTAGTGGTGGGCTATGCTATCCAGTTTACATCTATTCCCCCTAACAATCCTCCCCTTCTCATACAGGAGGTGAACACCCCACTCAACCTGGGAGCAGTGGAAAAGGTCCTTCAGGGCAAGATGGGGAAAGGGTTCTATTCAAGGTACTTCCTCATTCCCAAGGAGAAAGGGGGGGGTCTAAGGCCCATATTAGACTGTCATCTAAACAAATATATCAAGAGACTAAAATTTTGCATGCTCTCCCAGCTTCCATAATCCCTTCCCTGAATCCAAGAGACTGGTATGCCGCCCTCGATCTCAAGGATGCATAGTTCCACATATCTATCCTCTCCAGCCACAGGCGCATCCTTTGCTTCATGGGGGCTGGCTCCCACTAACAGTTCACAGCCTTACCCTTTGGCCTATCTTTGGCCCCAAGGGTGTTTACCAAGAGTATGGCGGTAATGGTTGCCACCTGAGATGAACAGGTGTACACATTTTCCTGGATGATTGGCTAATCGGGCAGGTCCAGGTCGAGGTCCAGGTCCCAAGTGCAAAACAGTGTGGCCCTCATTTGCTCCAGGTGCTACAGGCTGGGCCTATTGATAAACGAACAGAAATCCATATTAACCCCAGTGCAATGCATAGAGTTCACTGGGGCTACCCTGGACACTGCCCAGGCCAGAACCTTCCTGCCTCAGCCATGTTTCGAGGTGATGGGCTCTATCATCTCCGAGCTGCACCGATGTCCCACAACAATAGCCAGGCACTGCCCTAAGCTAGTCACCTTGATTACCCTAATTTCAGACACCTTGGACATAGGATGGAGGGCCCATATCAGCGCCAACTTTGGCACTTGGGATCTAGTCAAGAGAGGATAGGCGACAGCACATCAATGTGAAGGAGCTGTGGGCCATTCGCCTAGTGTGCAGAACGTTCCTCCGATTCCTGATGGGCAGGGTGGTACAGGTGCTGACAGATAACATTGCAGCCATGTTCTACATAAACAGGCCGGAGGGGCGGGGGGAGCAGCCGTGCTCCTCAGCCCTCTGCAGAGAAGCTGTCCACCTCTGGGACTTTGCTGTGAGGCATGATTTCCACATGATGGCCTCTCACCTTCCTGGAGTGAGTACCGACGAGGCGGATCACCTTAGCAGATCATTTCTACCCCACCATGACTGGTTGCTACACCAAGAGGTGACATCTCTTCCAGAAGTGGGGTTCTCTCCAGGTGGACTGTTCACATCGGCCTGGAACAAGAGGTGCCCACAGTTCTGCTCTCTCCTGGGGGTCAAGAGACTGGGTCGATTTCCGATGCTTTCCTCATGGGCTGGTCGGAGAGCCTCATGTACACGTTCCCACCCATTCCACTCCTGCTCAGGGTCCTGCTAAAGAGCAAGAGGGCCAGAGCAGATGTTATACTGATTGCTCCAGCCTGGCCAAGACAACACTGGTTCAACACGCTGCTGGACCTCTTGATCACCCCACCTCTGGAGCTCCAGAGACAGCATGACCTCCTGTCCCAGGCCCACGGTTACCGGTTACACCCGCACCCGGACTCCCTGCATCTCATGGCATGGAGGCTCTGTGGCTGAGGGAAGGCGAGCGAGCCTGCTCAGTGCAGGTCCAACAAGTCCTGCTCGGCAGCAAGGAGCCTTCTACGCAGGTTGTGTATCAGGCTAAGTGGCAATGATTTACCTGTTGGGCCGAGTCCTGAGGTATCCTGCCCAGCCTCTCGCCTATTCAGGCGATCCTGGAGTATCTTCTCCAGCTACAGTTCCAGGCTCTGGTGGTGGCCTCATTGAAGGTTCACCTGGCAGCCATTTCGGCCTTCCATCACCCGCTAGATGAGAGATCGCTGTTCTCCCATCCCATGCCGGTCAGGTTCCTCGAGGGGTTGGAGAGGCGTTATTCGCAGGTCCATGACCCAGTGTCTCCCTGGGATCTCAACCTGGTCCTTTTGCAACTCATGGGCCCCCGTTCGAACCCATGGCTTCATGCCCCCTGCTCCTACCTTCATGGAAGATGACCTTCTTGGTGGCCATTACCTCTGCAAGGAGGGTCTCTGAGCTTAGGGCACTGACCTTGGAGCCCCTTATACAGTGTTTTATAAAGACAAGGTTCAGTTGAGGCCACACCCAGCCTTTCTGCCCAAGGTGGTTTCTCAATTTCATTGTAATTAGGATATTTTTCTCCCCATGTCTTTTACCAAACCTCACGGTTCAGAGGAGGCGAGGCAGTAGCACTTGCTGGATGTGAGATGGGCCCTGGCTTTCTACATCGAGCGCACAAAGCTGTTCAGAAATCAACACAGCTCTTCATCACAGTGGCTGACGGGATGAAAGGCTCACCTGTCTCCACCCAGCTCATCGCCTCGTGGATTACTTCTTGCAGCAAGTTCTGCTATAAGCAAGCGAAGGTGCCGCTTCCAGGAACCATCACAGTGCACTCAACCAGAGCTCAAGATTTGTCTACAGCCTTTCTGGAGAGAGTGCCCATGCAAAACACCTGTAAAGCCACCACCTGGTGGTGGTGCATACCTTCATGTCCCACTACGCTATCGTTCAGTAGGTGAGAGAGGACACGGGATTTGGCAGACTGGTGCTGAAGGCAGCTCATTGGTAACTCTGTCCCACCTCCAAGGTATTTCTTTTTAGACACCTACACTGGAATGGACATGAGCAAGCACTCGAAGAAGAAAACAAGGTTAAGTAACATTGTTTTCCCTATGTGTGTCCACATCTTATCTCTGAAAACCCTTTTCATTTTGTCTCTTGGTTCCCAGTAGAATAATTACTTTAAAGAACAACCTTGTTGCCTGGTATTTCAGTTTATCTCATTACCATTGTGTTTGCCAAGCCAACCATCATTGCCAGACATCAAATCAAGGTTGCTGGCAGTATTGAGTGTCCCGCATGTTCAGCCTCTATACTGGCTGATGTTCTAATTCTTCTTGATTGCTAACTCTGTCACCATATTTTATGAATGAGTTTTGTGCCTACAGATATGGCCTAGTGGATATGAAGTACGGGACTGCTGCTGTGGTCTCCTCTGTAAACTGTCAGTCAAAGCTAGGCTAAAGAATTTCTGTTAACATATTTGCTTGCCATATTTTTGGAAGCAGAAAGTAGCTGGCCAGCAAATACAATTGGCAAAGCAGAGACAGGCGCATAGCTCCAAATAGCTTCTTAGCAATCAGAGTGTTAGAGGGGGTACAGTAATGTAAATGTACAGACACAGAAACGTATGCAAAATTATAAAGGTTATTTGTTACAGTACAGTCTAATAATAGGAAGTGATGAGAGATGACATGTTTTGGCTGTAGGATCTTTCTTGGGTTTTAGAACAGCCTCAGGAAGCCCTCCAGGCATTTCTAATATAATCTTATTTTCTCCGGCTAATCTAGTGTTTATTGCAACAAAGTAGGTATGCATTTTTTAAGTCTGCAGCATGAAATGCTGAGGCAGCATTAATTTCGCTTCAGCCTGAATATGCATTCTTGATAATCACTGTGCGTTTGAATTGCCATCAGTGTCATAACAGGACATCAATCTTTTGATTGTTTCTCAAAATTAGACATTCGTTTATTGGCCAGGCGGTTTTATATTGTAGCTCTTTTAATATTTCCAAACTTGGACAAAAGATTAAAGAAGGATGAAACCATTAACCAAAGGCAAACAACATATCCAGGAATGGGAAGCCATAAAGTGACTATATTCATTACTGATTTTACGTTTGTGTTTAAAATAAACCATAAGTGATGGCATGGCTAGTGCTAGGTAACAAGTGATGACTTTATATCTTCTATTCCGCTCTTAAAGGTACATTTGCAAAGTGTAATTTTTGGGAAGGGGCTGAGATTAATTTGCAAACTGTATGGTGTTACATTGTTTCATGGTAATGAATGTTTAACTGCTCCTGTACAATACAAAAACTGGCTCCGGTAGGTCTCACAGACACAATCTAGCAGAAACAGTCTAAAAATCTGAATTAGTTAGTATTTAAAGTGACGATGTCTTACTCACCAAAATAAATTAACAATAAGTTGAGTTACGAAATAAATTAACAAATTAAATCAGGTTACTAGAAAGGTGTGTTTTTTTTTAAAGAACATTTCTAAGCTGCTTGCATTGCAAATGTAATTATAAGGTCTAGAGCTGGACGAGGCAATTAAAGTTTTTAAAAAAAATGTAGCTCAGTTGTTGCTCTGCCTAAATGTGATCACTTTCCCGTCTTTCCTGGCAATTAAAACAACGATGTGCTGCTTTGAACTACTGGCGTACAGAACCACGTGGGTCAGACTCACTCTTGGTGTAAGCACACTGAAGTTAATGGTGTTACATCAAGAATATATTTGGATTCTTGTTTTACATCTTTATTTTTTAAATGTTTGTCAGAGCTTAAGGACACCACAGACCTATTTAAAAATAACAACACCTCCCCCCCGAACTTGTCTTTTAATGCTGTTTTTTTCTCTCCTCCTCCCCATTATGTCTTAATTTGTTTTTTATTGTTGTGGCAGGGCTCCTCAGAGGCCCTGTTACACAAAATCCTGCAAGATCTTTTTATTAGCAGGTGAGCAAGTTTTTGGTCTCGTAAGATATGTTGTTGGTTTCCTGGTACAATTTCTTTGGTGGCAGCTGTATCAAGTATTGTGTCCAGTTTTGGGCTCCCCACTACAAAAAAGATATGGACAAGCTGGAGAGAGTCCAGCGGAGGGCAACAAAAATTATTAGGGGGCTGGAGCACAAGACTTATGAGGAGAGGCTGAGGGAACTAGGCTTGTTAATGTGCAAAAGAGAAGAATGAGGGGGAATTTGATAGCAACTTTTAACTTCTTGAAAGGGGGTTCCAGGGAAGATGGAGCTAGTATGTTCTCAGTGGTAGTAGATAATAAAACAAGGAACAACGGTCTCACGTTGCAGTGGGGGAGGTCTAGGTTAGATAATAGGAAAATGTTTTTCACTAGGAGGGTGGTGAAGCACTGGAATGGGTTACCTAGGGAGGCGGTGGAATCTCCATCTTTAGAGGTTTTTAAGCTGAGGCTTGACAAAGCCCTGGCTGGGATGATTAGCTGAGGTTCTCCTTTGAGTGATTGCTCATATGCATTCCACTTAGGTGTGTGCGTGCCCTTGTGCACGGCCTCCGGAGAACTTTTTCCCTAGCAGCCCCCTGTAGGGGCCGGCCTGGGTGCCCCCTGGAGTGCCGCCCTCATGCAGCGGCATATAGGGCACTGCCGGCCCCTCCCCTCCTCAGTTCCTTCTTTCTGCCCGTGATGGCCAGTTGGGAACAGCTCTTGCTCGCAAGTCTTCCTTCCCTATGTAAGTAGTTAGCTAGCAGTTCATCCTGAACTAAGTTAGTTTTTCAGTTAGATTAGGTATCTCTAGTTAGTGTAGGAAAGGGCCCTTGCTGCCTGCGGGAAGGCCTTTCCCGTCAGCGACCCCCATGACCGCTGCCTAAAGTGTCTGGGGGAGCAGCACCGAAAGGACCGGTGCCACATCTGTAAGGCCTTTAAGCCATGCACCCAGAGAGAAAGGGAGATACGGCTTAAAGCCATCCTTATGGAGTCCGCCTTGCGTCTGGAGTCCGAGCCGACGCGGACTCCCTCTGCACCGAGCGTTTCCTCGGTGCAGAATGCTCTGCCGGCACCGCAGGCACCTCGGCACCGAACGTCCCCGGTGCTGAAGAAGAAGAAGCGCCGTCCATGCTTGGAGTGCTCCCCTGCAGTGCAGGAGTGGCCGGGGTCGAGCCCGGAGGCGCTCCGGCTCTCCGATGTGCCATCTGCTCTGGTACCGGCACCGGCACCGACTATCAGGGAACCTCCCCCGACTCCTGGGAGTGGGGGACCCCCTGTCCAGGACCCTTCTATGCCAGAGGCATTCGAAGCGGCTTGAGCCTTGCTGGCCCTGCCCACGCCTCCGGCCCTCTCTCAGCTGAGAGAGTCAGGGCCTGTGTCCCAGGGCAAACCCGCGATGGATGTCCCCAAAGGGTGGGCGCGCCTGGCACCGGAGGATTGGCCGCCCACCACTCGATGCCGGAGAGTCGAGCTCGACAGCTCCTCTCCTTCCTCGTCATCGGACGAGGCATCTCGGCACCATTCCCGGTCTTTCAGGTGGCACCGCTCACCGTCTGTGTCTAGCTCCTGCCCGGCACCAAGACGTCGCTCTTGGCACCGTTCGCCGGTCTCCAGGAAGAGGCGTCGTAAGTCGTCCCTCACTCGGCACCGGTCGTCATCCTCATCTGTGTCACCCCATTGTCAGCACCGCAGATGATGTCGCTCATCGGGATCGTCCGTCACTGGGTCCTGGAGCGGCTCTTCCCGCCGTCGCTGCCGGCACCGATCTCCTGGCTCAGGATCCCGGACCCGGCATCAGGAGGAGGTACTTCCACCAGCACCGGCACTGGCACCGGCACCGCCACCTGGATGGCCCCAGCCCCCTTGGCAGTGGCCATTTTGGGGTCCATGGGCAGCCCAGATGGGGCAGGGAACATTGTCAGCCCCTGCCTCCGTTTCCCAGTTAGCCCCTCAGCAGGCACCTTCGGTGCAGGAGGGAGACCATTCCTCAGAGGAGGAGGAGGAGGACTCCGGGGAGGGCCCCTCTACTGGACCCCGCCACCTGTCCTCTTCTTCGTCGCTGGACGAGGTGGCCGTCAGGGACCAGGGGGCCCCTCTTATTGATTTCAGGGCTCACCAGGAGCTCCTGAAACGGGTGGCCTCTAACCTTGGCCTGGAGGTCAAAGTTATGGAGGAAGAGGTGGACCCCCTCTTTGGGCATGTGGGGACACAAGGACCGTCCAGGGTAGCCCTCCCTGTCCATGAGAGGGTCCTGTGCCTGGCTAAGGCCGTCTGGCAGACCCCTTCCTCGGTCGCCCCTACTTCTAAGGGCGCTGAGAAGAAGTACTATGTGCCAGCCAAGGGGCACGAGTACTTGTACACGCACCCTGCCCCTGGTACTCTGGTTGTGGACGCTGCCAACCATAGAGATAGGCAGGGGGCTCAGAGCGCCTCCCCTAAGAACAAGAAGGGTAGGAGACTAGACCTCTTCGGCAGAAAGCTCTACTCCACGGGGGCGCTCCAATTCAGGGTGGTGAACCACGAGGCCCTCTTGGGCAGATATAACTTAAACCTTTGGGACTCACTTCGCCACGGTCCTGGAGGAAGGAGTGACTGTAGCCAGCGCAGCCCTTCAGACTACCTCTGATGCTGCAGACATGGCCAGCAGGGTGATGCTCTCCGCCGTTGCCATGCGGCGAGCAGCGTGGCTACAGTCCACGGACTTGTCCCAGGAGGTGCAGCACTCCATCCAGGACTTGCCATTCGATGGAGCCACCCTCTTCTCCGAGAGGACTGATGACAAGCTGCATGCCCTGAAGGACTCAAGGGCAACGCTGCGCTCCTTGGGTCTCTATACCCCTCAGGCGGCGAGACTACAGACTCGCCAGCAACTGCAGCATCTGCCACAACAGCAGCAACCTAGGCCACCGCCTAGGCCTTTCCCCCCCTCGAAGGGTAGGGATAGGAGTAGGGGTTCTGGACGGCGCGACCGCCTCGCGTCATCCACGTCTTTCCAGAAGGGACTCTCCCAGGGCTCCAAAGGGAGGCGCAACTTTTGACGGTGCGCCCGAGGGTGGCATCGTATCCTGTTAGCTGGATTCACCCCCGCCTTTTCGGGACAGGCTAAGGCCGTACCTTGGCCTGTGGTGGGACATCACCTCGGACCGCTGGGTCCTTAACACCGTGTGCTGGGGTTACGCCATCCAGCTTGTGGCTTCCCCCCCTTACTCACCTCCCCCCCTCGTCCCTCTTCAGGGACCCCTCTCATGAGCAATTACTCCTTCAGGAGGTCTGCTCCCTCCTGCTCAAGGGAGCCATAGAAGCGGTTCCGCCGCTTGAGGTGGGGAAGGGGTTCTACTCGAGGTACTTCCTCGCCCCAAAGCCAAGGGAGGCATCAGGCCTATACTGGACCTGCGCAGGTTAAACAGGTTCATAAGGAAACTGAAGTTTCGCATGGTGTCCCTAGCGGCCATTATTCCCGTGCTGAATCCAGGAGATTGGTTTGCCGTCCTTGACCTGAAGGATGCGTACTTCCACGTCTCCATCCTTCCCGCCCACAGGCGCTATCTAAGGTTCATGGTAGCTGGTGCCCACTACCAATTTATGGCCTTGCCCTTTGGCCTGTCTTCCTCCCCCAGAGTGTTCACCAAGTGTATGGCAGTGGTGGCGGCCTTCCTGAGGCGCAGGGGGGTCCAGATATTCCCCTACCTGGACGACTGGTTGATAAGGGGCAAGACCAAGTCACAAGTGCGCGAGGCGGTCTCCTTTGTCCAGGCCACTTGCCATGCTCTGGGGCTGCTCATCAACGAGCAGAAGTCAACGCTGTCACCGGTACAGCACATAGGGGCATCCCTAGACTCGGTGCGGGCCAGAGCCTCCTTCTCACGCTCGAGGTTCGAGGCCATGGCAGTGATCATATCACAACTTCAGAGGTGCCCCACGACGACAGCCAGGCAGTGCCTTCAGCTGTTGGGCCACATGGCCTCGTGCACCTATGTGGTGAGGTTGGCCCGCCTCAGGCTCAGGCCCCTCCAGGGTTGGTTGGCCACGGTGTATGTGCCCAGCAGTCACTCTCTGGACAGAGTGGTCATGGTGCCCCCCGTGGTGCTAGGGTCACTAAGCTGGTGGTTGGATCCCAGGACAGTGTTGGAAGGGGTCCCGTTCAGGGCTCTGACTCCCTTGGACACCCTGATCATGGACGCTTCGGACATCGGGTGGGAGGCTCATGTCAGCGGTGGCCTGAGTGCCCAAGGCCGCTGGTCGCAGGAGGAGTCCGCCCTCCACATCAAAGTGAAAGAACTGAGGGCAGTAAGACTGGCATGCAGAGTGTTCCGCCATGGTTTATTGGGGAAAATGGTACAGGTGCTGACGGACAACACCGCAGCAATGTTTTATATAAACAAGCGGGGGGGGGCGCTCCTCAGCTCTGTGCCAGGAGGCGCTTCGTCTTTGGGACTTGGCGGTGAGGTACGATTTCTGTTTAACAGCCTCTCACCTCCCCGGGGTCAGGAACGATGAGGCGGACCACCTCTGCAGGTCGTTTCTCCCCCAATACGACTGGTCATTGCATCCGGAGGTAGCGGCCAGGATTTTCTGGGAGTGGGGTGTTCCCCGACTGGACCTGTTCACATCATCCTGGAACAGGAAGTGCCCGAGGTTCTGCTCGCTCCAGGGTCGCGAGCCGGGCTCCCTCTCCAACGTGTTCCTCATCGAATGGACGGGGACCCTCATGTACGTGTTCCCCCCATCCCGCTCTTACCCAGGGTCCTCTTGAAGATCAAGAGGGACAGAGCGGATGTGATACTGATCGCCCCAGAGTGGCCGAGGCAGTTCTGGTACAGCCTCCTACAGGACCTGTCAGTCACCCCACCGATCGAGCTCCCGAGGAGACCGGACCTGCTCTCCCAGGACCACGGTCGCCTGCTGCATCCCAGCCTGGACTCCCTGCACCTGACCTGGAGGCTCTCTGTCTGACGGAGGAGGAGAGAACCTGCTCGGAGCAGGTCCAGCGCGTGCTACTGGGAAGCAGGAGGCCCTCCACGCAGATCGCCTACAGGGCCAAGTGGAGGAGGTTCACCTGCTGGGCGGAGTCGCGGGGCGTAACCCGTACATCCCCCATGCAGGCTGTCCTCGACTACCTGCTGCAGCTTAGGCTGCAGGGTCTAGCTCTTGCCTCCCTCAGGGTGCACCTAGCAGCCATCTCGGCTTTCCATCAGCCGATGGTGGGGGCGGTCCCTGTTTTCCCACCCCATGTCAGTGAGGTTCCTCAAGGGGTTTGAGAGGCTTTACCCGCAGGTCCGTGACCCGGTGCCTCCGTGGGATCTGAACCTGGTCCTCTCTAGACTGACGGGGTCCCCCTTTGAGGCCTTGGCCACCTGCCCCCTGCTGATCCTGTGCTGGAAGGTGACCTTCCTCGTGGCCATTACCTCGGCTAGGAGGGGCTCTGAGCTAAGAGCTTTGACCTCAGAGCCCCCCTATACCGTGTTCTTCCAGGATAAGGTACAGCTGAGGCCTCATCCAGCATTCCTGCCTAAGGTAGTTTCCCAATTCCATTGTAACCAAGACATTTTCCTCCCCGTGTTTTTCCCTAAACTGCACGGGTCCGAGGATGAGAGGAGACTGCACACCCAGGACGTAAGAAGGGCACTGGCATTCTACCTCGAGAGGACGAAGCCGTTCCGGAAGACCACGCAGCTCTTCGTCATGGTGGCGGACAGGATGAAGGGATCCCCAGTTTCCACCCAGTGCATCGCCAGATGGATCACCGCCTGCATCAGGGTCTGCTACGAACGCGCAGGCGTCCAGCTCCCCGGAGTGGTGACGGCGCACTCGACGAGGGCCCAGGCCGCGTTGGCGGCCTTCCTGGAACGAGTCCCCCTGGATGACATCTGCAGGGCTGACACCTGGTCTTCAGTGCACACCTTTGCCACGCACTACGCTGTCATCCAGCAGTTGAGGGAGGACGTGCGAGTTGGCAGAGCTGTGCTGAGGGCAGCTCGCCGTTGACTCCTACCCACCTCCAGGTATGGCTCGTTAATCACCTAAGTGGAATGCATATGAGCAATCACTTGAAGGAGAAAACATGGTTACTTACCAGTAACTATTGTCCTTCGAGATGTGTTGCTCATATCCATTCCATACCCACCCTCCAGCCCCGCTGTCGGAGTCGGCAGAAAGAAGGCACTGAGGAGGGGAGGGGCCGGCAGCGCCCTATATACCGCGGCATGAGGGTGGCACTCCAGGGGGTGCCCAGGCCGGCTCCTACAAGGGGCTGTTAGGGAAAAAGTTCTCCGGAGGCCGTACATGAGGCATGCACACACCTAAGTGGAATGGATATGAGCAACATATCTCTAAGAACAACAGTTACTGGTAGGTAACCGTGTTTTAGTCCTGCTTTGAGCAGGGGGTTGGACTTGATGACCTCCTGAGGTCCCTTCCAACTCTAATATTCTATGACTATAAGTGGTGCGACACTCAGCGTTCTGCCTGTAGCTCTCTAAACAGAGTCAAATCTTGAGGCAGCGTTGCTTCTGCAGAACTGAATATTGGTGTTTGAGCTGAGATTCCTGATGAAGAGGCTTTACTGCATATTGATTGTTACCACCTCTGTTCCAGAACTGATGTAAAGTATAAATAAAAGAAGTTACACTAAGACTGGATGTCTCTTCTAATGGGAAGCTGACGTGCGAGGGCCTGACAGCTTCTACTCTTGGCAGAGAGATGACACTGTTTATTTGCTCTGCGTGAAATTCATGTGCCTTGCAGAGGACCAGAGCAAAAGCCCTCTGTGGCACTTGAGTCTCATGTCAGAGCTGTACTGGGGAGTCTGCTGGTGGAGCAGACTCACAGGGGTGCCTGTGCACCCTTATGCTTTTCAGAAAAGCATCTCCAATCAGGCTCCACATATGGCCTGATCCAAATCCCACTGAAATCAGTTGAGTCTTTCTACTGACTTCAAAGGCCTTTGAATCAGCTGCAATGAGGGCAGGTAGTGGATGGGCCATGGATCTACCTGTTTGTTGCTCCAATGGTCTCCGCAGCCCATGCAGCAATTATGTCAGCATGGTGGAGTCTGGACAACAGCGCCACACCCTGGTCCTGAGCTGGTGCGTTAGCGTTCCCTTATACATCAGTCCAATAGTCACAAAGAATACTGTGGGGCTGGGGGGAGTAGGGGAGGAAGAAGGGAGGGAGAGTTGATGGGATGTGGAAGAGGTAGAGAAAGAACATCATGAATATGACAGCAAGGCCTAATATGCACAGCTCTGTGAAGAGAGCACATCATCCTGAAAAAACCTACATGCATTATAAAATTTCCCGACTGTCTCAACACCACTCACTCACTCTCTTTCGCACTCCACAGATATAACTGTATGACAATTTACCTGCTGGGGGGAGGCAGGGAGAAAGGCTCAATAAGGCATTTTAACTATATTACTTTCAGGTCATTGGTACAGCTCTTCTAATTAAAATGAAATCATCATAGAACTTCTGAAATGAAGATTTGGTATAATAGATTCAGAGCATGATGAAAATGTTTTCATTAAATGGGGAGAGGAGAGACCCTGCCAGGCATGGCATTTTATCTCAGCTCTAATAACATTAATAAACTCTTTAATCTTTGCCACGTTTATGGCTTAATAGGAATCCTTAAGAAATGACAGGCTAGTAAAAACTGCCAGGTTCCTCTAACCTGTAGTATTCATATTCTTCCCAGAGTTTTAATTAAGTGGAAAATGGTTCTATGAAGGCCCTTCCTATTCTCTCCTGTAAATCAGGCCATTGAAAGCAGAGCCGTTACGCCAACCTGTGTGACAGGAGACTCTGTCTCGGTTCGGTGATGGCTGACCCACGTGGCAGGAGCGTGTCTCACCTAGCCTTCCTGAGCAAAAGCCTAAACATGTGCCACATGAGGAGGCTTGTGGAGGAGACCACAGGCTGTGCTTTCTGTAGCGCAGTAGGGATTCTTGGGAGGGCCACCCTCTGTATTTCTAGGGGCAAGGCCAGTAGTGGTCCAGCCCCATGTCTGGCAGCATGAGAACACAGGATCCGTTGAGGTAGTCCCCAGGAGCCCTTTTTCTTCACACGCACCCTCTGACCCCAAAGTGAGCCCTTATGTCACCATCTGCTGTCTCGGAGCCCTCACTATTTTCAGGTCGGCTGCAGGTATGTTTCTTGTGATTTATTTAGCAGCGCGTGCTATTTTGGGGTTTGACTGTCTCTCGGCTAAAAAAAGTTGACCACCTTTTTCCTTTATTATTTTTAATCGGTTTTGGAGGGACTCCTGTTTTGGGGCTGTGGAAGAGCACCAGTGAGGGGGGTGGGGGGTACCATAATGTGACAGTAGCTCTGCTGGAAGTATAATAAAGGCTGTGTGTGCTAACATAGCGGAGTCAGACGTGGCTGAGATCAATATTTCCTGAAGGAGGGGCTCAGCTTTCAAAAGTGAAACCCATCACGCCTCCTCTGCAGCTCCTCCGCAATGTGGTCTTCCTGTGTACGTCTTCCACGCCCACCTCCCCACCACTTCGGGGCATGCCATTGCATGTCTTCGTAATATGAACCATCTTCTCTTTTCTTATGTGCTTTAACAAGCCGCGAAATAATTAATTTAAATGAAGGGGGCAGGTCACACCTTCAGGTTCTCTGAAAACTGAGGCAGACGCTTCTGAAGTGCCTGTACTTCCTTTATGCTTTGATGGCTTTTCTGTGCAACCTGCACAGCTAGAGACCTACTTTTAAAAATGAACGACGACTGCTGAGAACAAATTGAGCGTCGGTTTATGCCCTCCTGGAGGATGCACATTAGACATCACTAGTACTTAGCCCTCAGGATCAGCGGTCGGGAGAGCTGGGTTGTAGTATTCTCTGCACTTCCATTGGCTCACTGCATGGTTTTGGTCAAATTATTTAAAATCATCATGTCTAAATTTCCCCATTAGTAACATGAGGCTTATAATATTCACACTTACCCTTAGAAAGTGCTCTGAGAGCTTCGAGAGAGGTTTTTTTAGTGCCACTTGCGATTAATTCCACCTGCATAGCATTCCCCACCTTTTGCCTGCTGTACACCTAGTTGCCGTGCCTTTGTTTGAAGAGCACCATCCTGGCACAGTACTGAACACCAGCATCTTCCTTTGAAGTCAGTGGCAGCTGCGGGTGCGCCTGACAACAAGACCAACGCTGTTAGGGAGCTGGGGGAAGGTGAGCATGGTCTGAAAGGGATGATATGCAACTGGCGTGCGGCCACGTGGCTGAGACCCAGGTGACACTTGGCCATTCATTTTGTCTGCTGAAACGGAACGAAACCCTTAACACGTGCATCTCAGTTAATCTGGATTTTAAATAAATCACATTTAAAAAAAGCTGTTAAAGGAACGGTCTTTAGGTTGCAGAATCAAGCACGTGCAAGATAGGCAATGCCAGAGTTACGAGTGTTCAGGCAACCTTCATTCAGCCCCTAGGTGCACTCATCCTGTGCATTGCATGAGGCAGGCGACCTGTGGAAATAATCGTATGTGGCTGTGTAATTAAAGACTGTTCTGTACTGCATACACAGAAAGAAGACAGGGTAAGGCCCAAGTGTAAAGCTGTATTTCCTAACTTTCAGGTGCTTGACTTTATAACTGAAATCATGTTCTTTTAATGTAGGTCTTTTTTGCATAGACTTTGCTAATGAAAAAAGAAAGTAATATGGTAAAAACAAATCCTCTTATGTGCAACTGTAACAACCCCTGCCGTCTGCAGGCCTGAACTGTCATCATTACAGCTACTACTTGAGCTACAGAACTAACACTTAGCTGGGAGTTACATCTGAGGGCAGCTGGACTTCGGGATACAGCTACTGGATCCTGGGGCGGTCATGGCAGTGGGGGGAGCCCAGACTGAGTTTGGCTTTCTCTTTGCTTCCCCATCCCCAGGAGTTGGGAAGTGCCTCTCCCGTGTGGCGTGGGTGAATATGGGCCACTGAGGCCCTGTGCTGAGCCCATGTCAGCTTTCTTCATCCTCCATTCTCTCATTACAGGTGTTTCTGATCCAGTGGTACTGTGACTACTTCTGCTTTGGTAGGGGTATTAGCTGGGCCTTAACATGTCCCTATATTAGTTAGCAGGCCATCAACATTTTTGCTATGAAAATAAGAGAAGCAAATGGCAATTTTTAAACCAGTTTCTATCTTGGAAAAAGTTACTAGACTTTCCTGGGACAAAGAGAAGGCACCTTTGTAGCCGGAAGGCATTCCCCTCGCTATATATATCAAATATCAATATCAAAGCACAGCCACAACCACCAAAGGTGTGAGTGTTTCTCAAGGTAAAGGTTGCAAAAATCTCTTATAGTGTTAGGGGTTGCTACTAGCTCCCAATATAGTAGAATACAAACTAAAAAATTTCCGCCCATGGCTGAATTTTGTATCCACAATGTTAAAAACATCTAGCAAAGCATGTCCTCCCATTCCTAGGAAATGGCATTTTTCTCTTCCCTGTGTAATTTTGCTCCT
Source organism: Mesoclemmys tuberculata (assembly GCA_007922155.1). Taxonomy (NCBI): domain Eukaryota; kingdom Metazoa; phylum Chordata; order Testudines; family Chelidae; genus Mesoclemmys; species Mesoclemmys tuberculata. The sequence goes on along the minus strand of ML675620.1, from coordinate 25,825,405 downwards.
GTAAATGAATTGGAAAAAATCTATTGTGCCCATAAGAAAGAACTCAACATAGTACAGATGGTATTTCATACATATTTGTTTCTGTGTCATCTGCTCTGCACATAAATATCAGCTCAATAACCACTGTTGTAAGTGATAAGCTTAAACATCTTTAGTTGTTTTTCAGTCCGATGACAGTACCAAAATGAAAAATCACCATTAAAATCCCTTTATTTGCATATTTTTGATGCTATCAGAGATGACAGTGCTAATGCAGCATAAGGAGAATTTTAAAACGGAAACATTACGTTTCAAAACCTTCATAAAGATAAAAGCAAGATAAACACCGGCAGTTGATTTAAAAGGAAAAGAAAAGCAAGCCTATTTTATGCCGGCGGAGTAATGAAGGTGACAATTTTTAATAGCCACATTAATGCTGAATTACATTGGAATTCCTATAGAAGTAGAGATGACAGCCACATAAACACCAAATGAATTTCAAACGATTGGTGTGATCATAATGAACACCAAATGAATTAATAATGATGGAACACTTAAGCTAAAATGTTACCTTCTCTAATCTGTTGTCTTTTTATGCACTACTCAATTCATTGTTATTGAACTATGACCCTCTCTTTCATTCATCTTTTAATTTTTTTTTAATATCTCTGTGCAAATGTTCTGCTAACATATTATAGACGGCAGTAGCTGGAATCATCTATCTGCATAATAGATTTGTGTTGGCATTGTAGAGTTTAGAAGCTGGAAAGGCATCTGGATGCTAGATGTATGGCTATAACAATGAATATTACTAATAATAACCATAAGAATAACAATTTCTATTTGATGGCACCACATGCCCACAGACCTCGGGGCAGCTTCAGCAACGTTTAATAAACTAAATTACTAAATTTACGACACGCTCTGTATGTCTGCCCACTCCCCTGATAAATCCCAGTGAGAAATGGAAACAAGGCCCAAACCAACAAAATAACAGCATATAACCCAATTTAGAAAACAGAGTAAAAACCAAAGATATCTTCATGCCTGCCTTGGAGGTGTCAGGTCTATGGCAAATGTTCAGAGAGCGAGAGATTTCCAATGGAACAAGACCTCAGTAGTAAAACCTTCCCCCCAACTCGACACCAAATTTTGTACTATGATTTAATCCTAAATCCTTTCTGGTGCAAGCAATCTCTTTGAAGTCAATGGGTTCAACTGCCTGAGGAGCTAGGAAATTATAGGAGGTGAGCCTTAGAGTTTTTCTTGGGGAAACATCACCTCAGGTGGAGTGGGATTGGGGAAGGTGAAGATTGAAGGGATTTACAGAGTTTTCAGTGGTGAGGCACTCTGATCCCACAGCTACAGAGGCAAAAGACATCTCCAGCTCCATAGATGTGCTAGGATCAGCAGTTCACTGCTACGCTCGCCCATTTCATACTGCAGGAGGTGGCTCTTCAGGTAAACTGGCCCATCGTTATCTTGGGCTTTTACTGAGAGTTAGGCCTTGAGGGGCCCTTACTCACATAGTGGCACCCAACATAGCTGAGAGAGCGTGCGTATCACTCACTTCTGCAGGCCAACTAAACAGCATTAGTAATGTGATTACGTACCGAATTGTGTTGCTGCACTATGGCAGTCACTGCAGCACGCGTTCGCTATTGCTGGCTGTGTCTCCTAGCAGAGTTTTCTAGCAGAGGTTACGCCTTAGCAGTTAGACTTGTAATCCACTACAAAACGTAGTATAAAAAAGAGGATTAAACCCTAGTTTTTTCCTTCACGGCTAGAGTATAGAGCTTAGGCTTCGATGCTAACACTGCATTTTCCATGAGTAAGGTGGAAAAGACCAACATGCTGACACTCTGTATGTGAAGAAAGGAATCTGAGGTCACATGCCAAACCAGGCAAATACTCAGAATGTTATAGCTCTGGCCAGCCATCCTGCCTGGCACTAAACTATCACACGGTCATTTAAATTGAACCTTTCTGTCTGCAGAATGTCTGTTATTTATTGTTTGCATTGTGTGTGCCCACAGGCCCCAGAGGGGAGCGAGGCCCCATTGTGCCATGTATTATACACACAGATAGGAAGAGATGGTCCCTGCCTCCGAGAGCTTACAATGTAATAAAAACCAAGATTCAGCAAATGAGTGGACCAAAGACTCTGCTGGAGAAGGTGGAGGGATATTCTCACACAGTCACATTGATTAGCTATGACCCTTTGACGTCAATGGTAAAACTCCTCTTGCCATCAGTGTTCGAGGCTGAGGGTCTAGATGCACAACCGGATGATTTCAGATTGGTTAAATGTTTTTAGCATATATATATATATAGCATCAGCTCGCTCCTCCCCTCCCCCCAGCACTTCTGCTCAACCTAGCCCCGAGTACTTGACTAATTTCTTGTAGCAACACAGCAGAAGTAGGACAGCGCGGCATGATCTGTTTTACATCTAATTGCAGAGCACTGGACCAAAGGTGAGCAAACAGGCAGTATAGCAGTGGGTCTGCCCCACCCATTTGCGACTACTGCCACCTACAGCTCAAATTGTTGTACTGCATTAGGGAAAACATCAAACCCACCCTTTCTTGCAGTGTCATAACGTGAAAAGTAAAAATGATGCTGGATAAGATTAGAGCACTTTTCACAATATCATCATGGCCAGCAATGCACAGGCATCTCTGCTGAACTGGCTGATCTGGAGCAACTGAAAGCAATAAACCTGTCCCTATTTTTGCAAGGACTCAGATGACTGCAGTTTGCTGAGCTCTAGTTTGCTATTTCATTTCCCCAGCTGCATTTACAGGACCATTAGGCCAACCCTCTTTCCAAATCGGTTAATTCGGTCTTTAATACAAGCTAGAGTCCAGCTAGCACATATGGCACAGTGAAAAATGAACCTACAGCATGCTTTGCAAAACAAACGTAACTATATTAAGAATGAATTTGCAAACACAGACTAGAGAAGTAAGCAACAAAAATGGGTTTAATCTTCTGTGGTGTCATATAGAATCTCCATCTAGCACATTTTGCATCTGTCAGACACAGAATCCGTGCCGTGTGAACACTAACCATTTTTATTAACCATTAAACAAATGGTCTTTTTATTTGAAAATGTAAAACATGCAGAGAGCCCTGGCTATAGCCTTGAATTCAGGTCACATTAAACTGCTGTTGCTCACCTCTCAGCTCTTGCATATTCTGTTGAAAGCATTGTGCCATAAAAGTTGCCCCTGTTTCACAGCAGAAGGTAATGTTCCATCATGTCCATTTGCATTTAGAAGCAGGAATTTATACTGAATAATTACACTTCATTTACAATTGACCCGATGTAAAGCAAGCCTGTATTAAAGCTCCTCTCACAGCAGTTTTATGAGGTGTTACTACATTTTGCTAACATTTTTTCACCTTTTAATCGTTCTTGTTTCATATTTGGGTGGTGAAAGGCTAAAGTGTTTTGACCTGAGCAAAATGAGGCATAGCATGGCCTTAGCTAGAGTTGCTTCTGTACTTGTTGGGTCTGGTCATTTGTTTTAATGAAATGCAATTTTTTTTTCCATCCTCTCTTGGGGTTTCTGGCTTGTCATTTGCATAAGTACTTAATGCCTTCACCTACCACCCAGAAAAGGTCAAAACTAAGCCATATTGGGCAGGGGAAAAACAAGAAGTAAAGGCTAACACCAAGGCCTTATTTGGGGTTTGAGCGTCAGAATGTCAATGGGTTTCCTAAGATGATCCTTTTTACTTCCTTCTTATTTACCTGCTAGGGTTAATGCCATCTAGTGAGCATTATAAAACCGCTTCCTCACATACTTTTTATTATGCAGTCTTGCCTGCTTCTGTGTGAGACTGCAGCATATTTTACTGCTTTGTGGCACACATTCAGTATTGTAAAAATCTATTTAAAAAAATTGTTGTCATATGGATTTTTGTTTTCAACAACCCTCCAGCTGTGACAAGCCTGTTAATTAAACTGATTCTAAAATAAATGACACACACCTAATACAAGGGACACTTAATTTCAAAATGTCAGGTTTGCGGCTTTAAGACTCACAGCTCCCACAGTCATCAAATTGAAAAGGTAAGCCTGTCCTTGCAAGTCCTACCTTTGGATGGCCTTAGAGGCATTTCAGTGAAATGAGTCTGCAAGTCATAATTTAATAGTACATACATCATAACGAATATCATTTACATGATGGGGCACATAATGAAATATCAGTCTCGGTGTTAAACAGAGAATGATTTACCAGCCCCTAGAAGTTTGGTGCAGCCCTTCACATTGATCAGCTAAATAGCAAAATTAACTGTTATTGGCCTGTTATTTTAAAGGTGCAGAAAATCATATTTGGTACCTAGCTCCTACTGACTCCTGCTGGAATGATCAATGCCTCTGAAAATCAGGTCCTTCCTGTTTTCCGTTATATTACGAACAGATGGTAAATGGATCCTTTCCTAAGAACCAGCGCCTGGTGTGTGGTGGTGGTGTGGAACCAAACCCACAAATAAATGAAAGGCCAAAGTGAGGAGTTCACTTTGATGTGTGGTAATGAACTTCACGTTTAATTCTGTGACTATAACGCCTAATCTAAAGCTGCGTGTATAAGCAGGGATGAAAAATGAGGGTGTAGACGTGTCTGATGTAGAATGAGAGAAAAGATAGCCTTTAATCATTTTGTTCTCAAAAAAGCTTTGGACAACTCTTTGAAGATGAAATTTTCAGAGCAGCTTCTGGAAAACAGGAAGCAGCCATATATTCCCCTCCCCTCTAGCCCAGTCCCTGATCCAGAGGTTCAACTATGGATGATACACGGTATTATGCTCTGGATCTTTGCTGCAAACCACTCCAGCCTGGTATCTGGTAAGCTGTGTCAAAACTGAGCTTGCATTGCTCCGATATAGACATAGATAACAGGGTTCCCACAGAAGCAAGGAAAATATATTACAAAACACTCGGCTTCTCCTGCACATTTTTATTTGATGTAATAGAATGATCAGTCTTGGAGAGCTAATAATGGCTAAAAGCAGATGCTCTTTTTCTGCCCTCCTATACTCAGATGACTTTAATTAGACATACGTTTATGTAACTTGTGTATTACTATAACTGGGTGCAAGTGAGCATTTATGCACCTCTTGCTTAAAAAGAAATAAACATCTTCATGGAAAAGGTACACAGTAAAAAGTGTCGGTCCTGTGGGGGAAAAAGGTGTCACTCACTGCTAACAAGATTTTAATCCTAGCCATTGATGAATGCTAAATTCCACTTCATTTACTGTGATATAATGCACAAGCACTTGAACGAGTTTGCTAAATTTTATGCAGTGGGCTGGGCGGATGGGATGAACATTTGTGCTGCACGTCCTATTTCTTTCTTAACCTGCACTTCTAAGGAGCATTTTTCGTCTCACTAGCAGGCTTTTCCAACCTAAACAATACTTCTGAAGAGTCTACTCTGCTTGGCAGCGTTGAGCCATATATCTCCAATACTCAATTTGCCTACCCTGAAGATTGGCTAGCAGAGCTTCTATTTTGGTAATGCACTTTGCCATCATACTGCACTTGGATAGCTTGGCTCCCAGGCCCATGTACAGCAAACCCCATTCGACTTGCTCCTGTGATAGCAGTATTTGGCTACCAAGAAAGGCATTATAAGGAGGGTGGAGTTGCTTGTGCACCCAACAGTCTTACACAATTCGGCTTGTCCTGTTTCCTGCGTAGCTTGTATGTAGCATTAACCTTATTATTTGTATTGCATTAGCAAGTAGAGTTTTCAGCCAAGAGCAGGGCCCTACTGTGCTAATCACTATACAACCAAATAGTAAGAGACAGCCTCTGTTCCAAATAGTTTATAATCTAAATAGCCCAGGCAAATGGCATGAAAAAGACGGCCTATTAGACCCATTTTACAGGTGGGAAATTGAAGTGTAGTGCAATTGAGTCACTTTCCCAAAGTCACAAGGGAAGCCAGGGGCAAGGCTAGAACTAGGTGTGTGCTCCTGAGATCTCCACCAGTGCATTAACTTTTTAAAAAAAGCCTTTCTTCTCTATAATGATTGCAGTTCGAGTCGAGCCGCTTTGACAAACAGCTTTATATGTTGCCTGCCCTGCTTTCTGCATAACAAATATGTGCTGTTAGCCCTCCGCATTTATTGCTGCATCACAGCTGTGTGAAACATTGTCCAGTGAAGAAAATGCCACATGTAGTATTTAATGTAAATGTAAGCAATGAGCACAGCACGCATTTGCATTCTTAACTTGTCTAGAGTCAGCTGGCGGAGACAGTGGGCAAGCTGCAAAGAAACCCGAAAGAACTCATTTACATTGTTCCCAGCTCAGGATGGAGCATCACTCAAGTGCATGGCACAAAACACACCAGATGCCAGCACCACCTCGGCTAATCTCATTAAATTAAAGCAGCATGGAAAAACGCCCACCTCGCTGATCAGAGTATTCAGAAAATAAACTCAATTTTTAAGCATCTCAGGAAAAATAAAAAGCCCCTGAGCTTGATACGGGTACCTGCTATGTTTGGGGACCAACCTCTATCAGCTTACTTGAGCTGCATTGGGAACAAGTGAAAAACGAGCACACAGGCCAATATTTTCAGACTTGCATGCCTCACGTTAGGTACCGCTAGGGAACTTTTCAAAGGCCACTTTGACTTTCAGTGGCAGGTAGGGACCTGCCAGGAGCCCCCTTCCCATCCCCCCACCCCAAGCCCAGGGCCCAAGCATAATTTTTCAGGCCCAGTACAAACTTGTAACACAGGCACCTCTCCCATACACATACCCACGGAGGGGGGTTGCAGCCTGGGCCAGGCCCCCCACAGGGGCTCCAGGCCCTGCTAAAGTGTACCCTGCCCCCCCACTCCCCAGGGCCAAGTCCATATGTAGGGTCCTAAGTAAGGGGGCCTTGCTTTCAGAGATGCTGAGCCCATGCAGCAGGAACTGAAGTCACTAGAAGCGCCAGGGCCTCAGCACCTCTGAAAATCAATATTTAGGTGCCTAACTTTAGGCAGCCATGTTTGACAGTATGAGGCGTCAGGTACATTTATAGCATGTGCATATTACATAGCTCTGTCCATTGCTATTTAGCCATAGCACTGGGTCTACGCCTCTGTGGGTATTCTAATATGTTTTGTGTGTGCATTAGCCATGGCCAGCCATCTGTATGCCAGATCTAAAAGTTCCCAGACTTTGTTCTTGTTGACAGGCTCAGGGGTTGACTTGTGAACTCTGGTCCAGATCTATATTCTTAAAATGGACAAAAACCAACCCCCTCTCCCCCTCCAGCTAGGAACACTACAGCTTTAAGGGGCTCTCTCCACTCCAGATTCAGTTGGTCGCTTGCATTTATCTCTAATGCCATGGGTGTTAGGCTCTTCTGAAGTGTTCATTGCCATCAATGTTGTATCTAGTTATTGGACAAAGGGTAAGAAGGGTGTTATAACCCTACTTAACTCGACAAGTACACTAGTTTAATTAAGGGAACTTTTGAAAGGTCCCTTCAGTGATCGGCTGTGGCTGCCAAGACTTTCCAATTAAACTGGATATTCATGCTGATATTCATGCTTTAGATGCTCCTACAGCTAGTGACTGCAGGGCACACATGTTCTATTGTCTGCTGTTGATCCTTCAAGTGGAAGGGCTAGTCTGCTGGAATAATGGCTGTGATTGGGGCAGAGGCAAATGTACTTTTTCCTGGCTTTATTGCCCCATTTTTGAGCACAGAAGCACCAGAACTACTACCAGGGGCAAGAACACACTTGCTCACAATTGTCCTGCGACTCGTTCTCACCCAGTTTGGTTTACTGGTTTGCTAATTGGAAAATAATCTCTGACAGACACAGAAACGGAAGATCAGTCGTCAGCAAGGGATTGTCAAAACTTTAACCCCACAAGCTTTTGAAGCCGATGGTTTCTCAGTATACAGCAGCTCAGCAACAGAGGAAACTGCCAGTCATTTGCCCAGAAAAATCTGACTTCATAATCTGCCCCATTGACTGTGGAAATAACTGAAACCACAGTAGTCATCACACACCCTTCCCTAAACAGAGCCCAGGCAACTGTAGCTGCCTGTTGCCAACCTGCTTTATTAACTTTTTAAAAACGAGACACAACCAAAGGCTCTGTGCCCAACCCACGATGAACTTGTCTTAGGAAAAACAACAGAAAAGTAATGATAACTCCTGGCTATGCCTAAGAGGCCATAGAAATAATCCACTCTAATGGCCTGCCCCTGAAAATCAGTTACTAGCAGGTATGGTGTGTGTTAATGTGAGGAGTCCCACTAAAGTAAATAATAAAAACCTGTAGGCTTGTACCTTAATACCCTTAGTGCTACTAATAATGGCTAGAAGAGGGAACCTTATGTAAATAAGTGGCATTAACACCAATGTTGAATATGATTCAATATGGCCTTTGTTATGGTGAAACAGTTCTGAATCCTTGTTGTGGGTGTCTTCTTCTAGGCCAAGCCAAAGTTCATTTGGAGGGGCGTACTACAATGATCTTTAGTTTGCAATTTCTTTAAGGTCTGATTCTCATATCCTTACTTATAGTGAACAGTACCTTACTCCAGTGCTCAATGGGACGTGTGGAGTAAAACGCTATTGAACATGAGTAAGGATATCAGACGCTGCGCTTTAAATATAACTTTTTTGGCTGCACTGTTTGTAAAATTCCCCATTTTGTAAAACAAAAGCAGAATAGCATTGGTTTATGAAAGTGTTAAGTCTCAAGGATTCTCAAGCTGCCATGGGAATAACTTAATATCTTGTCCATCATGTGGATGTGCAATCGAACACATTTCCCTATTTTCTGAGGTATAATCATGCTCTGAGTTCCATTACACATAATGGAATAGGATCATCCAGAAAGTTATTCATGAGATATTTTGTGAGTGGTTTTCACCTTCTCCTTGAAGAAAAATACATTATATCAACATGTTCATGAAGAACAAACAGCTCTGGCATTCAGCTATGATTCTGTTATTAACTTTTTTTAGCTAATAATTTTCACTCATCAAAAAGAAGCAATTTTTCACTCACCTCTGTGACCAAGAACTGAAGAGTGCTGCCTGCAATATCAATGTGTATGCGTTAGGTTCACCTTGACAATTACCTTATTCCTTTCCAAATACAAACATTATCCTCCCTGCCCTCCTTTAACAGTTATAAAGAATTTCCGTTTCCCCTTCAGTTATGATTTAATTTTGAAGGCAAAGACGCCTATGCTTTGGGGGAGTAACGCTGGAGCAGATGGGGAATAAGGCTGATGAACTGTATTTGACCCCAGGAGCTGAAATATTTTATGCCTCCTCAGAATAGACTAAGCTATTCTTCATCTTTCCCATAATCAGAATTTTCCTTGATATTGGATTTACTCAAAACTCCACCCAGTGAGGTTAATACTGTCCCACTAGAACTGGAATATGAAAAGATATTTGTTAGTTGTCATTTATAATAGCTTGAGACTATACACAACTATAAGATACAGCAAATTTAAGAAGGCCAATTTTTTCTCATCACTGAGTATTTATTATATATAACAAATACATGAAAAAGAAAAAACTATATTGTGTGATATAAATAGTTTATTTACATTACAGAAAAACATCAAGACAATGTATACTATTTCAAATATATCCATACATAATCAAATATAGCTGTAGTACATGTTTTCATTGGTGTAGATTACCACAAATGCAAGGCAACATGTGTAGATCTTGTTTTAATCTTTTGTCTATAATACTGTATTTTGTAGTCCAAGCTCTCTGCAGTTAGTTTTGCCATTGTGGAAACATGCACTCTTTAAATTAACCTGGTTGATGCTCTCGTTGTGTTGTCTGAACTGTAGTGCCCTGTGTTTTGCTTCTGTCTGTGGATTCTGTTGCTCCTGGGACATTTTCTGAAAGAAAAGATAGAATCATAGAATATTAGGGTTGGAAGGGACTTCAAGAGGTCATCTAGTCCAACTTCCTGCTCAAAGCAGGACCAACTCCCAGATAAATCATCCCAGCCAGGGCTTTGTCAAGCAAGTCTTAAAAAACCTCTAAGGATGGAGATTCTACCACCTCCCTATGTAACTCATTCCAGTGCTTCACCACCCTCCTAGTGAAAAAGCTGTGGTGATGTGGCAAAGAGAGCAATTGGGCCATGTTAAGGATATTCTGGTTCCTTGAATTCCTTTGAAAAAAACTCCAGCCGCTATACAAAAAACTACATGAAGAGAAAACTAAGGCTGCACAGTTAAGCACTCATAAGACAGCTACTGCCAAAGTTAAGGCTGCATGTACAGCTTTAACGCAGCCCTCTTGCAATAGGCATGTGCTCCACAATACCATCCTTAACTGAACAGTCACATGTTATTTCTTAAATAATATCATTATTTTCAGGAAGCAGGAGGAGCAAGAATAGGAAACATCCCATATTCGTTTACTAGACCCCATACTTCCCTGAAACATTTAGAAAGCGAACTTGGACAGATCAGAGAAGTAATATTCTCTGGCCTGATTTTGTAGAGGGCCTTAGTTCCCACAGCTGTTAATGGTTTCCGTGGAACGTATGGGTGCTTAGACCATTAGTGAGCTATGCCAAATGCAGCATTCCTTGGCTGCATATAACTGTCGAGCTTATTCAAGAAAGAAACTCCATTGTGCATGCTCAGAATCTAATTTTCATTTGAACAACAGCAAAAGCCAAACCATTTTAGTCCATAATAAGGCTGTACATTCAGGGAAGGCTATTTTCATGCCACATTTCAATTTTTAACAACAGGCTGTTTTGGCTGAAGGGCTCTTCAAAAGAATTTTTCACTAATCGGAAGATTATAAAATATTCCCAGTGTCTCTCTCTCGCTCTCACACAGCAGCCTTCAGGCAGATATCAAGCATGGGAACTTTCAGTCCCAAGAGTGAAGATTTCCAATCGTTATAAGCAACAGAATAGGCAGTTATAATGGAAACTGTCAGGCAAGTTTGACTATAGCAGGGGCTGACCAATGCCTTGTTAAAATAGCCTCTTAAAACATACATTCCCTGTTTATTTTGGGTATTAACAGAAAAATAATGAGTTGCAAAAGACAGCTGGAAATAAAACCACTCCTAAGTTCTTAAACAGGGTGAGGGCAGAGAGAGAGAAACAAAGCTTCCCTCCAGAACCCTGGGTTCCTTCTCTTGCTGCATGCTGAAAGCAAATAGCATTTCTCCACCGGTACTCGCAATTTCTTCTACACTATAAGCCACTCTTTTTTTAGTCCAGCTGAACTCTATTTCCTTGCTTTGCCTGCTTTATGCAGGCTTGGGCCAGATTATGATCTCTATTACAACTACAGTGTCAAACGATTGAAAAAAAATTAATAGCAATTAATTGTGAAATTAAAAAAATAGTTGAGATTAATTTCAGTTTTAATTGCGCTGTTAAACAATACTAGAATACCAATTTAAATTTATTATAAATATTTATGGATGTTTTCCTACATTTTCAAATATACTGATTTATAATATTTGCCTTTCATCTCTGTAGCAAACACAGCTCTAGCAGTAAAACATAACACAACAGAATGTTAGTACCAGCTGAAAATCAAGAAGCATGTGTTGCTATGTATGAAAGAATATGTATTTTTTTCTTTTTATTGAACAGAAACAATGTTTGACTGTGGCACTGCCCATGAAAAGCTACAGCACTGGCAGAGCAATTTTTAGATAGTTTGCAAAAGTATCAAATATGATGATATAAATGTCTGATACAGTGTGGGCCAGATTCTCCACTGATGCCAATTGGTGAGCTCCATGGAGGCCAATGGCTTTAGGCCAGCTGAAGCGGTGGCCCTGACGTATCTCACTTTTAAATGGGACTGCTCTCACTGTAAAGGCTGCATGATCATAATTTTGCCCCGCTCTTTTCACAGAGGGAAGGCAGTCTGCTATCAATAGAACTGGAAATATAAGTCCATATTCCCGCTAAGATGGACTGGGCAAACCTTTCATTATGAAACCATCCAGACGTTGCCTGGACTGTGATTTCATTATACACTCAGCCTTTGCTGCATTTTCCTGAACAGCTTGGCAAACCTTTTGTATGAACTAGGGCACCACCGTTAGCTAACCTGGGACTGAGTCATAGAACTACATGTCATCTGTTCACCGGCAGCCTCATAGCCCAGAGTGTCCACGAGTAGCCTCTCATGCACGCTGAACAAGAGAGATGGTAAAATAGGACCTCGCAGTGTTCCACAGGAATGATCTCTGGAAGCTCTCAAGCAAGAAAGAAAATAAACCCTAAATCATGGTGCAGCTCGAAGCTGCAGATGAAGCAATAAAATATCATGATCAGGGGTATCAAAGATGCTCGACCGATCAGTAAAAATGAATATGGACATTTGACCTTTGACCATTTTACTCTACAAAAGTGGAGATTGCTACCCAAAAAACAACAAACCAAACACCCTCCTTCCCCCTCCAAAAAACCCTAGCATAACCTCCTTTCCCAACTCTAAAGTCAAGATGGGAGTTAACAATTAGACCTGAAAGAATTCAATCAGCTGAGAGACCAAGTGTGTGAAAGCACAGATTGGCTGGATGAGGGGACCCTAGATGACTGTGCAGGTGGCCCAGACTTCAGAATTCCTTTAAACAAGAAAAGCAAAGGTATTAGGGCCCTGTTTTCAAATCCGGATGCCTCACCCATTTCAAGCACCTAAGCACCAACACCTGAAGAGGTATTTAGATGGCTAACTATAGATTTATGTACCTTCAGGCCTCCACATTTGAAACTTGCTCCTCATCCCATAACTAACAAGTAACTATGCAGAGTTGGAATATTTCCGGGGGGAATCCAGAGATGTAGGTTTGCTCTGTGCAGCCACCAAATGTATGGCACAGCACCTGTATTGCTAGACGTTAACCTGGACATGCTGCAACTGAAGCAAGAAAAGGGGGGAATCAGAGGTCCTGAGAGGTTCTAACAATGAAAAAATAGCCTGTGGGTGCACTTGGGGCTGGGAGGAAAGGGATTGATTCAGTGAGGGCTGGCAGCCAGATGATGAGATGACGGCAGCAGTGAGGTGCTATCACTGGACAAAAGAGCATCACTCAGTGGCTCCAAACCCCTCTTCCATCAAAAAGGTTAGATTCAGGCGGTGAAATGGAAACGATGGCCCAGCTGGAAGCAGTGGGATCCAGAAGGGTTGCTCCGCAGTGGACTAACATAGAGACTGTGTAGCCATGGGGTCCAAAGTCAGTGGGACTGGGTTTAAACTCAGGCTTACTATTACTAAACAACTCTCTTGCCTGAAAACATACACACATCATGATTTTATAATGCAAAGGGAAACCTCTACCAGCTAATGGGAACAAAGTTTTTTAAAGAGATACACCAGTACCAAAGCACTTGAGGTACTAATACTTCTACTATGCTTGCTAAACTTAGCAAACCTGGTCCAGTATGGTATCTAAGTGTATGCTACGTGCGGTCATCTTAGATGAAGTGTCCTTGGGTGTCTTCCGAAGAGTCTGTGCCTTATGTAAGGTTCTATTGACTCAGTGGTGAGCTGAAGTTGAGCCACGTGGTCCTTGACTCCTTCAGCCACCTGAAGTAAACAGAGCTTTAAGATGCTCTCAGTGTGAGAGCCATGTTTATTTCTAAGCATACCAGTTAAAACAATGTAAACTAGGAACTAGAACACAGGCCACCTGTCTTCTAGGCAGCTGAGGCTCACAGGATGGCTTGAGTCTGTCATAGTGTAATCCTAGCTGGCAAAGCACACAATCCGTTCATTTTAAATCGAGTTATTTACCTGCACAAATAAACTGCCATAACTAAGCATTACAAAGCACTAAAGAAAAGTGCTGAGACACAAGACAATGCTGAGCATTGTAGGAGAGTAAGGAGTGAAAAGCTGGAGAAATGGTCAGGCCTGAGCTACAGGGAACAGGGTCAAGACACGGGCAAACCTTGTTTCTGCTAATTGGTATGAATTCTAGTTAGTTTGTTATTTCTCTTCTTTTCCTCCCTTCTTGGCCATCTGTGCAGGGGATCACCACTCCTGCATAAGGCCATGATGGGGAAAAAGCAGTATCTTCCTTCCCCCCTGGCATACCTTTACTTCAAAGAATGTTAGTGTAAAAGTTATAGGTTTTTAAAGTGATGTGCCTACCCTCTGTATGGTAATCCTGTAAACAACAAACAGGGGTGGGTATAATTATATTAATTATGTAGTCGTTAATATTCATTGTATAGGTGTCAGTGTAACCAAATAAGGGTCCATGGGGAGTTGCTGGAAATGTATACATTTACATACTGTTGTGGATAAAAGAACTGTAAAGTAACCCCCTCGTTGCTCACTTCTGGTGTCGAGGTGGAACAAGCAGGCAATAAAGGGTTCTGTCTCCCCAGTTCGCCCCAGAGACAACTTGTTTGGTTATTTCTAACAAGCATAACTTTCTATTTCTAAGTCTGCCTTCATCTACACTGTTCTGTCTCTGTCTTGTCTTGTCTGTCAAGCTGGAAGGTCTTTGGTACAGAGACCAGGTCTCACTCTCGGCTCATCCTGAACAATGCTGAGCACGAATGTGATTCCTAACTTCAGTGGGAACTGAAGGCTCTGAGTGCCTCTCAGAAATGCTCAGCTTTGGAAAGCACCACAGGCATTTGCAGTGCTATGTGCATGATTTTACTAATAGTAACAAATACATGATCAGTAATAGTAATATTCGCATAACAATAAAATAATAATAATAATAATAATAATGGCACACAAGTGCAAGTTTTAGACATGGAGATCCAAATGCTCTGCCTGCACACACAGATGAAACTGAAATCAAAGTCACCAGCAGAGAATTTGGCCATAAGACAGTTTAATTGGTTCAAGTCTGACTTCTCCCACGTAAGGAGTTTTAGTAATCTTTTTATTGTCTTTATTATTTTGAAAAGTTCACGGATTGGGATGTCCTGGAGTTCAACCCAATACACTCACGGTCTCTAAACCATACTCATGCAAATCATGTGTCTGATTTTGAAAAGTAGCCCAAATTGTTATGTAAGGTTGGGAGGCTGTATTGCAATAATGACATGCATTATGGAAAAAGGTAAAAAAAAATTATAAATTAACCAGGTTAGAACCTGGGGGGAAGAGCTAACACATTTTAAATTATGAGTGGGATATGTTATCTACATTGCAGTACCATAGATCTTAATGTAAATCTTTTAGGTAGGAAGGATTCATATCTTTTCCTCTGCTCACACGCTTTACCTTGCTAGATTGCCTGAGGCGGAAAAAAATAGTCACTAAAAGAAAATGATGTGGTGCATTTTCCTATTTATCAGTTATTTTTCCATCTCCTTTTTTATGTACACTGCATTTTTGGTCTGAATTATCTCCATGTTCCCTGAAACCCACTTTAATATAATCCATTGCCGTTTCTGGCATCTACTGTTAAGGGTAGTAGACTTGATGGACTCAGCTTGGCCAGAAAGCAGCTCAGAGCTTCAGCAGATGCTTTTGCTTTACGCGTTTAGACCAGGGAAGGATTTATTAATCATTTTTTGTCCTTTCCAGGAGCAAATGCTACACTTGTCCTCTAACCAGACAGTGCAACACTGATACTGAGATATATTAGAACTTTTATTTTCTATAGAGGTATGATACCTGTGTTTTATTTTATTGTCTTTTGTTTAGAAATAAATTCCTTTTCAGTCTGATTTATTGGTGGCGCTGTACGAGGGCTGAATGAGTTTCACCTTGTGATTTTGACAAAAGCCTGGAGAAACTCTGCAGCCAGAGTTCACTCTGAACTCTTCTAGAGGCAATTAATTGGGTCAGCGAGGAATGTGGGCATGAGAAGAAGAACTCACTTCACACTTTAATTCTGAACTACACTGGGCCACAGTTTCCATACTAATAATCGCTTCCTCTTTCTTTAGAAAAATGCAACATAACGCCCAGATCTTTATCTAGCCCCCCATCCTGCAAAACACTACAGCACATGCAAAGCTTTAAGCACATGTGCTGTTCCCTTCATTAAAATGAGTTCAACTGGCCTGTACGTGTCTTTAAAGTTATGCATGTGCTTCAGTGCTTTGCTGGATTGGAGCTACAGTGATGGGTTATTTAGAAATACATACACAGATAGTATTGGCTTTATTTATTAAGTACTGATCCAGTTCCCTCATTTATATACCTTTTATTTATATGAACAATATTTGTCCAAGCATCTGAATACAGAATATGAAGCTTCATTTGCTGTATGTGCTGGTGTGGCCTAAGTCTGATTAAATTGGTACTGAAAATACAAGTCGTGATAAATAAATCAGCACTGGGATGAAACAATTCTTCCCCTTACTTCTTGCATTAAGTGGGATTTGTCATCCAAGTGCAAAGGTACCAGTCTGTGTAATCGGAGAGTCAAGTGGCTATCAACAAAGTCTCTTTTCTTCTATTGCAAAACCAGATAGATACTGACCTTGTAATGCAGAGGACTACAACACAGATGATAGCAATCTGGATGGTTCCAATCACCGCTGCTATTAAGACATACTGAAACCGTACTGGCCCTGGAACCACATATAAAACGCTGTAGTCCTTTTTTTCACAGTGTTGCCCAGTGTAGCCTGCATCACATCTGCAACGAAAAAGGTTTATCCTGTTACTCTGGAGCTGCTCCACCCCGTGTAGCAGAGGGGCAGCCTGAGAGGGAGGCTTGCTGTATGAACGTACTGCTCGGCAGACACAGTGGTATTTTTTTTTTTAAATGGACGCAGGGGATGCTTTCCATTACGCGAGGACTGCTTTTATCTCACAAGCACTGAGAATCTAGGATAATGAGATAAATGTTTTAAGGACAATTTGGATTAGGCAGCACCTAGAGACCCCACCTACATCGGGACCCCATTGTGCTAAACTCCATAAACACACACAGCAAGGGACGGTCCCTGCCCCAGAGAGCTCCCAGTCTACAAGACAGACAGAGGGTAGGAGAAATAAATGGCAGTGCTGAAAAGGGAGGGCTGCTCAGGAACTCTTGCTCTATCATTGGATTCACAGGTAAGCCATGCACTGGTTCAATTAATAGTTTTCATCAGCCTAGGCCAACATGTTTGTTCGGGAAACTTTGGTTTTGAGGCCACTAGGTTGCCTATACGATAATTTCTTTTACTCTCTGGCTATTGCTTTCACCATACTTTCTAAACAAGGCAGGATCCTACACACCCCACAGAACCTGAATCTTTGGACCATGCAGCAGGGCCATTCCTCAGGAGCTGGGGAGGGGGGAAAAATGGGCACCCCCTGCACCACCAACACTGGTTGCTTTACAGCTTCTATAATAGCCCTAACCCCAATACTGAGCTGTCTTCTTAGCTCCTCAACCCTTTCTTCACAGTGGGAATAGCTGATAGATTCATAGTTTATGGACAAAGGGGACCATTAAGGTATCTCGTCTGACTTCCTGTATACCACAGGCCATTACATTTCACCCAGTTACCCCTGGACTGAGCCCAATCTTTTGTGTTTGGCTAAAGCACATCTTCCCGAAAGCCATCCAGTCTGGATGTGAAGACCTTGAGAGATGGAGAATCTGCCACTTGCCTTGGTAGTTCATTCCTGTGCTAATCAACCTTTCTCTGTTAAAAATGTGTGTCTTCTGTCCAAGCTGGATTTGTCTGGTTTCAGTTCTGAGTATTGACCTTTGTGCTACCTCAACCCTGGCACTGCTCTGCACCGGGGCGGTCCCCCGGCACCGGTCAGAGCTTCCTAAAGGCAGTTGTTACCTTCAGCAGTTACTGATGCTGCCAAGGAGCCGTTGTGCAGCCTGGGGTCATGGGAGCTCAGGGGAGCCCCAACCATGCTCTCTTTCTTACAGCGTCACCCCCCTATGGAAACAAGAGGTGGGAGGAGCAACTCTGACGGCTCTTGTCCTAGGACATCCCTATGCCGGATTGAGCCTTGGGGGCCAGGTCTAGGTCTAGGTCTAGGTCTGCTTTGTGCCATAGCAATGCAAAGCGATCACAGTGTGGCAAAGGATTCAGGACAAAATGTTATAATTTGCTAATGTGAAACAAAGTCTTAGGGAGACACTTGTGACAGGGGCTATAGGGCCAAATCCTGACAGATGTTGAGTGTCTCCTGAGAGGGCCTAAGTGCCCTCAACCCCTATTGATCTCAATGAGAGTAGATGGTACTGAGACCCTTCCTGGAGAACCTCAAAGCTCACACTTGATGTGAGAAATCCCTGTGCTTTGGGATGAGAATGCCAAAAGTAACCCATGTTTGGTACTTTTCCCTTTCTGGGGCACATGCCATCTATTGCTGGACTCTTATGCAGATTATCCACTGAAGGAGAAGTGATGTACAACAATAAGGATCCCATGTCTAAAGTGATTAGGTGTCCCTGCAAATGAACACATAATTTGCCCAATTGCCAGTAAAATCCCTGTTTATTCTGCACACCTCCACACAAACAGTCTGCTTCTGTCCTCGCCATTTTCCTGTCCTGCTGCCTTCTTCCCTGTCTGACTGCCCACAAAGGGGAGTTTAGTTGTTCCCTGAGCCCGCTCCTGTGCTGCTTCCCTTAAAAGGACAAGGAGGAGATGGCAGTGGCAGAGGAGAGGCATCACAAGGGAAACCTTCTGGGTCAATGGCAGTAGCAACTATAAGATACTTGGAAAGTTTGCCTGGACCTTCTCTTAGAGATGGTGGTGGTGCTCAATGAGCTTCATACTCCAGGCTAGGGCAAGGGGAAGCATGAAACCACTTCTAAGTGCCCCCCCAATCCAAGCCTTAGAAGCAGCTTCAGGAGAGGATACTGTGTGGCTGGGTGGAAAAACGGAGAAGCAGGGGCAGTCAAGAGCAAAATGAATCACTGGATGTGGGTGAGGTTTGCAGGAAGAGGTGCCCTCCTTGCAGAGCTTCCCCAGAGCTGCCTGATCTACACGCTACACTCTCCCAGTCCTGCGTGCATGAACACTGTCTCAAAACAACAGCTGCAGCAAATGTGCACTTCATCTCCTTGCCCCCACCAGATTCACTTGGAGGAAGTATGAACCGCTGAAGTGAAATCCTAATCACCTCAACGAAACATTCACTGCCGAAGTGAAGCCTGGGAGATGCTTCAACCGCCACTCTTCTTCTCTGCCCACACCTCTTTCTGAAGTTGTCTTTCGCCCAGTTCTTCACTTTTTAAAGTTTTTCCCATTGTGGAAATATCAGGGAATATTAGATTTCGGCGCTACAAGTCAAGGCAAAGCACCCATTGGGTTACGCTTGCACTTTGTGGTGCATCTTAAAAAATTCTTAAGGTTATTTCATGTTTTTATAATCAATTAACATGGCAGCATAATTCAGTGCACTTCTGCTGCATCATTTAGGTCTAATGTGCTTCACCGTATAAGGGGTTTCGGCTAATAACTATTTTCCGTAGTGCCGCTAGATTACACATATTAGCAACTCTGCCTCTTCAGTTTATTATCACTTGCTCTAGAGGAAAAGTGTTACCTGCAAGATGGTTCCAGCATATTAGTAGAGTGCTCGCATTTCCCATGCATGCAGAAGCCATTGTAGTGCTCTGGACAAGGAATGTAGATCCCTCGTGCACTTTCTTCCAATTTATTTGCATTCTCTGTGAACAAAAGTGAAAAGAACATCAGCCTGAAGCCCGTTATAAGGTGAGGTGAGAAGAACCATGGCATTAAGGGCTCAAGGTACAATCTAGGATAAAGCCAAAAGGGGAAGATGTGAAAGACTTTCATGTAATTGTAAAAGAAAAAGAAGTACTCAAATGATTTCACAACCCAAAAATCTATGCTTAAACAGGAATCACCTAATGTGGATGCAGAGCTTTGTAAGCTATTTTGCAATTCTTTTGCATATCTAATTCCTATTAGGTTTTTGCGCTGTGTTGCCAGAATACCTCATTTTACTATTTAAAAAAATATTGATCACAAAATAGCCCATGAGAAATGTCTAATAATATCTGTTATCCTTTAAATACCCTCTTCTTAGAATCATGCAGGGTTAGGGTGAATCTGGACATCGATATATAATATACTATTGTATGTTCAGCGGGATACACTTAGTGAGATAAAGGATGGTTTTTGAACTAAAGCACAGGTCTAGGATTCAAGAATTCTGGGTTTCTATTCCCAATTTTATCACAGACGTTCTGTGTGATACTGGGCGTGTTGCTTAATAACTCCGTGCTTCAGATTCTACATATGTAAAATGGGATCCCTTCTTCTGTAGTGGGGCTTGGGAAGATAAATTCTTTACTACTCATAAAATGCTTTGATATCCTTGACTGAAAAACCTACCATTATTATATAGTCTCTTGCAGTGTGCACATGTATAATTCCACAAGCATTAGATGGGCACTGAACTTGTGAATCTAAGAAAATGTTTACCCCAATGTCGTCAGTCAATTGAAAGCTTCAGATATGAATTTATGATTAAATGGAGGTAGGTTTAACACTTACACAATCTGTTTAAATGCCTAAGCACCATCTGCAAATTACTCTCTCACCTTTGATAGAATATCAGATCGTTAATTACACTTTATAAATACACTCAAAGCTATCTAGCTGGGTTAGGGATTTTGAAGCATACTTCATAGACTTCTTTCCACATAGACTTATAGCTGTACTTTTATTTTTAATGTGTCGAATGTTTAGAGTGATCCAATCCACATTTTTTCTCAAGCTTTTTGTTCACAAAAAATCTTCTCAATTTTGACTGTTTGTCCTGATTCGGGATTGGAAAAAATATCAAAATCTCAAAAAAATTCACTGGATAGGAAAATCATTTCCTGCCTACCTCTAAGTGTGTGTACTCTGTGAGGAGATTATGTTCTTAATTACACATCCTGATCCTAACGAAACAGAGGGTAAGTCTGATTTTATTCTGATATTTTATGTTGTTATACATTCTCATTTATGATAAAAATATTATAGTATGCCAGAAATATTTTTAAAAATATTTTACCAACAACAATAATACTATCCAGAAAAAACAAGTGAATAATGGCAAGAAACATCAATAGATATCTGATAATGGGACATTGACAGAAATAAATTTAAGCAATAACGAAGGATTTGCATTTTCCTTGGATTTAATAAAACACTGATAATTTATGTTCAGCTCTGTAGCTCAGCCTTGCTAGCAGTAGGTATGCTTAAGTATTATCTTGCCTTTGGGAAAAACATGTATGGCAGATCCAAGATTCAATTTTTCATAATGCCTTTTTCCCCATCACTACTGTCCAAAGAGAATTCTGTATCTTCGCAACTTGCCCTAATCAAGTTGGGTATTCTTCCTTATCTTGAAAAGAGATAAAAGCAAACCACAATCCCAGAAAACCTTGATGAGTGACCAAACTATAGATATTTCTAGAACGGTGAGTTTTTTCAACCTGTAGACTATGTCTAAGGGGTCCGCAAAAGGTTGCCATTATTACAGAACAGTAGTTTTCAACCTGTGGTCTGCAGGCTATGTTTAAGATTTCTGAAGGCACCTGCACCTCCATCTGAAATTCTTTAGGGGTCTGCAAATGAAAAAAGGTCGAAAACCACTGTTCTAGAACATGCCAATTCTGCTTTCATATTTAGGATTTTGCAAGGGCAAAAATCAGAATATAGGGCTAAATTCTCCCTTTCACCAGGAAAAGCCATGGGGGGGGGAGGGGGTGAAAAATAGTGCAGCAAAAAGTGCCCTAGGCTGAGCTTGCAGAAAGAACCCTACTTTCTCTTGCTTGAGCAGGCAATTTGCAGCAGAGGAGGAATGGCTAGAGACATGGCCTGCGAACCCCATGAAGCCTGGGGGTTTTACATAGACCTTGCAAGAGTTGGGATAACAGTGCAGTAGCTGCCATGCCAGCAACTTCCAAAGGCTCTTCTCTGCCCAGCAGTACGGTTTACTCGTTACTGTGCTACCATACTCCAGCCAGTGGCGATGAGAACCATAGAGAGTAACTCACACTGAAATAAGCAGCATTAGCCTACCTGGCTGTGTAGGTAATGGTCAGTGGTTCCCAACCTTTTTGGCTTGAGGGCCACAGATATCATTTATACAACCCTGAAGGCCACCAGTGTCTGCCATCAGGCATCCCCTCTCCCCACCATCTGCAGCCAAATGGAAGGAGTTCAGCGAGAAGGCTGCCTCCTCACTGATCTCCCGTCCCCTTGGCTGCAGCAGAGAAACCGCACACAACCTGCAGCCCTGGGCACTTGACTTGAGTCCCTAGGCAGTGGCTCCCTTCTGCAGCCAGGGAAATGGAAGATCAGTGCTCCCCTCCCTCTGGCTCCAGCAGGGACCCCCAATGCCTAGAGACCTAGGTGGAGAATTTTGCCTTGGTCCCTGCTACAGCCAGGAAGAGGAGAGTGTTGATCTCCCTTCTCCTTGGCTGCAGCAAGGAGCCTGCACTATTCTTTTAGCCCCTTGGAAACACGCTCACCTGGGTCCTTAGGCAGCAGCTCCCTTCTGCAGTCAGCAGGGGGTGCGCCATGAGGCACTTTGAAAGCCCCTGCTGGCCACTTTTGGCCCCCTGGCCACAAGTTGGGAACCACTGATCTAGGTCCTAAGTGAGCTCTTCAGGGGTACCATCTTGATGTAGCTGTTTTATCTGTGGAAAGGTTACTGGTGGTGATACAATATGGGATACAAGGTATCACGGTGCATGGGCCAGACTGCTCCATCTTGGGGGAAAACACAGCCACAGTGAGACTCATGGGAGAAAAACTCCACCAGATTCCCTCCAGAGCCTGGTGACTTGAAGAAATGCACCTGTTAGTAGAAAGAGGTGTCAGCTGTTGTGGTGCTAGACATGGCTGGGTCCTGTCTAAACTTGAGGTTGCAGCATTTTCAGCACTGGTCAGCTGCATCCGTTGCTAATATCCATAATATATGTGGAGATTCAGTCAGTGCTAACAAAGCTATGGAATTTCTTTCCAATTGCCCACTGCAGGAGTGAGGTTGTCTCCCTGCAAAAAACGCAGAGAGCAGGGCTTTTTTTTTTTCTCCCTTTCCTCCAAGCCTTGTGGCTATTGGGAAATTTGCAGATGTCCTAGCATAGTCTGTGGGTGGCCCTGTGTCTCAAGCTATCTTACTGCTCAAGGATCTCTGCTCCTCTCTGATTTGTTGGTAGCACTCCCATGCCAGGACTTCCCCCATACCCTTTGGACCAGGAGAGGGGGTGGACGTCAGAGTGCTGAGAGGAATTTAGCCTGCATTACCTTTGGGGCGGATTTAACAGTGCTGGCTGGGGTGGAAGTGCATAAAGGCATCTCTCTGAACCACCTTATATGTAGAAGAAGGAATGATTTTTTTCCTCCATCTGCGGTCATGTTGGTGGAAAACAGAACATTTTCTCCACTCTGTCAAGAAATGCATCTAGCCCCTAGCATGCTGCAAAATATAACCTAGGACCAGTAAGTTGTAAATCCTTAAAGTGTAACACTGTGATGGAAAGTGTTTGGCTGGATCCGAAATGGAACATCCCAGGATTTATTAATGCTCCATATAATGCTTTATCTTTTAATCCACACAGGAGAAAACCATGAAATTTAGAAATGAATCATCCACAGTCCCTCTTGTTGATTAGAGTCTTCTCTAAAGCAGTTAGATATTGAGCTCCTAAGATTTCCTTTCTTTATCTTATCAAGCATAAAGCTACACAGTGGTAGAAAACCTCATTTCTAGTGTGATCTTCTGTTTCAGTTATTCAAAAGACAGAAGAGCATCCCAGTCAGGATGAAAGCAGAGTTCATACAATTTAACAAATTCTCTAACAATTGTGTGATATAGGAGCATTTTGTTTCTTACTCAGAATATTTCTCCGACATGGAAACCTTAGACCTTCTCCATGTATTGTCAAAAAAAATGTTCAGTGCCCAGATAAGAAGATTCATTTTTACAGACTCAAGGAGATCCAAATCCAAAAATAAAGTATTCACTAAAAGCTGATCATTATGAATCCATGAGCTATGAAAATCAGTGCAATTAAAAAGAAGCCTCAAAACACTGCAATGTGCTTTTATTTGTTTTAATCATTTCTAGTCCGCCTAGGTTCTAATACTCATTACCATAGTTTGATTCTATCAGAGCACCTTCCAGAGGTGCATTAAGCAATGAGACTAACATTTATCATGTGTGGTTCATTCACTGTTCATCATTCAATAATAATTACCGAAACAAGACCCATAAAGCAAAGCCATTTTCTTTAACATTTAGACCATTGATGAGATAAAAAAGACTTTATGATGCCCGGGGGGTTATAACTGAGCAAAACAGGTCTCCAGGCATCATAGGAGAAGAAATAATGGGGTTTTCCCCTAGCATAATTTGTGATTATTCAAAAAGCACATACTGCAGGCATATATTATATCTAAACTAATCAGATTATAATATCACTAAACTGAGGAGCTCATCTTCAGCACCAATCTCACATCTACAGAGAGCAAAGCTTAAATTTAAAGTCATATTTCTTTTTCTGGCAAACAGCAATACTACAGATGAGTTCAAAGTTAATCAAATTGCAACAACATTAAGTTCGATAGCTCATCTTCAAATACCAAACCTTCTATGTATCTTTATTAAACAACTATGTGGTAAGGAAAGCTTTATTTTAATCAGAATAATGGAATCCATACTTTTTCTGATATCCGCTAAGACCAAGTTTAGATGCAAATAAAATAGAAAGTCCAAAGATGAAAATTCAGGTTGTAGAATCAATAGTTTCTTTCTCTGGGCATGTGGGATTCTTGACACATCTGGAAGTATATCTCAATTTTTTATTTTGAAAAGAAGCATCACATTCTCCCCGTCCCCAGATCTATCTTATTAGTAGAGTTGGCTGAAAAATTTTCTTCAAAACAGTTTTCCATCAGAATGTCATTTCAACAAAAAACACTGTTTTAATGATACTGTATTGATTTTGATGACATTTCCCATGAAACAAAAATTTTGGCTTCAAAAATTGTTTTGCCTTAAAAAAAAAATTGGTTTTGGAAAAATTCAAAGTTTTGTTTCAAAATTAAATTTTCACTTCAATATTTATTTTGTGTTAGGCTTCTTCACTTGCACAATATTGGTATTATTTTGACAATGTTCATGATATATCAGTACTAGCAGTGCATAATATAATGTGTCACATACCATGTCAAGTCATGCCATATTATGCACCTCTATTGACAGGTCATTACAATGACATATCCTCATAAAGACATAACAGAATAGTTAACATATTCTATTCTATTGTTTTACTTCTAAAATCACTAAGGATAGCTGCTCCTTAGGACACACTGAAACATCTTATCTTCTTTTCATGTTGAAAAAGTTTCCTGTTTGTGTTGGAATGAAACAGATTGACCACTGACACTTTCAACATGAAAAGAATATAAGCACTCAGTGTACTAATAAGACAATCAGCTGTTTTCAATATCCTTGTGTTAACCTGGAATTATTTTTCTAGGATTCAGAAAAGAGCTGGTTGTCTAATTGGTCATGGAGTGCTTAACTTATTTTCGTACTGAAAATGTCAAAGTATCAATCTGTTTCATTACAACACAAACAGGAGACACTTTGAGCTAGAAAATAAAGTAAAATGTAAGTAGCAACTACTCAATGATTTTGAAAATAAAACAAAACAATAAAATATTGTGATTTGTCATGTCTTGATGTCATAATACACACCACTATTACTATTGACTTGTAATGAAATAATGTAAAATAATACAAAAATGCAAAAATATTCCATAAAACAATACATTTTGAAACAATTTACATTTGAAATGAAATTTTGATTTTATTCCCAAAACACTATATTCAGAATGGATTTTTTAAAATTTATATTTGTATTAAATACACCCCGCCTACTCCCATTTGAAATTAAAACAAATATTAAAATGACAAACTTTTCCTGCAAAATGAAAATTCTGACTTTTGGCCAGCTCTGCTTACACCCTTTCAAGATGAATAGGTGATAAGAAAGTCACAATTATTGTATGGATAATAGATTTTGCAGAAGGCCCTTACTGGAGACAGAAGATAATTTAGACTTCTGAAGGGTGTGTGTGTGTGAGAGTCTGTGTCTGTTACAATCACTACTAATATGTACAGCTTTTGCATCAAAATCATACAGTTTCTTCCCCACAACACTATTGGGAAAATCCAGAACATATTTCATAAATCTTTCATAAAACATTATAGACCATCAAACTTCCTAGGCAAAAATACTTTAATTAATCCAATGACAAATGTCTTGATACTCTGTCCACAGATATTAATTTTTCATGGATTTAATTAATACTGTTTTCAACAAATTTTATTTTCTCTACTGAGCAGACATTTTACAGACAATACCTCTAATTTACTCTCTAAAGGATCAAATAATCTTCTAAGCTTTACATGCCTAGGAAAATATTTTCAAGCATAGCTTCAGAAGTAGTTGTGGAGACCAAAGACCTGTACCAGGTGTTTTATTTAGCCAATTCACTAGGCTCTTGGGTAATGTCATGGAGACTATGCAGTAAGAAAGAACCCTCCTACGCCCACTCTCCTGACTTCAGTCCCATGTGAAGTCACAGAATTTCCTGTTACTATGAACTTCTCTAATGATGCCTCACACCTATTTTTCTATTTGCATTTATTATGTACACAATGTGAAAAAGAGTGGCACATCACCTTGAAAAAAATATTATAGACTAAAGACTGAAAACATTCCCACATTTTTCACACATATGTTGCATTTCCAGTTACCTAAACCTGCCCAATCATTTCTGTTAGAATTTTCCAGAGGATGTAGCAGACAACTTGTCCAGTAAAACCACAATCTAACCACCAGAGGGGGCCAAAAAACCTCCAGGAGGAAGGACTATCCAACGTTAGAACACTAGCCTAAGACTAAGGAAACATGGGTTAATTTCCCGGTTTCAGCACAAACTCCTTGTGTAACCTTGCCAGATGCTCAAACATATTTAAGTGCCTAACTCCCATTTAAATCAATGGGAGTTAGGTGCCTAAATACCTGAGGCTCTGGATTTTAGTCTCTTTCTGTGTCTCCGTTCCCCAACTGTGAAGTGGAGGTAATAGCACTGCTTTGCCAAAAAGGGATGTAGTGAGGATAAACAAATGAAAGATTGTGAGGTGCTCAGGGCAATCAGGGGCCACTTAAGATAGAAATATAGACCAAAAATTGATGTTTCAGAGGAGATGAAACTCTTTGATCCCATACAGCAACTGTCAGTGCAGTGCTGTGATGAGGAAAAAATTCCTTCCTGACTTCTGAAGCACCCCAGGGCACAATAACTCTTCACGCGCAAATTATCAGGGGTCACACAATTACAAATAAATTGAAAGAAAACAAAATCTCATTTTAATATTGTTTCAGAGAAACTTCTGCCTGGAATTATTTGAGACTTTTGAAAAAGAACTCTTCGTATTTGGAATGTAGGTAAAAGATTGATGGTTGTAGTGGAGAGCTTCCAAAGCAACAGAAATGGAAGACTATGCCATTTTCCTCTGTTATCTCAGACATTAATGGGACTATATGAACACAGATAAGATATTGATTTTTTCAGGAATAATTGTATCTTAAATCAATCCACTAAATTGCCACTTAACAAGGTAACCATACTGCACCACCCCAGTGCCACACTCATTCATAATCGTGTACTTGATTTATTGCAATTTACTTCACACCCAGGACTAACTGCATATGCCATTTTAGTTACGCTCACCAGGGCTAGATTTTCTGTGAGCTTTATACAGGATGTGGGGAAAGCAAGGAGCTCTTCATTGCAACTGGGCAAGAGGTGAGGCTGCTCCCCCCATGGATGGATATCAAGCCAAAGTGGCTGGGAAGACATGAGACCATGCTTTCCTTCTGCCCCAGTCCATGCGGTAGAGTTGGTGTACATGTGGTAGCAGGCTATATGATTCCAACTGCATAACCCTTCCCTGAACCCCTTCTGGGATAGTGAGTCAAAGAAATGACAAACAACTGAAACTGAACTTTTTTTTGATTATGTTTAAGATCATAATGCCTCTTTGTCCCCCTCTTCTTGGTTCCTTCTTTCTTGGGAAAAATTTTGCTTGTTAATAATGTTAGCTTCTCCAAGGTGGAAAAGAAGAGGCAACTGCTTCCACATATTAGACTTCTAAGCCTCCCAAATGACAAAAAGCCTTGTAATAACTCTTTAATTTCAGAAATGGTATTAGTATGAAAGGTAAGTGACTGAACTCCACAAACAAAAGATCAAGTCAATAAAAAAGGAAGAAAAATGCCATTAACTAGGCCTGTCTCTGCATTCCATTAACAGAATAGAATAAGGACATGATCAGAAGAAATCACTGTAACCCATAAAACTGGTTATAAGCATGCAACTAGTCACTAAAAAGTTTATATAGGCCCATTAAAGTGGAAATTAATCTATGCTGTATGTAATAATAGACGGCTGATCTTAGTGAACTTGCTTCCACTGAAGAAATTTCTTAGAAAATGTTAAATAAATGACATCCATTTACAGATATTGGGTCTGTATTCCTAAATATGTATGTTTAAAGACATGCTGATTTCATCTCTTTTAAAAATTTATTGTAACTGTATTTAGTATTCATTTTACTTTGTTAATTTCAATCTAACTATTCATCTGTACCTATGCATACATCTTTTGAAGCCAATAAACATTGTAAATAAACATGTAGCGCTTACACTCTAATTATAAGACACTAGAAAGCCAGTAGATACAGACAGACTAACAGGGGAGTACAAGAAACAAGTGGTCAGCTTGACAGTCAGTGCACTAAGCATAGAAGCAGCCTAACTGTTTTCAAGTTTTTTGTAGGCACCGTGGCAAAGGAGAGTTTTAAGGAGGGTCTGGAAAAAGAAAAATGAAGTGGCATTGCAGATGTTTATGAGATGTTCACAAGCATGAGGGGAAAGTGTGTGTGAAAGCATGAAAGTGCTTGTTTGAAAATTTAACAAGTGGACTATGGAGGCTGTCATCTTGGGCTGGTCAGAGACAGGAGTCGACCTTTCGGTACTGACTAACAGATGATACGTTGAATGGAGAGAGGCTGTGAAGGGCCTGGAAAGTGAAGACAATTTGTTATTGTTTGATGCAGTAGTGAAGAGGGAGCCAAGGGAGGGATGCAAAGAGAGGGGTGACATGGTCAAAGTGACTGGTTAGGAAAATGATCTTTGCAGTACCATTCTGGATATCTATGAGTGGGACATGACTGCCTTTTTTGCTGATTGAATAGTTGTGTAGACATAATATGGGAGGGTCAGAGAAGACACAATGCCAGGTATTTAATGAGCTATTTTGATGCCTCTCTCATTGAAGACAACGAGAAGAAGAATTTCACTTATATATAATATAACCCTTTACATGCTGCTGAGGTCAGTCAAATTTACATCAGAGCGCGCCGACTGGTACGGAAGTCACAATTCCTCACAAATCACACACTTTCTGAGGATTTAAAGGTGGGAAAAGGGACTCTTTTTAGCTTTCCTAACTGGATCAGTTCTACTTTCTTAAACTACTCTACCCCTTTTGGAAATGTGTCCCCTTTCATATAGTTGGCAACTTTCCCAATGATATGCACCAAAACCAAAATTCTCCAAAAGAATTCCAAACTCTTCTTTTCTGAATGAGAGCCATGGTTAAGCAATGTGTCATTCAAATTGTACAAGATCCAAGATAATGCAAGAATAAGGTCTAATTATGGTGTCTTTGTGTGTGCCAAGGGGTTGGTGGGAGGTGCAGGGCATCCACTTCCACTCAGATATTTATTCCGAGGGAGAAAGAAAAACCAATGCAGCGCATGCAAGGTACAATGTCAGAGAGCAGTGTGAAGATATTTCTTCTCGGTGCATCTGTTGGGACGTGGCACCAAGATTACTGCATTCAGCTCTGAGCACTTCACTATCAGGAATTTGTCAAAGTATTGAAAGAATTTAGACGAAGGCAAAGGAAATGACGAGAGGGCTAAAGTCAGATCATAAGACTGAAGGCTCTGAACATGTCATCCTGTGGAAAAACTCAAGGGATGGTCATAGTTACGAGGAAAGGCTACAGTCATTGGCGTGATGGGGCAGGGCCAATGTTGCTGACACATCCACAGGGAAATACTACGATGAGACTCCCTGATGATTTTTTCAGAGTCAGCATTCATTCCAGTGGCTATTCATCTGTAGAGGGAAATGGTGCTGTAGCACTTCTCTAGCACAGCTCCACTCTATCTATGTCCCAACAACCCAGAGAAATCCAAAGGTTCACACTGCAGGGTCAGAAAGGAGTGGGGGCAAGTACACCACTTTGGCTCAAATGGCCTGATAATTCATGATTGCTTTGGTGGGTTTTCTCCTCTTTCCATCTCTCCAGGGAAGAATTGACTAACAGCAGTTGAGAGCACTCTGCACCTAGCAGAGCTGGGCCCAGAAATAATTTTACTACATGTGTAGCAAATATGCTACTAATGGCGGAGCTACCCAGAATTCCCAGCCACACGAGGTACTGAGACACCAAGGATGAGAGGAGCAATATAAGACCCCACGAGTTCACAGTCCATTCACTGGCTCTGCTGGGACAGGTATTTCCTTTGTTCAAGTTTCTTCTCCATAGGGCAGGGTTCCCTGCACCGGATTAGTGCTTCCAATGAACAGACCATATTCCTGCAGGAATCGATTCAGTCACTCATGGCAATTCCTGTCCCACCTACAGCAAACTAACCATCTGGTTACCGAGTGTCCCTTTTCTCTTCAAATGTTGCAAATCCTGGTTCTGGGACGATGGAGAGTGCTCCTGCAGCAGAACCAGTGCAGTTCCACGATGAAGGTGGGCCAGAATTTGCAGGGGCCATGTGTAGCGGGCACACATCTTGTGTGACATGGCTTCCCATGTGTGGAAGCTCTCTGCATGGCAGCATGGAGGGGACAGGTGTGGAGTGGAATCAGAGGTGTCATTCTTGTATGGTCATCTCCCCTATGGCAGAGGTGCAGAAGGCTACTGGAGTCAACATATTCCATGGAGCAGCTCTATCATTGTTCTGCTGCTCTGGAAAGAAGATTCCTTTTTCCACTACCTCCCCTGCATCCAGCATGCTACTTGGGCAGGGCATTGGCATGAATAATTGGCTCCCAAGGGAGAGATACTCAAAAGATGGAAATGAAAGTTTGAAGCCCACTCTCCTTGATAGTCAGTGAGAGTTAGGCACTGAAATGCCATCTGTGCCTTTGAAAACCTCCCCACAACAGCATGTTACAACATGGGGCTAAACCCATCCTAAAATAACCCAATGGCTTCTATTCATTCACAGTAGGCATGCATTTTAGCCTATCAAGTCCTTCCATATGCAGCTCACTGAAAACAGTGTAACCAATACCATTCTAATATTTCTAATTTTACCAAGAGGGAAAAAATGGATCCATCTGAATTAAACTGCATTCACATCTTTTCTCAGGCACAAAAGACACTTGCTCGACTCAGTCACTTATTCATTTTAAATGTTGTCATGCAAATGAGTTTCCCGGGCTAAGGATAACATCCTCTTTCTGCTTTAAAAATAACTCAGTACTTTTTATGTTTATGATGATGGTTTCTAATACACTGGAAAAAATAGTAAGAACTTTGCATCTTGCAGCACTATATCATAATTATTCAGTCTGCTGCCATAATTAATAGTAGAAAGATCTGAATAAAGGTTCACTAATAATTCCCAGATGTTCACACCAAGCAAAAATAATCAAAGCATACCGGCATATTTGAAAAAAATATTCTAAAAAGATTTCTGAGTTTTCAAAATGTTCATACATTTATAAATAGAACTGGTGAAACAGCTGAATAGGTGGAGGCTTGCTTGACAAAACTCCAGTTAACATGTTAATCCATTTCCTATAAGCAACAATGATGCTGGTCCAGTCAAAAAGCTATTATTGTTATCCCTCCTGGCTGTCCCATCCCCATTTGTTTGTCCATTGTATTCTGTTATACTTCGCTTGTAAGCAATTTTGGGGCAGGGATTCTTTTATTATGTAATAGAACCTCAGAGTTATGAATACTAGTTATGAACTCACCCGTCAACCACACACCTCATTTTGAACAGGAAGCATGCAGTCAGGCAGCAGCAGAGATAAAAAAAATCCCCACAGCATCACTGCTCCCAGGCACAGACTGGCGAGGTGACTTATGTCCCTTTATTGCCCTAGTCGGGCATGAGGCAGCTCATGACTGAACCTTTAATGTATGGGACAATATTATTATTTTTTATTTCAATTTAATGTTTTCAAAATGTTGGCGGCAGTTTAGAATTCTGGAGCGTGCCAGAAGGTTAGCGTATATGCCAAAGTCCTCCACTGGAAATGGAGACATGAGAAGTCTTATATTTATTCATAGAACAAATACGGCATGGATAATGGGTGAATAAATGTCTCCACCCTAGAATGAAGTGTTCCCCTCTCAGTTGAAAGGGTAATTCAGCTTCCATGCCCATTCCATTCTTGGCCTGTTGGTTAAAGGTGCTGGTAACGATGGTAACTTTTGAAATGTGCACACTGGGAACTAAACTGAGATCACCAAATTTACTAATTATGCATTGGTATCATTAAAACAAGACAGTTTATTCTCAAAACCCAAGAAACAAGGATAAAAAACTGAAGAGAGAAACAAATGCAACCTCACAACACAAAAAAGGGTAGGGGAGAGGGAAGAACAAAACTACTTTATACGGCCAAATCCATGCATTACATTACTGCATGACAGTGAAGGAAGGAGGCAATTGGATTGTTGGAGGTGGCTGTGGCGGGTTAGCTGGAACAATTATATTTGAAATCCAACTGTCTGCCATCCACTACTTTCAATACTGATGCTCTGGGATCCAAACCATGATGTCTCCAGTAAGATGTCTGATTACCTTATTTTCACTAAGTTCGGTACCTTACAATGACTTCCGTGGCAATGGAGTGAGAAATTATTCTTAAGGCAGTTTCTGAAGATAATCTGACTCATGCTACATCTCATGAAGTCAATGGAACCACCAGTAGAGTAAGGAGAAGATTGTACCTGTATTTCTTTTCTAATATATTTGCTTTCATTACACGTCTTCTTACTAAACAAACAAGTACCAGTTATATACCATGTTTCTATTCTGGCCTCCATGGCTAGCTGTGCAAAATGATAGCAATATTAGCTAACTAGTTCAGTGATGTTAAGGAAATAACATTCCCAAAGCCTGACCCAGTGGTATCCCACTGATTTTACTTTGTATACCATTATCCAATTTCTATATCAAAACAGCCTTGCTGCTGCAGAATTCAGAAAGCAGCTTATTTATATGTAGATGCAGCTATATGACATTTTGAAATGCCATACATTTGCATATGAAGGTTTCACTTCTTTTCCTTTTTGAGTAAACAGAATCTGCTCTGACTTCCAAAGTAAAGTAATGATTTCAAAGCAAGATCCTCCTTAAAATGAGAACAAAACAACTCATTATTATAACTTGGATGCTGTGGCTATCAGTGGTGGCATTAGGCACGTCTTTTTGATTTATTGCTGTACCTTTGATACCAAGCAGAGCATGGAGAGCAAAACTGCAAGACCCGAGTATTTTATAGAAAATGGTTAGAGGTAATCTGTAATATAAATCAATATTTATAAATAAACCTTAGACACATGATGAAGGCTTGTGGCCATCTGAAGAAAGGCTATGGGCCAGATTCATTATAATATGAGGATAGTATTGATTTTCGTCACAGATCTTCCACTTGAAAATAAGAGTAGGTACTTGGTCAAAGAGTTGTTTGGGGCTCTGGAATTGCAAATCCCCTTCTACCTAAAATTCTGCACAACACTATGAAAACCGAGTGGATTTTATCTGTTTTTCTTATTATTCGAAGAAGGATGAGGATCAGACAGCTGGTATGTGGACAGAGTTTAAACCTGGGTACATTAACATCTAAAATCCAATAGCACTGGGAAAGTGTCTCAATTTCACTGTGTAAGCTATAGGCAAAATTTCTGTATGTGCATCAGAAAAGAGATGCCTTTTTCCTATCCATGCTTAATGCTGGACAACGAGCTACATGTTGGGAAGGATTAGGGATATCTTCTAGTGGTAGTGGAGAAAGTGTAATATGTTTGTTTTCTACTGAATGACATAAGATTCAATATCATTCCTGTATGGTCATTATAAATGGATAATAAATATATAACTCAGGCTTTGTTTACTATCAGACGCTGTAAAGAAGATGAGATGGGGATTTTAAGGTCTGGGAATGCCGTTATCATTGAAGATGGTACACTCTTAGTCAACCAGAAATCTATGGGCCAGATAACATCTGGTATAGATCCCATTCGCACCATTGAGTGGAATTGAACTATACCGATTTAAATCTGCTGAGAATCTGGCCATTATTCCATGAATGAGCATCAAGATGATAAAGAAAACCCACCTCTAAGCTTACTATTCGGGTGAAGATGAGATGCACTTCCTAGAATTAAGAATAGGGAGGTTTTTGCAGAGAGACTGAGCCTGAAAGTGGTTACCCTCTGATGGGGATTGCAAACATTACTCTCGTCTGTGTCTGATGAAGTCTCAAACACCTTCCATTCATTTCCCACAAAGACTTGTTTAAAAAAAAGAAAAGAAATAGGTGACCAGTGAGGATGTTGATAGAAAGCATCAAATGTGACAAATTGGATGAGGTGACAGAAAGTTGATGAATACTTTTGATATGACCCTAAAAATAGCAAAGAGATGTTTGCACATTGACACCTCTCTCATGGCAGATGGATATGCATGACCTAAGTTTTCAGACAGGTGTCAAGAATATTGATGCGTGGAGTAAGGAAGATTATTTTGCTGGCACTGCTTCAGGAGACAGTTTGCATGATTAATATTTCTCAAGTTTCTTTCTCTCAGGGGAAATAAGGGTTGGACCTTTTGTCGTCCTAAGGAATAAAAGAATTCGGGCTGTGAGGAGATACATGGCCCACATATAAAATACCCCTTTCTTTGCTGGGGTGAAGGAATGGTGGCAAAAAGATGCAAGTGTCCTTCATGGCCATGAGATTTCT
Source organism: Mesoclemmys tuberculata (assembly GCA_007922155.1). Classification (NCBI taxonomy): domain Eukaryota; kingdom Metazoa; phylum Chordata; order Testudines; family Chelidae; genus Mesoclemmys; species Mesoclemmys tuberculata. The sequence continues at coordinate 25,790,367 of ML675620.1, read as the reverse complement.
GCCTGGCTTCATGACTGTGATATCTTTCACAGTAAAAAGGGTTGAGACCTAAAATAACACATGTGATTTGTGTACTGCTTTGAAGAGTATATGTGGAGCTGAAAGACCTGGGAAAGAAAAGTGGCTTAGGAAATGCCCACATACCCATGGGATGAATGAACAGCACAGAATCAACAGAAACGATAACAGAAAACTCATGAGCTATGATCAATACTTAAAGTGCAAGTTCTGCTCTGAAAAGTGACTGCTAGTAAGAAGAGCATTGCAGTGTCTTTGTTTACTGCCTTTCAGTGATTTCTATGCCAACAGTGCTGACTTTACAACTAAAGCGATGGTTTTTCCTAATGGCCCACACTACAAACTGAGCCAGGGATCTGAAAGTCAATCTGAGTTCTTTTCTCCTGACACAGCAGCAGCAGTAAAGGTTCTGAAGGCCAAATTGTGCACTCAGTTACACACACATGCCACCCAACTGTCCCCAAATTATTCCTTCAGTGACACGTCTTTTGAGGCCGGCATGGATGTTAATGTTGGTCCAGCTGCTGATTGCTCTGATTTTTATGACTATGTTGAGAAGAAATGTATCTGAGCACTTCTAACTGTAAGCTAACAAAGGTGGGGGGGTTTTGGGGTGGGGGTGTGGGTGGGGAAGGGGGGATGTTCTGATCTGTCTGTATCTGTCTATACTCCCATATATATTTGGTAAGAGGATTCCTGTACATTTTTAATCAGTTCTGAATCCATCTCCTTAGACTGTGTGAACTGCTGCTGCAGGGATGACTGAGAAGAGGATCAATGAAACAAAACATGAGTTTCATTGTGAGAAGCTGTTACAAATAGGGAAGGCTACAGAAACACACCTTAATCCAATTATACTTCGCTGTCCCTCTAACTCTCAACAGTGAACCCAGTTGTGAACAGATTGTTTTATAGTGGAGGTTCATGGATGGCTTAAAGCAGCATTTTAAAAGGTCGTAGAGTTATTTTAGGACTGCCAGCATGGTTTTTCATGCATTTAGTATTTGGCTGAACACTTCACATAAAAATTTACAACTGGAAACAAATATGAATGGCAAAAATGTCAAATAGTTTTGACTGGTAACAAAGAAATAAAAAGGTTAGCTAAAATACATGATAGAAATGTAAAGACAGCTACAGTTGCCATTTTGGTTATGAGGCTTTTCCTTCAATCCTTCTGACAGCTTGATAGATTTACAGAGCCAATACTGAACCTAACCTTATTTTTAGTTCTGATTACTTAAAGCAACCTTTTTCATGTTGCTCGCGTGCAGCCAAGCTAGTGAATGACACACTTTCAAATACATTTTTTCCAGGTAACATCTCTATTTGTAAAATTCCTTTCCTCAGAGAAGGGACAAAGGGAATTCGAGAGAGAACAGGTTGGATTTTGGGGTAACAGAAAGAAAAAGGGAAAATGAAAATGAAAAAGAATGTATTTGTATATGTGGACGTCAAAGACACAAGCAAACATATGTAGATGTGATCAACTTGATCATCCCCAAATCACAACAAAAGGGACTGAAAAACTGCACAACTTACATTAAATCATACAATGTGGGGAACGGGTAGCACAGGACACTAGTGATGTCAAGCTTCTGTACAACTCCAAGAATGTGGCTGTAAAGAAGGCATCACCAAAGAAAAAAAACTGTGTTATATGTGACCCCATACAATACGTCTTCATGTGGGAATGGAAAATGGCTTTAAAGTGTGCTACTCTGCACATGCGTTATGCCTCCTGGTCGAGCAGAGATGAAAGAATTTCAGGCTACTGTGAGGGGAAATAAACAGCAGCGAAAGTGTCCCGATTCCACAGCCAGTTGATGGAGACAGGATGTCATGTAGCATCTAGCAATTCTCAGCACCAGTGTGTTGGGTATTAAGCAGGAATGAAAGCCTGGGCAAGCTGAACCACCATGAGGGTGAGCTAGTGGTGCAAATAAACACACAGGAGCCCGTTCTCACAGTAAGTGCATACCAAGAAATGACCACAGGTTGGACAATAAATGGGAAAGGAGGTTGGTTGGCCAATGTCATGTAACAGCACTGCTTTGAATGGAAAGAACTTTCTGTTTTCTATTCCTGCTGCTCTGGGGGCGGTACCAGTCATTTTGCATTGCTTTGCTTGGATCACAAGCCCTCCACATTCCCTTCTCATCCACTGTTATCTCACTCTGCAATACTTGTCCCTGACTTTCCTGTGATTGTCCAGACAGGTAGGTGTCTAACGTCAGCTAACAGCTGTCAATTTCAGCCATGTTTTTTGGGTGGGAGGGGGAGGAAAGCATTTTATTGGCATGCTGCAGAGCTGTGACCCCCACCCCTGTGCACAGGGAAGTAGCTGCACTTTTCAAGGGAACAATCCTATGCTATCCTCTATTTTTATGCACCTGTTTCCCCTGCATGCCGCATTATAAAAAGGATGATGATAATAGGGCCCATAGGGCTACAACTTTACCTTTACTATCTCCCTGCTTTTCTTATTAGATTTTCCTTTTCTGTTTGTTTGGGGAGTAAATGTTTAGTGCAGTGGATGCAGTTTAGTCATTCCAACTGCAGCTCACAACGATGAGAGCAATATGTTTCATCTCTCATGACAGAAGCTGAAAAGCTGTATCTCAGTATCCAATTAAGGGTCACTTACCATGGTTTCCAACTTTAAATACAAAGAGATAATGCTAAAACAAGGTAAAATGCCACCAAAGCAAAAAAATTCAATAAGATTTTACATAATACACACCAAAAGTACCCACCTTTATGATCTCTACTGATTAAAACTGTGTATGATGTGGGATGGCAGGCTTTAAATATCACCTGTGTGCCTTGATGGGAGTGTTTGGCTTCAGAGGGGAAGTTTTACAATAAAAATTTAAGCTTTTTAATATTATTCAAAGGCTAAAGGGAAGAAACATGCAACATCAGGCTGTATCACACACGTGGAACACACACCTAGAGACAAAGGGAGGTGAACAACCAACCTTACAGAACATTAGTTGGCTCTGTCATCATCAGAAGTGAAACACAGCCTGATTCAAGAACTGCATAACACTGAGGCAGTGACCCTTGCTAGGTAGTCTTCACCTTTCCCTTAGATGATGGCAGTATGTTTTACCAGGACTTTAACATCCTGCGACAAAGCTCTTTCTCTCCCTCAGGGGGTCCAGTGCTTCCTTCTAGCAGTAGGTCAGGGAACTGCTTCACCCCTTAGAGTTTCTTCCACCCTCTAGTGGTGGGTCAGGGTAATACAGCCTCTCTATGATGGCTGCTCCCTCCTGGCTCCCAGGCCTGTCTCTGGTTCTTGTAGGACCTTGCCTCTTCGTTGGGGGTCTTGCCCCTCCAATGAATGGCCGGTGGAGGTGGTGGGGCAGCCCGGTCCCACCCTTGACTCCGGGCCCCAACACAGGGATCCTGTGGCTTCAAAAAAGCTGCTAGCTTCCCTGGGTTACTTCCCCGTGCCCCTTGACTTAATGTCCGGACCCTGCTTGGACAGGGGCCCTTTCTGGTCTCCTTGCCAGGGAAGTTCTTGACCCCTGACAGCTCCATTGGGCGTGGCAGTGACCAAACCAAATTTCCAATCTTTCCCTTCTGGCAGGGTCTCTTCCCTTAGGACTCCAGACCTGGGAAAGGTCTTTTGCCTTCTTTGGGCAGGGTTTTCCCTCCCCCAGTCTTTGTACCTGCAGGGTCCTCTCCTACCAGCGTTCTGCTCCTTCTCCTAAACCCTCCTGGCTCTTGACAGCGTCTTGCCTGCTCACACACACTGGTAGCTCACCTCACTCCCACAACTCCAGCCACACCCTTTCTCTGGAAGAGAGACTTTTAACAAGTCATAGGCGGTGCCTTGATCAGCTACCATGGGAAAAGGGATGTGCGGATTCTGGGGCTGATATATCAGTGTTTTAGCACTCTCTGGTAGCCATCTGATCTGATCCTGTCACAATCCTTTAGCTGACATTTTCATTGATCCACGTTGGACTTTGCTTTCCAAACTAAGTCAGTTGTAAGCTCTCTCAAATGCACCTTCTAAGCAACCAGCCCTCATTTCTTTTTGAAAGGTTTGTTATGGTCTTCATCCAACAGCAAGTCCTTTTCAGAGAACAGATAGTCTGAGCCTCCCTCTACTGGTATAATTCAGTGACTTGAAGGAAGCCAAAAAGCAGCTTCTTCCTCCTCACTTTCCCATTCCATAAGAATGGGATGATGAGAATATTTCTCTGCATCAGATGGGCTGCAATTTGTTACTGTTTGCAGAGCCTGTTTGGACACTTAGCTAGAAAGGGCTATAGAAATGTTTTATTAGTGGAGCATACACCTACTATTTATACATTATTTATACAGTACTGCTTTATTTAAATGCCACAAAAATGAAACGTAATGATGATATTTGGGTAAAATAAAAGGATCACAGTTTTTACCTTACTCATTTCTCCTTCATAACATTATAAATGTATCAAGTGGAGAAAAATGACAGGGAGGGGTAAAGAACAATTTCTGGAAATGGAGAATTTAACAAGAATAAAAACTGAAATAAAAGCACTAGGGTGAAATCCTGGCCTCACTGAAATCACCGGCAAAGCTTCCACTGACTTCAATGGGAACAGGATTTCATCCACTAGTTCTTAAAAACCTCATTCACTTTTATAAACAATATTTTAAACCACACAGCTGACATCCATCTGCCTGGCCAGGGCCCTTTAAATCACTGAAACGCAGAAGGGAAAAGATCTGCAGTGCCAGATGTGTCTAAAACAGTTACAGGTCATGCTGAAGCAATTTGCAAAGGAGAAGAGCTTAGAATGCATTCTGCCTGACAAAATGCTAATAGTGTATCAGTTTAAATATTATAGACTAATAAATGTCCTTCTCTGGCTACTTCATTTTCGGAACTCAGATGCAGGCGAGGTTTATGTTACTTGATTTTAAAATGATTTTTATTTAATCCTTTCCCATCTTAGCTAGATAAAAGTACGCTGCCATTATTAAATAAAATTGCAAATGAAATACCCCTTCGGAAGGGGTGTTCTTGATATGTATGACACGCAGCTTTATACCTCAGATAATGTAAAAACGGGAGATTAAAAAGCCCTGGAGAGTAGCAGGAGTTGGGGTTCTTTTTAATCAGCCTGAAATATATTTTACTATTATGTAATGCTGTCAAAAATGGATAATGCTGGGCATCACGGCACTGTGCAGAAGAGTGCATTCCAATCCAGTGTGAATATAATTAGGAAACGCACTGCCGCTGATTATGTAACTACATATTTAGTTTACACCTATTATATTTAGAGTACGATCATTTAACACTAACCGTGACACTCGCGAGGACATGAGTTAACATGCCAGACTGCAGGTCTTACAAGTCATTTTATAAAACAGGAGAATGTGGCTTTTGAATAATTTCTTAAAAGAGTCGTTGTCATTCACCTGTTCGGGGCCAGATTTAGGCTGAGGCAACTGCCTGGGGTGCTGTTTTTGTTGTTAGTGACCAAAAAGGAAAATCATTTCTATAAGCCTAAAGGAAACACATTTTTTTATTTGCTTGTATAGGGGATGAATAAATACAAATTTACAGATCTTAGTGTGCAAACTTATTGTCTTATATGACGGGGAGAAATCATGCCTGCAAATCACGCATCAAAGTCGTGCAATGGATTACAAATGCAAGAAAGATATTCCAAAGTTTAACAAACGGGGCAAGGAGAGCACCAAAGATTCTGCTCGCCGGGGGTGCTGTTTAGTCTAGGGCCAGCACCTGCACCCCTTCGTTACAAATATCCCATGGTCTGATTTCTGATGTGTTTGGGGGAACGCTTGCATGTATCTGGAAGGATCTTTTAAAGTGAAAGGATGCATTTGTGGGGGGCAGCTGTGAAATCAACTCTCATTTGGAAGCAAATTTAAAACATGATGAAGAGCTGCTAACAAAATCTCAGTCCTCTTGTCTTGATAATTTCTAGCTGATTTTCAGGGCTCTGTTTGTTAATATCTATCGACATTTTCCATCCTTGGAAGTCACATACTTTTGCCTTATTTCTTTTGGAATAGTGCATGTGTGGGCATGGGGAGGGGACAAGCTGCACTGTTGACACAGTCAGTGAAAATGTATATTTGTTTAACTGGGATATAGGAAGATCAAAAAAATATGGGGCCTATTCCTGAGCCGGTGGAAAGTGAAATCAGTAAAGTTGTGCTGATTTACACCAGCTGAGGATGTGACTCGTAGCATTTGTCTGAGTTTTTGCCTACGGTGAAAAGTGTTACAGTAAGCAAGAAATAGCCTCTCTGTTCACTAAACCAAATAATGCCCTCTGAAAATTACACAAATAAACCTCTTCCTCCTACACATACACTTCCTTGGGCTCCATCTTGTTCATTTAGAGATCCTGAGATCCTTGGTGGAATAGCGGAGTCTCTAGTGGCATTCTTTTAGCAGGTGGGCTCCTAGCATGGCACTGATATACCGTAAAGTTTACCGTCTGCAGCATCAATTACCTTCATTCAAATTAGTGTTCCGTGCTGCTGGGAGCTCTAATGCTCCTATATATGCTGCCCCCCCGACAGAGCACTAAGAAGGCCACTAACTCACTAGGAATTCTAAAGTCTACAAAAGGGACAGATGGAACCTAGCACTGTGAAATCTCAACCCTGGGTTCCAAGCATAGCATATTTTTCCAGGGCCAGGTTTAAGAAAGTTGAAACAGAGCCTGGGTCTTGGATAGTTTTCTTTGGATACGGGGAGGGAAAGATGATGCTGTGCACCCGAGATCTACACCTGTTCCAGTCAGCATTTCCGTGAATGGAAAAAAGGGTGAATCTGGCATGTATCCAAATTTTTATATATAATGGCGAATGAAATGTTATTGCATCCCAAATGCCATGCATAGATGAAAATAAAATCAAACTCAATCATCAACCATGAACGTCAAGCACCAGAAAGAGTTATCTGTAATGCCGGCTCCAATGTCAATTGTTTATTACTATTAAGATTAAGGAATAAATATTTTATGATAAAAAATATTTATGCATACTTTCTGCAATTCTGCTAAAGAATTTTTTGTTTCCTCTTTCTTTCAAGGGAATTGGAATGCAGATTTGTTCTGGATACCAAGGGGAAAAAATTAAAAGCTTCAGTGTAACATGTAACAGGTTTGTGTCTGTGATAAACAAAGGTGTAGGCCTGTGAAAGTCTTTTGAGTCCATAGAAGGATTCTTTCCGTGCTTTCAAAGTGAATTAACAAAAAATGCTATTTTTATCAGGATCAAACCCCAATTCTGCATGTGGCTAAGTGTTACTGCATATCTTGAAAATTCCACACTTGTACAGAAATCTTGTAACCTTTGTATGCCATGTTTCTGCTTGTACATTTTCATAAACCTCTGAAAACAAAGGTTTAGAAAGCAAATGCGAGGGCATAACCTTACCTAGAGCACTACACATAGCATTACTAACAACTAAAACAAACATGTATTTGAGCAGTCTTTCCTGCATTCACTATCTCTCAGCATCCCTCTCCAACCAATGTCATATTTAAAAAGAACCTCTTGTTAAAAACAAAGAACAATTTTAACAGTTTAAAAGGTTACAAGTTACGTCCAGGCAAGCTTAATTTAACCCTATGAGTCTAATTTTTATGTCCAAGAAGGGAAAGTCTACTTTTCTGCAAACACAATTCAGATTTGAGTTTATTCTATTCTCTTGAGCATAGCACTGATACTTACCCTGAAGATGTGTAGAGGGGGGAAAAGGAATTAGCATTAATGGCCTATAATTTGTTTAAAAACAGGGATTTCTGCATTTCAGATAAGCAGAAACAAATGTAAATGATGCATGATGCATTTATGAACTGGGGCATAAACGGAGACATTTGCAGGAATACTTACGTGAGCTCAGGCTGTTCTGTATACAACCCTCATCTGTATTGCAAATACAGTTTCTGTGTTTATCCATAACAACTAACACAACATAATGTTACAGATGACTGGCTACATGATATGATAGGGGAAAAAACAACTAACATACAGTGGTAGAAAGGAAGTGGAAAAACTGTGAGCCAGAGTTGTAGCAAGCTTTATGAATCTTGCGCAGCAGTAATGCAAACCCCAAAGGGAAAAAGACTTATACTGCAAAATTTCCCTGCAGAAATCTCAAAGAAGTTTGACACCTTAATTCATTTCCAGGACTTAAATATTTCAGGCAAGCTGGTGACACTATAATAGTCTGGTCCAACCTTTTATTTATTATGCTGCTCATGCCAATATTGGTGCTACAAGCTGGTGCTTGCATTTGCTGTTTATTTATTTCCTACAGATCAAATTATTAGCCTAGACATATTGTGTTTTCAGGCTACGTGCTTGTGGACAAACCAAACAGCTTTCATTTTAATGTTCATTCACTACATAACTGAATTCCTTCATTATGGAAATGAGGCATAAACCAACTCTATGAAACTTACAGTCCAAATTCATTAATAAGGAAATTAAGGACTGAGCTTTAAAAGCACATCCTATTGGAAATTACTACTTGCCTCGAACTACAGAAGTCTGTGGGAAAGAGATGTCTAGAAATTCATTTAATAATCACAAGTCAATTTCTGTTTTAATTCTAACAACTTTAGGATCTATGAGTGCAAAAATGGGCAACACTAAGCAAAGAAGGAGAACCGTATCTCCCATTGAAATCAAACAAACAAACCAAACAACCACATTTGACCACACATAAGCGTGTCATTAGGCAAATCAGAGTTACAGAGAACACATAAAAATGAGCTATCCTTTCATGGCTGATGGATTAAATGAGCAATATTGCTTTCTCCCTATGGTATTTTTTATTAAAATCTCCATGAGTCTGTAGTCAGTCTTACAGGCCCTTCAGGAAATACTGTGGTACTAAATATTGCTGAAACATGTGACATGGCCACAAGAAGTATGACACTACATGTCTCCTGGCATGGGACTTTGCACGTGGGACTTGCATTTCTCTATATCCATTTAGTTCCTTCCCCTTGCTCCCCACCCTCTTCTTATGAAAAGAATCATGTGGAACTTACTAGGATCACATCTAATACAGTACTAGAGAGTTATATAATGTTCTATAGAAATCATCCTAAAAAAAGCCTATATAATTTAATCAATGCTGCCAACTCTTGCAATTTTATTATGAGAATCAGGATATTTTGTGTTTTTCTTAAAACAGAAGGTCCCAGATTCATACAATTATATCAGAATATCAGTTTTAGTATTTTTAAAGGTATCTAGCCCTCATAGTTATGGAAAAAGCTTGAAAATATGAACTGAGTGCACCCTAAATTTCAAAAAACGAGAAGGCAAACACACAAAATTTATTTTAAAAAAAACTCATGATTTTTAATCTCATGATTTAGGGGGCAGACTCATGATTCCAGAATACTTGTGACTGACAATAGTCTAATGGAAAATGACAATCTTTCTATGTTTTTTTTTTTTTGAATCAGTCTATAGAATTCTGCAGCAGGAATAGCTTTCTCCATTAAATTCTATAGCATGATAAACAAAAACAAACAAGCCAAAACCGCTACCATATAGATAGGATTTTTTCTAGTGGGGAAAATTTGAGCTTGATGGTTGAAGTCCCATGTGGGGAGATGTGATGTCTTCTCTGAAGGAATATCACGTTACAGAAACTTTTTTTCCATCCATTTTAGGACCTGATCCGACTTCCGCGGAATTCAATGGGAACTTGGTCCCATTAGATGTAACTAACATCTCGTAATGCAGCGGTTCCCAAGCTTGTGGTCATGACCCCATTTGGGGTCATAATGAAAAAAATGGGGTTGCAAAGACGCTTGACAGCTCCCGGCTGGAGCAGTGGGCAGTGTGGGGTGGGGTTCTGGCCTGTTTGGGACAGCAGCAACTGCAGGGCTGGGTCACGGGCAGGCGGCCTCATTTCTCCTCTTTTGCTTTGTGTCCTCCCCACCTGCGTGCCTTCTCCAGCACGGTGATTCCTGGGTGCGTTGTGACATCAGCAGCGCCTGGCTCAGGGGGGCGGCCCTGGAATGGGGGAAGGTGCTGCTGGCGGCTGAGGCAGGAGGGAGGCAAAGTGGGGGGGAGGGGAGCAGGAGAAATGGGGGGGTGTCACAATGCGGCTGCCTGGGGCAAGAGAGTGTGTGTGTGGGGGGGTGACAGGGTGCTGGTGGGCTGCCAGGGACAGAAGAGTGAGGGGGTATCACAGTGTTGGCTGTGGGGCTGCCTGGGGAGAGGGTGTGGTCACAATGTTGTCGATGGGGCATAAGTGAAATGAATGAGGAGAGTTACTGCAAGGCGCAGCACAACAAAACTTGCAGCCCAGAGGAAAAAGGGTAAGGTGGCTTTAATCATTTCGTATTGTCCAGTGTCTGGGCTGATCTGGGCCAGCACCACCCATGGCAAAACTGAGACAGCACCGGGGAACAGCCTACATGAGAGCAGTCTGTTGCTGGATACCTATACGTAGCAGCATTGCCCAGAATCTCTGCAGTGTGCCCCCTTCCCACACTTTTAAGTCTCAATTTAGCAACTGTGAGATCTAGGGTTGTTTAACGGTGAATATAATCCATAGTTAATGCAAAAGTAATAAATGCCAGATAAATGGATTGAAGAGTTATTTTAGGGTTTGTATTCAATGTTGTGGTTTTTTTTTAAATGTTAAAATGATTTTAAATGTTTTAAATGAAAAATATAAATACCCAAAGCATTGCAATGCCCTGACTTGTCTGCTGGGGTCGTCAACATTTTTCAGTGTTTAAATGGAGTCACGCTGAGCAAAAGGTTGGGAATCCCTGTCATAATGGGTCCTTCACTGAGGGACTTCTTGCTGGCAGGTAGCTTTAAAATAGCAGCACTCTCTTTTAAGAGCCCCCACACCTCTTCAATTATGGAGATATGAAAAATGATGACAGGTTTTTTAATGATTTTTGTAAAATTAGTTAAGATACATAAGCCATTAGAAAATACCACCATTGCTAAACAACAGAGTAAAAGAGGTGGTTAGAGACAAAAAATCATCTTTTAAAATTGGAAATCAAATCCTACAGAGAAAAATAGAAACGAACATAAACTCTGGCAAGTCAAGTGTAAAAATATAATTAGGCAGGCCAACAAAGAATTTGAAGAGCAACTAGTAAGTGACAAAAAAAATGTGCTGTTATTTTTTGTAAGTACATCAGAAGCAGGAAGCCTGCCAAACCAATGGGGCCACTGGATGATCGAGGTGCTAAAGGAGCACTCAAGGAAGACAAGGCCTTGCAGAGAAGCTAAATGAATTCTTTGCTTTGGTCTTCACTGCAGAGGATGTGATGGAGAGTCCCACACCTAGCTATTCTTTTTAGGTGACAAATCTGAGGAATTGTCCCAGATTGAGATGTCCAAAAAGGAGATTTTGGAACAGACAGTTAAATTAATAAGTCACCAGGACAAGATGATATTCACCCAAGAGTTCTGAAGGAACTCAGCTATGAAATTGCAGAACTATGAACTGTGGTATGTAATCTGTTGCTTAAATCAGCCTCTGTACCAGGCAAATTGGTAGAAATTATAGAAAAGGACAGAATTATCAAACACATAGATGAACACGATATGTTAGTGAAGGGTCAACACGGCTTTTGTAAAGGAAAATTATGCCTCGCTAATCTATTGGAATTCTTTGAAGAGATCAACACATGTGGACAAGAGTGATTCGGTGGATAAAGTGTGCTTGGACTTTCAGAAAGCCTTTGTGAAGGTCCGTCACCAAAGTTACAAAGGGATCGCCCAAAACTGGATGACTAGGTAACTAAATGGCAGATGAAATTCAATGTTGATAAAAGCAAAGTAATGCACATTGGAAAACATAATACCAAATATACTTACAAAACGATGGGGTCTAAATTAGCTGTTACTGCTCAAGAAAGAGATCTTGGAGTCATTGTGGATAGTTCTCTGAAAACATCTGCTCAATATGCAGAAGCAGTCAAAGAATGCTAGGAACCAGTAGGAAAGGGACAGATAATAAGAAGCAAAATGTCATAATGTCACTATATAAATCCATCGTACACTCACACAGGCCCACTGACTGCAATCCCGGGCTGCAGGGCAGAACCATCAATGGCCCCCACTCCCTAGAAAGGGGTGGCTGAGGTTTATGATCATGGACGGTGGGTGAAGCTTCCCATTGGAGAGGCTAGCTCCCGATCCCATCTCTTTCTGCCCATGGCCCCCCCACACTCTACCCCCACTCCACCCCTCCTCTGCTTGGCCCGCTTGCTGCTGCATCCATTCCTCAAACCCATTCAGTCCCCCCTCCTCTCTTCCAGAAGGGGCATGATGAGTAGTGGTGTGGGGCAAACAGGGGAGGAGAGGAGGGATCCATGTGGTGAGTAACGGTGGAGAGGCTGAGCAGGGAGGAGGGATGCAGCAGCGGGGAGGTCAAAAGAGGAAAGGGGGACGTGGAAGAGAAGAGGGGGGCCTCCAGGAAGGAGCGAGAAATGCCATGGTAAGCAGGTGAGACAGGGGCCGGCACCTGAGGTGGAGCGGGGGTGTGGCCTGGGGTGGAGCAGGTGTGGACTGTGGGCAGGGTCATGGGCAGAAGTGGCAGGAAGGGGATCTAGTCTACCTGAGGCAATGCTTCTCCTGCTGCCTATGGTCCAGGCCCTTTAAAAATCGCCAGACCCTTGGGCAATTAGCCCTTCTGCCACTCTGTTGGCAGGCTTGCACCCACACCTTGTATTCTGCATGTAGTTACGGTTGCCCCAGCTCAAAAAAGATACATCAGAATTGGAAAACATACAGAAAAGGGCAACAAAAGTGATTTGGAGCTATGGAACAACTTCCATATCAGGAGAGATAAAAAAGACTGGGACTCTTCCTCTTAGAAAAGAAAGAACTAAGGGGAGAATATGACAGACGTGTATAAAATCATGAATGGAGTGGAGAAAGTTTTATTTACCCCTTCACATAACATAAGAACCAGAGGTCACCCAATGAAATTAGTAGGCAGCAGGTTTAAAACAAACATAAAGAAGTACTTCTTCACATCATGCACGCTCAACCTGTGGAACTTGTTGCCAGGTGATGTTGTGAAGGCCAAAAGTATAAAGGGCTCAAAAAGGAATTAGATACATTCATGGAAGATAGGTCCACCAATGGCTATTAACCAAGATGGTCAAAGATGCAACCTCATGTTTTGGGTGCCCTATACCTCTGACTGCCAGAAGTTGGGACTGGATGACAGCGGATGGATCACTTAAGAAATTGTTCTGTTCTGTTCATTCCCTCTCAAGTTTCTGGCAGTGGCTACTGTCAGAGACAGGATACTGGGCTAGATGGACCATTGGGCTTACCCAGTGTGACCATTTTGTTTAAGAGAAGAAGGTTGGGCTAGTGGTTAAAGTGCCGGACTGGGACTCATCAGACCTTGATTTAGCTTCCAACTCTGCTGCAGACTTCTTGTATCAGGCAAGTATCTCGCTATGCTTCAGTTCCCAACTTGTAAAACAAAGATAATAATATGTCCTTTGTCTGTCTTATCTATTTAGATTGAACTTCTTTGGGGTATTGACTCTATCTTACTATGCATACATGCAGTGGTTCCCTGATCTCAATTGTGGTCTCTAGGTGCTACCGTAGTACAAATAAATGATAATATAAATAAACTTGATAAACTAGAATGACTCTGAATTGGGCTACCATCCTCAGTTTTATTTGGTCTTCAAGACAGATGACTCACCATTGTGTCACGAAAAATCCTTTCCTCCCAGATCAAATATATGATCCAGTCTATGAACGGGTCTTTCCATCATATTGGCTTGTGACCCTTTCTGCACTTGCTATTTCTTAGTCTCTATCCTATCATACAGGAAATGCATTTTCCATTGACTCTTCCTGCAGCACGCTCACACTATTGCCACGGTAGCTGCATTACAATCTTAAAGCTACTCTTCTCCTTGCTTTGCTGTCTTATTCATTTGCTTGTTCTTCTGTCTCTCTGTGTGATAAAGATAACATCTGTCTACAGATTTGCTTTCCAGCTGTTACAGGTAGCTCCTACTCCGTCTGCTTGGTGGGTAACTATATTTCACAGATGGTTGTGCATAGCTGTCAAAGTCTTTTGTTACAAAGTGAGCGCTCATTCTTCTTGTTATGGTTCAAATTTCAAAAAGATCTACATCCTGGCTCGTTGTCTCATTTTCCTACTTTAGAAGGACTTGTGTCAGGATCAGTGGCTTAGGCCAGAAAAAACAGATTTGAAGCTCCTCCCCCATGCAAAGTTATTTTTTACATTTGCATTGAGCACAGTTCTGGGCTCCTGCATATATATATTGAGTGCATATTCTTTAGGCTCAGGTTATATGTAACCAGCTACATGTCTGAATGGTCAGACAACGCAACAGACACTGGGATGGATGTGACATGGTATCTTCAAACAAGGCTACAACCAGAATTTTCCTGAGGAGGGGGCCTAGAGGTCTACTCCACCTTCCCCTGAACTCAGCCCCAAGCTCCCACCCCTGCACTCTCCCCTGACGCCCAGCCCCATACCCAGTCCTGAACGCTCTCATGCCGCCTCTGCACTCAGAAGCGCATTCTCACCCCTGCACACAGCTCCACACATATTCCCTTTCTGCTGCCCCCATACTGAACTCCAAGGTCTCCTCCTGCATCCAGGCTTACAGTTTTCCTACCCCACACCCAGCGACATGGTCAGGCTGAAGAGCCCCCCCCGAACAGGGGCCAGCCAGTTCTGGGAGATCTAGACCTCTTCCTGCTTCTGAGACTCCACTTACTTAGGAAGCACGAATAGCCTAGATCCAATCCTCCCACCCTCCTGGGGATTGGCAGTTCCCAGTGCCCCCTACTTTACTTCTCCTCGTGGGCTGGAGGTGCCCAGTGCTCATGGGCAGAGGAAGAACTGCAAAAGGTGAAGGGGCCAAATAGGTGCACAGTGCTAATCAAATGTGACCTTGCCAACTTCACTGTCCTGATGGAGGGACAGCCAGGCCAAATTTGAGCGAGTGGTGGTGCAGAGGTCACAGCGCCCCTCAAATTTGGCCTTTCAGCTCCTTAACCATGACTGAGGTTAAGATTTTGTCATGGTTATTTTTAGTAAAAGTCACGGAGAGGTCACAGGCAATAAACAAAAATTCATGGAAACCTGTGACCTGTCTGTGACTTTTACTAAAATTACTAGAGGGGACTGAACATGGGAGGGTGGATTGCAGGGGAATGAGAGCTCCAGGCCCCGCTGCCTGTGGTGGTGGCTGACAGCTATGGGGCCCTTGTTACCCTCAGAGGCTCAGAGCTCCAGGGCCCCTGCCACCAACAGTGGCCAAGAGTTCCTTAGCTCCTGCTCCAGTGGCTGACAGCTCTCCCTGCCACCCCAATGTCAGGGCTGAAGCTGAAGAAAATGTCATGGAAGTCTCTGACAGTTACGGAATCTGTGACCTGTGAGACAAAATCCTATCCTTAATCATGACAGAGGGGCAGTCTGGCCAAATTTTCAGCTCCCCTCAGGAGCTGGGGGAGAGAAGTCTGGTCCCCTGGTCTTCAAGCTTCCCCAGGCATAACAATGACTGCTTGGGTCCCTCAAATTACAGGCATAATTTGATGGGGGAAAAAATAACCTGTCTGGCTAGGGTGAAAGCCTACATTAGGCTTACATTAGGCTGCAGAAATTGTAAAACATTTTTCTTCCATAGAGAGCTTCCATTGCCTTTGTTTCCACTATGCAGAAGCCTGATATATATTTAATGCAATCATATTCTTGAAACTGTAACCAACTTTTAAATAAAAGTTTAAGAGTTGTTGACTTTTAAGTCATATGGAGTTTACAGAACCGTAATACTACAATAACAGGTAGTTGAATATCAGGGAAAATGTATATATGTCAAACAATTTGCTGAACAGCATTCAATCAGATGTCTAGGTGTCCAAATATTGTATGTGTTTTTATTATTTAAGTTATGTGAGGGAAAAACATCAAAACTCGCTAAATAATGTATTCATTTAGTGTGTGGCCACCTCTTACTTATATCCTATCCATAGAGATCTGCATGTGCAAGGATGCAACCTTCCTAACTTTTTTCTAAAGCTGCAGATGAGGAAAGATTTCTCTATGATGGATGTGCAAAGTACTACTGTATGTCTCACTTGCTCATTCCTTAAAGACAGGAATGCCTGGTTTGCAAAAGCATAGCAAAACTGACATGATATCAATGTAATCATTAATGATTCTAATGAACCACAACATTGAAAATGGCCCAGTCATATTGGGATAGTCTTCACAATGGTCACAGGTGAGTTAGCAAAAAGAATTGTGTTTGTCCAATGAAAAAGGAGAATACCAGTACAGGCAAAATTACTAATGCTCAGCTTTGAAGAAGTTGTTATAAACAGTGGAGCGTTAAGAAAAAAAATGAGACATTATAAAAAGTGCTTGATAGGGTCTAAAGAGGATAAGACAACCAAAAAAACACAAACAACCAATGTACACAAATAGCAGGCCATCCTTACCTACAAGACGGTATTTCAAAGAAATACCAACTGCACCACCTGGAACTTAGAAGCTATATATTTAAATACTTTAGGTATTATGTAACTAGTGTGTTGTTTCAACACCAGCAGAAAAACTCCTTTTGGCATCCACTGTGTCTGTACTAGGGTGGCTCTGTGGGTATCGCTATACCAGCAGTGCATTTGTAGTGTAGACAAGGCCTCAGAGGTACCCAATAATACGAGGCATCGTAGTAAAGGGACTTCTGTTGAAAGTCCTGGAGTCATTAATCTGGAGGTATTATTTCAGAGATACTGTGACGAAGGAAGTGCCATTTCTATAAAGATCAGTCCAATGAGGAATATGGCATTCCCCTTCTGAGGAAGTACAATAACACCCACTATACCCACTATACCATAACTATACTATGTTATACTATATAATATATGCAATATTCCTAAAATAATCATTACACATTGTCAAACAGCAATGCATTTTCAAGAGCATGAGAAATGCATTAGAGCATAGAGTCTTGCATGTGTTTCTAAAACTGAAACCTGAACTTTCAACGAACCTCAGTTTTATTTCAGTTTATTCCATCTTGACTAATAATTTAGCAAGGGCTTAAGATATGTTTCTAAAATGATTCTTTAAAGTTTAATTTAAAGTTTTCCATAGAAGTTACTCCATGAACATTATATAAATCTGGAGGCAAATGGGTTGTTCTGCATGAGCGTATCATATTTCGAACTACATGCTTAGCTAACCTCAGTTACCATACGTAGAGATCTGACATTAAACAAGAATTGATTTAAGCATGTAAAAGAGGTCAGGTCCTCAGCTGGTATAAATTGGTGTAGCTCCATTGAAGTCAATGGAACTACACTAACGTACACTGGTGAAGGACCTACCCTAACAGGCAGGTTCTCTTCTAGAACCCAAAGACCAATTATCTAGCTCCAATCATAAAAGAAACCACCAGGAATAAGTTATGAATTAGAATACTTTACATAGCTAAATAAACATTACCAAGTTATGACCCAGGACATCCCCTCTGTTTCCACAAACATAGGGATGAAGATTCCGTGCATGTCTTCTGGGGAGTTGGAACAATGTAGGAGCTGCAGCTCCATGACATTATTTCTTTTTCTTTGGCATGCTACAAAAAGATTTGCCTGTTTGGAAAATGACTGTTTTTACTGATCTTATTTTCTGCCTGGGCCTCACTCCTCTCTCCTCCCTACAAGCCCCAGTCACTTCCACTTTCTGTAACATTCACGTTAGTATCCCCACAAAATTCTCTGTAGTTCTTAATTCTCATAGACCTTCTCCAATACCCATTTTGTTCATTTTTTGCCTCAACTCTGCCCCTGCCTCCTGCAAAACAATTCAGTGTCACCTTCTTCCTCATCTTTAACCTGTCCTCTAACTCGAACAACTAGTTGCTGCTACTGATTCTTTTCTCAGGATTACTATCCCATTTCTATACTCCCCAGAGGGAAATGGTTACGACTTCCTTGACCGATACCTAGCCGTTCTCTCCCTCCTGCTTCTGATTCCCAGGTATCCTCTTTTTCCATGACCTACACCCACAACCATACATCCTCCTGAACGGCCCTCTCCCTTGCTATCACTATTATCCCCCCCCCCCCCCCGCTTCCTAATCCACAGCCTCTCTTTCCTCCAGCTCTTTCCTTTACTGTTACAGGTGAGTTGGGCTTTATGTAAATACGCTTCTTTTGTTCAGCCACCAGGTCACTGCCATCCTAAAGCTAAATCACCATAGGCCAGCAGTCGGGGGTATGTTAGCACCGCATTTGAAAAGGAGCTGCAGGCCTGAATTTTGACCTGAGAGCTTCCACTGCTCCCTTCAAGTCTCAAGCAAGGAAGATAAAGGATTTAATACAACAGTATTGCTTGTCCTTATTTCTCATTTCAAATAAATTATTTTAGCCCAGCTCTGCTGTCTCTCCCACCTGCCACAAGATGTAACCTCAGCCCTGCCTGTGTCTTAAGAAAATGGATGGCCCATTCAGAGAAAAATGCTCGGATCAATCAAAGCTTTTAGGAATGGCTCTGAAGAGCCTTACTTTTATCACACCTCTCTCTTTCAGACCTTCTTGGAAAGTCTCCTTGATAATGGAGAAGATATGGAGTGTGATGCAGTTCTGCTCCCTCTCTACCAAAGTGAACCCATTGGGTCCTTTCTTAATGTTGTTTAGATTCTGTGGTTATGAACCTCTCCTCCTCTAGCTCACTGTGCCGTAAACTGGCTCTGTATTTTTTTAAATCTTAATACATCATTTTAAAAATGGGAATGAACTAAACATTTTCTAAATGTGTGATTTACTGTCCACATAGGATAACCACCAAGAATGCCTTACCCTATATTACCAATTGGATTAACTCATGAACAGTCTAACATACATTCTAATTAGCTTGGACCAATTTTCTAAATTCCTGCACCAAGGCCCTCTCTCTTTGCTACTTTAATTAATAATCTGGAATTTAACTCTAGGAAATATCAAAGTGACTATTCATTGTGGGTAAAAGCTGACATCATTCCATTTGGACAGCTGTTCCTGGATCCAGATTTGAAATCATACCAAGAGATACGCAGAAATGTAAACATAAAGATCCCATATTTTCAATATTTACAAGGCACATACTTTATTGTGAAATCTGGTTAAAGACAGCTCTATCTAGACCTTTAACCACATTTGAGGAGTTCCAGGAGCAAGCTTAAAAAAAAGGTTTAATTTCTAAGAAATATACAATCTTGACTGAAAAAGATGTTGATAAGAAAACAGGGAAGCTGAAAAGTAGTGGAGGAATCTGGATAAAGAAACTGAACTAATCTCTGCATGCGCAATGGGATACATATCTTCAGTTTGCATTACTCAAAGAAATTTTTATCTGAAATACTGTATAGATGGCATTTGATTCCAGTTAAGTTCCATCATATTTTTTGTTGCTAGGGAGGTGCTGTGTTGGAGGAGTTGAGGGGAAAGGGGAACCCATATGCATATCTGGTGATTGTGTCCGGGAATTAGATGGTTTTGGAGGAAAACTATTGAAGAGATTCATCTTATGACAAAACGCCAGCTTCCTAGAGATCCTCCAACCTGCTTACTTAATGAACCAGTAAAAGATCTACATTTCTAACAAATGACAAATTAATTTATTTTTTATTATTAGCCGCTAGACTTTATATTGCAGACAACTGGAAAAATATGACCTATCCTCTTATTGTAGAATTCTTGTATATTAACACATAGACTGCCTTATGATGGAAAGCTTTTATACCAAGTACATACAGAAGAGAAGCACCTAAAAGGATTGTTAGAAATGTTGTCAATCTTTTTAGCATATGCAGAGGAGGAGCACGCCCCAGCCAAAAAGCCACAATTTGTAGCCAGGCTCTGGCTACTAATCTGATCATGAATAAGTAATATACAATGAAGTATATTAATGTTTTATTGTAACTTTCACTGCATAAAAAGTTTTAAAAAATTTTACTAAGAGAAATTATAACACTCCAAGAGATAAACTGCATTTCATCTTCACTGCACAGCATATTAGTGGGGTAAACCTGGCATTCAGAGCTTTTTGAGCTCAACAGTTCTCCCTTGTAAAGATCTATTTTCACAATACAAAAGCAACACAAGCTTACGTAATTATACATTGCTTGCCACGTTTTTAACAGGAACACTCCAAATGCTTCTATTCACAGTTCTAAAGTCAAGCTGTGAATATTTGCACAAAAGCTACTCATAAATTAATCCTCCTAGTAAGAAGATTTGAAAAAGAAAGATGTTCACCCAAAACAAAATTCGATAAACCCTACATAACATTTACATGTTTTTAATTTAAAATGTTATATCAGGCTATGTAGCCATTAAATTTTACAGGAGCTTCTAAATAAATTAAAGCCGTTTATCATTTTTTAAAAAGCTATTATAAATACCTTATTAACTTTACATTCAAACACAGACATAGTGTCTCTTATAACAGTGCCTGATGACATAGCAGCTATTCTGTTCTAGGGAGGAGCTATACAAAACTTGATTTTCACTTAATCACATCCAGTTGTTCTCACAAAAATTTGGTTGTGTGTGGACGTTGCACTGATGTCCACCAATGCATGCTGCTTGGGCAGGCATTGGGCAACGTTCACTATTCTCGCTATCAAAACAGTGTCTTTTTTCTCCTACAGTGTCTGTATGTGAGTGATGCTGGGACATTTAATAAAAAGAAAGGCAGTTTCCAACTTCACCCCCCCACCCCGCACTAAATATTTTTTCCATAGCAAATAAGCAACACAAATGAAAGATTACGACACCCACATTTTTGCAAACCTAGGAGAAAAGTGTTTTTTTCCCCACAGATTTTGCCAGGTGTGCTTCTCATATTACGGATGCCATAATAGGAAACTTACCTGCATAATCCGTTCTTGCATAATGTCCATCTTCAGACTTTGTGGTAGTCGTCGTGTTATCTGTGTTAAAAGAAATACAGCATGTTGCTTTGATGTTTGCCGCTGCTGTTGTAAAACAAAAGCCTGTTCTGTACATCACAGTGTGTGAGCAAGTAGATCCCTGCACCTATGCAGAACTTTCCTGTCTTCAAGGTATCAACTGTAGGATTGGGTACTGCAGACTGATTCCCCCATTGAGAGAGACAGATCTGCCATTCCAGGAGTAACATTTCTCTAGCAATGATTTCTTCCTTCTTTTAAACAATCAGGACATGGTAATAATCTGGCCTGGAAATGGTGAACAGGAAAGGAGGGTTCACCTTAAAGAAATATTGTATAGGAATATAAATAGAATATGTTTAATGTGCGGGTTTAATAGGGCTCTGTAAGTAGATGTGTTTAGGATTTATAGGTCAGAAGCTGAGGGGGAAAAATGCCATTAAGATCCTGAGACTCAATGGCCATTTTATTTACAGAACCTATTTAAAGCCACATTTCCCCCATTTTTATATTCAGCACCAAACAGGCTTTTTGAAAATCAACTCAGTGGTTATGCTGGCACACACATGAAATAGTGCCACATGCCTCTGAATCCTAATCCTAAATCTTGAATGCGGCCAGGAGAACAAGAACCACTGAGTTATTTCCCGAAAGTAAATACGCCTTTCTTCTGTGAAGAGGAGAGTTGCCATATTCATTAGTCTGGGCTATGTGACTTTGGCCTCGTAAAGATCCAGTGCAGATTACACGTCAAACAATGGCGCGCACATGTGCACCACTGCACATATCGGGCCACATCCTCTGGTCCTCTAAGGCTGTTTTGTGCTGCTCCAGTGGCACAAAGCAGCCCTCAAGCAAGATACCTCATGTGCAGGGGACTCCCTATGCAGCAAAGGGCTGCCACATCAGATCCTTTGCCACCTTCTAATCTCCAGAACAGAAGGTGTGGCTGGGGGAAGAGGATGTGACCGGGCTGTTCCTTTTGCCACAATGCTGTTTAGCAGCTGGAACTGCATCTTGGGGCTACAGATGCGAGATGTACACAGCAGGCTTAATGCTGTCCAAATTTGTACTGGGGATTGTCCTAGGGCGGAAGGGCCCCAGAATTGGATGTCGGGAGCAGGGGTAGGAAGGTTGCAAAAGCTGCTTAAGGCCATCCTTGCACACTTCCCTCAAGAGATGCACCAACCAGAGCTCAGCCGCAGCTAAGGATATGGGCCAGTGTTTCAAAACCCGTAATCAACAAAATCCCCGCCCCCACACTGTACCAGACTGCATCCTGCACTGTAAATTAGAAGAGTCTATTGAAAATATAAGAAGTGCCTAATAACAAGCAACCCCCTAGTTCCTATTTCTGCACAAAAATTGAAAACATTATCTGAAATGAATTTTGCTCTGAACATTACCTTGACATCGACCCAAAGACATGACTTCAATTTTCTCCTGTTTCTGGCATGATGCTTCTTTGATTTGACATGCATTATCATAAGATTTTCCATCGGAAGCACAAAGAGGATTGAAGTTGGTTTGAGAACAGTCAATGTTGCACACACACCTGGAAAGATTAAAATGGGCTAATGTAAGAAAGCTTTCTTCTGACATCCTAAATAAAGCACAAAAGTAAAAAAAGGACTTGAAAGGTTTCTGTGGCTGTACAATAAAAATGGATGGAATAAAATTGGAAAATTCCGGCGAAGGGCTGTTTGAGGTTTTGCACTGGAATGAAATTCCTGGGAAAAAAGTGAAAGAGAAAAAAAGCAAAAGAAAAATGAAAAGGAGAAAAATTGGACATGTAAAACTAAATTAAAGTGTGCACTACTGTAAAATATATTACATGCAGACCAATCCCCAGCTGTCATGGCTCCAGTGAAATCTATGGAACTATGACTAGCTAAGGATCTGACCCATAACACAGAATGTTGTATATATACACATTTATTTCAATGTATGATTATATATAAATGTTTATATTTATCCCAGACTGTAGGTAGCTTTGGCATAATTGAAGGTACATTGACATAAAAATCATGCAACGGCTTCCCTCATCCTAAAGCCAGAAAAGAAGTAAATAACCAATCAGAAGTGAAATCATTCCCAAATCCAGATATATTCTTTTCTCGTTTACAAAAGCATCATGCTGGTACCTTCTGAATATGAGCGTCATGTGGCTTATAGGCAAATCAGTGTTAGAATGATCATGGATGGATGCTATTTTACCTCTTCCAGGACGTACAGACCCACCAACTCAAAGCAGTATCAGACCCTGCCATAACAACAGATGCAAAACCTGCAGACATATCTATCTCCACAATCATCAGCAACCCCACAGCGCACCTTTCAAGATCCATGGCTCCTACACATGCCTATTACAACATGTTGCGTACCTCATCCACTGCGCTCAGTACTCGAACAACTATGTGGGCAAAACCCACACTGTGGACTCACACAGAAAAATTACAGATGACAAAAAACATCATATCACCTGTGGATGAACACTTTTCACAAAATGAACTCTCCATATCCAACCGCTCAGTCCTCATCCTCAAATGAAACCTGCACAACACCTTCAAAAGATGAGTCTGGGCGCTTACATTCATAGCTTTGCTAGACGCTAAAAATCATGGTCTTAATAAAAACACTGGATTTACAGTTCATTACAACAATCTGTAACCCACTAGCCACTCCCCCCATTTGTCCTATGACTGGAGAGGTGTTAACTGGCCACTTTTACAATGTGTGTTAACTGCTTATGCTAAACAATCTGTTCTACCTTGTATTTAGCTGTGACATTCTGAAGTACTTTTCTTAGACCTGAAGAACAGCTCTCATTTTCAAAAGCGACTGAGGAGAGGAAGTCTCACTGATTCTCAGTGACACTAAGGCTCCAATAGCAGCGAAGTCACTTCTGAAAATGACATTTTAAGAGACTAAGTCTACACTTAAAATGCTGCATTGGCACAGCTGTATGGATGTATCTCTAAGCGAGAAAACGCTCCCGTCAGCGTAGTTAATCCACCTCCCCGAGAGGCAGTAGCCATGCAGCGGGAGAAGCTCTCCTGTTGCCACAGTTCTGTTTACATGGTGGGCTAGGTCAGTATGACTATGTTGTTCCAGGGTGTGGATTTTCACACCCTTGAGCAACGTCATTATACCGATACAGGCCTGTCAAATAGACTAGACCTCAGTTACTTAGGCATTTCTGAAAAATGTATCCAAAATCTTTTTTCACTAGCTACAGTCAGTCTCAGGAAACATGTCAGAGTGGCTCTTGTGACACATTTTTGAAGCTTGGTTTGGTTTTGTCACATGGTTTTGTCCCTTATTAGCTGAACCAGCCATGTGGTTCAGGAGGGTCAGCGTCTTGACATTTCTGAGTGGCAGAGTGTCCCGCGGCCTCTGAGCCAGTCAAAACACCTACTGTCTGCCGTTTTCCTAGATTTAAAGTTCTAAGGCACACACCGATTACTAGACCATGAGGAATGGCCTCATTAGGAGCAGCTCTGTTGCTCTGTGGTGACAGAGGCCTACTGTCTTTGTCTGTTTATTGAGATCACACTTTACTTGGCTACTGCCTTCTTTAATCCCTTCATTTATATAGCATAAGAATTGCCTTCATTTTCCTCTACTTGAGATTCTAATAAGCCTCACATTTATGATTAGTAAACCATGTTAGAAGGGAGACAGACACAGCTTCCTGAGAATGATTAGAGTTCTCTTCTGATCTGACTTCAGTAGGAGTTCTGCACATTGAAGAGCTGCAGAACTGAGATCAAAATGAAGACTGTCAAGCACATTAGTAACAGAAATAGTTGCACATTTGGAAATGAAATGGGCAGCTCTTCAAATAAGGTACCTTAATCAAGAGTCTGTAGCCAGACACATGGGGGCTAGCTCCCAGCTGCAGCCAGGTTTCCCCAACATTGGTCACCTTTCAACCCAGTCAGTTCTGTCTGAGGATCTTAGTGGGCTGCCACCGCCAAATTAGGTCTAATTAACTAGACTTGAATAATAAGAATAGCACTCAGGGAAACTATTGTGAGAGACAGACACTTAGGTGCAGTTTATCCACAGACAGACTGCAATTGCTGAATTTGAAAGGAGGAAGTAATAAGAACGGCAATACCAGGTCAGACCAATCATCCATCTAGCCTAGTATCCTGTCTTCCAACAGTCGCCAATTCCAGGTGCTTCAAAGAGAATGAACAGAACAGGTAATCATCAAGTGATCCATCCCGTCAGCCATTCCCAGCCTCTGGGAAACAGCAATCCCTGCCCATCTGGCTAATAGCCATCGATGGACCTATCCGTCATGAACTTATCTAGTTCTTTTTTTTAACCCCATTATAGTCTTGGCCTTCAAAACATTCTCTGGCAAGTAGTTCCAGAGGTTGACTGGGAATTGTGTGAAGAAATACTTCCTTTTGTTTGTTTTAAACCTGCTACCTATTAATTTCATTTGGTGGCCCCTAGTTTTTGAGTTATGAGAAGGAGTAAATAACACTTCCTTATTAGCTTTCTCCACACCAGTCATGATTTTATAGACCTCTATTATATTCCCCCCTTAGTTGTCTCTTTTCCAAGCTGAAAAGTCCAAGTCTTATTAATTTCTCCTCAGATGGAAGCTTTTCCATACCCCTAATCATTTTAGTTGCCCTTTTCTGTACCTTTTCCAATTCCAATATACCTTTTTTGAGATGGGGTGACCAGCTCTGCATGCAGTATTCAAGATGTGCACATACCATGGATTTATAAGAGGCAATACGATATTTTCTCTTATTATCTATCCTGTTTCTAATGATTCCCAACATTCTGTTAGCTTTATTGACTGCTGCTGCACACTGAGTGGATGTTTTCAGAGAACTATCCACAGTGATTTCAAGATCTTTCTTGAGTGCTAACTGCTAATTTTGATCCTATCATTTTATACGTATAGTTGGGATTATGTTTCCCAATGGGCATTACTTTGCATTTATCCACACTGAATTTCATCTGCCATTTTTTTGTCCAGTCACCCAGTTTTGTGAGATCCCTTTGTAACTCTTTGCAGTCCACTTTAGATTTAACTATCTTGAGTAGTTTTGTATCAACTGCAAATTTTGCCACCTCACTGTTTACCCCTTTTTCCAGATCTTTTATGAATATGTTGAACAGCACTGGTCCCAGTATAGACTTCTGAGGAACACTTCTTTCCATTCTGAAAACTGACCATTTATTCCTACCCTTTGTTTTCTATCTTTTAACCAGTTACTGAGGACCTTCCCTCTTATCCCAGGACCTTTTATTTTGCTTAAGAGCCGTTGCTGAGGGACCTTGTCTGAAAGGTCTAATCTTTCTGAAAATCTAAATACAATATACCCACTGAACCACCCTTGTCCATATGCTTGTTGACCCCCTCAAAGAATTCTACTATATTGGTGAGGCATGATTTCCCTTTACAAAAACCATGTTGACTCTTCCCAAATAAATCATATTCATTAATGTGTCTAATAATTCTGTTCTTTATGATAGTTTCAACCAATTTGCCTGGTACTGAAGTTAGGCTTACCAGCCTGTAATTGCTGGGATCGCCACTGGAGCCTTTTTTAAAAATTACCATCACATTGCTGTCCTCCAGTCATCTGGTACAGTAGCTAATTTAAATGATAGGTTACATATCATAGTTAGTAATTCTGCAGTTTCATATGTGAATTCCTGCAGAAATCTTGGGTGGATACCATCTGGTCCTGGTGACTTATTACTGTTTAATTTATCAATTTGTTCCAAAACCTCCTCTAATGACACCTCAATCTGGGAGAGTTCCTCAGATTTGTCACTTTAAAAGAATGGCTCAGGTTCATTTGACATGTCATCTCTGCATCCAGATAAATATATGGACATGGAGCCCCTGAGATATTAATATGGAGGGGTTCAGGAGGAATCAAAGCTGAGTCACCACTCAGCCACAGCAGCCAGGAGGAGGCCCCCTTCACTCCATTATTCTGCCCCAGAGCAAGCACCTTCACTGTGCAGAAGACAGAGCAGCAGCACCCCAACCAGAGGACTGCTGCTTTGTTTCCTTTGCTTCTCCTGTCTCATGATCATCACTGATGTCATGACACCGGTCAGCAGCAGAAAAGGCATTGCTCATAGTCCTCTAGTACGATGCACTGTTCAGCTTCAGCAATACTTACAGCACCAACAGTGAGCTTCTGCTTGTGGACCATGCCAGAGGTCTGACCCCGCAGCTGCTGTAGCTCTTCTGCTCTTTTGTTCCTGCTGCTTCTGACATTTGATGCAAAGTGATGCTGTTGATTATTTATCTCCTGCCTACCAGCAGAGCCTCAGTCCCATGACGCTGACCTCACAGCTCTCGTCTTGCAAAGTTAAGGCCACGACAATGCTGTCACAATTTACTGGCACTTTCATTCATTGACTTTTAAACCCCATTCCAAGTCAACCCATCTCTCACTCCCAATAGAGATGTGGACCACTTGCCAGATTACTGAGTGTGTGTGTGTGTGTGGGGGGGGTAGTGCTCAATGTGACAGCTTTGTGGAGGAAGCTTGAACACAGACAGAGGGGTGGGTGAGTACTTCAGCAATTAGCAGAACACACACAGTGAATGTGCAGGTTCTAAGGAGTCCACACTACATATGATCTGTTGCACAAACTGAAGTTGAAGTAAGAAATCAATGACTAAGATGCTCCTCATTTCTCTCCTTCGTTTGGGGCTTGAGATAATGGTCTCAATAGAGATTTTCTTTTCAGACTCCCATTACCCAAATAAGGGCAAACTTCCTTAAAACTTTTCTTAAAATGTTCACAATGTGTGGAAATCTTCGAAAACAGAGGGTTCTAAAGGAAATAATTTTGTAACTTTAACTATAATGTTTGCTATTTTTAAATGAGCAACATAATTAATCTAAAATCCACTATTTATTTACATTTTACTTTTCCTGATGCATTATTCTATATAAAATAACAAGAAAATATTGCATGAAGTTATATTCATAGGTCCTGATTTCCCTCCCACACTAGTGTAAATGAGGCGTTAAACCAATGTCATAAGTGGAAAGTCTGTCTTTTTGTGTACCTAATCCCAACAGCACTTTTTTACTTGTACATATAAAAGGAAAAAAATGGTCAGTATAACAAGAACATTTTACTCCACTAAAATATTTACTTCCCCAGTAAAAAAAAAAAAGTCTCAGGAAGGTCTTGCTCACTTTAGGAAGTATTTACTGCTGAAGTAATCCAGATTTTTTCCATGCAGCTCCACTATTTGTATTTCAGATGGTACACAAGGAGCCATATGCTCCCCGTGGCAATAAAAATTCAGGAAGAGCTTAAATTCTCCAAATTTTACTACAAAAATGGAATTTAGGTTAATATACATTAGGACTTCAAGTCTGGAGAAAATCAAATTAATGAGAAAATGATTTAAAGAAACCAGAGATGCTATAGGGAAGGACTAGCTGACTACATATAACATTTCCAAAAATGCCCAAACGACTAGAAGCCCATGTTCCATTTTTATAAATGACCTAGGGATATAAGGACCAGATTTTTTAAGGCATTTAGAGACCCAAAGATGCTGATAGATGCCTAATGGGATTTTCAAAAGTGCCTAGATTCTTAAATCCCACTGAAATCAACAACAGATCCTCTTTCATTTACAGTGTTAATTTTACTGTGTAAATGATAACATTCAGCTACACATTTTTGACCAGAGAAACAGATAAACATCCAACTATTTCACTGGGACCGAACCCAAACAGTTAAGAATACATCAGGAGCATTCTGAAATACAGAAGAAAGGGATGTTTGTTCCAGTACAGCTATCTTATCTATGTATCTGTTATAACCACTTACACTACATCACATTAAGGACAAGCGCAATATTTAAATATGCCTTCTGCGGTAAGAAAAATAGCTTTAAAAGCAGCTGTGGGAAAGGTGCAATTCCAAGATGGCAGCTGATATTCTGCGGCTCCTGTAAGGAAATAAGAAATCCTTAACTCAGTCTATACGGATCCACCACACTTTTCAAGTGATGGTCTCATACATCATTTCAGGTGATGGTCTCATACATTACTTACAGCTGACACTGTAAACTATTTTTAAACAAGGCATACTTTGTTTCTGTCTAATTTTCTGGGTCAGTGCCATGTTTTCCGATGAATTCTACCTTTTTCAAGGCTTATTTTATTTCTCTTCCTATGATTATATCTAGCTGTAGCTTGACACCCAGTATTTCATTTCATTATTTGACTTTAGTTGAGAGGTTTAATTTGGTGATCGCTAAAGCAAAAAATTAACAGAACTGTCCAGCTGAAGGGATTTCTCACCAGATCGGGAATCCAGTCAGGGAGATTTTGGATTAAACCCTTTAAACAACCCAGAATTTCCATGTTGCAATCACCACATTATGAGGACATAAAGTCAGCCCAAAGCTAATATAAGAGGAAGTCCACGGCTGCAAGAGATGTTTGGCATATAGTGGAGAAGCCCATTGGATTGCATGTGGGAGATTAGTACCAGCTGAGGCAGGCATGAAACTGGTAGCCTCAATGCAAGCTTCCCTATGCAACCGTACTTACACAGCTTGCTTCTTGAGCTGCAAGCTTGCAACTCCATTCCTGAGTCTCTCTGGGGTAAACACTAATAATTGTATCAAATTGCATAGTGGCAGCTACTGGATATGGATGAATTTAGGATGTCACTTCCAAACTCATTTTCTGCCTATGAAATGTGACACCCCAACAAGAAATCAAAGGCTAGTACACAGGCAATGGCCCCTGACTTCCCCTTTCAAGCTTTTATAGATACAGCCGTCTTCATTAAACATGATTATTTACTGGGAAGGTCCTTGCCTGTATAGAGTACAGGGAAAAAACCACAATGGAAAGGATCAGTGGCCACGGAGGATTGTCACTGAGAGCCACTGGGGTGAAAATGTAATTTAAGACAGTGTATGAATAAACAGAGGGCAGTTTTTTGTCCAGAGGGAACAGGAGACTTCTCTATCTTTAATTACTACATGGGAATATAACATAATCATCAGAGTGACACATAAATGATAAAAGTGAACTGTGCCTTATACCTTTGGTAAAGAACTGCACTCTGAAGGCAAAGGTTTGGATTTTGCTTTCAAAAACATATTGGGGAATAACGAAAATTTGCGAGACAATTTCTGTGGCAGGAAGAAGGCTCCTTATGTGGCTTTGATGAGTAGGATGCAGGATAAAGAGGAGAATACTGTTAAAATAGAGTAAATTCTAAAATATTTTATTCAGCGTGAGCGCACAGTGACAACACTTCACTATTCGACACAGTTTAATTAGCCTTTCTATAGTTCGGTAATCTAAGAGCATGTTGGTGCTACCTCTGTTTATTGAAGATTCATATTTAGACTACATGATCACTGGACACTTGCTTTTGGAACTAAAGTAATGTAACGGAAATTTCTGTTTCAGATACCTGAAAATGATACTTAATGAAAATTACTAGTGTCCTGTGCCTAGCTGATTATGCAATAAATCTGCCACAAAGAGAAACTGCTATCCATCAAGAATCAAGGCACATAAATGAACAGGCAAGGATGCAGGAACTAGAAATATGTAAATATAAATGTGTTGTTATTTTTGCAAGCAAAAGCTATGATATTTGATTGCATGTGCTAATTTAGGCAAGGGTAAAATCTTGCCATCTCTATCTGTGAACACAACATTTTACAGTGAAAATAGTGATGTTCCATCCTGGAATAAATCTAAAATTTTCATATATTTTCTCCAGGCAAAAGATATTTCATGCAGATAACACTTTTTTCCCCCCTTAGTCTTCACAGCAAAACAAAGTTTTACATAAAGTTTTGCCTGTGACAAATTTTCTTCCACTGTGCAGAAAACATTGCAAAAAAACCCCACCCCCAAAACAATTACAGATTGCTTTATTTTTCATAAAACTGCAAAACCTCCATTTTTCCATTAGTGGGGCAAAATTTATTTAAACTGCTTTAACTGAAACACATTGGCCAGAAACTCAGTTTTCTGATTTGAACGCTGGCATTTCCATACAAAAGATACCCCTCCGAACGTGGCATATAATTTATATCTAAAACTACCATGGCAGTATATTCTGGCATAAAGACGCCAGTCATTAATACAAAATGCCTTCTATTTCATTTTGATTCCTGCAAGGCTTTTCTTTTTGGTACATAGAGTGTCTTTGTTAACTCTGCTGGCAGGAACATTGAAATACAATCGCCATTAAAACTAACATCTGTTTCCTAGCCCAAAAGAGTTTGCATTCAGTCAGGATGGTAGCTTGCTTAATGTAGTCCTGGTTAACATTATACATTGCAAGTCAATTGCTCATTTTATAGTGGCACGTGTCGATGTCAGGATACAGGTAAGGATGCTCATTTGCACAAGTAGTTCTACACCTCCTGACAATGGCAGGTACAGGTCCTCTCAGAGGAATGCACAAGAATTTAAATTTGACCCCTTTTGGAGGGACACATCCTATGTCCCCTGGCCCTAGCAAGAGCTTGCTCTCCTCCCCACCCCTGTGGCTCCAGAGCAAGAGGAATTGTGTGCCACCTGAGATTATTGGGGTGGCCTGTGCTCCTGCTTTCCGCCCTTGTGAATGCCCCTGGGTGCCCTCCTCTACCCTCTTTTAATCTTCCCAATAGCAACCATCCTCATGATGGGCTGGCCTTGTCTACAAGTGATTTATGTTGCTTACTGGGATTTACATCTGCACCAGCTCCAGGATTTGTCCAAAGAGCAACACTCACCCAGCAACTCTGCCGGATCCGCTAAGCATGGGACTACAACTCCCATCAGTGTCCTCTCCACTGCACCCTCCCCTTCCTTTTGGGCAGGTAAGGGGAAAGGACTGAACCAGGAAGTGGCTGGGCTCTGTTGAGGAAGCAGCAGCTACATGGCAAGCCAGGAACTTCAGAAAATCTGGGTGCAGGGGCCACATGGAGAGCCAGGAGCTGCAGAAAAGAGTTCCCAGGAACCATAGGCAGAGCTGTGTGTGGGACAGGCTGCGACTGCCAAATGTTACAGCAGGTGCAAGTCTCATGGGGGAATCCACAGCAATGGGACAGGGAGCCATGGTGAAGAGGAGCCCCAGTGAGACACACTAACTGAGCCTGGCTTAGAAACCTACAAGCTCCTATTTCCTTGAACGGAAACTGAACTGGACAGGACATCCCAGGCATAAGGCCAGAAGAGCACTGACTATCAGTTGGCCTGTCCTCAGGAGCCCAAACTGTTATTGCTCACTTTGAAATGTAATTGCTTAAGCCACGGTACCTAGGGCATTTGCAACCCTTCCCGTTTCCTGCCAGCCCTCATAAAAATCTTTGACTTAGCCATGTGTCTGAGTGCTTATTAGGGTCCACCAGGACTAGCACCTTCAAGGCCTAGCTGCTGAAGCACCTACAGGATGTCCCTTCAAGTCAAGATACACCTGGCATGGTACTGGCACCCTAAGCATTTGGTGTTCTCTATTACTGAGCCGCCTCAACGTTTATACAGCTTTCAGCAACAGATCTCAGAGTACTTAATGAACAGTTAATTAACTAAGCCTCAGTATGTCCTGGAGAGGTCTGTATTATTAATTGTTATACCCATTTTAGAGAGAGAAACTGTGGGACACAGACATTTGTGGTCTGATCCAAAGTGGCCATGGAAGTCAATACAGGCCTTTGGTGACTTGCCAAAGGTCAGAAATAAGGCATTGTAGAGTCAGGAATACAAACCAAGAATCTGACTCAGAAATGTTGCTCCAGACACTAGACAATATTGCCTGTCATCTTACATACTCAGGTGACTTTCACTATTTTTTGCACTATTTTCAAGCAATACTCCAAGATTTGCCTTTGCAAAGAAACAGACTGAAATCCCACTGTATCTTTTTAAGCTATGTAACTTAAAAATATAGATGCTCCAGATCCAAAGGAACAAACTTTGCTTTATTTTCCAACCTTATGAAAAACATTAGAGCAATTGCAAACCAATATAAAATATATATATTATAATGCCAGCATAAAAATAGCATTTGAAATTTGTTTCCAGGGGTCTGTGGAGCTTTCTCCTTTTCTGCAAAATTATGAGTAAAAAGTAACAAAATGACTCATTTCAGATGCCTCTTTATATTTATTTAATTTCCTTTTGTCCTTTTTAGAGGCTTGTATCTGTGTCAGGCAGTCTAGAACATCTGATTTTTGCAGGGGCTTCCCATGATGTTTTACCTATTTTCACTGTTCAAATGTTTATCTTCACTAAGACGAAAAGGAGAAAAGCTTGATTCCCTAAGGGTGCAGCTATGTTTCTGCATGGCATTTAAACAGCATGCTGTTATTCAAACAATTAGAAATCACACACACCATGCAAGGCATCATCAGGGCACTGCATAGAGATTTTTATTATTATATAGTACATAATGAAAATGATTTGAAGGACCCCAAAGCATCATAACAGAAAGAAGCACTGAATAATCAAGTGATTTTTTTGACCGCGATAGACCAAAATGCTGTTTACTGGACATATGTCAAGCTAAAATGCACTAAAACGTTGAATATATTTATTGCTGCCCTGCCTTGCATACCAAATGCAATGTAACAGAGAAGTACGGCTGTAGGATAGAGCCAGGAGCTGGAATAATAATTGTACAGCTGCCATGCTTCTGCTTTTTAATAGCAGGAAATCACTTGCAACATTAAAGAAAAATGTACGGATGTTAAAAAATGCATTTATTATGGCAGCCTTGGCTAGGTTATTTAGAGACTGTTTGTGGCCTGATTTTGCACACACAGGTAAACTTTACTCATGTGAATAATTACATTTAAATTGCAAGCTAGCTTCATTAATGGAGCTACGCTGACTTATACCAGCTGAGGATATGACCCTACATACCAATGTTTTTACAGGACTGGGCTCTCGTTTGGACAGCTAATGAGAACAACGTATCTAATCCACTATGCAAGACACTGAAAGCTGATCCCTAATTCTGATTTCATTCATTTGGATTGTTTTTAATTATCTTCAAACAAAACAAAAAGCCTTGCATTAAATCTTCGCCTTTGCTTCCCTTATACAATTCAAAGTACCAATTATAATACAACCTTCATCTAACTTGCACATGTCTCTGATGCCCTCAACAGTATACTGGATTGTATTTAACACCTTAAGGGCAAAGTGAATGTCTCGTTTTATTTTTTAAAATATTGTTGCACTTTAAAGTGAACTGACAAAGTTGTATAAGACAGCCTGTGCTGAACTGGGTAAATACAGTACATATGGTGAAACTAGATAACTATGCAGCTCATGATAGGTTTTTGAAAAGGAATGGCAAAGAAATCCAAAACCATTATACTAATTTGGTACGAATAAGACCAGTCAAATGACATGCACATCCTAAATTCAGGTATCAGCAGGTATGTAGTGCATGAAACACAGAGAATAAAAAAATGCTTTGGTACATTTTGCCTACACATCATGTGTCCTTCATATCGCTGCAGTCTGTGCTAAACCAAAGTACTTGCAACATTCTCCCTGCATAAACATTCAAGACTGTTCTTCACGGCATGGATCTTTTATTGCTGTGTGCCTCAGACTGCTAAGATCGTTCGCTCATTATATTTTGAAACCAATGAAGGAATATGAACTATTGCAATTAGCCTCCGTGTTTCATGTTCATTTGTAACATGCAATAGGTTTAAGACAAAAAATACTTAATTTTATGAAGTGCCTTGCATGTAGGCCTGGAAATGGTTGCCTGCTTCAAAAGGTTAGGTTTGCTCACCGAGCGCTATGGCACTGGAAAGGTGGGAGTCAAAGGTAATGCTTTGTTTTGTTGTTTCATGTCATCACTTTGCCAGTCCATCAAGAAGAACATTAGGGCACTCAGTGGGACCTGAGGTCTGAATGACCTGCAGGGAGGCCAGTTTGCCCCTTCCCATAAAACCTGGGAATAGGGGTAAGTGGAAGGAAATCTCTGTAGGGATGTTCTTTCAATTGTTCCATGACTGTGGGGGCACCCTATACATTAACTTGTGGGGCACCTCTTCAAAATGTGTTCCTCATAGATCCAAGAGGTTCTGCAAGAGGCCAGGATCATCTGCATTGGCTCTGTGTCCCAGTCTACCCTCCCTCTCTGGGTGCTCTGGGCACACCCCTCAAAGGGGGATGCAGGAACACAGCACAACAGGCCTCACCTCTATTACTTTTTCCTGTGCAATGTTGTCATAGGTGTGTTGGTCCCAGGATATTAGAGAGATCAGGTGGGTGAGGTAATATCTTTTACTAGCTATTGGTTGTAGGTGAGACAGATAAGCTTTTGAGTTTACACGGGGACCTGAAGAAGACCTCTGAGTAAACTCAGCAAATGAGAAATAAACCTCACCCACCTTGTTTCTTACTGTTTCATGGTAATCTCCTCAGAGTGCAGTGGGGAGTGAGGTGCAATGGGGAGTTGGTTGGATGTTCCCCTCCCCAACCAACTCTGGGCCATCTGCTTCCAACTTTCAGCCCATCGAGTTCTCACCCCTCAGCCCCAGAGCAAATCCCAACCCTGAGGAGCGCCATCTGGGATCTTAGGAAGTGAGGAAGGTTGAGCTGAAAGGTGGCTGATTCCCCACTTCCCACATGGGTGAGATAAGATTGAGTGTTCCTGATCTGACTCAGGATCAGTCTAAATTCCAGTCTAGCTATTTAATGAAATTTTAACAGGATTATCTTTACATTCCTCAAGGCCTTGCACTCACCCTGTAGTATTTCTGTGTCTGCAGTAACTATGCACCCTTTGGTGGGCGGCATAGACAGGAAGAGATTCCAAGTTCTAGGAAGGAAGGTACTTGCTCTATGAGCAAGTCTTCACCTGGGAAGGAAACAGGGATTGTCTAACATTTACATGTGGGTAAAATGACCTCTCTGGAGGAAGGTTGGCAGGACAGTGACTGTGCTTCTGTCCTTTCCAAGGAGGGGACACATTATTCCACAGTTGTAGTGGTTTGCAAATAGTAGAGGCCAACCATATTCTATTGTCCATATTCATTTCTTGCAATGCTTGTATTTAATACACTTTTTTACAAAATGGCAGAGTTCTGTGAATGAAACTGACACCTTAATGTTCCCTCATGGGAGCATGGATGAACCTGCAGCTTTCCACCCCGGGTGCAATTTTAAGTTAAGAGTTTAACATAAAGCAGGATCAGGGAGATGGAGGCTGCTGCTGGGATGTTTGATGGAAAATGGGACAGTGCTTTCCCAGCTTTCTACAGACATTTATTCTCAGCTGCTCTACGTAGTCAACACATGTATTTCTGCACAACAAAGTTGCATTCCTGTTTTCTTAAATATACTTACATAAAACTCAACAACACCACAATCTATTTATTGCTAAAATGCTAGTAGGAAATTGGAAAAGGTATAAATATGATTCATTGCTGGTGATCTCCTGCCCCCCGAAGGCACTATAAGGCTCCAAATCCTACTCAGTTCACAGCATCATAAAACTGAAGCAATAAATGTCACTCCTTTCTTGATTGCACATTAGGCCAATCAGCTTTTTATTGCAACCAAATAGGCCGTCATCAAGGCACCAGTCAGTTTACTGCTGGGGCATGACTCTGGCTAAATGTAGGGCGTGCGGGGTGGGGAGAGCTTTTTTTAAAAAACAAAAAATAAGAAAGGGAAAATAGGTGCACGAATGCATTACTGTCCAAGGTCCCTGTGCTTGCTCTTTCGTGCTGTAATGCCCTGAAGCACACAGAAGATTGTGTGTCAATGCTCATTAATATTTGATGGCGTTATCATATTATCCTTTATGTGCACTTTCACAATCTTGTGAGGCAAGTTTCTCCTAGACATGGAGTTACATAACAAAGTGGTGGCTTGAGCTTTGCACAATCAGCACAGAGCTCTGCCCTTACCAAGCCAAAATGGATCTTTTTGTTTATATTGCACCAAAAGGCAGCTGTCGAGCATGATTTTTTTCAATACATTCGGAGTATAAAACAGACAGCCAAAACAATTTTTTTGTAAATGTTAATAAAGGTTTGCAGTGAACCATTTGGTTGTTGGTAGATATTTTGCTACCTAGGATCAAAAAGCTCATCACTGTTTGATACAGATCTTTAATAGAGAAGGAAAATGTGCATTATGTGCCCAGTTTAACAGGAGAATGGAAATGGATTCTTGTTCTCATATAGACTACTTATCCATTTGTGCATGGAAATTGAATTGGGGCACAGAGTAGTATGCCCATTTCCTTGCACAATGCCTTGGACTGCATGTGCACACCATTATAATGAGCATAGCTCAGCTGCCATTTTGATGCGGTCCAATACCAAGATCTAAACACTAGCAGAACTGCTCCCATAGACGCTCTCCAGCTGTCTCTTCTCTCATTAATGTCTCTCTCAGCCAGCACACTTTGGATGTGAAATATCAACCTTCAATACACACGAAGTGCACACACAGAAAACAAAAGCCCTGTATGCTGGCTACTGGGCAGGAGACATGATATACCTTTTCCTAGTCCTTGAGATGGAGGGGCTGTCATCTGTCCCCTTCAATACTCCTCGCCAGTCAGTCATTCTCTTGCCTCCTCTCCTAGACTCCTGCCTCCTCACATTCTCCTTCCCTGTTTTTTCAGTCTCCTGTTCCCCGCTTGTCTTCCACATACACCTGCCACCCATATTTTTCCCTCCTTAGAGTCTATTGAGCCTCAGTCTTTTCCTTCTCCTTCTCCATTTTAACTTAGGCTGGGTCTACACTGACGGCCACAAATTCACCGCCTTCAGATCAATTGCTCTGGATCGACTGAGCAGTCTGTGTAGACGCGCTCAGTCGATCCAGCAAGCGATGCAGGGAAACCACCCCAGTAAGTGGCGTAGCGCTGCGTCGTTCCCTTTGACGCAGTGCAGTGTGGATGGCGCACAGAGGAGACGCTGCAAAGTCGATGAAATATACACAAGTGATTTATGTCACTTGCGTATCTCCCTTCGACTGCCACCGAATCACAAAGTAAGTGTAGACCGAGCCTTAGTATTCCCCACCCCACTCTCTTACTCTGTTGCCTTTCACAAACATTCTTCTTTTCTTTCATGTCTCCTGTTTAGATCACATATGCAGAATAAGGGGCAGCCATCTTGGCTGCAGCAGTTGGGTTTTAGTCCCCATTTAGAAGCAAAGGAAAACTTTAGCCATTTTGAGTCAGGCAGGGAAGTACCATGACAAGAAAAACAAAAAACTCTGAATGCTCATAAGCCAGTTTTAGCTTATTCAAAAAATGGTATTTGCCTGGAAATAATCCAAGCAGTCAGTGGAGCCAAATTCTACTCTCAATTTCACCATTACAAATTCCCAGTAGTTCCAATGCAGTAGTCCATGAAGTTATTCTGGATTTACACACTGCCATATCCTGCTCTCATTAACACCAGTCTAACTCTACCCAGGCTATCGTGAAGTTACTTCACATTTACAGTGGCGTGGCGGAATTCTGGCTTCAATGAAGTCAGTGGCAAAACTCCCCCATTCACTTCAATGGGGCCAGAATGTTACCCTGTGAGGGAGAGAGCGGAGATGGCACCAGCAGCTGAAAAATCAAATGCACATAACAAATCTTTTAGCTTAACTATCTAATGTTATTGTTTTGGGTTGTATGCAAGGACATATGTTGAGCTCTTGATATAATTTTATGCCATTTTGTGCCACTGCACCAAATGTTACAGAATCTACCTTTTGGATAAGAGATTCATGTATCAAATACAGAGTCCCAGAACAGACTTCAGTGAATGGCACACACAGAACAAAATGTAGTTTATGATTTATTCAGGAATGCTGAAAATCGTGAAATATTGTCTACATAAGAGACTTCCTCAATAGAGAAATACTTTCAGTTTCTTTGAGGGTAGGCTAAATTATTTACCAGGACATTCTAAAGTATATTGACAATAAAACAACATGAATTATGAGTAATTCCAGACAGTCTTGGCTTCTGTTAAAATCAGGTTAGTTTTTTTTGTTTGTTTTTTGTTTGTTTTTTTAAGAATGTTATTAGGAAAATAAATCCTTTGATTCTGTAAGGGCAGAAGTTTGTGCAAACAAATGCAAGCTTCTAAAGGAAAAATACATTACTCCAAAGGCTCATGCTAACTTCCTAGACAATTCTCAAAAATACCTAAGTTAAAAGCCTAAATCCCATTTTCAAAAGAGACTTAGGAACTTAGAAGCAATGAGATTTAGGATCCAAAATCACCTACATGGTTTTAAGAATTTTACTGGAACTGAAAATCAAATAATTGTTCTGTGCTAAAACTGTAGAAAGTATAAAAAAAAACAATTTTGCCAGATGTTGCACCAAGCTTCCAGTGTTCAAAAAGTTACATGCCCAAGGTGTAGCTGTACCTTTTGCAGCCACGCAGCAGACCATCACAGACTTTTGCAGAAGTGATGTTTCCACATTGTGCTTACTCTCTCTTACTTAACACCATTTTACAAGTATACCTGACAGTGAATGGATACCCAATTTCTCTCTGAGGAGTGAGAAAAAGCAACATGTAGCACTGTAATCTCACAGTACTATTCTGCAGATGCGAAAGTAGCTTGTTGTAATGGATTCGGAAGCAAGTAGATCACACATAGTTATTACACACACTGCTGAACATCAAGCAGCCAATACTCTTGTAATGTATGCGGCCTTTCAAACTACCTTTTAGTGCCTTATATGAAACTCAATAGTACATCTTGTTTTAGATGCTCTGGTTGAGAGCAACTGATTGAAGGGGGAAAGGATCCAGTGCTGACTGACCTAACTGGGAAGCTGTCAAAATCAGACATTAGTTTCCTTTATGTTTTCCTTCTTTACTATAATAAAGATACATATTGATTTATTGAGTGCTATTGATTTTAGGCGTAGTTGCATGATTTGTACAAATATCTATCATCTCTAATGCAGTTTCTTTGAATGAGAATGCAGTTTACACATATTGCTGTGTGTCTTTTGCTTGCTGGTTTGTTCATTTGCACTATAGCAGAATTTACACAATGTATATTAGTGATTAGAAGTGGAATCTGAAATAACGTGTTCTTATTTGAATACCTTTAGGAAAGTGCGTATGTTTTGGGGGAGTGGAGTTTGTTTTCCGTTGTATACTTTATACATCTGTGCAAGCCTTTGATACAGTTTATAATCTGTGCCTTATTCTGCACGGTCTATGCACTGTGCAGTGCTCATGCTCACTGCTCTTTGATATTGAAATGCAAAAGAAAAGGGTATTATTTAACCCCGATACATCATTTTGACTTTGATTCACTACTTCTGATTTTAATCCTGAATTAAGAACATACTCCAGTACTTTCCCCATCTCTTCTGGTATAGTAATTCTGCATATTTCAGAAGGTTATTTCTATTAGTTACATCACTCTCCTTAAATGGACACATCCCAGACTTTATGTATATTTACTTGGTATCTTTCCACACCATGACTAGGATAGTGTAGGAAGAATGCCTACTTTTCAATGGTCTATAAAGCAAGAGATTAAGACTTGGATGTGGGTCTTTGACATGGTTGTACATTGACACTAAGCTACTTTACCAGATCAAGGGGCACTCCATTTAATATGTTCTATTTATATACTGGCTAAAAATTTAATAGTGTCATCAAATGCTTTTTGGGCCATCTTAAAAAGATTTTACTTTGTTTAGAATCTTATGTTTCATTCTCCATTTTCGTTTTCTTTCTCAGGGCATTACACTGAGGAGCCGGGTCTCAAAAAGTCAATTACTCCTTAGCAAGCTCAAAAATAAAACCCAGAGTAAGCAACACCACGTCTGATTTACCAATAGATTGCAATCCAGTGCTAAAGAGCATAGCCTCTGCCCCACTTTAAATATTCATGAAACCCACTGGTGCAAAGTGCATTAAAAGTGGGAACAATGCCAGTAATACACGATCCTCTTAGTGATAAGATTTCACAGATTAAAAGAAGCAAGACATTAAAGACTTTAAACGGAATATTCTTTATTTTTAACACAGTAAAGACGTTCACTAGAATGCCAGATCTCTCACACGCTTACAATTTTAGAATGTAAAATGGGCTAATAATGTATGTGCACTTTCCCATGCTTCAGAATGCTACCACAATACCTTTCTTTCCTCCCTTTTCTTCAAATTTTCCATAAAATAGCCACACATATTTTACCAGTTTAAATAATTTATTACAGGGCAATATGCCTCTTAAAAGAATCCCAGGAGGCTGGCCATTAATAAATAAAATGTCATATAAGTCAAACAATTAAAAAAAAAATAATGACAACACACAGCCCTGTTTAGCTGAGTGTCATTTGGCAATGAATGACAAAAAAGAGTTAAAACAGGAACAAGAGACTTAAAAAAGCCAGACGGTAGCAATGCAGAATAATGTTAATTGTTCCTTTAAATCATTAGCATCCAAACCACATCTGCTATCACACCTGTGCTCTCTTCTCTGATCTACTCTGACACCCTAGAACTGTTAGGCAAGCAGCCAGCTTCATATCCCGTCTCCCTATGATTAGTTTGTACTACCAGCCTGCTTCCCTCTTATTTAGAGTGAATCAAGCACCAACTCAGAGCTTCTGAATAGTTTCTCATTGATAGGACAAACTGAAAGTTCTAGGCTAATCACCTCATAATAACAGTTCCCAAGGCTGCTAGTAACCGTTGACCTAATTTGGACTCTACAAAGCTAATCTGTCAAATAAGATAATTAAAGAAACAGTTTGTTTCTGAAACTAGAGCAACATAAAAAATATTGCTAAAATAATAAACCAGTGTGCGTTATTCACCTAGTCTAGAGCATTTCTTTTTTTATACACTAAATCTGTGTGCAAGTATATGAAGGAATGTGACTGACTGGTTTATGCCAAATTCTGAAATTCAGTTCCAGTGTATTTGAAAGAGATCTAGGCTCTCCATACATAGCCTGCTTCCATTTCAGAAATATAATTATAAAATAGGCCTACACCCAGAAGACCTTTTTCTTACAAAGATGTTTATCCAAAACAAATCAGGGGGCAGGATTGGGAAAACAGAGCTCTGTTGTAGCACATGAATTGACGACTTCAAAATGACCTTTTAGCAGGCTTAGCATGGTTGTTTTTACTTCTTCAAAATCTGGTTGACTAGTAACAGGTTGACTAGTAACATCCTTCCTAGTAAGTGTCCTTCCCTGCCGCCTGCACCCCAGAGTGTATTCTCCTGCAGAAAGACTTTCTATCGATAAAGACTGAACACTTTGCTTCCTAAAGTTGTTATGCTGCTCTTCATAGGTAAGATGTTTCAAAGGAAAATAATTAGACATCAGAAAAGTTTACAGCTGTACTGTGTTTAGTAGTGGGGTATGTTAGATTAGGCTATTTTATCTGTTGTGTCCTCAAAAAACCCCCAAAATGTTAGTGCTTATCATGGTTAACAACATTGTCCTGGTAGCCAGTTTTACTCCCTATCCTTCCCTTTCCCTCTACTCCAACATAAAAGCTCGCCTAATTATGAAACCGTAACCACTGGACTGTGACTTCTGATATATTCATTTTAACAAGGTCTTATTTTGACACAGGCATAACCAAAACACTTCCGAATAATTGGGTGAAGATCCTCTGGAAAACAGAAGATCTGTGTAATTCACTTAGACAAAGTCAAAATTAAGCAATTTCTTTTAACTCAGTCTCATTCCAATGTCATAGACATATAATCTTGAAGAATCTTGCTTCTATTTTTCAGTGGCACAATCACTCTTGATAACTGGATTCAGAGCCAATTTCTGCTTTTTTTAAAGCATAAAATCACAGGCCATTGAAAGCTTGGCAAGACCAGATCAAAATGAGCACAAATTGATCATGTGCTTTCTGCTAGCTCACCACATCCATAACCTTCCTCACTGAAGAGGAGAAATGTTCATAATTTCATGCCTGACTGGTAGTGCATAGAATACTGGTTTGGATGCGGTCAGCTGACTAAGACCATGTCTAATAACCTTTTTCAGTTTTATTTCCTCCCTACTCTTTCTTTAATCTGTTCTTTTCTGTTTGTTTTACACTCTCATTTTAGAGACAGTCTTCCTACTGTATCACCTTTGCCCTTCCAAATAAGTGCTCTCAATCCAACCGAGCACGTGTTGCAATGCCAACGTGTATGACGAATGGACTTTGGGTGGGGGATGAGAGAAAGGGTGTACTTTATTTTTTAATATTCTCTCACTTGGTGGGTCTCTAAGCTATGACACCTTTAAATAATAGGATATTAATTAAAGAAGAAATGTGTAAAATTACTATACCAAACATCCTCTGCATCTTCATCACACTCTGCCCCAAACTGGCAAATGTCACAAGTGGACGTCTCTTTTTGATTGGCTTCTCCTGAGCCTTCATTGGCTGTTTGATACAAAGCAGAAGAATGTCCATTAGCAAACACAAAACAGCAGCAAAATGATTCACATCTATAAAAAAGCTAAATTTATATAATCACTTCTGATAACTTAACACAGTGGTCAAGATGGCGGCGCTTGGTCAGCAGCCAGTGTTTCAAACAGAGCCTACCACAAACAATTTCCCTCTTACCTGGGATAAATGCCATAGACCAGAGAGACATGTGCTTGTTGAGAGAAGAGAGGAGCTGGGGAAATCAATGCAATTTCCCATTTAAGCAATATTTTTTCCTCAAAATAATAAGGAAGCACCACTGAACAAACAAACTCATATTAAGCTGTGCTGCTTTGGTCCTGGAAAAATATTTTGAGTCGAATGATAGCATAGCACAGAGATCTACTTGGGTCCTTTGCAGTCCATGCAGGTGAAGATCTTGTGAGGGACCCAAGGGTATGTTTCCCCAAGAAATGGTGCTAACTGGTCTATTCCAAATGCATAAGATTTTGCTCTTCTGAAATATTGTTATGAGCCCTGAGGACTAGTCATGTTTGGCTGGGATGTTTTAACACTCTCCAGAGAGGGGAATGAATGCCACCCATTCCTTCAATTTGCTGGCAGAATTTTATCATGGGCCCCCTTTCAGCACAGAACTGGACATAGGGAAATATGGTAAAATTTCCAAAAGTGTCTAGGTGACATAGGAGTCTAAGTCCTATTGAAATTCAATTTGAAAATGTTACAGTGGACTTTGGATTCAGCCCTTAATACCCCATAAATTATGTGAAGGAACTGAGGGGGAGAATACGAATGGATAAGTTGAGAGGGGTACAAGTGGACTGAAGAATAGTTTTATGTTTTGTGTGTTGGATGAGAGGGACAATTATGCTAGAAGTCTAGGGGCAGGAGTTTGTGAAATTATCCAACATAATCTTGTATGAGTTTTTATACAACTGTGTACACACTGAAGTGTGGATAGATGCTTTTCAGTAAGAAATAATAATACAGAGATATATAGTCTTATGGTTACAGATTAATTACCTCACACCAGATTTAAAGTAACAACTTTGACTGATGTCATTATCTGCATAGAAATTCTTTGCTATCCACTTTTAAAGTCATCTTTTTACTATTCATTCATTCAATTTCAGAACTGGGGTGCAGAGTGATTGCAGAATAGAGATTTAGGCTCTAATCCAGCAAGGCACAGAAGCAACTGGACAGTTTTAAGCATGTCAGTAGAACCACTGAGACTGATGGGACGAATCACTAGAGCTGGTCGGAATTTTTCAGCAAAGCTTCTACCTCCCCTCCACTATCAAAAATACTAATTTGTCAAAACCAAAACTTTTCATGGGAAAGTTGGCTTCTGCAAATGTCTCGACTCAAAAACCATTTTGAAAAGAAAAGTTTCTAAATTGTTAAAAGATCCTGTTTGTGACTAAATGATATGTTTTC
Source organism: Mesoclemmys tuberculata (assembly GCA_007922155.1). Taxonomy (NCBI): domain Eukaryota; kingdom Metazoa; phylum Chordata; order Testudines; family Chelidae; genus Mesoclemmys; species Mesoclemmys tuberculata. The sequence continues at coordinate 25,745,533 of ML675620.1, read as the reverse complement.
TGGTTCAAATGGACTTTTTGTTTAAAAATTTAAGATAATTAGAGTACAAAAAATGCTCAGTTGAAACAAAATTTTAGAATTGACTTAGAATGATTTTAAGAAATGGAATGATTTGATTGACCTGTACCAGTTCTTTTCCTCCCTCAGATATTTGGTTCATGAAATTTTTCACAATTTTGTCTTTTTTTGTCCCAATTCAGGATATGAAATATTTCCAAAATTTCAAATGTTTTCATGGGACAGGAAAGCCATTTTGTGTCCAACTCTACTCATTACATTCTGAAAGTTGCTGGAATGATATGATAAGAATAGAAACGTTTTAAGTGTATTTGGCTGGCACCAAATGGCTTTGTTTTTCCTCCTGAAGTGATGCAGCACAAAACAATGAAGGACCCCAACTTAATGCAAATCAGTTTTTAGGAGATAAGTGTTCTAACTCCCACAGAGAAGAAGAGTGGTTAGGGTGCTAGACCTAGGTGCTAGCTCACTTTGTGACCAAGTCATTGAAGTCTAAATTTTCAAAAGGGGTAATAATTTTTGGGTGCCCAACTTGAGACACCTTAAAAACCTAATTTTTAGAAGGGGCTTGGGAGAAAAAAAAAATCAAGTTCTTTTAAGTGTCTCAAGTTGAGAACCCAAAAACAAAGGCACAGAAAATCACTTGCCACTTATGAAAATGTAGGCCTATTACTTGTCTTTGCCTCAGGGCCTTATCTTCTAAAATGGGGTAATAGCATTTTTTTTCCTTTCCGTGGTGTTGTGAAGATGAATACATTAAAGGTTGTGAAGCTCTCAGATACTACAGTGATAGTAACCACAGAAGTACCTGAGAGAGAGAAAGTCTCATACGTTTTTCCTGTAGGCTTAATAATGCCAACCCAACCATTCATATTTTTTTAGATATGACCTAGTCAAAGGGAATTTCCCATCAGATCGCTTCCTGAATCTAAATTAAATTAAAATGGAAATCTTCACCTAGAAGTGACCTTTCGGATGTAAAAAGAACAAATTAATATTACATCAATTGGGTTTTTATCTTGTTTGTAGAATTGTCATCAGTTTATTTATGTTTACATACACAAAATTTCTGTTTCGAGCAACCAAAGAAAGCTGAAAAACAAACAAACAAAAAACAAAAACAAAAGAAAGCCAACCAAACATGCTCTGGATTTCTGCTCCAATGAGTTGTCATAGTTGGAAGAAAGGTCCAGGGTGTTGTTTTGATGTTTTCTGATTTAAAAGTTGTGGAGAATTATTTAGGTGATTTAACCACATTTGATTTTTAATTTCTTGGAAAGGGCAGTTTTGGCAGCCAGTCTTGGCAGTGGATGTCTTGTGGCTAAGACACTAGGCTGAGGTTCAGGAGATAGGGGCTCAACTCCTGGCTCTCTCTTGGACCAATCACAATCTCAGTGCACCTCAGTTTCTCTAGCTGTAAAATGGGGATAACTATACTTTGCAGGTATGCTGTGAGCAGTGATGAATAAATATTGTAAAGCAGTTTGAGATCTCCAGATGGAAGGCACCATATAAGAGCCAAGCATCATCTATCTCATAATTGAGCATTTGTAAACAGGCCATTTGTCCCAGTTTTGGAGGGGGAGAAGCTATACTTCCAGCAAAACATCTTTTGTTTTTCTATTCTGTTGCTCCAAAAATCACTTTCATTGTATTTCATTATAATTAATATGGTGTGGCCTTATTTATCCTCCACATTTGGCCAGGGATTTTTTGCACTGTCTCAAGCAAAGACTAGAATGGCTTTTTAAGTCATTTTTAAAACAATTCTGGTCATTGAAAGGTTTAATATTTTGAACAAAGGTAGCTGTTTTAGAGGGGAACATCTGCATATAAGTATACCACAGCTCTTAATTTCTGTTAGAAATGAAATGGGAGCCCTTTTTATCAAAGAAGCCCTGTATTTGGCATTCCAGAGTAATTTACTAATGCCACCACTGAGACTATGAGCACTCAACCTTACACAGTCCTGATTAAATGGCAATGACTTAGCCTTTTCTTATTTTTCTGCTTTCAATGTCTACAGAAATGACCGTTCTTAACTAGAGCTGTACAAATCATGAACTTTGCAATTGACTGGCAATTTAAAAAAACATTATTTTGAGCCTCACTGAAAACAATTTTTTTAAAAACAATTTTATTTGGCCCAAAACAAAAGTTTTTACTTAAACTTTAAATATTTTTATGTTTAAATAATGTTTTAGGACATTTCAAAATGAAAAAAATGGAATGTTTTGTTTGGAAAATATCCAAATTAAACATTTTTAATAGGGGGAGTTTCGACATGAATAACTTGGTGAAAATTAGTTGAATTTGCAAAATGTTTTGGTGGATCTGCATTTTTCCAGTTTTGGCTGAAAAGTTTTGCCTAGATCTTTTGTTCACATTTAAGATGAGTTTTCTCTCACTCTCTCTTCTGCTGTGCAGATGAGTGCCTTGATAAAAGCAGACATCTTGGAAAGAGTTATTTTCTCTGCATTTTCTCCTGTTATTTAGCTTCAGGACTGGTAGATGTTCATTTTCTAAGGTGACTGCTTTTTATCTTTGCTGCACTAGCGAGGTTGCACTTGCCTTCGTACCTCAACTAGAAAAGTCCTCACAGAGGAAAATGAATTAGACATAAAAAAAAAAAGTTTACCACTGCACTGGTAAAAGGCTATCTTGTCTCTTAAAAGTGAATTGCTCCTGCTAAAAATAAAAGGGCTCTTCACTCTGCCATAACACATACAGTTCCTATCTTATTAGCAACTTTACAGGTTTAATACAATTGAACAATTCCAAGGGACCACAGGAGAGCAATGCGGCAGGGCACTTGTCTCAGGGGAGATTTAACAGCCAAAGCCAGTCTCTTATTATTAATGCAATGCAGAACTGCTAAAGAGCAAGTTCCTTTTTGTGTTAGCATGATTAGCAATGTCCAGAATGCAAGATATTGTCACACAGGAAACATGCTAACATGTCTCTAACACCATCTGAAAGTCACTTCAGAGACAACCTCAATTTCCTGAGCAACGAGATTCTTAGCTAGAGATGCACCAAACCTAATTTAGACAGTCAATGGATTGTGGCAACTACAACAGCCCCTATTTTAAGCATTTGGCTCTCTTCTGGCAGCCTCACTGCACTCAGGTCAGTGTTATCAACAGGATCTGGATGGCTTGAAATTTGGAAAAATTTCTCATTGTTTTTGTTGCTAAGGAAACCACTTTGTAAGCATCCACATCTTCAGCATATTTGTCTGACTTTGTGCTTGTCTGGCTTCCAGAATAATGGAAAAAACGTAACCCATCGGTGAAAACTTCTACTTTCTTCCCAAATCTCAATTGTAGGTAAAAGCTTTCAATCCGTTCAGTCTCTGAATACCTCTTTCAGGCACCTGCGCATATGGGAAATGATACTGACTTTAAATATCTAACCTGCCACCACCTTATATCTCATCAAGGATTTAATGCTGTGGCAGGTCTGATATATAACTAAACAGATACTAAATAGCTATGCTTGAATTGCTAGATAACTCTTGTTAAGTGTTCTTCCAAGAGGTAGATTGGCAGGTAATCAAATATGCTTTTATCTATACCTCTTGGAAGCTTATTTCCATCCATCCTTTTATAGCAGCAGCCATAATGAAATTAACACTGGAGTGGGCAGCAGAAAATCTTGACTTGAGATGCAAGGGGCCACATATTGGTTAAATGATGGAGGAAGCAAACTTTCTCCTCTGATGGATGGTGCACAGGGCAGTCAATGTTAGAGGAGAAGAGGCAGGGTGGGAGACATGAAAGAGAAAGACAGCTAAGTGGTCACATCCCCCCAACCACATAGCTCTACAGCTATTAAAATATCCTCTATAGGAATGACTTTGAAAGCAGTAAGACAACCTCTAAAGAGTTGTTCTGGTTTTCATAGGCTTATTCAGGGTAATGAAAATTATTAAATGGTGTCCCAAGAATATTTTTAAAATATGTGGCATAAACACAACAAAGACACATTATGAAATACTATCACAGTATAAAAAATACTTGGCATGGAGGTACTTTGCACTATCATGGTTACGCTCCAACTTGTGTTATGAAATCCAACTTGAATTACTATGTCTCTAATAACCTTAATTTTAGCTTGTTAAGTCCAAAATAATGAAGTTAATTTAATACAAAATAAACCAGGAGAAATTGCCTTGTCTGTCTGGGATTGGGAACCTCATTACCCTTTTGTGATTACTGAAATCACATGGTGGTTAGGTAATACAATACTTTTTTTTTTTTTAAACAATTTGCTTCTGCATCATGGAATTCGGAATCGTGGAAGGCTAACTCCTTAAAGTGGAATTGGAAGGATCATATTAAGTATTGCCACGCAGTAGGCAAGATTAGGGAGAAAGAGCAAAACAAATATCAAAGTAAGGAAAAGGCAGTTGGCAGGATGGTCCTTCAGCCTATGCACTCAGTAGACAATCCCCTTTCCCTGCCTCCCCCCTCCAACCTTATGCTATGCATAGGCTGCCTGGGCCTTGGGACTGGATGCACATGGTTAAGTGGGTGCTCTTCGTCTGCTATGAGTAGATGGACTGAGTGTGTGTGGAACCTTGGTTTCACCCACTGGTGCGCTAGCTAGCCAGTGGAGCAGAGCTGGCACTGGGGAGGTGGCGGTTGTAGTCATTGGCTGCTGGTATAGACCCACAGCAAGTTACTAAAGCAAGCAGAAGCGGGGAAGGGGGTGATGCACCTCAGGTATTATCATGGGCTGTGTTCTTGTGGCATAAGTGAGTTAGATGATATTTGGGACTGATTCTACCACCTCTCAGTGAACTGTTCTGCATAAACTGTGGGTTGTAGACTCCACTACTGTGAAGGAGTCAGCAGCAGAAAAAGACTCAGAGAATTGAAAATGCTTCCTTTAAATGTAGTTCTACTAGCAACTACAGTAACTTAGGTTACAAAGATTCCCATACCACTGGCTGATAGGGGACTATGATAGGTTTTCAAGGCTGGAACCGGTCTTTGCCTTAGCTAAGATCCTAAGCTAAAGGAAGTCTCTTTTAGGACTAGAACAAATCTTTCAAGATGCCCAGGCTTCCAGATAAGCCAGGCATCCAGGCTAACTTCAGTCTCAGGCTGACTGTCTTTCTGAAAGCGAGGCCAATCTCCTTTACCCTGCTGCTACTGAATTCTGGCCACCAGTTTCAATGACAGCCTTCTTGGCCACAACCATTCTCTACTAGGCCGGCAGAATTTGGTATGTCAGCAGAATTACCTATATGTTTACTTTTCTTCATGTGAAGAGAACGTCGAGCAATAAATCCAGCCAGGATATAGGATTGAAAATGCAGCACCCATGGTGATGTCCGTCCTTCTGTCAGACTGACTCATGCACAGGACCTGAAAGGTATTCTTAAAGTGCCTCAAATTTTAGAAGACTTTGCTTTTCATCTTTGTGTTTGTGTGATGAAGTTGAGCGTTGCTTTTTACAGAAGACTGAACTAAGTGGAATAACTATGAACTACAACAGTTCTGAGGAACAAACTAATATCTTGGTAACGTGCATAAATTACCACATAATTAATACTTGCATACCAGACTTGAATAAGCTACCTTCTATTGAATGTCAAAGTTCTCTTTAGAAGAATGGGGAGAAGGTCCATTGTTTTAAGTCAAATCCTCAAACCCAGACTTTGTCTTTCTTCTTGTCTAGTCTCTATGTCAAATTCTACCTGCAACACTCAGATACACTTGAATGATAAAAGCTGTTTACAGTGCATATAAAGGCTAAAACACTTCCAAGCTGTTGTTTTCAAGTCGTATTTATGTTTCCTAACGTCTCTCATTTTCTCATTAGAAATCCTGGTTGTGACTGGAAGAAGCATTTATTGGCAAGAGAATACTTATAACTAACATAATACCATCCAGAAAGTGGGGGAAAGAGGTCACCACGGGGGAGAGTGACCATTATTCATTCTGGATATATAGCAGTTCTGAAAACTGCTAAAGGTCTTCAGTGACTGCTACTGGCCTGATATTAAAAATGCCATATGGGCCAAATTATGTCGCCTCAGAAGCAATGGCGTACTAGAGAGGGAGCAATTCCTGAGTAGCAGGGCCTGGAGCCATTATGCCTACATGAGGAATAATACCTCCAGGGATGTAGAGAGCAGGGTGGTGAAGAGAAGCTCTTGCTGCACATTAAGGGCCTGATCCAAATGCCTCTGAAGTCACTGGGAGCCTTACCATCAATGGACAAGTTTAAGACCAGTCTTAGTGATCCCACCATATGCCCGAGCATTATCATGACAGACTTGAGTAGGTTAAAAGGGCAAGGGACGAAGTAAGAGCGCTCTGAGGAATAAGTGGAGAGAGGCCAGTGGAATTTGCCAAGTAAGGGTAAAATACTACAAACACCTTCTGCAAAGTGAATAAAAACACCTCACAGAGTAGACAAAGAAAAGCCCAGATGCTGACAATGACTTCATTCTAATCAATAAGTCTTTTTCCTGAAAGCACTAGCTCAGTCGAAAGCTGCAAGGTACGAACAATGACTGGGTGTGAAACATGGGGTGGGCTCCGGAGCAGCCTTCCTCTCAGGAGCCTGGCAATGGCTCAAAACAACATTATGAACAAAATGAAAAGATGGTCTCTGTGTCAGTAATAAGTCTGACATGTCGTGTTCTTCGGTCCTGTTGTTTAATCTCTCTCAGATACACATTTATTCTCTCTCTCCCCCACACATGTGCACCAACAAAACTGAAATTACATTACAAACCAGTTTAGCAGGACAAATTGTGGCATGTGTGGCAAATTCAGGACTTGAGCCAAGGCCCTTTGAAGTCAACTGAAGGACTCCCGCTGATGTCAATGGAGATAGACTGATGAAACTGAGCAGAATGCCACCAAAGATTTTCAAATGTACAGTGCTTGCCCAATTGTAATGCTGAGCAACATGGGAGCATGTCAGTGTATTAAGGAACCGTGGAGGATTCCCAGTCCTGGGATGGGTCAGCAGGCATACTAAGGGGCACAGAGGGACTCTGCAATCATGGCCAAGTCAGATCCCAGAGAGCTGCAGAAAAGGAACAGGAGATGATACAAATACTTCTCTGTCTCCCTAGGCCACGGAGACCCCCCACCACATGCCTGGGGCTGCAATAACCTACACAGAGCAATCCGGGAATGCAAGGAGGACAGTGAGGTCTCAGGCAGGAATTGTCCTGTTTGATGTCACTCAGATTAAATTTTCAGTGTTGCCAACTGTTCTTCTGATGTCATTTCCCATTGCTATATGCCCAGGGGGATTGGCAGTGGCTTTGCAGCCACAGAATTGCTCCTCTCCTGCCACCGCTTGCTACTGCCTTTCTATTTGTTGTCTCACGGTGGGGATGGTTTGTGGCCCTATAGGAACATGTGGGTTGGAAGTCAGACTGTGAGCCTATACAAACATACACAGGTCATTCTCTTTTTGTACAGGGATAGCCTGTAGAGAATGCTTACATAAAAGCAGTCAAATGTAGTCCTACAAAATTTATTCTAATACTATTTGCTAGTTCCTGCCCCCCTCCCCACTTCCCAACTCTATTTAAAGTGTCATTTCTAAAAATTAAAATATAATCAGCCAAGACCAGTCTCTCCTAGGAAATATAGGTAATGGCGTTTCAAAAGAAATCGCTCATAGAAAAAAACCCTATTAGAGGCTTTCTGAATGCTGAGACAAACCAGACGTGATTATAGCACCCCGGTGCTGTCCCCGTGCACAATTTTATTGTTGCTTTGTGCATCTGGGATGCCAACTTTACAGATTTATGTGGGTGTAAGAGGACCAAAATTGACAGAATTCTGCCAGCTTAAGGAAGAGGAGGTTCATTTAAATTTGCCAAGAGCTGCCTCTCATAAAATATCTTTGAGCAAAAAGTCAAGTAGCATGGAGGGACTATTAATCTTTCTCTTGCATTTATTTTATTTTAAAGAGGAATCTCTTCCTTACAGGAGAATTTTCAATGAAAAAAATGCAGCCGTTGTAAACATTAACACAATGCTGCCGAGGCCGGTAGGCTGCAAATTAAAATAGCTTTTGTTGTGACACTCCCCTGATCTCATACATTTTGATATGCCCAGCAGTCTTAGAAGAGGTAGGCACCTGCACGCCCTCTTTCCCGTATACTCTAATGCGGAGGCTAAATACAATACTGCCTACAGTAAGGGCCTGGTATTTGATGTCCTATACCTGACACAGAAGAGATTAACTATATGTAGGAGATTATCCTTGCATCAATTTACACTATGAAACTCACATTTATGGCAGATTAGTTTTAAACAAATGCTGCATTAGACATGGATGCAACAACAGGTATCCAGATAAACAGGACCTACTTTCTCCTGAAAAAAAATACCACTAGTTAAGTGGCTATCCCTTACTGACCTCAGGCTAAAAACACGTATCCCACTTATGATCCAAAGCAAAAAGAGTGACACTTTCACTTGTTCCTAGAAGACAACAACTCACACCACTAAACCAACCCTGAACTTAATGCACGTGATGACTAAGAAAGGACACAATCCATGAATGCACAACGGCTGAAATACGAAAGTCCCTCATTGGTTGAAGTGGCTTTCAGACAACAGAGTGCAGGTTGGCCATCTTCTTGCTTGGTCAGAAGATTAACAGAGAACTTGAATTTGAAGCCTTTTGGCTGTTCCACTTTCAAGAAATAGAACGCAAAAGAAAAAATAAAACTGAAAGAGCTGTCTAACATGCACTTGGCCAATACTTCAGTTTTAAGGTCTTTATCAGTGTGCTCTTGATTTAAATCTGTGTATCCTTTTGAATATTAGTATGGCTGGCAAGATAGCAACATCATACATAAAAATGTTCTGTATTCCAGAAAAGATGAAACTCCCAGTGGTAAAAGAAGATTTAGGTATCTCTGAAGATTTCTTATCACTGTGCAACATAACTCTCTAATGGTTCAGTGCCTGGGAGGGTCATCTGAGATCACTTATCGTATAAATCAAACAGGTGGCAGGCTATAAGAGAGGAAGCCTACAGCAATTTCATATCTTTGCTCACAGCCATCACATCTATCTTTTAGGCAGACTACAGAGAAGATAATATGCCACTCCATTTAAACCATTCAAGAAACCTAAATCTGGATATTAACCAATTTTAAGAGGCTGCTACTAGTCTTGATTACACAATGATTCACTTAGGAAATGACTACTTTTAAATCCTAAGACTAGGTTGTATTGGACCTGATTCTAATGTACACTAAGGCTATGTCTACACAACAGCCTATGTCAGCATAACTTAAACCATTCCCCTGAGCAACATAAGTTACACTGATATAAGTGCTTGTATGCACAGAGCTATGTCAGTCCAAGAGCTTCTTCCTCTGACATAGCTTCTGCCGCTCATGAAGGTGGATTTTTGTCAGCACAGAGCGTCTTCACCAGATGCACTGCAGCGGCGCAGCTGTTGCGGCAGTACTGTATGTACAGACATGGCCTATTACTCTGGCAGTGTAAAATAACTTACACCCATTTTAAGATTCCTTAAAGTTCAGAGTTAAAAGGTGTACCTGAAAGGATTTTCTGTAGTAGTCACAACTGAGGTCTGGTTTACACCAGCTTACGATGGCATAGCTACATCTTTCAGGGGTGTGAAAAATCCCCAGTGTAGACAGCACAAAGTCAATGAAAAACTTCTTAACAGATTGAGGATGGGTAGAACACCACAGTAGCCAGGAAAGCAGGGGAGGGGGACAGAGTCTGACCACACTGCTCGACAGTCCAGAGCATGGGGAGGCAGGGGGAAGAATGAGGGTGTAGGTTCCTTCAACCAAGAGGAGCAGGGAAGTGGGGGTGAGCAGTTTCCAATTTACCTGACACCTACAGTATTAGCCAGATGCTGTTAGGAAAGATGGATCCCTGTGCAGAGAGATGAACAGCAGCCTGCCAGAATCCCAGTTGCTGGGGTTTGAGGCTAAGGCAGTTTCTCACTAGGGTACCTTTCATGTCGATCTCTGCACAGGGATCCATCTTTCCTTAGCTAGTGGGTGCCTGGTAAAGTTTTCAAACCCCACATTAGAATATATTTGGGATAAGCACAAAAGAGATCCCACATTTTATGGCATAGCCCCCTTCCATAACAAAATACCTATGTATAGTGTAGTATCCAGCTGCTTGGGAACATCTTTCATCCTGAGTCTTGAGACAAACAAATTCAGTCAGTAACTATTGGTTCCATATTTCTTTCCAAACATCCATACATATCCATTTTAATGAGAGGATTAGACCATGAACTATGAATGCACTATTAACTGTTCATTGCGCTCATTGTTGCAGACATTACACATTCACAGCTTACACATCCATAATGTATGTGTTCACATCATAAAAATCATTAAGACTGGCACCAATGATGGTAGCATGACAGGCAGTGGTCACTGGTAGCATCACCTACTGGTTAGGGGTTTAGGCCTAAAAGGGGAAAAAGACTAATCTTTTCCCTGGGCCACCGTCATGCCCTATGGCAGTCTATCTGTGATGGGGGTTGACCTGATAGGGCATCAATCAGTTGAATCTTTCTCAAATGAGATGGGGTTCTAAAACAGATGGGGTTCATATACTGACCCCTGTGGGTGTCCAGTCCCAGCTGGGGGTTTCCAAAGGTCTTTACCCTTTCCTTCAAGCCCTCAGGGAGAGTCCAGAAATGAGGGTTTTCATGCCTTTCTCAACAAGGAGGAATGGTAGGTGAGCCCAGGCCACCAATTCCATTGTACTCTGGTCCAGAGCCCCATAAGAAGTACCAATGTCAAGCACCAAAGAATGCCTTAAGGCTGTTTCCTTGGGCCAATTCCTGACACCCACCCTTTTGCCAAAGTCTTGCAGTTTGCCGCAAAATAGTAAAAGAAAAGATAATAATTGAACCATCAGCCCCTTTGGGCTTAGCAGGCAGGGTCTTCTTCTCCTGGAGGAGGTTTCTGCAGCACCCTTCTCCAAGAACTATCCAAATAGGTCCTTTTCCCTCCTGTAAGGGCCATTCTAAGCTGTCTGGCTCCCTTTAAGTTCCATCTTCAGCTGAAGCATGTTCTGCAGGTGCAGATGGGCAGGGTTGCCTAGGCCCAGAGTTGCTCCTCACCCCATTCATTTCAGCTGCAGAGCTTACACACTCCATCACAGGCAGTCTCAGCAGAAAGGTAAAGAATTTAATACATATTCCTATCCCTGCAACAAACCGTGTTGCCAACTCTGTTCCACATTGACTCTAGTGACACCATCACAAGTCTTAACCACATCAGCCACATCATAAGGAGCTCATTCACCTGCACATCTACTAATGTAATGCCATCATGTGCCAGCAATGCCTCTTTGCCATGTACATTGGCCAAACCGGACTGTCACTATGCAAAAGAATAAATGGACGCAAATAAGACATAAAAATGGTAACATCCATAAACCAGTAAGAGAGCACTTCAATCACACACTGTAGCTGACTTGAAAGTTGCCATACTTCTACAAAAAAACTGCAAAAACAGACTTCGGCAAGAAACTGCAGAGCTGGAACTCATATGCAAACTTGACACAATCAAATTGGGTTGAATAGGGACTTGGAATAGTTATCTCATTATAAGACGTAATTGTCACTGTTCACACATTCTCACCTTCTAATCAATGGTTGTGAATAGGCCTCAGCTACTCTAACTGAATGGACTTTGTTAAAACTTACCCTCCCCATTGTTGTTTCTTACCCTTGGACGTATATATATATACCTCCTATCTGTGATTACCATTTCATGCATCTGATAAAGTGGGTTGCAGCCCATGAAAGCTTATGCCTGAAGAAATTTGTTAGTCTTTAAAGTGCTACAGGACTCTCGTTATTTTTGCTTAATACATATAGATACTAAAATAGCCTTTTTCCTAGAAAGGCAGAAGAACTCCAGTGGGAAAACTTGCACTGCAGGGGCCAAACAGTTCCGACTCTCTGGATAACTTGGGGATTTCAATTTTCTGTCAGAAATCACTAAACCTAAAGATTTAAACAACTCATTGAAAAAACCTGAGACCCCTACCATCAATATGAATGGAGTGAATATTGCCCTAGATTGTGAATCCAGCCCTGGTAGGAACAACTGAGTTGAATCCACTTCCACCGAGGCTGACATTAGCCCTTGGTGTGCAATTTTACAGATGTGTTGTGATACATAGGGAGCTATATGACATGATAGTTTTTTAACTTTTAATTGCATTTAAAAAAATATATTGTGTATGTAGAAAATTAGAAAACCAGCAAGAACACAGAATTACAGAAATGTAGGAATGGAAGGGACTTCAACAGGTCATCTAGTTCAGTGCTGTGCACTAGGGCAGGACTAATTATTATCTAGACCACCCCAAAAGGTTTTTGTCTAACCTGTTCTTTAAAGCCACTAATAATGGAAATTCCACAACTTCCCCAGGTAATTTGTTCCAGAGGTTAACTACACAAAATCTTCCTTGCTGAAATTTAAGCCCATTACTTTTTTTCCTGTCCTCCATGGAAAAGGAAAACAATTTATCACCCTCTACTTTACAGTAACCTTTCACATACTTGAAGATTGTTATGTCCACCCTCAATCTTCTCTTCTCCAGACTAAACAAATCCAGTTTTTTCTGGCTTTCCACCTAGGTCATATATTCTAGATCTTTAGTCATTTTTGTTTCTCTCCTCTGGACATTCTCCAATGTGTCCAATCTTTCCCATAGTGTGGTAACCAAAACGGGACACAATAGTCCATTTGAGGCCTTACCAGGGCTGTGTAGAGTAGAAGAATTACTTCTCGTATTTGCTTATAACGCTCTTGCTAATACAGCTCAGAATGCTATTAGCATTTTTTGCAACAGTATCACATTGTTGGCTCATTTAGTTTGTGATCCACTATAACTCCCAGTTCCTTTTCTGCAGTTCTTTCCTGGCTGTCATTTCCCATTTTGTATTTGTGCAATTAATTATTCCTTCCTAAGTACAGTGCTTTGCATTTGTTCTTACTGAAGTTCTTCCGATTCATTTCAGATGATTTATCCAGTTTGTCAAGATGATTTTGAATTGTAATCCTATACTCCAAAAAGCTTGCAACTCCTCCCAGTGTGGTATCATCTGCAAACTTTATAAGTATTCTCTGTCATCATCCATGTCGTTTATGATGATATTGAAGAAAATTGGACCCAGGATAGATCCCTGCAGGACCCCACTCATTATGCCCTTTTAGCTTGATTGTAATTAGCTAGTAGCTAGTAATTGCTAATTACTCTCTGAGTACTTTTCCGACCAGTTGTGCACCCACCTTATAGTAGGTTCATTTAAGGTGTGTTTCTCTAGTTTATTTATGAGAAGGTCAAGTGAGACAGTAGCAAAAACCTTTAAAAAGTTGTGCTATATCGCATCTACCGCTTCCCCCCATCCATAAGGCTTGTTATCCTGTCAAAGAAGAATATTGGGTTGGTTTGATATGATTTGTTCTTGACAAATCCACATTGACTGTTACTTATCACCTTATTTCTTTTCTAGGTGCTTATAAACCCAATCAGCTTAAATTTGGTATTCAGAAAGATAATGCATCAAATAATCAATTTGTAACACCCTCAGTTGTCCTTAGTCCCCTTTTTATAGATATGTACTATATTTGCCCTTTTTAGTCCTCTGGGATCTCTCCTGTCCTCCATGAGTTTTCAAAGATAATTGCTAATGGCTCAAAGAACTCTTCAGCCAGTTCCTTAAATATTTTAGGATGTATTTCATCAGGTCTTGTCAACTTGAAGATATTTAACTTGTCTAAGTAATTCTTAACTTGTTCCTTTTCTATTTTAGCTTCACATCCTACCCCATTTACACTGATCATCGCTGGTAACTTTTTTGGTGAAAAATGAAACAAGAAAGGCATTTAATTCTTTGGCTATTGCTGCATTTTCTGTTGTTGTCTCTCTCTCCTCAGTGAGTAATGGGCCTATCCTGTTCTTGGTCTTCCTTTTGCTTCTAATGTATTTGAAAATGTTTTCTTGTTACCCTCTATGTTTGTAGCTACTTTAATCTCATTTTATGCCTTGGCCTTTCTAATTCTGTCCTACATGTTTTTGGTTTTTTGTTTTTTTTTAATATTCATCCTTCATAATTTGACTTAGTTTCCACTTTTTGTAAGACTCTCTGGAGTTTTAGATAATGAAAGATCTTCTGGTCAAGCCAAGGTAATCTCTTACCATACTTCCTATATTTCATATGCATTGGGATACTTTGCTTTTGTACTTTTAAAAATTTCTCTTTAAAAAACTGCTAACTCTCCTGAACTCCTTTTTTCCTCTTGCTTCCCATGAGATCTTACTGTCCAATTCTCCACGTTTGCTAAAATCGACCTCCTTGAAGTGCACTGTCTTTATTCTGCAGTTTTCCTTCCTACCATTCTTTAGGCTATGTCTACACTGATGGAGGCAAATTCACCACCGTCAGATTGATTTTTCCTGTTCAGCTGCGTGGCAGTGAAGACACGCTCAATCGATCTGGAAGTCGATCTAATAAAACCACCTCCAAAAAAGTGTAGCGCTGTGTCGATGGGTACGCATTTCCCATTGGTGCAGCGTAGTGGAGATGGCGCACAAAATGGATGTTACGACATATTCTAGTATATATGGATGTATTCTACGTAGCTTGAGTAACTCTGTCGACTGCTGCCAAATTTGCTGGTCAGTGTAGACCAGACTTTGGAATCATGAACTCTATTCATTTCATGATCACTTTCACCCAAGCTGCCTTCCACCTCCAAATTCTCAACCAGTTCCTCCCTATTTGTCAGTATCAAAGTATCAGAATAGCCTCTTCCCCTCATAGCTTTCTCCACTTTCTGTAATAAAAGTTTGTCTCCAACGCATTCCAAGAGCTTTCTGGATAATCTGCCCTGCTCTATTATTTTCCCAACAGATGTCTGGGAAGCTGCAGTCCCCAATCACCACCAAATCCTGTGCTTTGAATGATTTTGTTACTTTATAAAAAAAAGCCTCATCCACATCTTCTTCTGGGTTAGATGGTCTATAGTGGACACCTATCATGACCACTCCTTGTGTTTTTATCCTTTTTATCCTTAATCAGAGACTTTCAACAAGTCTTCCTCCCAATCTCCGTGCAAGAGTATACATCTTTGATACATA
Source organism: Mesoclemmys tuberculata (assembly GCA_007922155.1). Lineage (NCBI taxonomy): Eukaryota > Metazoa > Chordata > Testudines > Chelidae > Mesoclemmys > Mesoclemmys tuberculata. The sequence goes on along the minus strand of ML675620.1, from coordinate 25,730,357 downwards.
AGGCAATGTGTCAGACTTCATTTAACTCATTAGTAATAAATGACCATTATGAGTTCACTACGTTTGATCACCTGTGAGGTCACTCAGACTAACTTGTAAAAGGGAATCCGATGGCCCATATTCTCTGGTCTAGTTAAGATGTAGTTGGTAGGACTGGGGATTGGTGGGATGGGGGGGGGAGGTCAAAGGAGGCTTTAAACCTTCTTTTACTCCCCCAGTTTAGGGTTGCCAGCTATCAGTCTGATCTCTAGCATAACACTGAGGAGCCTGAATGGGGTAATTTCAACTTCTGCTTATTGTTCCTTTTTTCATGTATTCTTTACTTCATTGGAGACCAGAAGGAAGGGGGTGGAGGAGCAACTGTAGTAAACTTATGCCCTTTGAACTTTCCCCTATGCAGGCAGACTCCTTTATTGCCCGTCTGCCAGGTTTATATAAACTTTGTACAGGCAGACTGCCACAAAGCAGCTGCAGCATGGCCATGAATCTGTGTTCACGTTTTTATGCACTGTAAATATGTTCCTACTGATTAATATTGTGTAACTTCCCTTCCCCCCCCCCGAAAGATATCTGGTTGCATTACCATTGTAGAAGTGTAGTTAAATTAAAAGGGGAGATTGTGATTCGCTCATTTAGGGTGAAACTCTCCTTCCTCCCGCCCCCTCCCCCCCCCCCGTAAAAAAAAAGAGTCATTCTGGTGGTTGAAAATACCCACATATGCAGTTTTAAAAAAATGTACTGGACATGCTCTAAGTCAAATACTTTTAATCAGAATAAACATGCTTTGAATATGTCATGGTATTGAGAAATAAGGACATATAACGATGGATAAAAAACAGATGCTATAGGAACAATAGTTTGCAAATCGAAGGCATAGCATGACTGGAAAACTAAAGTGGAAAATGCTAGTTGGAAGCTTTAGCAAATTCACTTAAGAATCTAATTGAGCTTTTCAGCCACTTATTACTTACTAATTCAAGACTGCTAGCTGACACATGGGAAACTTGTGAAAAGCATCACATAACTGACCAGCATCCAGTTAACAATGAAGTCAATGCCTCAAATATTCCATTATTGTAATGATGAAATAAACTGGCTCTGCTGTTATAACATTTTTTTAAAAATCTGCTTGAATAGAAGTTGCGATAGGTGGGCCTCCGTGAAATCAGCTGAGAAAGTATGGAAAGGTTAATTGCTTGATGAAGTCAACTTATCTCTTCCCCTCCTGTCCAACAAACACCTTTTCAGGTGATCTAATATTATAAGCAACTATAATCATTAAGGATTGATCACGCTAATATAATTTTCTGGATGGCTTATTAATCTAGTATGACATGTTTTTCTCTATTTCCTTTCATTAGCAACAGCAATAATTAGGTCAGGACAGAGTAGAAAAATTGATCATAAGATACTGCCCAAGGGGATGGAGAATGTACCACGGACATTTAGCATTATGCTGTCCAAACTCTAGATACATTAGTTATATTTAGTAACACTGCTATTTTCTGCCTTTCATAAAAGGAATTCATTAACTTTGATAACGTATAACAAAGGCTCATTTTTTTCTATTCCAAAACTGAATGGTTTTTCTTAAAGTTCATTACACAAAATGAATCAAGACAAGAAAACATGACTGTCTCGAATATCTACAGATAAAGTGTCCTTTCTTTATTTCAGTCGACTACCAGTCTCCTTGTGAAACCAGCAATTACAAAAAGAGAATGAATGGCAAGCGCTGGCTATGAAACAGTAAAAGGATAGTTATTCTGTATCCTTATGGATTATGAACACAATTTTCTCAGAAAAAAGTCTATCTCCTAACCTGAAATAAGAAATCTAACAAGCATAGCCAAGAAGATGGGCATCTGGGTGGAATTTCAGATAGCCTCCTCCGCCATAAGAAGAAACAGTTCGCAATGTATTTTTAAAATATTTTATGATTGAATAAAAAATGAATGAATAGCAGCTGTGGTCTGACTCAATTTTTAGGCCCAGGACCGCTCCTATTAAATTCAGTTATGGAGGATTAAGATCTTTGATGCTTTGCAGCCACGTCTGCACACAATGCCTCACATTCCTGACCTCCACCACTGTTACTCCCGTCAACATGCTCTGCAACAACCCTACTATTGAAGACCTTGGTCTCTTGACTAGAAACTGACATTCAGGCTAAATTACAGTTTGGATTTGTCAAGTACACAGATATGGGCATATGAAACCATCACATCATCTCTAGAAGCAAAAGGCTACAGCACCTACCAAGCGCATCCCATACAGTAATATTTCCTAGGTACAGAAACAAGTATCCCTACTTCACTACCTGACATGGAATTTCCACGAATGACTTCTTGCATATTCCTTCAAACACAACACTGTATACACCATTTTATCAACCTAATAGCAAGCATCAGCATTTTTGTACCGCTACACAACCCAACTAACAAGGGAAGAACAAGTAAGCATCAGATAAGCAAAGAAAACACAATGATGATGATTTTTCCCCAAAAATTTCAGAGACTGTTTTTCCCTGAGCTGTCTCTACATTTAAACAGTAGGCAGTTTTCTATAGATAAAAGCATAAAAAGAGCTGCAAAGAGTTGACATTACAAACTTGGCATTACTATGTCATGCTGCATAAACAGAGAAAGGGAAGACCTGCCAAAATGAAGTCAGAGCTAATATAAAAAGCAGGAAACCAACACATTGACCTTATTTAAGCCCAAACATCTTAACACAGGGATTTAAACAAAAATTGTAGAAAACATTCTTTATTCCAGACACTATAAAATGGGATCTTTGAATATTCAATTGACTTTATATCTGCAAGCCCCCTTCTTCAGCTGCAAAACCAAAGTAATGATTATATCAATCATTGATTAATACAGTCATCAGTGTCCTTGCTTTTCATGCATCTGTGATAATTTCCATATCATTACCCATGATGCCTTGCATTTGGATTTTGTTTTCTAAATAGAATATGTTTAGAATTGTCATTTTTAAACAAAATATTTCAAACAAAGGATTTTCATTCTGCATTGTTTTATCTATGCTCCTAGCAGCTAAGAGACCGTAATATTAAATAGAAAAAATCTCAATAAGCACAACTGGCATAGTTAGGAAGGAAGATCTTTTAAGAAAGGCAATTATGAAGGGATTTTCTGAACACTGGATACAGAAATAGATTTGAAGAAAAAGTACCTTAGGATAGAAAATACAAATCAGAAGCAAAGTAATCCATGTAGGACATGTTTTGTTTTCCTATCACACATACTTGTTAGGGGAAATATGTATTCTTCAGTATTGAAGCCTCTGAACACACGAGATACAACTGAAAGCCTTTTATGAATAAATTATTTTTTGCAATTAACTTTGCCATGACAGTGCCATGAAAGACAGTGAATGAACAGGGTTTCTCCCTCCCTCCCCAGTTTTGAAGTAATTTTCTGCTGTTTAATTAGAAAGTTTCTCTACAGAAGGGAACGCGATGGAAGATTAATTCTCTGTTTTCTCACCCACTGTGTCACTACACTCAAGTGGACAATATAAACCCCCGTTGTAAAATGATGAGAGTTGATTGAAAAGAGCTCTGTGCTAAATCAGCAGACTCCATGTATTGTACATCTTGTTTCAAAATGACAGAAACAAGTTAGAAAATGGTAACATTGTGCTAGAGAGGAATGGTTATAAAGAGTTTTTACTGTGTGAGGGTTCACTGCAATAGCTATTGGTACTGAACAATCTAATCAATGAGAAGGAAAACGTTAGATTTCTGCAAACACTGATATTTTGGTTTCTCTCCTTGTGATCATTAATAATTATTCCCCTACCCTTTTAACATTGAAATTTTATTTTATATCTTATGATGCTGCATGTACCACAGTCATTTTTTTAAAAAATTATTGGAAAGTTAACCAGCAGGCAATCCTGGAAAGTATCAAATTATTATACAGAGAAAAGGCACAAACTAAATTTGTTTTTAATGAACAGTGAAGAGAATATACTTGCCCCTCAGGATATGAAATTTCACCAAGGAAGTCCTATGCCATAAATCACGAGTTAATCTTGGGTCAATATCTCAATATGAATTTTTGTTTGTTTGTTGTTTTGTTTTAGAACAAAGGCAGAGAAACCCTACATAGTGAGGGGACTCATGGACATTTCTGTCCTCTGCGCAGAAAAGCAAAGAAGGGAAGGGTAAGCAATTTTTCAGGAGCCTAATCTATAGTGTGAATATATGTCAAGAAAAGAATGTGCTTGAGGCATGTAGGTAAGGAAGTGAGACATGAGGCCATAATATCGATAGAGAGGATTGCTCAGTGAGATGGATGTAATCTGTACATAGCTCCAGAAAAGAATGAAGATGAAAGCAGGCAACCTAGGGAAATGCTGTACAATTGTTTTCTAGAGCCCAGGAGAAAAAGGAATCTTATTTCTATGCCTCATTGTGGGCTGAAAACATAGCTTTACTTTATTTTCACCCAACTCCTTACTGTCTGTTGGCCGTGTCCTGAAATCGTTATTCATTATTCCCTATCACTATGCATGCAAACTGCCATTGAAATCTAGGGGAATTTTCCTGAGCAGAAACTTAGGAAAAAAGCTTCAGGATACAGCTTACTATTTTAAAATATTTTATAGCAATTGTGCATATGATAGTCTGTTCTTCCAGAGGATTAATATTTCCACAAATAACTGGCGTAACAGTTGGTTACCATAGTATGACTCCTCTAAACTCACTTGCTATTGGGAACTTTTTGGACAAGAGCATAGTCCCAAATGAACCTCTTCTTCTGATATGATGGACCAGTGAAACCATGTTTGCTTTTCCTGCCCCAGATGAAAAAATTCCCTCATTCTTTAGACATACCAGAAACAAAAGCTTGCCCCAATCTACCAACTTCTAGTTGCATTACAGCAAGATACTATTTATTTGAGAGAGGAGATAAAAACGAAAGCAAGTCATTTAAAAAATGTCTCTCGTCTAGGACTCAGGCTGCAAAAAGTCATGTTAATATGGGTAAGCAGCTTCATTCCCAAAGGTTAAAGGCTGATAATGCGATTCTTCTGATAGGAGAAATCCAGACGTCAGCAGTCCATGTTTGACTTTGTTGATTATAATTACTGTGCCTTTTGGTGTTCTTCCAAAACACAACTAAATCAAACCAAATGAACACCTGTGGGCTAATTCTGGCCCTGCTTACTATTCTGGTGGCATGAAGGGGTTGTAAAGGCACCACATGGGGCTGAAGGAGATTTGTGTCACAAAGGCAGGATAGGCTCATCATAACAAACCCTATATTTCCCCTCACAAGCCAGAGCATAAAGGATGTGCCAGGGGCAGGTGCAGCAGAGGGGTAAAATGGTACCTCCATAGCCGGCCCCACTATGGAGATTTTTGGACTGCGGAGCAGCCTACTGGCAGCCCTAGGGAGCCCACCAGAAATCAGAGCAGATCCTGGCTGCTTAAATTTATGTCAGGAGCCAGGCCAGCTGCAGCAGTCCAGAATCTGGATGGTACAAAATGTGGCTTAAAGGGACTCTTGTTCTGCTTCCCCTTCAGCTCTGCTTTCTTGTGCTTCACCCTCCTGAGGCACAGCACAGAACCTGTCCCTGGATCCCCTTTTATTAATGAACCGTCCTTTTATAGTGAAGCAAAACTCCGTTTGTTCCAAAAGCTTCCCAGCCTCTGGTTTTTCAGATGTTGCTCACCCGCCACAGCTGTACGGGTACATTAGGGCTTGTTTGTTCTCCTTCCTTTGTGAGCTGTTGGGCCTTGAAGGCAGAGTTACAGTTTATTTGAACTGTGATAACATAGACTCCCAGAAAGGAAATAGTAAATGATGAATAAGAGGTCCAGACATATCCATCTGTCACATCCGATAAGCATGCGTATGCCACATGAATGCTTGGTCACTGCTGCAATTAGCTGTTAATACAGAAAAGTAGAGCTCCAGGAAAAAAAAAAAAAAAGCAGCAATTTAGCAATTTATAAAGGCCTTAATGATGTAGAGGGCAATTTAAGATGTTCTGTGAGTACATGAAGATTTTTCTTTATTTAGCATTAAATTGGCCTTTTAAGATGACTCAACCTTTTTAACTCCGTTATGGCAAAGTGTGTGTGCGTGGAGAAGCTGTGTTTAGGAAACGGTCAGTTGAATAAATCTCAAAAATGCAATCTGTGTTCAAGATGCAATTTTTCCTTCTGAAAAGCCATGGAGAATGACATAAAAATAGTCTGCTTTCATTCTAATGAAAAATGCCTGGTAATAAATTTACCTGACATGGATGCTGGGTCTGATCTAGATCCTATCCAAGTGAGTGGGAGTCTTTCTATTGCCTTGAATGGAATTAGATCAGGCCCTTAGTGTGTTGTTGAACAGTTACAATAAACGAATAAGATTCAAGACAGTCCAGTGATTCAAATTCCAGCTGAGCATCAGGAAAATCATCTGAACTCTATGTGATAAAGTAAAGCCTCATGGACAACTGGATGAGAGCAGAATTTCAGTGGAAAATAAGAGATGAACTGAGAAGAAATCACACAGAGAGGGACATGTCAGGTCCTATGGAGGGTAAATGCAACAAAGTGCTATGATCCCAAACCTACACACATCCACTACCAAAAATATACCTGCACAAAAGGGGAGAGTGGCCAAGCAGCAATGGCGAGAAATCAGCAGACAGCTGACATATCCATCTATCTAAGGATTTTCTACAGAGTGTGTGATGTACCTCCTTCCCAAAACACAACATAAGTAAGGCTTTAAAAAAGGCACTGGGCTAAATTCTGCCCCCCACTGCACCAGTTTAAAACTAGAATAACTCTATGACTTCACCAGAACAACCCCAAGCAAAGTGGAATTTGGTTAAAAAAGCAAGTGCTGTTTATGGGCCAGATTTTGCAGTCTGGAGTAATTCTGAGTCTCGTTTAAGCAAGTAGTTCCAGTGATTTAAATGGGACTATTTACCTAAGTACTACTGAACTCGAGTCAGGATTGTAGAGTGTGACCTACAAGATATATTAACTATCCCTACGCTTCCCTCAGGCTCAGTGACCCTAGAGTCTTTTCATCAACATCTAATTAATGACAAAGATATTCAAAATGTAATAAAAGGTCTGAGACCTTCTATCACACATCTGGACGTCAGTAGTTTTATTTCAGCCAAAGATTACATTAAAGCTTCTCTCTAGACACAGTCAGAATAACCGAGTCCTTGTCTTGTTATTTCCATATCACTCAGGTTTTTATTATCCATGAGAAATGTAATTTTGCTTGTTGCACGTAATTGACATGACGGGAAGAGGAGCTTCCTTTTTGCTTAGAGACAGATCCTCAGTTGATGCAAGTTGGGTCTTTATCTCTGATTTACACCAGCTGAAGATCTGGTCCTGAGTGTAAATCATGATCACTTGGAAGAAAGTGGAAAAATGTAAATTAGAGAAGGATGCATGTAGGTATTTTTTTTGTGAATGTGCTTTATTTTCAAAGTTAGATTGTATAACATTCATGTTTCACTAACTATTCCTTTCATGGAAATTATTTTGTACTGAGTTTTCAAAAAAATCCTCTCACTATTTGGGGAGATTACATCTGAAAAAAGATGACAATGGTAATTATCTCAGACTCTGAAATATTATTTGCATGTTGTGAAGTGCATAAAGGGTACATAAGTTGTCACCTCTGTAACCCTACGATGAATAGAAGAATACATGGTTATATAAACACACATAAATCAGCCCTTTGCAAGTTACAAGTGCTCTAGGGCTGCCATAATTTACTGTTTGTGCCCACTCTAATTCTGTTTTGAATTCTGTTCACAGGGTTTTAAAAACAGACTTTTCCTCTAACGAGCATTTATCCTCTGCGAGGTGGACTTGGCTGAAGTGTGCAAACGGAAGGTTTAAAGAGACTATTTACATGCAGAGATTAAGAGACTTGATCAACTGCAGTTGAATACAGCCTATTGCAAAGCAGACCACAACACTGGACCGCATACTGTTCCTTGTATACTGTAAACAATACATGAATTACAGAGAAAGAGAATCAGGTCCCAGGCATACAACTGTAAGAAGCACATCAGGAGGATTAATCCGTATCATTGGTTTTGGATAACAATAGCAAATGTTTTTGGGGATGGCTGCATTGGATTATCCTTATTTTAAGTTCAGAGAGCTTCCATTTACAACGCTTAAGGATTTTCTGTCTTTCAGGAACTTTTATGCTCCATTTAACTCCCAGATAAAGCAGGAATATCCCAGAGGAGTAAACTTTACTCTCTACCTGTCCAAATAATTTCCCTCTGGAATTAACATGTGAATATGTTTAAAAAAATAGAAGTATCTTTGTGGTAATACATTATTTGCATTTCTTTTTCTTATATTTTTGATTATCAGTTCTCCATTATTAATTTAAATGAAGAACACGTAAATGGGGTGTTGGGGTGAGGCATAAATATAGGCTTTTATTTTGCCTAGCATGCGTGGTTTGATTTATGCAAATTTTCACAAGCATACTATTTATTTAATAGCAGTCACAAAAGCACTTAGGTCCACCCCACAGTGCATGCCTAATTTCACATCCATTGTATGTTTTGCAGATATGCTTGCAGTGAATGCTTTTAGTGGGAGTTTGCATAGTGCTTTATTTAATGCAATGGTCCATAGGTGTGTATTAAGGGCAAAATAATGATAGCTGCATTCTGATTGGTTTAAGCAGAGGGAGGGACTTTCAGAGCATCTTCTGCCACATAGCTGATGAATTAAAACAAAGAAACTACCAAAAGCGGAGGGAAGCCTTCTGTTAAGTCTCGATCTCTGTAAATATATAGTAATAAATGACAAGGTGTAGGGCCGAATGGGCCTGGTCCTGCAAAGTGAGTTGCGCTTGCTCAGCATGCTACATGCTACGTTCAGCTCTAAAGGCCAGGCTAAATAGCCCCAACCCATGCCTTTTGGGCAGGGAGGCTATGTCTACACAGCCGGTAGCACAGCTGGCAGTGCAGGATCGATTTTGTGGATTCGATAGAGTGGCAGTAAAGACTCTCTCAATCGAACCCGGAAGTCGACTCTTTAAACCCACCCCTGCAAGTAGTGTAGCGCTGCATCAACGGGAGGGCATTTCCCATTGGCGCAGCGCAGTGGAGATGCCACGGTAAGTAGACATTACGAAGTCGATGGGACATATGAAGCGACTGTTCGTAGCTTGCGTACCTCCCGTCGACTGCTGCCGAAATCCACGGCCAGTGCAGACCAGGCCAGAGTCTTTCCTCTGAAGATCCTAAAATGCTTCATAGCAGTGGCTATTACTAGGTCTATTTTACAGAAAGGGAAAATGAGGCAGAAAGTCCATGAGAAAGTCTGGACTAGAACCTTGGTCTCCTGAGTCCCCGTCCTCTGCTGTATAAACTGATAACACTTCTATGATAGTCCTAAAAGAACACAGACTAAAAGAATGTAACAGTTTTGTTTCTTCTCTTCTACGTGTTTTTCCTTTGCTTGAAAGCCCCTGCAGGCCATGCTCAAGAGCCACTGATCACCCACTGGGATGTCTCAAGTCTGAACAGTACAGGAATTCCCAGTTGTCAGAACCTGGGCTGGCTGCCCCATTCCAAGATGACGATAGCTGGAAGAAGATTGCATAGGTTCTTGCTTTGTAGTATAGTCGAATCCTTCCTCCAGCCTCAGACAATACTGTCAGGACATCAGTAACAATGAAACATGCTAAATCAAGTATTTAGATGTATAAATCTAGGCAAATGTCAGGAAGGGGCTGGGGGGCAGCAATGCAGCAGCAGGTATCCCAGTGGTTTACAGTGAATCCTGAAGGCCTCTGCACAGCTCCACCAGATGTTCTCTTCAGTATGTAATTAAGACAATACATAGAAGTTAGTCACTTTGTTAACAAGTTCAGGTGTTTCTCTCCCTATTGCCTAGGCACCACAGGCAGTTAAACAGAGAGCTACTGCAGGAAGATGAAGAGAGCAGGTACCATGGCCCCAGAGTCTCATTAGTTCTAGACAGGTCTATTACAGGATTAGAAAGCTGTCATTGCTTTGACAATCAGTTATTAATCTGCATTTTAAAACTAGCAAGACTTTGCCAATTTCATGGTCCTGTTCCAGCTGCTAAGCTTGCAACGAACTCCTGTGCTCTGATAATGTAGCACAGACAAGTACAACCATATTCAGTGCTAACAAAAATCTGAAGTTTCTTACCCATCAGATCATCCAGACTGTATTTACCCCATCTTCCAACTCATCTCCTGGCCCTATGTTAATTGTTTAACTCCCTTAGTCTCACAGCCCATAACCGAGGTAGCAGCACATGTAACAAGTGGCCCCGAGCTTCCTTGTAGTCAAGACATGATGGTGCTTGCAACTGGATCCTTTGTGTGCAGACGTTTAATGGTTTAATTGTTCTTTTCAAACACCTCACGCTAACCGATTTAAGTTGCAAATCCCAACCTAGGCAACGATGCCTTGGATCAAACCATAGTCCCTAAAATTCTGTTGAATCCGGAGGTCTCACGGACAGCTGAGCTACCACACGGTTTTGCACCCTAACTTTTTGCAGTTACCTAACTTGCTAATTCAGCATCTTTGAAGAAAGTGAATGTTTATAAGCTAAAAACCCACTTTTGTCCTCATTTACTGCACCCATTGCACAGCAACAGCTTTTTCAGGAGGGAACATTTACAATTGTCTAATTCACCAAGGATTATTTAGTTCCTTCTGTGTTTTCTATGAATTATGCACAAGGAGAATATGACAAGGCTATTTCTTTCTGAAGTACAGTATGTGCTCCCCTGATGAAAAACCAGTAACCAACTTAGTTAAGTAACAAAGAGGCCATATGACTCCTTGCTACTGCTACCGGCCACAAGCTTGACACTCATGACCTGCCTGCCTTCCCTGCTGAGCCCCTCTACTTGCTCTGACATGTCTTCTGACAACGTACAATCAACCTTACTTCCATCAAGAAGCATTTAAGTAGGAACTTTCAAAGGGCATATCAGGCACAAATGAAGGTGTCACACAGAACACAGCAGTAGGTTATAACCATCATATGCATTCAAGGGTTTTATATTGCTGTCCATCGCTGTAGTATCCGAATGCCTTCTATGTAAAATCAATAGCAATGAGAATTCCCTAGTGCACTTCATAGAATCTCTGGTTCTTCTGCATTATAGCAACCACATGTAGAAATAGATATTATAAAATGGCTGTCTCCCAAACTCTGTACTGCCTCTGAGTTTTCATTCAAAGTGACCATTATACTGAATGGTGCCTTTGTGGTGGATAATACTTTTGGAAAATAAAACAAACAAACCAAAAAACCAAAAACTAAAACAACTATGGCAAGCCCAGTTTTTTTAAAAGCACATAAGAAGCAAATAAAAGGGATATAAAAGTTGTCAAAGAGCAGATGATTGTATAATTTTATATTTAGCCTTGTCTTAATGACTGACATGCCCCATGTTATTTCTTAACTGTTAGGGAAAGAACTCCAAAAACACCCAGGCCCAGCTAACCTTCCAAATATCTCTTGAAAATATCTGACTTATTGTCAATGTGAAAATCAACTGTTCCTTGGAACATAACTTTTATTCAACCCCTCAAAGTTATTAGGGCTTAAAAATGATAGTGACAATTTCTGAAATTAACTTTGTCCAAAAAATATTCTGAATGGACGGTCCAAGCATAAAGTTACATATATTTAAAATGAAATAACTAAAAACCTTAATAAAACTTAAATTTCTTTCCCAGGCTCCCCTAAATTAGAATTAGTAAGAAATATTCAATTCCATGCTTGGCACATTTGCTTCCTTACTTAATATCATTCTTTTACTGTCTTGTTCAAAAGACACCTGCAAGCACGAGTCCAAATGGACAAATATTCGATCCTAGCCTTACTCTTTACAGAGCACATTTGCCATTTGTTTTTCTCACACTGAACTTGAACTGGAAGTTTCTTTCACTTCCTTCAAATATTAACTGTTTGAAGCACAAACAGAGTAATGGACGTTTCTCAGTATTAGAGAGTTTCATCTTTGCTGAATGGGACACTGGTCTGTGTGTTTGTGTTTGCGTGTGTGTATTTGGGCAGGGAACTGCCTTAGTTTGTGTTTTGTAAAGAACCATGTACATTAGTTGGTTTTGTAATTAAAGCTAGTTGTCCCTTCGGTGGCTTTTCTTCTTGGTACTCATTTGCAATAGTTTTTTTGCTGTCTTCCCTTAGAGCCATGAATCAAGGAGGCATTGCTTAGAGAAGGAGAACTGGATGGGTCCCCATTCAAACTTAGCCCGCGATTCAAGAAAATATTTCCATTTAGGAAAACACTTAAGCATTTTTCCTTTAAAAGCTCAGTATGCGCTTAAGCATTTTCTTGAACAGTGGTGATCTTAAGCTTTTCTGAATTGTTTCTGCTCTTTGTTTGTCCAGAGGTTGATCAAGGAAAAGGATGGATCAGCTTTATGAAGAGGTCTCCAATATTAGGTCCACAATACTTAAAATAAAATTTTAAAAAAATTAGTCAGGGGTATTAAGTAGTCTGAAAGACATTACAATAAACTGCAAAAATCCTTGCCAGGTCAGAAATACTTCCTTTTCTCGGGAGATATTTCTTATGACTTCCAATATCTGCTTATAAGATCTAAATTGCCAAGCCACGCTAACCTTTTGATGACATCAAGGGTATCATTAACACATAGGAAAATTATAGGATTCCTTTAAAGAGACACTCAATTTCCTGTAGTATTCACATCCTAGCTCTACTATTTTTGCAGGAAAACTCAAGGACTTGATGACAGTTCAGTGATTTTGTCTTGAACCACCTTTGATAATATTAAATGCTTAATTTGTTTTTTGAGCAGCAGGCTTAAACTGTACAGGTGATACAAATATACTACAGGTAATAACTATAATTTTGGTAGACATTCTTCGTAACCTATTTAATATTTCACCCTTGGTGCATATTGAGTAAAAGGTCAACCCTTAATATCCTCCCTTTCTCTATTAGCTACATGAATCTCACTAATTGCAATCATCCTTTAAGTCCAGCGATGTTCTTTCAGCTATAGTGTATCAATATCTGAATCTTGAATAGGGAATCAGGATAGTAAGGCCTCCTCTTTAAATGATTCAGCACAAACTTTAATGGTAGTATTTCCTCTTCTTTGGAGAGGATAATGTAGTGAGCCACTAATCACCATCTACAGTTCAGATATTCAGCACTAAATATTAGTTGTGGGTTTATTTCTTCAAATCCTCTTAATTGTACTTATAATTTACATTTTCTATACCCTGCCTGAATTGTGCAGGCTCAAAGAGTGAAGAGATAGTTTCATCTTTCATGCTATTGCTAATATCCTGCCACACACACATGCATCCCTGGTATTTTGAGGTTATGTTATTGGATCTCTCAGCTCATTGGCTCAGATTTTAAGCAATTAAACTATTGTTTAGAAGGACTTGGACTCTCGAATGTCAGGCTGACATTTTAAAATGTTGAGTCTCTCCACTCACCACCAGGTTCAGCATTTGCCTGGGGGACTCAGAGAGGAGAGGAAGAGATACGTGTTTTAGCGTCAGCTGCCTCTAGGTGATGGTACACGAGTCTGTGCCAGATCACATGATCGTTACGTAAGAGCTTAATATAATGGTTCTCTCCCTCCAGTCTCATATAGGTGTGAAAGAGGAGGAAAGAGCCTTGAGCCTTTTAGGATTTCTCGAGATCTGAGTACCCATCATGGCTATCTGAGCTGCATCTAATAAGAATGAGTAGAGCCAGATGAGTGCTGCTCCCCCACCATCCCATACGCTTGTATGCATGTTATCAGTCTCGGGAGAGCACTGTCAAAAGCCAAAGAGGGAGTTAGCAATACCTACATATAACTAAACGTCTTCTTGACGGCCAGACCACCAAACATCAGTGTCAATAAGGCTGTGTCCTGGTCTGAAACCTGATGGGTCTCTAACCAGTGAGACCAGGTGCTGCTCCATGTTATGTGGGGGTCACGAGCTGTGAGCCCGGATCTCAGCCAGGCATGGGGCTCTGAGCCTTCCTGCTTCCACGCAGCGAAGGAACAGGGCTGGAGGGGATAAGCGGTGATACACAGATATTGTTCACCCCCCCATGTGCCTCTGTGCCCCCCAGAGGACTGTGAGGGTGAATGAGAAGCAATGCCAGGGCTCCCTGGATCCAGGTCACTTTCCCCACTGGGCAGTGCTGTGGACTGCTGCTCCCTGCCCTCCCCTTAGTGGATGCAGGGAGCCCAGACATTGCTCCTCTCCCCCCCTCCTCCCACAGCCCACTAGGGCGCGTGGAGGAGTGGCTTTCAAGGTGGGAGGAAGCAGCAGTACCAGCCGCTCCATGCGCGCAGGTCTGTTTCCCCAGGGGGGCGCAGGAGGAGGTTGCAGGGGTTAGGGCTGAAAAGGGCACAGTGCAGGGGTGAAGGGGGAGTGAAGAGCCCACGGGGGCCAGGAGCAGGCACCTACAGGGGTGAGGAGGTCACAGTCAGAGGCTTGCTGTGCAAATGGGGGCAGCAGTACAAAAGGTTTGAGAACCACTGCTCTAAGGAATGCCCATTCAGGTGATTAGTTCCAAACCCATTCATGCAGCTGTGCTGGCTTGTGCTCTTCATGGTGGTGATGTCTGCTCTGTGGACTGGGATGGGAGTCCTTTGCAGCAGGCAGAGCTTGGGATTGGGTGCCTGCCAGTATTCCGGGTCTTGTTAGCCTGCTCACTGTCTGGAACACTTCTGCCGATTGACTCGGTGAATGAAATCGGAGGTCAGTGGAAAGTTCTTTTGGGTTCCTTTATGGATGCGTCATGTATCTTGAGCAGTTCCTGGACTAGCTGAAAGCATTGTCCATGATAAATGCTACAGTCTTCGGTCTCCTTGATTTCTCTTCCAGAATTCATTGGAGAATCATGGTGGCGTGAGGGGAGGATATAGAAATCAGCAGTCACTCACAGTGGCTTGCTGGTTTATTAATGCCTTTGTCTTTTGGGTTGCTATTTTCCCAATACTTTTAATTGCCTTCTATTACTGTAGTACCTGAATTCTGGTTGTTAATATATTTATGCGCACACCTCTGCTATTATCCCTATTTTAGGGATGGGAACTGAGGCACAGAGACACTTAGGCTCTGTCTACACTAGAGAGCTTACAGCAGCACAGCTGTACCGATGTAGCTGCATTACTGTACCAGCTCTAGTGTAGCCGCTCTAAGCTGACAGGAAAAATTATGTCTCCTGTGGACATAATTCATTCACCCCCAAAAAGCAGCAGCAGCGATGGTGGCAGAAGAGACTCTCCTGCTGACACAGTGCTGTTCACACTGGTGCTTAGGTCAGTGCAATTTCTGTCACTCAGAGAGGTGGGTTATTCACACTCAGAAGCAACATACGTGATACCGACATAAGGGTTGTGCCAATGCAGCCTAAGTCAAAAGTCACACAGGACGTCTGCAGCACAGCGGGGAACTGGACCCAAGTCTCTTGAGTTCCAGGCTAGCAATTTAACTACTGAACCACCTGGTCTCTTTAGGAACAGGATCTTCATGGCATCCTGAGATATTTTTGGGAGCAAGAATGTCTGGGGATGAAATAATTCAGTTGTTTCACTGAACAGTAAAAAGGGATCCCTCTAAGGCTTGATTTGAGGAGGTAGCGGTCTGCCGAAGAGAGTGGCATGTTGTCTAAGGTCTAGTGCACCTTTAGCTGCATTGGACACTACCTAGGAAAAGCCCATGGTTGTGATGAAGGCCAGAAAGTCCGGGCCATGTAGTTAGAATGCATGGATAACGGCTTCTCCAAAGGACAAACAACAACAGGGACTCCATTATCAGCTTTGGTGGAAGCTCTGTTAGCTATACTAGGAATTTGGTCAGATACGCAGCTCCTTAAATGTCTTTCTTAATCTGTTTTAAACCACAAAAAACACAACCCAACTTCATCTTTTATAACTACATTACCAGTGTAACATCAATGTAAGCTACTATAGAAATTCTCATCCTTACAGTAATCCAGTGCAATGCCAGCAATTTACAGAGATCATTTATAGCAAATACATTCAGACCATTGTTGCAGAGCTGCTAGGATAAGCAGTTTTGAATACTCGGTCCTCTCCCTTGAATACAAGTGGCTAGTGAGAGGGCTAAGAGCAAAAGTTAATTACAATATTTTTAAAAATAACTTTATTTATGATTGAGTCTTCTGCGGTTCAAGAGAGTTATGAACATAAAATAACAAATAATTCTTATGGGCTAAATTTTAGCCATTTGCAGAAGGGAAACGAGTGGATTCTATATTTTTCCACGGTAGAGTAGGAAAGTCATCTCGTTAATTAAAAGGGTTTCAGCCTGAATAAAATCTGACTTGCAATACATATATATTTGAACATGATCTGAAATCAAATTTATAGTCAGGCCACAGTTTGTGTTTTTTGTTTTAAGCTGCTGATGGATCTTTTCCCCCTCTCTGCTGAGAGCTGCCTCTCCTTGCCTGTTCCATTCTTTTGAGCAGGCAGGATGGTGGATAACAACATACCCCACAAAAATCCAGTGCCCTGGACTGTTTGCCGGAGGGTACCCAGCAGAGATTTTATTCTCTATTCTAAGAGTCAAGTAAGGTTTTCCACTACAAGAACCAAGGGGACAAATGGGCCAAATACTCTGCTTTGCATTGCTCAAAAGGCAGGCCAGGGGTGTAGGAAAGAAAGGATAGAGTATGACTGGAGTACAGGATACTCCAGAAATCCCTGGCATTGGAACAGTCCCGGAAGAACTGTTCTTGACAGTGCATTTAGAATTGCCTTTAGGCTGCTCTAAATTACACTTAGGACCATGGACTCCCACCCTCCCGTTGGCTCCAGGATAAGAATACAGCCAACATTCCCCCCATGCCTGGGTCAAACATAATTTAGAGAGATCCAGTGATCTGGCGCAATATTTTTTTAAGACTGTCAGCTTCATTTCATGATGACCACTATGAAGCTCAATTGTTTACTTTATTGTAATAATAAAAAAGGATTCCAGTAGTTAACCAAGAGGCTAAAATCCTAGGCCAGAGGAAAGGGAGGCAGGATTTGGGTTCCTAAAAGATAAATCAGAAATAGAAGAATAAAGAGAGAGGGCTATATAGTAGCCATCAATATATTCTGAAGATATCTACTATGAAAGCCTTAGACAACATCACAATACTCCATGTACACTAACACCTCTTAGAAAGAAGATTTGCTTATTTGGAGATGTGTGATCTTCCATCATAACAATACTTTCTGGGAAGTTTTTGTGCCTTTTTAGCAGACAGAAGATTTACTGGGCTCCATCTAAGTCTTCTGAAGTCAGAACTTATCCATTAGATACAAAACAGTATGTTTACATAAAGGGGGAACATGGACTCAAGGTAAAGAGCAGGTAAACTATGTGGTTAACATAAAAGTCTGAGAATCTTTTTAGAATAAAAAAAGATGTATTTAAAATAAAAAAAATCCTATCTGGAGAGAATTCAGATACGACACTATGGAGCAGTTCAACTTCCCCACACTTTAAAAGTTCATGGGAGTCATTCAGTTGACTTCAGCTTTGGATCAAAGTGTGTAGGTGCTGAGGAAATTTTACCTTTGAATCATCTTTACTCATCTGAGAAATGGGCAATTTTTGACTCTCGCTATAGACAATATCACTTTGAGAACAATAAATACCTGAACTTTTCCTTCAGCTGCTTGAAACTTTTCTTAATATTTTATTACAAGCACATACAGACTTGCAGTGCACACAGTATGACTTGAAAAGAACTACAGGTCGAGGTACCTCACAGCAGAATATTACTGTGGATTTAGTACTAATTCCAGCTTTATTCCTTTCCTAATTCCTGTATCACATAGCCTTATCTACACAGATAAACCACTTTGAAGTGCACATTCTTTGATGTATGGATTGAGCTGTTCTTAAAAAAAATAAAAAGTTTGCTTGGAAAACAACCACCATAGCATTTAGACTACAATCCACTCAAACTTTCCCTAACAGATTCCAACATAAATAAAACAAAGTCTTCCCTTGATTGATTATGAAGTTTTATTTCAGATGAATCAGCAGTCTGCAAGGATGACACATTTTAATTTCATACTTTATACCGTGGACTAACATAATCTAACTATGGATCAATAGTAAGCCTTTGAGGGAGATTGATACTGTGGGTCACACACAGAATTAGTTATGCAGTGCTGAGACTACGGCATTGGTAATGGCACTCTCAGCACTGCATAACTAATTCTGTATGTGACCCACCATATCAATCTCCCTGAAAGACCTGCTATCGATCCATAGTTAGATTATGTTAGTCCCTCTGCTTCTGAAGACCTGCATTCTTGCTCAGATTTCTTTTTAGAATAGAGCTACATTAAATAAACACATGGCTTCATTTCCAGAGATTCCAAACATCCAAAAATCCTAATTGATGTAACTGATGTAACATCAACACCTCAACTAGGTGCTCAACACCTCTCAAAAATGAGACCAAAACTGTGGATGATATAAAGTTTTGATTTCAAATCCTCTCAGTTTCTGTACAAATAAACACTTAAATTTATAGCATATGTCATCTTTCTGGAGTCCAGAAGAATTACAAGGCACTTCACAAAAATGGGTTGAAATATAGCAAATAGCAACACTACTCAACACTTCAGGGTAGGATATGAAGAATACCTTATCCAGTTGAAATTAGGAGTTGAATTATAGTTAGGCAGAACGCAATTACACAAGTTGGAATTTGGCCAAGACTCCAAGATTAACAATGCTATTTTTTTTTGAGGGGGGGGGGAGGGGAAGTACCATGGGATTCTTAATGATCATAATTTAATGATGCTCTGTCTGAAGGTCTCAAGCTATCTAATGACCTTTAACACCATCCCGGAGCATTAGTTCAATACTAGATTAGAGTAAAGAATCCTGAAAAGCTAACATCATGTACAAAAATTTTTTGGTGGAGATGAGAGAAATAAAATCATTACTGCTCTTTAATGTATAATATATAGTATGAAATTCACAAAATTTTGCTATGTATTTTTCTGGGTTGTTAAGTGTATTGATTTTGGATCATGTAATTTTCTACAAGATAATAGTTTTGGTCTGCAGTATAATTTTAGGAAGATAATGTAGGAATACATTGATTAGTTAAGATGTAACGGACACTGGCAAGAGAGTATATTATTTACAGCACAAAGAAACAAAGATTTCATGAACCATATAGTAGGTGCAGATGTTTCTATAGCTCATCAGTGAGCAACCTCTTGGAAACCAAACATAGCTATTAGGAAGGTCCTTCATGGATTTCTAGAGTTTACTATAGTCATTAAAATAATATATCCGGTATGTTCTTTGCACCAATCTTTATATGCTCAGACTTGGACTTTTTTTTTCCTATAGTTACTCAGCTGCTGAATAAATCAGCATAATTCTATTGACTTCAATACAACTATGCCAATTTACACTTAGGATCTGACCCTTTATCTTTATTTGGTTCTAGATTCCTTTCTGCAAAAGCCTGACGAATAAATTGTGCAAAATCTTTTATTGTTTTACTTGCCAAGCACTTCTTTCCCTGCATTTATCTTATCCAATCTTCATTCTGCAGATTAACCCACCTCTTTTGATCTGCTCTTAAATATGGAGATTTGTGTTTAGTTAGTTTGTTTTTTAAAAAGCAAATCATTGTCACTGACACAGTTTAACTTGGGTACCAAACAGTACTCAACTTCCCTTTAAAAGAAAAGGAAACACAATGCACGTTTACGTTGTCGTATTAAGAGCCTAAATTCCTTATACAACCATCTTATGGATTAATTTATCAGAAATTACTAGTGAATGAAATGAATGGTCTTTGCCACTTGATGATACAAATTGTGTTTAGACAAGCCTTATAAACATAGGGCCTGATCCAGAGGCCCTTGAAGTCCACAAGAATCTTTACATTGATTTGAACAGACTTTGGATAAGACCCTTATTATTTAGTGTACAAAAAGCAGTTTACCACACACAATATACACATTTTAACAGTACACTATATCATATGCCTTAGTTCAACGTAAACATATTTAAATCCATGAGACATTACGATCAGCTTTTTTTTTTTTTTTTTTTATAAGTTCTGGGTTATGTCTGCTTTCTGCAGGAGGTCAGGCAGGATGAACATAATGGTCTTTTCTAGCTTTAAAAAAATCTATGCAGTAATCTAACGCAATGTACGACAATCCCAGACATTTTGGGCCAACTTCTCAGCTCCGTTGCCATCAGTGAAAGACATCAACCAATGTCAGTGGAGTTACACCAGTATATACCTGCTGAGGCTTTGGCCCTTTGTATTCATCTTGGATTAGTTATTGGACAAATTAAAGAGACTATAAAATACTCACTTCTAAACCACTTGGAACACGCTCCACAATAACTTCAGAAGTTGGTCCAATAAAAAGATCTTATCTCACCCACCTTCTCTCTCTAATATTCTGGAACCAACACGGCTACAATAACACTGAATAACTTTACTTATATTTTTAAAACTCTTAATATAATCCAGTCATTTTCAGACTGTCACTCTTTTCTGCGTCTCATGCAAAACTTGCCACTACAGAGAGAAATAAATGTGACTTTGAAAGCCTATTCCACATGAGGTTTGCAATAACTTTCAAGCCTTGACAGTGAACTAATGTGTTCAGGTTACTGGCAGATAGTTCTTTTTCTTTGACTTGTCACTTGTTTAATTGCTTACAGGTGAAACTGTACACCTGCCCTTTTCTCCCATGCTAATTGCAAATGAGCATACATTTGTGAATATGTGACAAAAGGTTATGATTTGGGAGCTCATTCTTCCCAGTTAAAAAAAAAAGCTATATTTGGTCTTACTACTCTAATCTTTATTTGATTAAAAGGATTCATTCAGGGTTTATTTCATTTCGTGTGGTATTGCCTAATGTCATTCATGCAGTCTCTTCAGAGGTCATTTCTTGGTCTTCTGATCCCTGGCTGGCTGCCCTCCTCTTTTTTGATTTGCTTATAGATCTGAAATGTGTGGAGGTATTTAAGCATGCAGACAATGCAGTCAAAATACATTCAAAGGTCTCTTCTGTAATCTAAACCAGGAGTCTAAAACATGATGTTAATATTAATCAGAAATGGTTCATGAATGCAAGTTTTGTTGACAACAGAAAGAAGAAGTGCATACTCTTATGGGAGGATGGACCAAACCCCTGGTTTCATCACGACTGCAACACAGGCCCAGTAAGGTAAGACCAAATAAAAATAAAAAGGAAGTACAGAGCATGTATAATCCACCACTTTTCCTCCTAGCAAACGAGGTCTTTTTACACCTATTTTATATGCAAGAATTAATTTACTTGACCAAACTTAATAATTCAGGCATCCAGCTGTGTGTATAAATAGCTGGTGTATTTTCAGGCATATAAAAATGACCACAAAGCTATCTGACCTATTACTAGAGCGTTGTCTCTAGATTGAGTTCCATCGACACAAAAAAATTCAAGTGTGTTGGTGTTTTTAATTGGAATTGGCTGGCACGTAGGGGATAAATGCTAAAGCCTGAGTTAGAATAACTCAGCTGCCAACACAATCACTTTGCTAGCCACAGGCTAGCTCCACTTGAATGCCACTAATCCTTCAGTGCCTTACAACAATTCCCCTCCCCTGTGCTCAGAAAAGACAGACAAGTTCTCCCACAGTTCACAAGGAAAGAATTCATACAGATGATCTGTTTACTGCAGTGCAAAGAAGCAGGGGATGTGCTTCCAGAGGGTTTAGTGCCACACACAAGGAAGTGTGGCACCGGTGTGGAGTGAACACAGCAACATGAATGATTACTTTGCAGCGAGGCCATTCTCATTTGAAGTAGGCTAACCTGAGAGAAGTAACTTCAGTTAAGAAGACCCCCAGTGAAGAAGGACCCCCCAGAGGCCAAGGCTGAAAATGTGACCCTCAAAGAATAATGTAAGAAACCCGAGGCACAGCCTACCTTACTTCCACTTGCACTTTCATGTACATGTGGCTAGCAGGTAGAGCTGGCAGAAATTTTGATTTCAAATGGTTTAGGAATGGGAAATATCTGAAAAATGTAATTTAGATTTTAAACAATTTTAACCAAAAAAATATGGATTTTTTGGTTGCCAAAACCTAACTGTTTTAGAACATTTTGAGGGCTTAGTTGTCAAACACTGAAATGTTGTCTCTCTCTCTCACACACACACACACACAGTATTATAATGTGCTCATTCTCTTTTAAAATACAGAAGGCATAATCTCATATTTAGTTGGAGTCAGATTTTTATGAAATTGTAAATGTGTGACCCATTCTGCCCTTTATACTTTGGCTGGTACAGTGGTATCAGTAGGAGCTGCACCTCTATATACATAGGTGAATCAGACAATGAAGGTGAAAAATGATTTCACCTCTTAAGATATAAATTATACTAGAAAAAGGTGTGAATTTAACAATTCAATCAAGAGCCTGACTAGCCTAAAACTAAGGGATGTTTGAATGTTGTGCCATTATAAAGGAAAGACCCAGCTGTAACATTTTATTCTGGATCTGGGTTCACAATCCACACACTTTCTCCTGTGCCTGAAAACTCAGGCATATCAGATATGGGCTTGTAGTTTGGGCCCATCTCAATATTATACTAGTTTTACACTTTGAGATTAAATGCAACTCAGGGCTAGGCAGTTGGGATCTCCACATTTCAGTCAAGGAACTGAAGTTCCCAGACCTTAGCTCCAGGCCTAGTTCAGAGTGTGACACACAGGGCAATTATCTACAGTATCCTTGAAAGACCTTATGGGTATTTTGTTTATGTATTGTGGACTGGAATTGTATGCAATCTCTCTAGGGGGGAGACGTGACAGATAGGGTCCATTGTTTTAAATGAATGGTTTATGTATGATTGTGTTCTATTCCATGGGGGGGGAGGGCTACCACAGCTCCTCCAGGAACTAAAATCAGGGGGTGGTGATTAAGGCAAATCAGCCAGGTTGATACCCTCGGGGCTCCCAAAGATACCACCACCTCCTGGGGAGGCTCACATGGATTAGTTCATTCTGGACTCTCCAGAGGCCAACAGAAAAAGAAAGAACTGTTGGATAAATAGCCTGAGTTTAAACCGACTCTGGACATCCTTTTTGATCCAGCAAATGGACAAGACCTTCTGTCCAAGAGGGAGTGGGCAGTCCTTGTAGAAGGATTGGGAGGATTTGACTTACTAGGGCCCCATAAGACTAATTGGTGATCTCTGAGAAGCTTCGGGCATGCATACAGAAACTTTTTAAAATATGTTTTCTCTCTAATGTTTTTATCTTCAGAATAAATGTGCTTACTTGGAAAGAGCTGTGTGGTAACATAAGTACAGGCAATGTACCAGTCATTGACTTCAGAGAGAAAGCAAAGTGCAGATGCTGGCCTGTTTAGGCAGTCTGGCTTGCAGGGGATAGCACCGTGTCATCTAGGGAACTGTATAGCCTTAAAACCCACAGTCAGGAGGGAGTGAGACATGGGTTGCTGCCCAAGAGAGATGATGGCTGGGAACCTAAAGTGGGCACCCTTGGTGGACCACAAAGGGAACACAGATGTCATCCTATACATGCATGATTGCCTGAAGTGTGGCTCAGATTCAGTCTTCTTTAGCATTCACTTGCCCTTCTCAAATCTGCAGATCTAGCAGCAGGAGACTAAAGAATGTCAGCAGGTTAATGTACCAGCTTTTTTTCTCCCTTTGCATGAATTATAGTCTATCTGAATATTGCCTGGCTGAACCATCGGGAGAATAAAGAAGAGGATACAATAACAGAAGAAATTACAGTATCAATACAAGAACTACCTTCACATCTAGACAGAAAACAGGGAAGAAAAAAATGTAATTAATGCCTCTTGCCTCTTTCTGGCAATACTGCTTATCTGAGCTTTCGAGGAACTACAGATTGTTTTGCTCATAATCTCATCTGAAAAGACAATGGTTTTATTTTATGTTAGTTCTGGCATGACAGCAAATGATCCATGTACTTCAATGATTTTGGCAGCACAGTTTTAATCCTCACTGTAAACAAAAAAAATATATATATTTTTTACCCACTGACATACTCTAGAAATTCTCCCTGTTGGAACTCATTTCATTCTCATGTGCCCAAACTCCACTTATAGCAGTCATTTTAAAGTGGTGAAGTGCTAGTGCATGCAACACACACACACACGTAAAGTGAGAAGAGTATGCCAAAATGTCTATCCAGCTTTCATGTAAGCCAGGGGAAGGGTGCCTGTCCCCACCTAGAGAGTCCATCCTTCAGGCTAGGAGTTGTATTATGGAACAGGGACCAAGTCCCAAACACACTTCTTGTTTCAGGACTAATGAAACAGCTTCCCCAAGTGCACAACTGATCAGAGCCTCAGTAGGAATTCCTATATTTCTTGGAGTTCTGACTTCTCCCCTCTCCCTTGCCCCTTTTTGCCAGGCGATTTCCAAATCCTGTTACTTCTTCCACAACAATGCTATGATCTATTCATTTCATTCAGCATTTCATCATTTTCCACTGACTATTGCAGCCTACTTTTGCTGGCCTCCCAAACACACACATTGTCTCTGCCTCGCCCCCAAATACAGGGGGCTGCCAGGAAAATCATCTTCCTTGGCCACTCTTTTGACCATGTCACTCTCTTTGAATCTTTCTACTTGCTCTTCCTCTACTGTCACAACAAATTCAAGCTTCTTGTCACAACCTTCTATGCACTTAAATAACTGCCCCTCCTCCTCATATGCTCTTCTCTCATTTTGCTGTCACGCCCTCCTCTCCACCAATGATGCCAACCTTATCCACCCTTTTGTAAGACTTTAAGCTAAGTGTCTCCACTCTTTCTTCCACATTGCCCATATGCATGAAACTCCTTTCCTAAGCTCATCTGTAAGGCCAGTGCTCTCTCCTCACTTATGTCTCTTCTGAAGAACAACTTCTGATGTGTTGTCTATGGGAAATCCATTTGACTTACACTGGCATGAGAGGGGAAAAAAAGTAACAGAGTAACCCTCTGACTACGATGTGGCCTGGCACCTCTCTGAAAACTCTGTTTACATCCCTTCCTGACTGCTAACATTTACCTGTCCATCTGTCTTGAGAACTGAGCTCCTTGGGGGGGGGGGAACTGACTCTTCTTTCCTGTTCAAAAGGTACCTAGTATATGATGAGTGTTACCATAAAAATAATTGAATAATCCTGTAACATACTCATCTGACTGGATCTATAAACATGGATCTCATCAGCCTCACAGTCAGGAAGGCATCTTCTTTCACTCTGGACTGAGGAATATATAGTCACACAGGAATTGCCATGCTGGATCAGTCCATTGATCCATCCAGTCTGTTTCCAGCAGTGACCAGCACCCACTGCTTCTGAGGAAAAGCACCTTCATTAGACTGGGGAATGTCTCCTCTTACCGTCCAACTCCCTGCCCCAAATAAGCAGAGTTTCTTTGAAATTTCAGTTTAGGTGTAGTCACTTTATGGAAGAGTTGCTCATTTTTGTTACTGCTTAGAGAAAAAGTTAGGGCGGCCATTTCATACACAAATATTATACATATGGTAGATTTGTTGTTCATCTGGTGAGAACAAGATAATTTAAAAGCATTTTTATTTGGAAAACTAAGATGGAAAACTTTGGCCTATTTTGTCAGGGATCAGAATCAGATCTAGAGATCAACAATAGTACTGTACAAAAACCATAAAGAGATGTAAGCTGCACTAATTTCATGCTCCTTTAATCTGCTTTCATCAACTATTGTGGATTTTATAAAAGCACTCAAAAATTAAATGTTACTATTTAATAAAGGTATTGAGTGATTTCAAAGGGTTAGCCTGCTGCACCGCTGAAGACATTAGTGGCATAGCAAATAATCCAATGATATGAGATCCATGACACTATATGATTTTCATTCTATCAACGTAAATATTATTGGATGAAAGTGATTCTAGTCTCTTAATAAAGGGAGAGAGACAAGGTTGGCCTGGATGTTGATCTACTTCAGCTGAGGTTAAAAATAAACTGATTCACTTTCGCAAATACTAGCCTGTTTTGGACGTATCTGGATATTACTATTCATATAATACAATATAAGTTAATAAATGTAATAATAAACATCCAGAGTGGACAAGGGCATTGATTTCAATGTAAGCAGACATGCAAAGAAATTGAGCACTATATAAATAGCAGTATGAGCAATATTGCTTTTACCAGACTTGTAATCAATTTTCAATGTGCATTTTCTTCATTTCTATGATCATTTTTATTGTGAATAATTGCACTTGGAGTGCTATTTCATCATATTAACTTACAACTGTAATAACCTTTAGTGCACATTTTTAATATGAGTTGATATGTATATAAAGAGTGTTGCCTTATTAAAAATATAATATTTAGAACAAATGAAAACATATTGTCTATAGGCAGATGCTGGCCCTAGCAGGAAGTATAGTTACAAACTGCATTAATGGAGAGCAATCTCAATGCCATAAAGGTCATTAAACATTGTCAGTTTGTTCACGGAAAAAAGTCAACAAAATCCAGAAGTGTCTTTTATGAACAGCTGCTACAGAACCTGTTGAAGCACTCACTTCACACTGCTTATCTAGCATTAGCCCTAACAGGAACAAGCTATGATATCATTAAAATCTATTCCTGCCACTGTACAAGTCAGATCCCTTTCCCTTCATAACTGATGGAGGCAAGGGAACAGCATGGATGACTCCAAATTTGTGGATGGTCCCCATTGATTTTGTGAGCTTTTGCTTGTTTTCAAGTTTTGCCTCTTTGGGCAAGGTCATCAAGAAGGGCAGAAAGCAGAAAATATCCTTTCGCCAATATCCTGGAACCTTCCTAATCAGGTTCCAGACTTGGGTATAGATCAGGGACAGCTGTGATCACATTGATGGGTGATCATGTAGCTATGATATAGTTTCAGACAACAGTACCACATGCATAGTGATTCGCTTGGAACAACCAGCTGCCTTCTACCGAGTCAGGCAGGAAATGCTGTTAACCCATCTGTGTGAAACACCAGGTGGGTTGTGGAACTGTATTTAGCTGGTTCCTCTCAGACAAGATTTAGAGGGTCACGCAGGACAGCTGCTCCGCCTGATTGAGAGCCTTCACCTGGGAAATCTCACAGGACTCAGTCTTTTCCCTTTCCCTTTTCAATTTCTGCAGTCAACCAATAGCTTTTGTTGAAAAGTCAGGTTTTGTGGACCATCCTATATGCTAATTAAAAAACACCTGCAGAAAAATCATTGCTTTTTAACTATGAATCTTTACAGAAATTTCTATGGAATTTTATTGATTTCATTAAATTCCATGGAATTTTTCATAAGGAATCTGATATTATAGGATATTATGGGATCAAGTCCTAAGAATATACAAAAGACATACTATACTTGCAAACACATCTCATTTTTATCTGAAGTGGACAGTGCGTACACCCAACAACTCCAATTGTCTAGAAGAAATAAGAAGATGGACAAAAAAATAGCTGGCTCCTACTTAACACTACAAAATAGGAAGAGTCATGTGGCTAGGGCATTGCTAAGATTCAAATAGAACCTACGGCAGTTAAATTACGTGGTCAGCGACTGTCGAGGAAGTGCACCGTTTGGAAGTCACGCTCTCTTCAACCCTACACATGAATGTTGAGGCTGTGGCAGTGGTCAGAAATGTCTGCTTCCTTCTCCGGATGGCAAGAGGACAGTGCTCATGCCTCACATATAAAGACCTGGCCCCAGGGATCCATGACCTGTTACCACGAGGATTGATTACTACAGTCCTCTCTACTTTGGGTTGACATTGAAGCTTCAGCTGGTTCTAAATGCAGCAGCCTATCATGACTGGAATAGATAGAGGAGAACAAATTACACTGATGGTCTCCACACCATACTTGTTCCTAAACCAGTTCTGAATCCAAATGGCAAATCACACCCTTGTCTCCAAAGCCCTCAGTGGGCTAGGACCTGATGATCTGAAATACTGCCTCTTACTGCTCCCCCAGAATACTGCAATCCATGAAGGATTAGTTACTTCAGAGGACAGACAAACGTTTCAATACTTTTAACTCAAATTACTGTTAGAATTAGAAGTACGCTTGATTCAATAGCTTCACGAGTTCAGAATAGAGTGGGTTTGGTGGTTTCAGCTCAACTCCAATGGACTAAAGTTCATGGGGGCAGAGAGGGACAATGAAACCTTTTGCAAGTTTTAAAATTCAAAGATTTGGCAGGTATTGTATGTATTATATATACATACATCCTCTATTGTATTTCTGTATTAAAAAGACGCCTTGAATAGTTCTAAAGTATGGCTATAGGAATAAAAAAAATAAAGAACATTCTTTTGAAGTGTCTCTCATAAACCAAAAAGCAGAGACTGACAAAAGCCCCCCGTGTCTTTGTTCAAAGTATAATATATAACTCAGATCTAAGTAAGTATTACTTGATGGTTGGGTTGGAACTATGTAAGGCCAACCTTCTCTATATTGTCTGGAGACCCGTTGTTCATAACCTCAGGCTACTACCAGCCTGTAACAAATGGAGCTCTGTGCATATCAGTACTCAATGAACTGAATGAATAAAAGTTAAATCCCAAAGCATGATGTTCCTTGTGATCTGTTAAAAGTCTGCAAACCTTTTAAACTAGAGTCTGATCATAATCTCCATGGCACCAAAAGTTATCATGAGAAATGATAATGTTTCCACTCAGACAGTTTTCTGCCATGTACATTTTTTTCTTCAAATATTTTTTATTTAAGTACTCCACTAGAATGGCAACACTTAGACAACATCTCATGTACCGGGCTTATGCATGATACGTGTCCTTTGTTACTTCGACTTTTAGGTTTCATCCCTCTTTCTTCTTCTTCATCGTCTCTATACCGTCTCTCATAGAAAGTATTTTTAGGGGTACTGATAAACAGCTACTTCATTACTGGTATAATGCTGGGACAACTGTCTTGTATCAAGGAACTAATATTTCAAAAAATTTCAGAAAATGTGCAGTATGAGTATTCTTCAAGGTGAATATTCAAAGCAATTAGACCAGCTGCATTTAGGACCAGATCCACCAATAGGAAGACTTCTGTTGACTTTAGTGGGCATTGGATTGAATCCTTAAATCAGCATTTCCATAAACTAGTCCTGAAAAATTTAAGACCAGGCTGAATGGCCTTGGTTTACAGGCTTTTGTGTAGGTTTTCATTCTTTGTAGTTACCTTGGGTGAACCTGGTACAAAGCATGTTAATTTTATTAGATTTGCAGAGGAGTGAGAAGACAGAAGAAAGAGGAAGAGAGACTTGAAAGCAAAACGTATAACAGTGCTGCCAAGCTTAAGTATTCAAAAGTCATGAATTAGAACCCCAAAATCATGAGATTTGCTTTGAAATCATGAGTTTAAGAGATAAAACAAATCCCAAATTTATTATTTGCCTTCTGGTTTCTGAGCTTTTAGGCTGCACTTGTACCTTAGTTTCCTCTCTGTAGAATGGGGCTAATGTAAAGCACTTTGAGATCGATTGATGAAAAGCACCACAGAAGACCTAAATATCATTACTGGGTCACATTTTCAAGCTTCTCTCAAGTAATTTGGAGGGCTAGAAAATTACCTTTAAGATAAAAGCCGAGATCCTCCCCTAATCACATGTCTCCAGGAGTTATTCTTTAAGAAAAACCACAAACATCACAAGACTCATGACAAAAATAGAGAGAATTGAAACACTGAATTTACTGTTATAAACTTAATGTAAGCAGTGCTCTCAAAGTAGCTAAGCCTTTATAGCTTTGCCAATATTGTATACCTAAGACTTCGCCCCCACCCCTGCCATTTAAATCAGCAGCAGCCCTTCCATTGATTTTAATGATCTCTGGATTAGGGCCCTAAGGGATACTGGGAACAATACCTGACACATACAGGAGAAAGCCATTTCTGCTCTTATAAAGGTTTATTCAGCACCCCATAGGGGATGTGATTGATTATTCCTGAGTAGCTAGACTTTCCTGACATGGTGGACTCAGAAGTAAGCCTGAAATTAGACTAAACCGATCAGACCAAATTGAAGAAAGCAAGATCGACCTAATTGTGGCATAAATCAAGAGTAGACACAATCAGTCCCACAGGAAAGTAAGCACTGAAGGATTCCAATGACCACAATCATTTGCCTTCTTGGTATCTTGTTAGAGCAGTGGTTCTCAACCTGTGGGTCGCGACCCCGGCGGGGGTCGAACGACCAAAACACAGGGGTCACCTAAAGCCATCGGAAAATACATATTTCCGATGGCTTTAGCCGCTGAGAAGTCGCGCTACCATCTGTAGCAGCCCTATTCAGCTGGAACGCACACCGTTATGGATGCGCGTTCCAAACTGAATGCCTGCGCGCATGCGCAGACGTGATTGCATCATCCGTCCGGGGCCTAAGGGGCGGGGGAAGCGGGGGGAACGCTCCACAGTCCATAGCAGCGCATTACGTGTGTCCGGCGCTTGCTGACGTCATCAGTTTTGAAGTAGCCACCAAAATTATTTTTTGGTTTGTGGTCACCGCAATATGAGGAACTGTATTCGGGGTCACGGCATTAGAAAGGTTGAGAACCACTGTGTTAGAGGCTTTCAAACTCATGCTTCTTTGAACACAATCTTAACAAAACATGTCTTAAGTGAACAAAGCATTAAGACATCAAATAACGATTTCTAAGAGTAATTTAACATTTACAAGTAATTACTAGTAGTTAATTACCTAATTTAGGCTCGTGAGTTGGTATATTTACCTAATTATATTAAATATATCCCCAGTCAGTCATATTTACACCAATCTAGTTGCCTGTATCAAACCATGGTTACCACTGAAGTGCTGATTTGCTATTAATGCAGACACACACCAAAACTATTTGTGCAGTGTTGCAAGTGCAATTTATCATGCTGATTTTAAATTTGCTTTCCCCCCCCCCCCAAAAAAGCTTTGCTTAATAAACTTGCATGCATTTTGCTAGACAAATAATTCAGACTGTGTCCTGTTAAAGAACTTTGGAAAATGGTGCTTTTATAAGTAGAACAAGACAACTCTCTTACAGTTCTTTATGTCTTTCATTTGGTGAATTTCACCTCTACACTTTCTTCTTTACTATACAGATTACTGTTTTAGGCAGCCAGCAGATGGCATGCTTAGGAATGAACTGTACCCTCAGGTCTGCCGGGTTTGCTGTATCCAGTCTCAGCCACTATTAGAAGAGCACTGCTAGATCTGCAGATCACTATATGCCTATCTGATTCATGGCCTGGTGTCTTAAGAGCTAGCAGTGATCAAAATGAATGTTCTTTTGCAGGATTCATAGCATGTACTTTATTATGAAGATGCGGCAGTGATGTGGTAGGTTATTATTAGTACTATTATTTATTAGTATTACCACAGTGTTCAGGAACCTAGTCATAGAACAGGTCCCCACTGTGATGTGTATAAACAGAGTGTTTTGTATTATATCTGATGAGATTACAATGAAAAGAGTAAAACTGGAGAAATACAGTGGTGAATCAGGCCAATTATTCCTATCTGAGATAACAAAATGAATATTTCCCTTACAACAAAACCATCTTAACCAAAAGAGATTTTCCCCTCTAACAATAAATCAACTTTCAGGAGGAGCAACAATTATATATTGACACACTGATGACACTTACAGCAAGATTGTAACTTGCCCCACAATGTAATGAAGGGGAGGAAGAGGGCATAATGTTCCCTCTTCCTTCCCTTTGTTCCTTTATCCAGATTACAGCTCTATGCTTGGGAGAATGGGCTCTGTTGTCTTTCCACTACTTTCCCCCTGTATGGGTAGATGAGGAAAGGGGCAAGACCTTGGCGCCATCTCTCTGATGTGCACAGCGGCATAGATGAGCGAGTGAATGGGATGAAGTAAACTGTACCTTATAGAAAGCTCACAGAGATGACTTCTCCTGTGGAGCAAGGGAGATAACAGGTAAGGAACAGTGGTCCCCTAAGCTTCTCCTAGGGTAGAGCAAGGGAGGAACCAAGTGAATAAATATAATCTTCACTAAAATATAATACAATACCTGTGGCAGCTGATTCAGGCTCGGGGGAGCTCAGGCTGAGGTGCTATAAAAACTATAGTGTAGATGTTTGGAATGCAGTGGGGCCTGTGCTCTGGGACCCCACGAGGAGGGAGGGTCCCAGAGCCTTGGCCCAAACGTCTACCCGCTGCTCTACAATCCTGGGAGCCTGAGTCAGCTGACATGGACCAGCCTCAGGTGTTTTTTGACAGCAGTGTAGACATACCCTGTAGACATTTTCCAGGGCAATGGAGCTACTCGCCACCCTGAGACAGCCTGCACTACTACTGTATTACGTTTACAAAATTATGATAAATCTTGTGCGAAATATGCCTTGTGAGAGATCACTGGACTGGCTATAATCTGTTGAGCATCACTGTCCCGCTCAAATGTGCGTATCACGATTGTTTATGAAGTTAGGCAATTTTGCTACAGGTTTGTTACTGAAACATGTGGTGAGTCTAGGGAACGCCCACAGACCAGCCCCTCAGAGATAACAAAGGGCCGTGAACAAAAGCCTTGCATGTCAAGCCTCATGGATGTACACAAGAGGTGTGACCCAAAGATTTGCAGTGCACCTGAGAGACACCACAAATCCCACAAACACCACAGATATGGGTTTTGTCTTCACTAGCACTAGCACTTTTGTTGGCCGGGGTGTGAAAAAACACCCCCACATAAGTTTTACTGAAAGAAGCACCAGTGTGGACAGCACTATGTCGGCGGGGGACACTCTCCCACCACCATAGTTACCACCGCTCATTGGTGGTGGCATAGAGAGGCTACAAGGGAGACTTTACAGTGGTGCAGCTGCAGCGGTACAGCCGTGGTGCTGTAATGTCTCTTATATAGACATAGTCTGAATGTTTGCATCCCCACTGAGGGGGTTGGTACTCCTGAATGCAAGGAGGGGAGTATAAAGAAGAGATAAAGACATCCCTGCTCCTCCCCCACCTACACTGAAGGCAACAAGATCCTTTGGAAGACAAAGAAACATTTGAACTGGGGGAGTGGTCCTGCCTAGAAAAACTTTCCAGTTTGCACAGACTGCTATAGGTTTTTGGGTAAGAGAAACCTACTGCTTCAGATTTGACTTAGCCTGATAGAGTCTAGGAAATAGCTTGTGGTTTTGCTCTTTTATTTCTTTTTGTAACCAATTCTGAAGTTCTATGATTATATCACTTATAATCTATCTTTCTGCAGTTAATAAACTTATTCTAATGTTTTATCTAAGGCAACGTGTTTGTGATTGAAGTTTGGGGAACTACTCAGCTTACAAAGGTTGGTACATATGCATACCCTTTGACGGTCTGATGAACTAATTAATGAGCTAACTCTGATCAAGGGCGTCTTTGAGCAGTGTAAAATGCACATTTCTGGGGTGCAAGGCTAGGGTTGGGGGATTTTGCAGATGTCTCCCCGTACACAGTTCACCAGTGGCTGTGAGAGCCTTTATGTAATTTTGGGTGTGCCTTTACATGCCAAAGCCAATGGCTAGCTTATCTTTAGCCGAGCAGTGTGAGAGAGACCTGAAGCTAGAGAGTTAAGAGGGGGCAGCAATTCCATAGTACAGGTTGTACCAGGGGGCATGTCACAGAGGCAATCTTTCTACAAGACAACATGAAATCTTGGACTTCCCCATATTGATTAGCTTCAGATGAAAGTTCATACACAGCTCACCAATAAATACTGCTATTAATGCTTTTAAGTTATACAATTAAGTGGGAAATATTTTAGGTACCAGAAACAAACAAACAAAACAAAAAGGATAGCAAAAATAAAGCGTTTGAGAACAATAATCTAGAGTGTCAAAATTAAGGCTGTTTTATTATGATTAAATATGCATTTTTAAAAATACTTGATTTTGTAGGCCTAAGAACAGCCATTCTTTATGACCTTCCACCCAATGTTTGACAGTTTTGGGGGTGTAAGGAGGAGGTTGAGTGTATGGTCCTGGAGAGTGAGGGTAAGAGGGCAGTTCTGCTGCTTTGATTTATTGGCTGGCTGAGTTAATTACATGTATTTCTTTTTTAAGCCTCTTTCTGAATGGTCATATTTGCAAGTCAAGTTAACTGTGAGGGAGCCTGGAGCTTTTTGTATGGACTTGTTATTTAATTCCAAATAAATAATTCAATACAGCTGACATGTTGTAAGAACTGAATCACAAGGAGAGCAAAGGGTCTGATACTTCTCACAACAATGAAGGGAAACACACACAACTAGATGTAAAATAGACAGTGTCAACAATGAAGAGCAAGGGCTAAAGTTTGACAAAGAGAGATTCGTGTACTCCTGGTTCCCAAACTCTGCTTTGTGGAAAGGGAGCATCAGGGAACATTGTAACCCAAGAGTGGCCTTTATAAAATGCTTTTTCATTTTTACTGGGATTTGGCTTAATTACATTGTAAACTCTTTAGGGCAGGGACTGTCTTTCAGGTTCTGTTTGTACAGCACTTAGCACAACAGGGTCCTGGCCTATGACCCCAGGGCACCTAAGGTGCTACTGTAAAACACTAGCCACCCTTGCACTATATGGAGCCCTCTGAATTTCCCTCTTGGCAATAGCTGCAGAAGATAGAAGCACTTTGAGACTTAAGGTATGTCTACATTGCACACTAAGCCCAAGTCTTCAGGACCTGAGCTTGTGAACTCGGTGTTTCCAAGCCACAGCTTGGACATCCACACTACCTTATAAACAATTCCTGGACCAAGGTCTCATAGCCACACAAACATGTCCACACTGCACTACACAGACCTGACTTGGGTCTGCGACTTGACCTAGCTCCACGCTGCAGAGTGACAGGGCATGGACGTGAGTCAAGTGGGACTTGAGCTCTGACCAGGTCCCCAGCAGGGTCCTAGGACCTTAGAACCAAAGGGGGTCCTGGATCAAGTCAGACTGATGTCTGTGTGAACAGAAGGACTGGAGGTGGGGGTGCTTGGGCTCCAACCTGAGTCAAAGCCTGGGCTTAATGTACTGTTTAAACCAGGGGTGTCAAACTCATTTGCTATGGTGGGCCAGATTTGAATTAAATGTACGTCAAGTGGGCCACATACCATAAATCAAAATACTAGGCACAACCATTTTTATGTAGTATTATATTTGATTTGCTAGATATCAGAGACATAAAAACTGCAGTAAAGTCACTTCTACAACTACTATTATTTTACAATTAAAAGAACCGATCAGTGATTAAGAATTATAGTACTGCGTGATGCCCCAAGACCATATTGTCCCTAGCCTGCCTTTTGGAGCACTGTGCCTCATGCACACAGCGCTCCACGCGCTGCCGCCAGAGTACATACATCTCGTGGCAGCACATGTACCCTCTGGTGGCAGTGCACGATGCTGCGAGACCTTGCGGCAGCGTACAACACCGCCAGAGAGTACAACGCCACGAGATGTCACGGCAGCAAGCGCTGCCGCAGGGGCCAGACCAAAGAGGTTGGTGGGCCATATCCAGCCTGCAGGCCGGATGTTTGACACCCTTGGTGTAGACACATTTGAAGAGCCTCTCTAATGTGTGCTCTCTAACCTGTTTAGGTTAAGGCTAAGCCCTTCTCCAGAACTCCAGCAGTACCAGGTCCAGGACAGATAATCTCAACATCTTCCCAACCCACAGGTACGCATGCAAGGGAACGTATTGGCACCCACAAGAGATCGTCTGGCAGCAGTGCCTGAAACAGCCCTTTCCCAAGCTCTAGAACTAGAGAGAGGGAGAACTAGAACAAGCTGCCCAGAAAAGAACCAGAGTCCCCCATAGCTTGGGCCATGTATAGGGAGCAGGAAGACTCTCAGATTTTATTGTGGAAAAACAAACCAAGGCCCTAGCCACATTGTCACAGTTCTTCACAATGGGGGTGATAATCCCAGGATGCTGGCCAAATTACAGAGTGGGTAATCACAGTGCCTCCTTGTCCCCTGCCGGGCCAGCTGGATACAATAGCCTTCTTCACGTTCTATCCTCAATGTGGTGTCACCGGTTTTTGCAATTTTATCTGGAGGCTTGTGATGTTTGATGGTTTTGTGAAATCCCCAAATGCTGGAAATTAAGATTTCATGACGATCTCAGATTTCATTTTGCTCAAAGTAAGTTTCTAGCCTTCATGATTGCAAAGAAAAGCTTGAAATAATGAAGCGAGTTTTACCCTAACGGCTGAGAAACCAAAAAGGGCAAATAAAAAGAACCTCAAATGTATTATTGTAAAAACAACTGCATGATTCTGCGGGGCCTGACTCTGGTTTGTGAATGTTTGCGTTTGGCAATGCTGTAAGCGGTCATGCTGAATTGCTGTGTGTTCTTGACCAGCCACCACATTTCACCAGTCGAAGGTAGCTACGTATCAGTTGTGGATGAAGCTCTCCAAGTGAAGTTTGTAAGTCATCTTAAATTTGGGAAGAGCTTTTAGTGTGCTTTGGGATCAGGGGTGTTAGCATCTCATATTTATATAGCAATCTTAAGACATTAGAACATTTAGAAATATTTGGTTTTATTAGAATTCAAACAACGTGCACAGATTTCAAAAATAGGTGCAGAAGATCTAGATCTGGCTGCAAGCATTTTTTTTTTAATGAAGGGAAAAATATTTTAAAAGCCTCTTAAACCAATAAAGTAAGGTGTGTAGAATAACCTTAGAGAGGCAGCCACTGACTGAAAGCCACAGAAGTAATATCATCTTTGGCAACAAATTGATGAAAGAGGACAAATGACCTTTTTTCATTCCCATACTACTAGCTTATTTTTCTGATGGGCTTTGCTTTCCAAGGATAGAATCTCTTAAATACAGGGAAGGAAGGAAAGATGGAAAGGTAGGTAAGGGCACTGGACTGGGTCCCAGGAGATCTGGTTTCCGTTCCCATAAATAACGGACATGCCCAAGTTTACAGTCTTCAAAGTGAGCTTGGGCATGTCAGCTATTGATGTGTAAAATGGTTCAAGGACAATCTTATATGTATGTACAATGCCTATATTCTTGATTGGGACCCCTCAATGCTACTGTGACAGAAATTGTAATCAGTAACCATGGGCCAAATTATTCCCACACAACGGGCTCAGAAGTCCATGACTCCATCTAACCATTCCCTCAGGCAAAGGGGGTTCTGCTTCCTCAAAACTGCTGTTCTTTGGCGATCCACTGAATCCATACATTCAAAGGCTTTGTGCCTCACCACGTTTCCCTGACTGCTCCTGGAGTTGTGCTTACATGATGCCAGAACTGCTGCTGTCCCCCCAACTCCCTCAGGTGGAGTAGCTTCATCAAGCACTAGGGAAACTGATTTTACCTGTTCTACAACCTTTGCTGGATGGTGGTGGGGGAGAAAATGCCACGGAGCATGACTTCTTTCCAGGCCTTCCCAGCCTCAACTGCCAAGGAGCCCGCTAAGGGAGCCACACAGCCAACCCTCCCTCTCCTGCAGCCTCCATGCTCTGGATCCCCTGCATTTTGCTCCTCCATTTGGAAAAGCAGAGTGAAGCCTATGACCCTATCCAAGACGTTGAAGAGTATTTATCAGTAAGTGCAATTTTGGGTCAGGAAGGAAAGGAAAATACTGAGGGTGAACTCCTGGCCCCAATGAAGGCAATGGGAGTTTTGCTACTGACTTTAATGAAGCAGGGATTTCATTGTCGGAAGTAAGATTAATCCCCAGAAATAGCAAACAGGCCCAGATGCTGAAGTAGTCTTCAAAAAGCGTTTATGTAGCAAACCAACATGGTAATTTCTTAGATTAGATAGTGTATCAGACAAGCAAATCATCATGAAAATGTATCTTCCCAAGAACAAAGTCTAGTCACCACCTTGCTATGTCAATGAAATAATATTTTGTATATACACACACACAGACCTACATACTTTTCTGTGCGTATACATTACAATGAACAGACACATATATGGGTCTATTCCCATGTGTATATCATATTTCATCATAAAGACGAACGTCAGAGTTTGGCTTAGCAACAGAATAAATATCTAACTGAATACATTTTTCATGAGACCTCTGTGAACAGGATGTAATTACATTTTTTGATGTTGCATCTTGCAAGCTTGCCAGATAATGCCAGTAGCACAGCTTCAAGTTGACTTCATTCTTACTCCCAGCAGTGTCCTTGCCGTGACAGTTTTGATACAAACTGCGTGCATCACATCATTAGTATTAAGTAAACCTGTCTTCCCACACTGCTTCTGCATCTCAGCCTGATGAATGTGAGCTTGCTGTTCTTACATTCAGCTTGACCAATACGTCAGGAAGCTAAGTCCACATAATGCAATTAGATATCCTTTGACCATTTCTAAGGTGTACACAATCAAAAGAACCAAAAAAATTACATACCATGCCTAACAGCCATAAAGCTTTAATTTTTCTAAAAGCTACAGAAAGTCATTCACTGCCTAACAAGGCAGCAAATTACACAGGGTCCATTAAATACCAGAAGCACTCAAACATTCACCTTTTATCTGTGAGATTTCTCAGTGTTATACATGGGTAGGATTTCTTGTGTGTGTATGTTGCAATTCCATCTAAAGGGCCCAGTACAGGATTCTTTGAGCGGAGAAAGGTTTGGGAAGCACACAACGGTTAGTGTCTCCCCACCGTCAAAGAATTCTGGGTATGAAGTAGGAATGGGAAGTTCTGGCACAGATGGTTACTGAATGCTGCTAAATGCGTGGCATTTCTGCATTTACGAGGAATGGCCTGTAAAGAGGTGACTAATTATTGTCAGAAGTTAGGCAATTGTGCAGCTTTTTTTATTTGAATTACTTGATTTGTTACTAAAATAAAAATCCTGTCATTTTTTTAAACCCTCAAAAGAAAGTGTCTGGATATAAGGTAGCCCTTCGAGAATAACAGTGTTCCTTGTCCACGTCTTATGCTGCTGCCAAAGTGATCTATCTTCTTTGCTATGCTAATCATACCAAAACTGCTTCCTTAATCGCTCTGCTCTGTCGCTCTTTTGCCACAGAAAGGTTGAGACCAAAAGTTTCCAATAGCCAACAGTGATTTTGGAGCTTTCCATTTTTCAGCACCCAACTTAAAATGCCTTAAAGGGGCCTAAATTTCAGAAAGTGCTGAGCACCTGCTGTTAGAAAATCAAGTCATAAGAACATAAGAATGACCATATGGGTCAGACCAATTGGCCCATCTAGCTCAGTATCTTGTCTTCCAACAGCGGCCAATGCCACGTGTTTCATAGGGAATGAATAGAACAAGTAATCATCAAGTGATTCATCCTGTTGCTCATTCGCTGCTTCTGGCAAACAGAGGATAGGAACACTTCAAAGCATGGTTTTGCATCTTTGCCCATCCTGGCTAACAGCCCTTGATGGACCTATCCTCCATGTACTTATCTAGTTCTTTTTTTAACCCTGTTATGGTCTTGGCCTTCACAACATCCTCTAGCAAAGAGTTCCACAGCTTGACTGGGAGTTGTGTGAAGAAATATTTCCTTTTGTTCATTTTAAACCTGCTGCCTATTAGTTTAACTTGGTGGCCTCCTAGTTCTTGTGTTATGAGAAGGAGTAAACAATACTTCCTTATTTACTTTCTCCACAGCAGCCATGATTGTACAGACCTCTATTATATCTCCCCCTTAGCAGTCTCTCTTCCAAACTGAAAAGTCTTATTAATCTCTCCTCATGTGGAAGCTTTTCCATATCCCTAATAATTTTTGTTGCCCCTTTCCGTACCTTTACCAAATCCAATATTTTTTTTTTTTTTTTTTTTTTGAGATGTGTGACCAGATCTGCATGCGGTGTTCAAGATGTGGTCATACCATGGATTTATACAGAGGCAATACAATATTGACTATCCCTATACTAATTATTCCAACATCTTGTTAGCTTTTTTGACTGCAGCTCCACATTGAGTGGATGTTTTCAGAGAACTATCCACAATAACTCCAAGATCTCTTTCTTGAGTGGTAATTTAGATTATCATTTTATATGAATAGTTGGGATTAGGTTTTCCATTTATCAACACTGAATTTCATCTGCCTTTTTTTGTCCAGTCACCTTGTTTTGTGAGATCCACTTGTAAATCTTCGCAGTCTGCTTTCGATTTAAATATCTTGAGTAGTTTTGTATCATCT
The DNA here is from genome assembly GCA_007922155.1 of Mesoclemmys tuberculata. NCBI lineage: Eukaryota > Metazoa > Chordata > Testudines > Chelidae > Mesoclemmys > Mesoclemmys tuberculata. The sequence continues at coordinate 25,690,129 of ML675620.1, read as the reverse complement.
GCAAACTTTGCCACTTCACTGTTTACCCCTTTTTCCAGATCATTTATGAATATGTTGAACAGTACCTGGTCCTGGCACAGATCTTTGGAGGACACCACTATTTACCTCTATCCATTCTGAAAACTGACCATTTATTCGTGCCTTTGTTTCCTATCTTTTAACTGATTCCCGATCTGGAAGAGGACCTTCCGTCGTATCCCACGACTGCTTACTTTGCTTAAGAGTGTTTGGTGAGGGACCTTGTCAAAGGCTTTCTGAAAATCTAAGTACATTGTATCCACTGGATCTCTCTTGTCCACATGCTTGTTGACTCCTCAAAGAATTGTAGTAGATTGGTGAGGCATGATTTTCTTTACAATAACCAGTCTGTGTGTCTGATAATTCTGTTCTTTACTATAGTTTCAACCAATTTGCCTGAGACTGAAGTTAGGCTTATTGGCCTGTAACTGCCCAGTTCACCTCTGAAGACTTTTTTAATAATTAGCATCACATTAGCCATCCTTTAGTCATCTGGTACAGAAGCTGATGATAGGTTACATACCACAGTTAGTAGTTCTGCAATTTCACATTTGAGTTCCTTCAGAACTTTTGGGTGAATACCATCTGGTCCTGGTGACTTATCACTGTTCAATTTATCAATTTGTTCCAAAGCCTCCTCTGATGACACCTCAATCTGGGAGAGTTCCTCAGATTTTTCACCTAAGAAGAATGGTTCAGGTTTGGGAATCTCCCTCATCTCAGCCATAAAGACCGATGCAAAGAATTAATTTAGTTTCTCTGCAGTGGCCTTATTTTCCTTGAGTACTCCGTTAGCATCTTGATTGTCCAGTGGCCCCACTGGTTGTTTGTCAGGCTTCCTGCTTCTGATGTACTTAAAAAAAATTTTGCTATTACTTTGAGTCTGACTAGCTGTTCTTCAAGTTCTTTTTTGGCCTTCCTAATTATAGTTTTACACATCACTTGACAGAGTTTATGCTCCTTTTCTATTTTTCTCAATAGGATTTAACTTCCACTTTTTAAAGGATGCCTTTTTGCCTCTAATGGCTTCTTTTACTTTGTTGTTTAGCCTCGATGACACTTTTTTGGCACTCTAACTATGGTTTTAATTTGGAGTATAAAAATTCAAGGGGACTCCCAAAAAAGCTCCCAAAAACTGAAGCGTTCAAAGATGTCACTTTTGAAAATCTCAGCCTACGTTTCTCCATCAAGGCACTTCATAACATGACTCCCTAATACAACTCTGCTTTCAACCCCTCTGATCTGCCATTTGTCACTCCGAACCAATCCCTTTCTCGCCTTCCTTGTTTACCAACTTCTGCACCGTCCACTAACCCTGAGTAGCTTCCTAAAGGATGCATAAAAAGATCGCCAATTCTCCCTCTTCAGGAAACCCTTCACCATCAATTATGATAACCCATCATTCACTGGTTGTGTGTGGTATCATGCTAAGCATTCTGTACTATACTAGCTGGAGCCCCTCAAAGCTCCATTATGATAGGGCACCTCTCATTGGTTTGGCACAGCTAACCACCTTTACAGGATAGCATAACCTGACACAGATGTAGATAAAATAAACTTGTACTCAAGAAACAGTCCATTCGCCTCAATGCTGTCATTGTTAGAAGAGCTTTATCTGAGTCAGAGTAGTTTTCCCAAATGCAAAGACAAAAAAACAAGACAGGATTTCCCCTGGTAATCCCACATTTATACATTTCTTCTGTTCATCTTCTAATCCGCATTTCAATTCACCTTTTGACATAAAATGGCACAAACTTGCACCACTCCCATCACTTCAAAAATTGCACACACTCACTCCGCATGCAGATTTGGTCCACTGGTTTTCCTTACCATTTTCTTCTGGCTTGTCCATTTTGAAATTACTACATTTTTTTTTAAACACGCAACAAAGATGGTCTTATATCATTTAGAACCTGCCTATGACACAAGTATGAGATTTCTCCTAGTTTGAATTAAATGAATAACAAATACAAAATGTAGCCTTGCAATTCACTAGTTAAAAAACAAGTTAGGCCTATGCTAATGAAATCAGAAAAATTCCTCAGTAAAAGTGCTAATGATAATGCTGTATATTTAGTTTCAAGATACTCTAACCTTAGAACCAGATAATGTGGCACTTTAATTATAGTTTCTCTATTTATGCATTTTGTTCATGGTGCAAGTCACCTTTCAGGAAAGTGCAGGTTTTGGAGGAATATCAGTATTACTGCAAGTTTTTGAACATGCCAGAAAGTTATCAGCTAAGATATGTTAATTTTTCTAATGGGTAATGAAGTCTGAAGGCGTTCAGGAAAACACTATGATGACAAAAGGTCTGTTTAAAACAGCATTAGGAGAACCTTCATTATGGGCTCCTTAGTAGCTTCAGGCTTCTGAAGGAAGCCAAGTTTGGTTCATGACTTATTTGTTGCAAGAGTTCACAGGAAGCACATTTCCATACATTTACTCAACAAGTAGTCACCGTAGTAATAAAGATAAAGATAAAGGACCAGTTTCTAATTTCAAAAATGCCCTAGTGAGTATATATGAACTAGACAGTGTCCGCCCTGAAACACAAGCACAGAGGCAGATTTTTCAAATCATGCAGCCAGGCACACCTCACAACAGAAGCTGCCATTATTATTATGTAGCGCTTATTTAGGATAGTTGGAGACACATTCCAAATGATCAGGAAGTATGGTCCTTGCTCCAAGGAGCTCAGAGTGTCAGGACAGACAGCTGGAAAAAGGCTAGGGGAAGGGGAACAATAATAGGCATTTTATATACATATCTACTTTAGTGACGGCAAAGGGGGATCTTTAAGATAAAAGAATGTGGACAGGATGAATTGAGAGGCCATACTATATGCAGGAGACCATGTGGAAGAAGGTACACAAGCTATTGTGCTGTCAAGAAGCTGACAGAAAGGCAAGCAAGACTGAGGATATTGGTGGAGCAGAGAACATGGGCGACACAAACCGGACAAGGGAGGATGAAAGTAGGGGGCAGAGTTCAATAAGGCTTTGAAGGTGGCATTTCCTAATAAGGATGCTTTTTATCCAAGGGTCTATGCTGCTCTCAGCAGAGATTGTCTCTTTATCTCTTCTCTGTTTGTACAACATCCAGCACATGGATTGGGGCCTTTGAGCCTACCATATTATAAACATTTAATAATAATATAAGAGCTATCCCACAGGTGTGAAAAGCCTATTTGCTTAATAGGATTCAGCCCTACCAGTGTGTTTTTCCCCCTTGACACAATTGGATAAGAGTTCCATTGATCCTTTGCATACTAGCCCTAATTAAGGAGTGACACAATATTCTAGTCATTTTATTACTCCCATAAGACTGGGATAACCTTAATGCATTTCTGGTCTTTACTGGACAGATAAAGTCCTCTGTACCATTGGCCCCCTCCCACACATACCCAGTTATACATTGCTTCCTTACATGGGGAATAATAATAGAGGTGGGTTCAACTTATTTCTTGAAGTGAAAGAAATCACTATCTTCTGTGGTTATAATTCAGCTACATGGTAGAATGGTGTCTTCAAAACACTGTTGTCTAACACAGTTAGAGAACTGTTTTCTTATGGGAATAAATACTAAGGGCTCGTGTTACATGGATGTTTATCACCGTGTGGTGCACTAACCCCAGATCTCTTGTTCCACCCCAATTAAAAAAAAAAAAAACTCAAAACCTGTTTAAGTATGTCAGTTTCTGGGGTATCCAAGCAGATTGTCAGCGTCTTCCTCTGAGCCAGATTCTGATCTTACACCCCACTGTCTGTATGTGGCGTAACTCCATTGGTTTTACTAGAGTTACTCAAGATCCCCACTGATGTTCAGACTATGTCCCAATGCCTTTTACAGCATAAATATGTATGGCATAACAGACTTAATTACTGAGTAATGCCAAATCAGCAGCAGTGCCATTGTTACAAATATCAGACCTTGAACAGAGTAGATATGTTCAGTATTGTATGGCCTTGCAGTTCCAATATAGCTTGCTAAGTATGATTACAAGTTGACTTTCATTACTGTGTACATTGTGGGACAGAGTCTCCGCTGCCTTGCAGCACTGCAAAACAAGTATGTGTGAATGGAAACCGCTACCAAAACAGAATGGTAACGTTTTTACGCCTACATTGCTCTCACTTCACACGGGAATATGCCCCTAACCCTGGGGCTGATGGTGCAGGAATGCTCATGCATAAAGAATCCCACTCACTGACTTCTGTCTGCATGCTATCAATTGAAGGGTTGGGTCCTAAACGGACCACCTCAGGTAAAAGATAGTGGAGAAGCAGGCCCAAAATGTATGTTTGTTACATAGCGGCATAAGGTGTATGCCATGTTTAAGGCAGCCTCATATCACCCAATATATTAAGCACAAATAAGCTAGTTCATATTTTGGAAATTCAGTGCTGGTAAAGACAGCTATTTCTTTTCCACCCGATACAATGGACAAAATCCTGAGTTCAGATTTCTAACCTGATATTCACCATAGAAATTTCATTGTGGAGAGTATCTGGCCATGTACTACAGAGAGTTTGAATATACATTTCAATGTGTTAAATCTGAACTCCATTTTTACTGATTTTGGAAACAAATGATTCTGTAAAACACAAACGGGACTCAGCTCAGCGTGGTCTAAATGAATTCGATGCTCTACCTTGCCGTTTGCATTTTCTCTTTTTAGCACAACAAACAGAAATCAGCTAATCAAAGCCTTTATTTCATGAAGCAGACACTGCAATCCACCCTTAACTGGATTAACTATCATTACAATAAAATGGTTCTCAGAAATCATGAGGTAAAATAAGAGTAGTTTTCAGCTAAAGCTCTGAATAGAAGATAAAGATGCTAAAGGTATGGGACACTTTAGAAGTTAATTTTAAAAGCCTCCCTATCCAATTCTCATTGCACTGGACGTACATAGCCTTCTAATTTTATTTTGTTTTGTTTAGCAGTAATACCATTTTGTATTTAGGTCTGTCAGACCTGATCAATCAAGAATGGAAACATACACTGTATTCAAGGGTGTCGTTAGTTAGAATTAATCAGTTCATTATGATTATGAGAGTGAAAGTCATGGCCCACATTTTCAAGTGAAGTAATTTTAGTGGCCCAACTTTAATGACTTAAAGGAGCCTGGTTTTCAGAGAGTTCAGCAGCACTGTTCTGAAAATCAAGTCCCTTTAAGATAACTTTTTGCACGCAGCTTGTGGTATTTATCATACTCTGGCACTGAACATCACATTCATAATACAGAAGAGGCCAATCCTGTCCTGTTGAGGTCAGTGAGAGTTCTGGCACTAATTTCAATGGAAACAGGATGGGGCTTTTAGAGAGGCTACTTCATAGCAGGAGAAGCCATGGTCCAAATCTGATTCTCACCAGGCCATATCCTGATCTGATGTACATCAGCATAGTTCCAGTGATTTCAGTTGACATCAGGTGAGGATCTGGTGCATTATATTTAAGAAATGGATTCTCCCTCATACCTCAAATTATTTGACAGCTTCAAGAATAATCCACGTTCTCTGCTTATTCTACGTTCTCTGCTTGTTCTGTGATGAAATCAAATGTCACGTAAGTAAGGAATCAAACAAAAAAGGGGGCAGTGTGTGACTGATAGGGATATCTCACCTTAGCTAAATGGAATAAATGTGCTGGAAATACAAGGCTGTCATGCAAGACCTTTCATTCTCAAAATAAAATTGCATGACACACTTGCAGGAAACCTGACACGGCTCTAACTAACACCAGTCACAGCTTCACATTTACTATGTGCGCCACAAAAATAGCACATTTGAATCATATGAGCATGTCATGTCACATAAGTGTAACAATGAGTTGAAAGTGATATTTACTACCATACGTATGAATAACTTCGTACCTCCCTTCCCCACCCCCTCCTCACTTCTCATGAGCAAGTATATCACTAGAAGATATCCAGAGTGAGCAATCTGCTGACAAGTTTTGAAGTAAAAATCAAAATGGCAGCTATTAAGCAAAGAGCATCTAAATATAGTTAGCTGAAGAGAGGCTCTGAACTCAATTTGGACCTTTTTCTCAAAATATTACACAAATTCAAAAATTTTAATTTAAATTCTAGTTTAGGTTTTCTGCACCTTCTAAAAAAATTCTGTTCCCCCCCCCCCAAGATTTCAAGTCTCTCTCTCTCAGCCATCTTTAATACATATGCCTCTGACCTTCTCTCAGCTCTCCATTTTCCTTAATGAATACAGAGCAGGCGTTTGCAATCTCAATGCACTTAAAGACTAATTATTTTGCAGAGAATTTAATGCTCATGAAAGGTGCTTGACTGAAAACCGTGGGGCCTGTAGCCCAGTGTTTATCCACAGAACAGATGGTACCAGAAGCACAGATTTGCCTACGCTCCCCAGCCCTGCAAATTTCCCCCTCCAATTTAAGGGCTGAGACAATGGCCACTGAAGACAATGGGAGTCCTTCCATTGATATCAATGGATGCTGGATGAGGCCCTCGGAGAGACAATCTCTAGGTGAAAGAGGAAGTCTGTCCCTGTGCCTCTTCAGCTCTTGGTGTTTCTGCTGGGAGAGCCAGCAAAAGTGCTGGCTAATGTGAGCTGTGGTGGTTTTGTGATGTGACACCTTTTCATAAAGAACAGGCAAGGCGGCATCCAAAGTCATTTCATATCAGATGGTAAGAATGCTGACTCACACTATGGCTCTATATCCCATTACCAGTCCCAAGAGCCAGTTTTTTTACATGCACTTCACATCCAAGCATATAGGATTCAAAATAAGCAAGTATGTTTAAAATAAACAGAAAGAGAAAGTTAAATAGAAAGAAGATGGAAAAAGAATAACTGGAAGAGAGTTCAAAACAGAAACAGTTCAGTATTACACACATTCCTCAGTCTCTTTTTAAGGCTCATTTCTTTTTGGTACCTAAGGACATGTGTTATTAGATCTGTAACAGTGGTGCCCAAATATTAAAGATCTTCCTTACAGAAGGCCTAGCTCAATTTTGCTTACAAAGTGGATGTTGCTTGGAAATACAGCTTCTGACTTGGTGCCCAGATGTTAGACAGACATTAAGCACTTTAATATTGTAGTTGTAATTACATGCTTTTTCTTCTCATTTTGGAAGGGTAACTCCTTAGAATAATTATACAGAGCATAACTGAGTTCTGTGAAATGTGAGAGTCACAGAACCAATTCTGCCGTCTAGTGGAAATTCCTGTTGAACATTTGTGACCAATTTCAGATAGTACTTAAGTTTGGAAGCACTACAGGGGATCTGTTAGCTTACAGGTTTCCGGAACTATTGGTCCTCCAGCAGAAACCAAGCGAGACCAGTTGAAGGAATGTAATAGACTTTCCTATGGGCAAATAGTTACACTTTTTAAAATGTATTTAGAATATTTAAAATATGCAGAGGAGTTAGCCCTTATTTCAAACCCACAGATAAAATAACAAAGACACACTTTTATAGTGTCTTTCAATCTGAAGGCTCCAAAAGCAGTTAATAAACAATGACCCCCATCCTGCACTAAACTTTCAGTGGACTTACACAGAAGTCACTGAAGAACCAGGAACACCACACAGATGATAATCAATCCTTAACATGCAAGCCACTCATGTTGAAGCACCACTGTTGCTATTTAGTAATGCACAAAAATACTATCCAAAAGAACAGAAGATTACATCCAACAGAAGCTACCATTTAAAATGTCACAAAGAGTAACGTAACTGCAGCATTCAACTCGGACGCTATTTATTTCACAGTAACCAAGAAAACACCTTAAAACCAAACAGAGAAATTTACCTGTTCGGAAGAGGTTGTTTATAAAATGGTCATATTTTAATTTATTCATCAGTAGAAGCAGAAGAATCAAAGCTCAACCAGATCTATTCCACTTTGTTCTCAGTTCTGGGATAAGATTAATCCAACCTACTCCAGCCTCACTTTGTCTATCACCAGCTCAAGGCCTCTTTTAGCACTGTTTGCATGGTTTCCACAGATCAGGAAGCTTTAATTCATTCCAATTATTTAAGTAATAATACATATGTATAGTCTTTCTTCCCCCTGTACATGTACTACACCAAGAGCCAATTAATTTCATTTATTATTTCCTGATGTAGTATTTCTTCTCTACAAGTTGGAATCCCTTCTGAATTCCTCTCTGCATGACTATCAATGATTTTCTCGGCTTTTGAGACATCAGAGTGTCTTCCTGTGAATTTTAGTGTACTCATATTATTAACACAGATAATCACAGATGTTTTTGTAGGCCATGCTTAGAGTTCACCTCCTGAATAGAATTGCCTTTTACAGATCTTAGTATAAATAGGCCAATCATTTGATAACTCCTCCCCCATTTGGCAAATGACTCATGAATGGAGAGCGTAAGTACTTGCTCACTCCAGATCTCCTGGAGCCAAAGTAGCCATGTGCCTTGCTCTCTGCCACATCCACAACAGACTGGGGGAGTATTCTGCACCACTGTAATGGCCCTTGCCACATGCACAGGGAGTAGAGTGGATGGATATTCCAGTGCTGGCAGGCACAATCTCTACTGTGCTCCTCCTGCATCAGTGCAGCTTTGCATTACCTCTGCTGTGGGCTTGTGACTAAGTGCCACAATCTAGTTCTTTACATGTAAGGTAAGAAGCCAGTTCAAGTCAGACATTCAGAAGTGTGAGAGCAGCAGAAATGACTAAGCCAGAAGACGTTCAGCCATTTAAACAGCACCGAACAAGCAGCACAACGCTATTTTCCCCTTTCATGCCCAACGTGGGCATTTTAAGGCTGACTGACGTGGGAGAATACAAGCTGGCCCTGAACGTCTCTCGCTTAACACTTTTTGTAAGACAACATAGCCAAAATTTCACAGACCTTGTTGCCTAGCTTTAGGCATCCACCTCCATTTTAAAGCCTCGAACTGAGCAGTCTGATTTTCAGAAGTGCCGAGTTTCCACAGATCCCACAGACCAGTAAGAGCTGCTGGTGCTTCGTACTTCTGAAATTCAAACCACCTACCTGAGTGCCAAAAATCAGACACTCCAGCGTGTGATCTCCGGGTCACACCTTCATCCAGGTGAACTTTTCCCTCACCGGACTCCACATCTTACAGGTATGCTAAATGGTTAGGAAAACCATCGAGTGCCTAAAAACACTGAAGGTGATTGGATAGACAGTTTAATCTAAGTGGTGGCAACTTATCTAGACACGTTTAAGTAAATAAATAAATTACAAACACAAATAGGCCATTTGGTGAAAATACAAACATAGGAAATTTTACTCAGAGCCATAGAGAATGAAGTCAGCCATCTTGCACACCAACCTGCCCTGAGGAGAGTCCAACTGCTATTTTAAAACTAGCTTTCACGTACGTCCATTCCAATAAGCAGGATGGCAATTCCATTTAACTTCAGCACAACCCATATAGATTGTCTGATGATCTAATGAAGATATTCAAAGCAAAAGGAAGATACTCTCTTATACTACTATGGCCATAAAACTTATTACTGCTTCTGAACTGTGTGCTACCAGCAGGGAGAGGGAGAACCCTCCTCTTTCCCGCCCCAGCTGTTCAGGATATAGCAACAGTTTAGCTGGCTGTGCTGGGGAGCAAAGGCCTGCCTGCTGCACCAGGGGCCAGGATGGGGAAGAATGTTTGGTCTCTACCCAGGCAGCTATCCAGCAGGAGAGCCCGTTCCTAATGCTATAGTAAGAACTACGCCTCACCAAGCTCCCTGCAGTGCCTGCTGAGCCAATTTGCTTTCTGTACCGACACTTAAGAAGAGCATCTGCCCCAGTCTTCAAGCACAGTTGCGCCATGTCTAGGTACATTTTAGCCCTAAAAATGCTGCTGTTTCAGAACAGCAAACTCAGAATTTCTTCCCTTTTATTGGTTTGTCCATGACCTTTAAAGGTGAGCAGTAGACTTTTTTTTTTTTTAAACTGGTCTTTGCTGCAGTGTGAAAATATGTAGCTCAAGTTTCCAGCTGCGTCTTATTGTAAATAAAACGTGCATGTACTGTCAGAGCCACGCAGGACTTTACAGGCTGAAATCAGCAGAGAAACTCCAGGATAGACTGAATTCAGATCTGATGGAGTGAAAGTTTTGCCTGAGTAAGGACTTCAGAATTAAGCCCATGGTTATACTGAGGTGCAGGTGCAGACGGTCTGTTTAGAGGGGTTGGATAACTGTCTTAGTACATGTGAGACAGTTTGTCTCCTGGTTGTCATTAACTCAATGTGTTCTTCTATGCTGCGCTGAAGCAAAGATTGTGTGTAGCATCTCTTTATTTTTAAAGATCACATTAAGAGGATTAACATATCCTGCAAGCACTAGCACTACCCTTATGAATAAAATTCATAGGAATCATCCTAGGGGCAAAGATGCAACACTGAGGGCTGGTCTACACTGGCGGTGGTGGTCGACGGGAGATATGCAAGCTACCCATTGATGTGGCTCCCTTGACGTATCTCCCATTGACGTACTCACATTCACATCGTGTGGCATCTTCACAGCGCTGTGTTGATGGGAGACGCCCTCCCGTCGACACAACCTTACCCCCAGAGAGAGAAAGAGAGAGAGAAAGAGAGAACTGCTGGCATTGACCAAAGAGCCAATCTCCCATCAACTGAGCAGGTCCCTACAACCTGATTATATATATGATTATATATATTTATTACATTTATATGTATAATGAGGACATCCACAGTTGCATTACAGAAAATGGGGGAGGGGGAAGGTATGAACATTCATGCTTAGGGCATAAACCATGCACTAACTGACAGGGTTTAAGAACAGACTTCCTATTTAGGTAGGTCATTCTGTAGTTATGAGGTTTATTGCTGCTTTTTCGGAAGCAACTATTGTTAGTGCTATGGTTCTGGACTAAATGGATTCCAGGTCGACTCATTAAGGCAATTCCTATGTTCCCACATAAATAATGTGTACATATTTATGCATAATACGGTACACAATATATATACCAGGCCCTCCTTTAATGTTCACATCTACAAAAGGTTAAGTAATCCTAGGTGACACACAGCTATTTAAATGGACCTTTTTATAAGTGGCAAAACAATAATGGATTCCGGATACCTACCGCCATGGCTAGCTTCCAGTCAGCATAAAGGAGAATTACTGCCAGATTTTAATACATCTCGGTTCAATTTCATGTAGCCTTATTGTCTTCTAATTACCAACACAACGATTTGATCTACACGTAGTCTCTGGCATTTCTCTGACTTCTAACACCACAGCAATGTACATGGTGTTGTGCTGATTTCTCAAACAGTAAGCAGTTTGCTTTTGTCTCACATCCCCAAGGCTCAAATAAGCAGATGCTGCATTAAAGCTTGTTTTACAAAACTGCTTCTGTTGTGATATACATTTTTAATATAATATACTGACTGCATTACAGTGAAAAATGCCAGGGCCAATAAACTCATAAAAATTCATTAGCAGGGTCTGTTCCTCAATTAAGATACGTTGAAGACTATCTAGTTTAAGAGAATTGCTCGTCGGCAGCTGTAATGAGTGAAAAGCTCAATCACGTCTCCCACAAATCAAGGCCAGCTTAGCTTACCATTCAGGTTTCACAGAAGTATCAGTTGAGCTATTTTTCAGGCAAGGACAAGCTTTGCTGACCTTTCTGTTCTTTCATCAGCAAGGATATTTTGCTTTATTTGAAAGGAAAAGCTTGATTTTTAAGATTCTATTACAATTCCAAGCATAAAAGCAGTGGTGCAGCTCCTCATATACAGCATGCATTCTAAGTAGACAAAATTAGGTTCCACATATTTCCCAGCATCCATGCCTGTTATAAAAAGAAGGGGCTTTTTAAAAAAAAAAAAAAAAAGATTATAACTATATTCTCTCTAGAGAATTCAGGGGGAACTCTATTTCCATTCCCTCAGGTCTATCTGCATTTTATCCCCATTCTCTTCTCCCTCAATTGACATTATCTGCTGTAGTATGATAATTGAAGAGGATTAACTATGGAGTACTCCAGAGATGCTCTTCAATGTGTGTAAACTACATGGTGACTCATGGATCACAACAGGGGCTCTTAAGAGGCACAAGTTTCACCCTTCTTCAGAACAGAGGGGAATCCAATGTTATTTGTTACATGCTTTGAAGAAGCCCAAACTGGCAACGGATTTTTATTTTAAATGTATTTGTTTAAAGGTGTTGCAAATTAAAAGCATACTGAAAATTAATCTGACTAGCAATAGACGGCGGTTTACACAAAGCATCTGCTGGCTGCCTCTGGTAACACACTGCATTTGTCTAGACTTTATTTATTATCCATTTTTGGCATAACTAGTCATTACTGCTGAAAGCCAAATTACAGCAGCCCTGTGTAACAGATTACCTTAAAGGAAGAGAAATTCTGTTACATTGGAGGAAGTCCTTGTGTATTTTTAGAATTGTTGGGCAGCATGCCGTCCTGAGGCACCAAATCTTTTCAAGCCAACGACAGCACAGGAGGTTGAGCTAATAGGAAGGTAGGAATTTTTCTTCCTTTTCCTACCTGCTCTGGTTTTTTTTTTTTTTTTTTTTTTTAACTCTCCAGTTTATTCTTTAACTCCCCAGCTTCATTGTTCAGCAATATCCAAAACATGTTCCTAGAGTTGTTAAGTGGAACTCCATTGTGGCATAAGCCATTCTACTGCTACTCATAGCAACGAGCCTGAGCATCAGTCGTGTAGCTTCACACACACATCAGATGTAGTGTCTTGCCACATGGTGATGGCACTTTGATCCCAGTTTTTCTCAAGGGGGAGGAGCAGAAGATTCCTGGAACTTTAATGATTTTCTTAAGTCCTGTTATAAAGTGTCTTTCTTGCAAACTGTGAAATCCAAGACTAAGGTGTTTTGGGATTTACAGTATGCTACCATGTGTGCCGGTGAATAGCAGGGGGCAGCAGCCATCACCACCACCAGCAGAGCACCATATAAACTGCTGGACTTCAGCTTCCCCTGGCAACTCCTGCAGTCCTAATGCGCTAAGCTCCAGAGCGGTTCACCTGCCTTTAATTGAGAATGCCTGCACACAGCGCCTTACAGCTTTCCCAGCCGAGGGGATCTGACAGCCCTCCAAACGATAACAAGACAGCAGTTATACAAGTGGTGTTAACCATCCAGTTAGTGTATACAAGCCTCCTAGGCCCTGATCATGAAATCATGGCACCTATATGAAAAGAAGATGTGAGCTGGGTGCCGTGCACCCCCTTCCCTCCCCCAGACATACGCTGCTGCACATTTCCAGTACTGCAAGCTGTATGAATCCAGTGCCTTCTGCAAGCTTCAGAAAAGCACAGACCTAAGCAGCAGCAGATCTGTAGAAGCCCTCACAATTTAGCATGGTACAGTCATTTTCCAAATTTAAGACTTTTTTTTTTAAATAAAAATGAATTAAAAACAAGACAAACCCCAACAAATTCCCTACTTTTAACAAAGTAGGAAAGGAACAAAGGAGAAAAGATGGTGTCATCACAAGGGCACAAGTAGTTTTCATCCTGTCAAATATTTGGGTTTCATTTAATTTCTCTCTTACCTCTGAACATCCTGAGTTTCTTACACTTGTTTCTAGATAAATACAACATTCTTCTAAGTTAAACAAACAAATTTAAAAAAAACCAACCCCAAACATATTATACGTTTTCTCGGCCCCAACTCCAGTGTAAAAGGTTCCCCCCCCCCGGCTGGTATTAAATGGACATTACAACTGTAACTATATGGAGACCATTCTTACTCCCCTTGAACCCAGTGGCGGCAAGTTTAGAGTCAATGTGCCTCCTCCAGTGCCCAGTGTAATCAGTGGGAATCTCTCTTTTAGTCCTGCTTTCCAGGAGATGGGAAGTAACTAACAGAGAGGTTGGGCAGACACAATGACAATCTAAAAACATCTGAAGGCATAGGTCAGAGATTCGCAGACGGGTTCTCACCTGAAAAACTCCCAGGTTAAAAGCAGCACAAAACCACAACCCAGCCTCACAACACTTAATTGAAAATACTTTTATGAATTCAAAAATGGCAGAAGGGGCTGCTTTTCAGATTTTGCAGATACATAAATAAATAGCTCTCAGGTTATTATATGGAAAATGTTGGCCAAAATGCATATATTTATCATCCAGCTAAAAACCTCCTGAAAATAGCAGCTAATGGGATTGCTAGCAGTGCTGCACACAACCTCTCCAATATCCTGCCATCTTTCAGCCATTAGCCATAAGTAACGTTAAGCGAGCCAGACATGGATTTACTTTGCTAGTTAGTAAAGCTTTCCTAGGTATAAAATGCTTCCATTTTGAAAAGAACGTTATTGCTGCTCCCTAGAGAGAGTTGTTTGGGCACCTGGTGCCCTTAATTTTAAAGGAGCACTTAAGTATTGTGGTTTAAGCCATCAAATTTGACTGAATATTACTATCATTATATGGTGGAGCATACTCTCTGGATTTTAAATATTTGATAACAAAAAATCAAAGCAAACAAAAAAATGAAAGTCTCAAACGTTTTTCCAGGACCCACAACAGAAGCAAGTTGTGGGCTCCCCCTGCTGGCAACCCCTCCCCCCATACTTAGCAAAAGAATGTTATTCCTAAAATATTACTGACCCGATCCAGAGGCTGGAAGCTGAAGCTAGACAAATTCAGAGTAGAGATAAGGTGTGAATTTTTAACAGTGAGGGGACTTAACCCATTGGAGCAGTTTGCCAAAGGTCATGATGGATTCTGCATCACGGGCAATTTTTAAATCTAGCGGGGTGTTTTTCTAAAAAGATATACCATAGGAATTGTTTTGGGAAAGTTTATGGCCTGTGTCATACAGACTAGATGATCGCAGTGGTCTCTTCTGGCTTTAAAAATCTGAGTTTATGAATTGCTGCTGCTGCACTGAAAAGGAAGAAAAGAAACATGCACTACCACTCAAAAGAAAGAAGCAGTGTCAGGACTTGGCATGGAAAACAATTTCAGGGTTCTAAGGACCCAATCCTGTAAAGTGCTGAGCGCCCTCAACTCCCACAGAAAAATACTGGAAAACATGTAAATCAAGACTTGAAGGTGCACAGCATCCGACAGAATCAGGCCTAAAGGACATGGCGTGAGATTCTGTGAGGTGGCTGAGAGTAACAGCAAAGAACTTGCTGCCTTGGAGGTGACTATATAGTGGTTTTAAGATACCTGTGAGGTGCTCCAGGAGCTGGAGAGGCCGAGTGTAACTCAGCCAGGCCCGGATTGCCTGAGCACTTTACAGCAGCCTCCATTCAGGCAACCCTATGGGTTGCAGCAGGACTGATAATCTTCACTGTGCTGCTTACTACAGCCCTGCCCCGTCCCGTCCCCCAGCATGCCCTCTACACTGGAGCTTACAAAAGGGTCCTTGGAAAACAAGCTTACAGCTTGTCCCAGGGGAAGCCTCCCTGAGCTGGCCATGGGAATTTTAAGACCTATTTTTGTGAGTCTAGCCCTTGTACAAGGCATAATGGGGACTGGAGCAAAGATAAGGTGCTCCCCCTTGTACTTCCAAGCTGCTGAATGCCATCAGCTTCCACCAACTAAACTGTTCCAATTTAACAGAGCATTTACGTACGTGCTTCAAGTTGAGCATGTGCTTGAATCTCAAAGTCTTTGCTGGAAAGGGATTGATTATAGAATCGGTGCATAGGAACTCAGCACATTGCAGGAACAAGTCCTGAGACAGCCAAAGAGAAACAACCAACTTTCTTCCACTATTTTAGAAAATCTTTTACAGATCTCTGTGAGCATGCATCCATGACTGAGCATGAAAGAGGAAGTTGTTTTCTGGCCACGGTTTAAATGAGCTGGCGCAGCAATAAACACAGCTTAATTTTAAAGAAGCTTACATGTTAGTAACAGATTTTTCCCGGACAGTAACATGTGAAGCCTGTAGGTTTTGGAGCAGTAAAATAAAATTGGGAGCCAGCATGGTGGCTGAACAAAGTCTGTTGTAGGGTGTTAGATTTTCTGCTTTTGAAAGTGACTTCTCAGTGCTGTCAGCTGAGCTGTGGAATTAGAAACCAAAGCTTACAGCAGTGGGTTTTTACATTTCAAGCTGCTCAAATTAGTTCTCTCCAGGGAGAAAAATCCAGTGTGAGGAAATCAATGGCAAACATGGGTAAAAATGCCATTGTGGGCATACCCATGCAGCAAAACAGCAGCGCCTGCTACAAAGGTATAGCTCTAAACTGCACTGATAAGGAGCCAAAGGATATATGAAGGAAATAGGACTTCCACTATTTGAATCAGTATAAGAAAGCTATTTTATGCTATTATATTTGATTTTATATTACACACTGAAATTCTGTATGCTCTTAATATGCTCCATGTCTGTGCGACAAGCCTCACAGAAGAGATTATAGAAGAGTCTATTTTATCATATCTTCACCTTTGCTTGGATTACAAGTGACAGCACCTAGTTTTAGCCAAACAGCTAATTAGACGTAAACAGATTTAAAAATTGTGCACACGACAATTTATTTTTCAAAAGGCCACTAATCTAAATAAACTTAAGCCCATGCTATTATTTGTCTAAATGCATTACAAACATAAGCTCGTAGGGCCCTGAGCCCTATAATTCATAAAACAGGTTCACTTCTATTTTGATGAAAATTTGAGGTACTTGAGGAGAGCAGAGAATGTCCTAATTCTTTATTAAGGACCCTATTATAATACTGATGTGCATCTCTCTCTCACTAATACTGGAGGGACATGCACGTGAGTTGAACAAGTTACCGGATATATCTATAACCAACTCTGAGACTCTCCCTAGCCCTCTGCCCCAACACATACATAATTTAACTTGTCTTACTCTGGAACTAGCAGTAATATCTAATAAAATCTAATGTAAAAGCTCTACCAAAGTGCTTTTCAACTTCAAAAGCACTTTAAGTGAGATCCTCACCCCCTACTCTGGCACCTTGAAACCAGGTAAGAGGGATGACTGATGTAAGAGCCCTAAAAGTCCAGTTATGGTCGAGGGAGGATTCCCTTACCACAGACACTGCAAAGACGGCTTTAAGGGTACATCTGAGGATCCCCTTGAAAGCACTGGTAGGATGTTGCAGGGGATGGGGCTGAGGGCACATCAGTGGATTCCAAGCAACGCTATAGAACAGGGTAGACAGGACTCAGGGTTGTCTAAATTATAGTAGCGGAAGGCCGTTCTCAGAGGCCAGAAGTGGATAGGAGCCATAAAGTGGGTTTAAATGTTAGGTGATGCTTTTTCATTTCTGTGCATGTTGGTATTCCTTCTGTCATCCATGTATAAGCTTTGGCAAAAATTTAAGTTGGGAAAAAAATATTTTGTTTCTTTGTAAGCTGCAAGTACACCAGCACAGTAACTACTTCTCCAGATTCCATACATCACAAATTAGTACGCAAGAGCCATCTCATTCTTTTGGATGTATAATCAACAGTACATAGCCTGCAATTATACTGTCATTACCTACTATATACCATACCTAGATTCAACAACGTCAGGACTGCCAACCCCAAGAATTCAACAATCAATGAGTCATGGCATTTTCACATGAGAATTTTAGGCTCTTTTATTTGCCTTCTGGTGGTTAAGCCTTTTGGGTTCCATTTTCTAGCTTCCACTCCAACTATCAGGCCTAGGAACTTTTTTTTTTTTTGGTATTTTTGTTTTAAGTGAGAGTCTTGTGATATGTGACTCAGAACCCAGGGCTTTAAGACCAACATCACAAGACTCATGATAAAATTGTGAGTCCTAGCAACACTTTAGCCTACAATTTTTAGTTTATCCGGACAGCTATGTTGTGGTATCCCAGGTCCACAATACATGCATTAAAAATTCTCTGTCTGTGTATTGAAACAAAGCCAGTCAATCTATAGTCCGTTAAATATTTGGGATCCAATTCTACTTTTCTTGAATATGACATTTTCCATTGACTCCAAAGCCAGTAGGATTAGGTCCTTGATTGCTTTATTTCTAATTCACTATAAGGAAAAAAAGCCTCTAAGACAAAAGTGAATTTAAATATTCAAAAACAGCCTACATTAAACTAACATTAAAGAATCTGCCTGAAACTAGTGCAAGAGTTAAATCTGAAATAGCATTTTGAACTCTGAAAGGATGTTTTCATCTTATTTGTGCTTTTAGATCTCATTGAAACTTTTAAGCAACCACACAGCATGCCACAAATAATTCCAGGAAGGGGTACACTCAGTCAAGTACTTACATTATTAAACCACAAAATGTATAAGCAGGAGGCATACGTGGAACTAAGCAACATTTGGTCACCTGCAGATTTCCTCAGGCCCCAGTTCAGGAAAGCATCATCTTTATTAAGGATAGCATTTAAGGCCACAAAGTTAATGGGTCTTAAGCACATGTCTGAAGTTATACGTATGTTTGAGTGGTTTCCTGAATCAGGGCCTCCTGTGGTACTTCAGTGTGAAGTACCCATTTTAAACTTTAGAGAAGCAGTTTCACTCCTTTAGGAAGGATGCAGGTAGCCAAAATTATGGGCTAGATTCTCCTGTGCTTACACATCTACAATAACTATGCTGTAGCTGAGAGACATACGTTGGTGTAAACGTGGATTCAACAGCCAAATTTGGCCCACTGTGTTTATAATGGCACACCAATATGTATGTTGTTTGAGCTAGGATGCTCTCTCTGATCTGTTTGCTGCACTCTCTTAGGGTTTGTTTGACATTTTGATGATTTAGAGCGGTTTATGCCCTTTGCATACACCACATCATTAAAAACATTTTTCACTTTCATCTCCGTTTTGGTGTGGAGAAGAATTTCTTATTTTTAAACGAAAAATAGGCCATTTGAAATGAGCACTACATACTCTGCAGGAAGTCATGTTCTTTTGATGTGGGAGAATAACTTCCTTACATGCTTTCCTTGCATGCCATTGTTCCTGGCGGTTCAGCCACTTAAGATAGCTATCCATAAACGTATGTGACTGAGTGATAGCGGCAGGACGTTCTCCCTGGATGGCCCTCACTTCTGGAATTCACATCCACCTCTAATCTGCAAAAATGTGTTACAGGTCAGAGCACTATGCATGGTCTATTTCTTTTCCCAGGCTTTTTCATGAGTGGTTAAAAGGGGGCAATGATAATCTTTCACTGCTGAGACTGGTCAGCAGTTAGGGAAACATTGTATATTTTAAAGAATATTTTCCAGTGTCCAAGGACTACATGTTTGGCACTTTCACAAGTTCAAATAGAATGGGCTTTATACATTTAAGTCAAGGAGAGAGTTAGGGCATGTTAAAGTTTTAGACTATGACATGGGGGGAGGGAGAAGCAGGAGAGATCCCAGGTTAAAATTTACTAAAGCATCTCAGTGATTTAGGAACCTCAATCTCATTTTCAGAAGCAATTTAGGCATTTAGGAGCTTAAATCCCAATTGTTCCGGTAGACAAGCTCTTAATCGCACTGTAAATCACGTAGACCTCCACAAATTTGCGTGTGAATCTATCCCACACTAGCCTGCTCTGCTTTAACTGTCTGTGTGCAGCCTCTGATCCAGTTCAAAGCGCTCTAAAACTGGTAACTGCACATCAGCAATGTGCATGCAGACAGTTAGACCACTGCAGGCTAGTGTGGGGTAGCTTCACTCCCTAGCTTGTTGTGGTCTAATTGTTCCTGTAGACAAGCCCTTATGGTCTTAAGTGCCCAAGTCACTTTTGAAAATGGGGACTTTAATGCCTTTGAAAATTATACCCCAAGATCTGACATATATTACAAAGAGGTTAACTCAGGAAACAAAAAGAAAAAGTATTAGACAATGTAAACATATAGTTGATCATTCAGATTGGGCACTTTAGATTTAAACATTTGCAGTCACATCACTTTGGATTCAAAAATAGAGTTTCACTCTTGCATTACACTCGTTACCCTTTTCTTATCTTTTTTATATTGCCATAAAAATATGTCACATGAAATTAGACCACAAAACTCCCTGTTTGATGCACTGCAGTTTCATATAACATGAAAGATCAGCAAACATTCTCAGGCCACACAACAGCGTGCCATATTATCTGCAATCCCCAAGCACAAAACAAGGGTGTTTCAGTCTTAAATTTCAATTAATTTGCTTTTGTAGTTTAAATCAGTCCACTCACATTACTTTCACATGTATATTGTGTGTATGTGTTAGTATCACATTTATACACTGCTTCATTCAAGTCAATGTATACTCAAGCTCTTACAGAGTATTGTGGCTCAAGTTATACTGCGAGGAAGATGTTTACAACAATATTCATTATGTTCTGCATAGCCCTGCCTATCAATCTACCTTGCAATAAAGCAGAGTGGGGACAAAATTGGTAGAAAAAGAACAGCACTGCTGAATGTAACAGTTATTTGCACCAAAATAGCACACCAACAAGTACAAATGTAATCAGGTCAAAGTAACCGTTCCGCTTTTCGGAAAAAAAGCGGATACATGTGGCTAAGTGTAACTGCTTGTTACCATAACTTGCTGCATGACAGCTGACCATAAGATAAGTCAGATATGCAGGCTTCAAAGGGTTAACCTCGTTCCCTATTTCGCTTGAGAAAAGCAGCCTGGGTTAGTGCATTGGGATTACCTGGTCTTCTGCACAGGTTTATAACATACAGACCTCCAAAACCTGTGGGGAAAAAAAGAGGTCAGGGCCCCAGTTCTGCAGCTGGATTTGTGTGAGTGGCCCCTCTGCCCACAAAGAGTCCCAAAGACTTCAGTTTGCAGAACAGGCGCCCAAGGAAGCAAGCAAGAAAACTAAAACTAACTACATGACAGAGGAGAGAGAGAGCGCACTCATGATTAATCATGATGGGGTGTCTGAGGGTGACAAAGTAGTAACTAGCGGAAGAAGAAGATGTAGGTCCAATTATTTGATCAGCTGCATTTGGACAATCCCACGGCCTATTGAGAGCCAGCCGGGTTCAACTGATATGGCACTGGACTGGGATTCAGGGGACGTGGCTTTTATTCCCAGCTCAGCCACTGAGCTGCTGCATAGCTTTGGGCAAGTCACTTCACCTCTCTGCGTCTGTTTCTCCATCCAGCCTTTGTCTGTCACATCTGTATGGGGCAGGGATTGCATCTATATGCGTCATAGCAGAATGGAGCCCTGAGTTCTGTTAGAGCCTCTAGATGCCACTGGAACACAAATAATGGGGATACTGATCAGCTATGTGACTTGGTTTCTTCATTCAGCTTTATCCTAAACCATAATGAACATAAGTTCATGCCAGGGTGAGAGTTGTGGATCAAAGGGCCCTATCTAACATCCACTGAAGTCAATAGGACATTGACAGAAATTGAACCGGGCCCTGAAATTAGTTCTATGTAGCAAAAAAAAAATGAGTCCTGTAGTACTTTAAAGACTAACACATTTCTGCAGGCATAAGCTTTCGTGGACTGCAATCCACTTTCTCAGATGCCTGGGGTTCCTGTATACAGACTAACATGGCTACCCCTCTAGTTCTATGTAGATGCTCAGATATTGCAGTCATAAGGGCCATACAAGTTCCTAGCTAGCTATCCCTAATAAATCTGTCTCATTATGAAGGAAAGTGAAACAACAGTGAGAACTATAAATACAGGTAAGGCAAGGAAAAATAAATATCAGTGAAACAAGTAACCAAGGAGAGACTGTTCCAAGTATATTAAGGACAGTAATAAGAATATTGCCTCACTAGTTTATTGCTGCTTTAAGCAAACTAGGAAACAAGCAAGTTTCAAGCAAGCAAACTAGGAAACAAGCAAGCTTCATTCTGAAGCAGTTCAAGACAAAGGAATGGGATTACTTTAGGTTCTAAAAAGCGTTTGTCATCTAAAGAATAACGTAGGCTGAAAGTGAGTGGGATCTCTTTAAATTATTCATCTTCAGAATTCTGCATAGGAAGTTTTTCACATCAAAGCAAGATTTTTTTTTATTGTTTAAACCCCTGCATTTGATTGGCCCTGCACCTTCTGGAGCACAGCATATTTTTTCTTTTTTTTTAAAGAAAAATTATTCCATCCCCTATCCCATGATCGTAATTTAGAGGCAGCTTTTGATTTTATACCTTTATGTTTCCTTTTAGGGAGCTTTTCTGATAAGGGCAGGAAACAGTGTTTCATCGTATGGCGTGTTCATCGTTTCATCCGATTCCCCAACCCATGAATGGCCAGGGACTTGGCGCCCTACACAGCAAATGGCATAGGAATCACCTGGCTCTCAGGATACTGGCAGAGGCCTTGTGTCTATGCCCATTTTTCTCTCTCCACGCCTCCTGGGACATAGCGTTGGCAGGAGCTGCCTCCCCACCATTCACACAAGCAGGGAGTCAGGAGAGGACTTGAGGGATGTTAATGCTGCACAAAGCAGCCCTAACTTCCCAATGGGAAATCTACAAATGTCATTAAAGGACTAGGCAGGGGGGAGCTCACTGATTCCATCAGCCACACAGGGGAAAACAAAAAAAACAAAAAAAACCCCCACAAACAGAAGCCCATCTCTAGTGGAGGGACTTCTGTGGGGGCCTCAGTGCTTCTCTTTTTCTGTGCCCCCTGGGGTGTGTTGCAACTCTGTTGGTTCCTCTCCACTCCCAGAAGTGGGAAGGAGAGTACAGCCTCCTGTTAACCAGGCAGTAACATCTTCGGAGTGACGTGTGACTGTGTCCCCTACGGGTGGAGTCTGGCCTTGTGTCTGCATTGCACATTAATGCAGGGGTTGGGAAATTTACCAGGTCCCCTAACAGCTGGACTGAACCTAGGAGCTGGTGGTAGATATGAAGGGGTTGGGAAACACAAGCAGCAGAATCCTAATAAGTAACACTCTGCCCTGCCACTGCCTGTTGCTCAGAAGAGAGGGAATGGGTGCTGAGATTTCCATTGACCTCCTTTTCCTGGACCCAGTTTGGCGGCACCATCTTTTGTATTAGCCTTTGGGTAGAAGGTGTCAGGTAAGTTTGCGGGTCCCCGTCCCCCATTTGCTAGAAGGGGCCAGGCATTTTCTATCTAGTCAGGCCATTCCAGAGCCGCCTGGTTACCATATGAGGGAGAGATCGCCACTTTTCACTCTCCAGCCCCTTTTTAAAAATTCAATCGCCCCATAAATATCTTCAGAACCTACCTCTCTTGCTGCTCACAGCTCCTGCCCAAGTCACAGGCAGCAACAGCACAATACTAACAAATCTTGACAGATCTCCTGTTGCCTACAGCCTTAGAGTAGCAGCAGTGCATCCTCTGTTAATTGCACTCTGATGCTGATTGGCAAGTCTATAGAGCAGCTGGCAAGTCATTGGAGCTGCTAGTCCGCAGACTTGGGAAGACAATTAGCTGCATCAGTTTACATTTGGAAGGTTATGTTCAAAACCATAAGAGGGAAAAAAAGTTCAAGTAAAATAAAGAGCTCATATTATGCAGAAGTTGATGACTAGGCTCCTCACACTTGCTAAGGAAAACTTCCCACTCATCACTGTTGAGTGGATTTTTCAAGCACTGCTCTAAGGAAATCTAGAACTTGTTACAGCCTTTATGACAGGACCATGCCTAGTAAAGAATGATGCAATGAGACAGTTTACTTGACCTAGGTTTGGCTTCTCACAGCACATTAATATACTTCTTTACTCTGAGATCCTCCTTAGCTATCTATTAAATCTTTTATTATACAAAGGCAGCTTTGTAGACCTTTAAATGGGTGCTCCAACTTGATCCTGTCTACTTCACAGATCTATTTCCCTACTATCTGCCTACCTAGACCCTCAAGTTCCGTTCTACTTTTTTTTGGTCAACATCAGCTTTTAAACTCAAGTTGTTTGAAGTTATGCTTTTGATTGTTCTGCTCTTTGAGTCAGAATTTACTCCTCAGGAGAATGGCCAGGTTTATTCCCTCTATATTTTTTAAAAATAATCTTCAAATCTTACCTGTTTTCTTTGGTTTATAAAATATGAATTTTATTTGACTTTTCATCTGAAAATCACTTACAAACCATTTGTTGAAAGGCCCAGCTTAAGTATAAATTGTAAGTACTGAATACCTGAATGAATCAGAAATCCTTCTTTAGGCTTAACTAGGTTTGTGATTACTGTTGGGTTTTATGCCCTTTTGAAGACTTCATCCACATTCTGTAGCCAATTGTAAAAAGATACTGCCAAGACACAATATATCGGCAAAATTTTCAGAAGTGACTAGTGATTTTGAGAGGTTCAGGTTTTTTTGGGTGCCCACTCTGAGACACCTTAAAAGAGGCCTGATTTCTAGAAAATGCCGATCACCTGATATCTGAAACTCAGGCTCCTTTATAAGGTGCCTCAAGCTGGCTAGGAAAAAACAGAGGCACCTAAAAATCAGTAGTCACTTTCTAAAACCATGAACATTTGTAGATAATCATTATTTACCTATATTTTTAAATAAAAACTTTAGCTGATTGAAAGTGAAATTAAATTAAACTTTACAAATTCTGATTCTTTTTTCCCCCCTAGAAGTTGGGGCAATGGAAGAAGAGAACTTAGATAACAAGAAAAAAAGTGCTGATTTACTTGTGATATGGCAACCAATGGCTGAGAAAAAAAAAATTAATTCACTATAAGTTAACCCAGCCAGTTAACGTCCATGGCTCAGTTTGCTTTCTGTAGTTACAAATACATTTCAGACTGTATGAAGCGATAACATGGAATGGCATGGTTAGTCTTATCTGCTGTGTGTAGGGTTTAAATGTTTTACATATGCACCTCCGGATGAAAAGAAGCATATGAGCCTGATTCCATCTCACTTATCTCTGATTTACACCAGTGTAAGATCACTTAAGTCAATGTAGTTACACTATAAAACTGGTGTGGGAAGAGAAACAAACCTTGTAAGTGCAAAGTATTATTACAATTATCCAGGCTGAAACCCTGGCCCTGTTGAAATCAGCAGAGGAATCTCTAGCTTACTTTTTACCTTATGTGACTGTCTTATTTGTTTTGTATGTCACATGGAATGGACAATGAAATTAGACTGGTGATCCATATAAGCTCATCCTATGGTGTTGGCTGAGCTCCTTATTGGCCCCCTGATAAATTACATAAGAGACAGCTAAAATCCCATCAAATACTCTTGCACACAACATCCCTGCAGTCATGAATGTAGCCTGGTTGGTCCATGAGACAATCTCACTCTTAAATTGTGATCCACATCATGTAAGAATGTGGAGGGTTTCTGTAATGGGGCAGCTGCCTCCAGAGCACCCCTTCATGACCAGAGGTCATTTTGCAGCACCCTGCCTGTTTCCCTCTCTTCAGGGCCCCTTAAGAACTACATATCATCCATCCAAAGGTAAAAAACATCCCTCTCTTGGCCTCCAGGCCCCCATTAGGTGTCTCTTTTGTCTTAGGTAAGAAATCCCCAGCCCTCCTCCTCAGAGCCGGGCCCCAGTACAATCACCACTTCCAGGCTGGAGCTCACCTTTCAGGCTCTGACTTGCAAATGCCCCTCATGCTAGGGTCTTCCTCACTGAAGCAACCTCCCCAGGTCCCAAGATCTTCCCTATAAGAGCCTTTCTTCATTCTCTGCCACAGCTTCCTGCTGCCCTTTGTAGGGAATCAGCTGTCCTCCATCAAGGCTGTTAACCCAACACAGCACAGTGGGCTCCTTCAGTAATCAGAGTTGGCTGACCCCAGGCCTCCAGCACTTAAAGGGGCAAGCCACCCTGTTAGAATCCTTGTGCTAGCACAATACTGTAAGGTTTCCAACATCAACACTGTCTTAGGGAGAGGCTAGGACTAGCCCTGATGTAATCATGCAGGGGACTAGAAGGGAGCCATGTTTTCTGTCCTTGCACAGTCACATTAGCTATTCAGAAATCTGTTCTGGGTGCTGAGGTGGGTGGTAGTGGGGAAGGAATACAGGCTCTTTGCACCCAGTGCTCCCATAAGGAGCAAGCAGGCAGGGAACAGACCAAGTCATGGCCCCACTCTCTATGTACTAGCCAATGAGGCTGTGTTAGGACTAGTCACAATCCGGTCAAGTAATGGTCCTGCACTCAGAAAACATACTCCCCTGCCCTACCACAGCCAGGGTGCCTGGGAGGCATTGTCCTTCTCTTTGCATTAATGTCTACACTGTGCGCCAAGGTGCAACTGCCACCCGCTTAGACACACCCAGGCTCGTTCAAAGAATAATAGCAGTGAAGTCGTGACAGCCTAGGCTAGTAGCTCAAGTACATACCCAGGGTCCTGGGTGGGCTTGTCCAACCCGTGCTATTTCCCATGTTGCACAGGCTTCACTCCTATTGTTATTTGAGCTAGTTAGATCAAAGCTAGCTTGGGCATGTCTTCATGTGTTGCAGTCACACCTCTGATTGCAGCACAGACACCCCCTTAGGCACAATGCCTCCCAGAGCCCCTTGCGCAGATACGCACTGCCTCTTGCTCGGGTGATCTGTGTACAAGATCTATGACCTAACTCAAAATGTTTAACTAACAAATCACCACATACGTTTTTTTAAAAAACAAAACCTAAATTAAAGGCCTAAAATTTTTGGCATTGTGCCTGTTGGGGCTCTGGAGTTTTGTTGTGTTTTCGCTTAAAACCACATCATCATTTTCCTACCAAGGAACAAACATTTCTTCCTCATAACGTCTACAAAAATACTCTCTGGTACTGCAAATTATTTGGTTTGAATCCTCCAGTGAATAGATTGGAGACACAAAGGGTTTGGTTCACATTTTAAAAACAGGAGAAATATTATTTTAAATATAAAACAAATGAGTGCGCTAGAAACAGTAGATGGAGATAGAGGATTTTGTATTATTTACGAGTTGTACTAGGTGCTCTCAGAAGTAATACCATTTCTGAATTTCCCTAGAAAACGGTATGACTTTATGAGGTTCCAGCTTGACTAAAATGCAAAATGTCACTTCAGAAAAACCTAAATGAAAGACAATACATAGTGTTACAATAAAACTGCAAAGCACATCCACTTACAGTATGAAATAGGGAAAGACCTTGTGTGTCTAGACAGGCACAGTAATATGAAAGAGGATTCTTACCTCCATCCCCAGATCCAGAGCCTGCATCTGAAGAGAGAACAGAATGAAATTTAGATTCACATGCGACGATATGACCTGTGAATATGTAAGGCAACACTACTCAGTTAATGTATCATGATGTATCTCATGTTTGATGTCATCCCTCAGTAAATTACAGAGATTTAATCTGTATGTGTTTCATTCAAGCCATCTTTCTGATGCCTGAATTTTCTTTTTTTCAAGTCTCCATAAAAGACAGAAATAGTCTAAGCACAGGAGTACTGTAACGTTCTCCTAAGCCTGTCTCATTTGTTGAGATTGATAAACCACCTTCAAGAGCTTTGTGCTGCAAAGTTACTTTACTGTGCAATTTCATTTCCCTCCCACCCCACACCATATTTAAAAAAGAAAAACAACTTTCATTCAGTGTTGGAACATATATAAATGAATGTGACACCCAGTCATAACAATCAAAGAGCTTTACAGATGTAAGAATATCAGAAATGTTTGACAACAAACACTGAGTTAGTATTCCTACCATAAACTGAATGCCTACGCAGTAAAGGAAGGAAATATTTATAATGAATACCTAGCAAGCAAATCCTTTTTTGTAAAATTTCTAATCTTTCCTTCCTCTCCCCCACGCATTTTCAGAGTAATATTGTCAGGTGAAATAATTAGTTTAACCCTTTAAGGAAAAGGTCAAAAATACAAACTGTCATAATGGTTACTTGCTTACTAAACCAAGTGCTTTGTCTGTAAATCCTCCAACTTAACTTGAATAAATTTGGATGGACTGTTCATGTTTCTAATTTTAGGAAGAGCAGCAACATGAAATTGTCATGCAAAGAACTTCATTAAAAAGCATGCTTAACAAATTAATATGTAAAAATGCACACAAATGGAGAAAGGTATGGCTAAAAGAAAATCTAAATTCTGTGCCTATTTTCAACAGTTTAATATAATAAAGGCATTGATGAAAGCAAATGAGAAAGTTACATTATCTAGAGCTTTTCTTTAGTAGAGAGTTCAACTTGCAACCACTGCTGAGTGTCAAAGGCAAACGGAGAGCTTCCAAAGGCAAGACTGTGATTCTGTTTGTATATCAAGAATTGAATCCCAATTTATTTACGATCAGATTTTGTTAATCTAAATCAGTTTGTAAACGCCATCATTATTCAGATACAAAATATCTTCAGATTAACAAAACAATGGAATTTTTTTTGGGGGGGGGACACAACAGCAGTGAGTTGCCAATTAAATCTTGCAGCTAACTAAACAATTAGATGAGCCGCATTACTCAGTTGTGTTGTTTTTCTAGCTGGCCAAAACTTGAAACTGTGGGGTTTTTCACAGTATGATCATAAACAGCAGGGGAAATGAGTGGTTGGAAAAGGGACTAAAATACAATGGTGCTCTCCTAACTGGCTTCCTTTGCAACACTCATATTCCTAATCTGCCTCTCCAACCTACTCCCCCCTAAACACCCTCTCCAGGCCAGCTGATAGGCAAGAGGAAGATCTCTTCAGTCTCACACCACTACTGGTCTTTGGAAAGCAGAAGCTCCACACCAACTCCCCTGCCTGGAAGCTAGGAAGAGATGAACACAAACCTTTCTCTCCTTTATATACTCCATGCATTTCCTGGTTACTTGGAGGAAAGAAACTCCATATTTTTCCTTTCTCCTTCCACAATCTCAGATCCGGATTCCACCTAGCCATCCTCATGTGGTTTCTTTTTCACCATCCTCCTGTTCCCACCAGATGTGCTCAGTGACAAACTCTCCACCATAGCGTGGGATTGCCCTGCTCCCTCCTACGCTAGCCTCTCAGGGGAGCCCAGACTTCAGCTGGCTTAGCTCTCTCCTCTCAGCATGATAGAAGGGGGGGGGTGGCTTTTGTGATCAACATTCTGCTCTCTCTGCCTACATCCACAGAGAGATCCAGTCATTCCCCAGCAGGTCAGAGAAAAGCAAAGAGTACTCTCAGATAAGGCCCAATTGAAAGCCCCTCATGGTGAATAGAAAGATTCTCATTGACTTCAGTGGGCTTTGGTTCAGGTGCATAATTGGTAAAAGCCTTGTCTTTTTGAGGAGGGAGAGAGACCAAATGTTCAAAACTGCAGGAATCCCAGTTTTCTTTTCTGCCTGAGCACCTCTAGCATCAGAGAGGACATCTCCAAAGTGACTACCATAAATAATGGGAGAGATTAAGAAATGAAGCCACCAAGAACTAGAATTATTCTAGTCAACCTTTTTATGAAAAAAGCCCAGTATCTGTCCTAAAAGAGTTCACTAAGTTAAAGAAATTCTTCTGCCAAAATAGACTTTGCCTGCCTGAACTCCAGCTGATACTAATTTGTAGACAAAGACCATTATAGCATGTGCTTTTTCCCTTGAAAAGTCTTAGATAACAGTCTCAGAAGAAGCATAGTTTACAAGAAGAAAATTCATTTTCTCTTAGGTGCAAGAAACACAGATTGCTGCAGTGCACAAAGTTTTTCTAATGCACTTTTTATTGACTCTTCTATCCTAACCTGAAAAATTCCACTTTATGTTTAAAGAATTCCCCATGGAACAAAGGCTTGCTTCTTCTCTTCTTTTCAAGTTAACTTCACTGCTTGCCTCTAATGAGTACAGAACACAAAAGGAAAACATTGAGAATGCTGGCACAGAGCAAGTCAGTTTTCATGTCAGCCTGTGCTCATTCACCTTACATGAAGGAGAGTTACAAATATCACAGTGCCCAGATTTAAGGAAAGGTGCCTTGAGAAATAATACTGCTTCGCTACATGTTCATCGATGAATTCTTCCACAAAGTACAGAGAAGACCATTGCACAGTCTAATTAATTTAACTTAAAGTTTAAGGGCCAAAACCTTAGCTGGTATAAATCGGTATAGCTCCATGGCAGTCAGTGGAGCTATGCCAATTTATACCAGCTGGGGATCTAGTCCTAAATATGAGAAAAAGTCTATGAAAATGTTACCACATGCAGTAACACTCATATGCTATCCTCTCCTGATTACAGATTGCCATTGACGCAAAAAAAGTGTTCTAGATTTCTGTTTATCATATGTCTACCGATTTAATCTCTATTTCCAGTTACTTGTATTCACACTACATATATATGAATAAAATGCACACCAGGTGGTAGAATGCAAGATAAATATTAAAACAGAAATGGTATTCTATGTCCTGCTCCTCAAAATAATGTCAAGAATCTTTTTTTTTTTTTTAAAGGAATGGATGATAGTAGCTGCTTAAGATCTATACTGTAAATTATTCATCTGGAGTTAATATGCCAGGAATCCAAAGAGTCCCTATCATGATAAGCAAGCTATTTTATCTGGTTTCAAACCAAGTTCTCAATATAGTCTACAAAGAGAGTATTATACATACCAGTTGCACATGATCCTTCTGACGCAACAAGTATTTCACTCTGCTGCTTGCAAGCAGCCTGTCTCAAGTAGCATTCGTTCTGATAGGTGTCGCCATTGGAGCCACACACCGGCACATAGTCATTGTTACACTAATGAATATGGAAAAAGAAAGAATGTAATTAGTAACAAACACAAAATAGTACTGTGCCAAGTCGTACTCCCCCCAATCAAAAAATAAAAACCATGAAAACAACAGGAGCATAGAAAGTGCCTGATTCTTGCCCATTCTTTTCTAATCTATAGTTATGAGTAGGACTACAGGAGAAAAATTGAAGGCATATATATAGTCATGCTTCAGGGCACAGTCTGACCTCTAACTGACCAGGGTTAGGAAGAAACTTCCCATGTGGGCCTTCATACACTTTTAAAGTAATTTGTACTGGCTGTTCAGGGACAGAATACTAGACAAGATGTATTAATGGCCTTATCTGGTATGGGGATGCATGCATTCCCACTTCCATTGGAGGATAATAGGCCTGGGTGCTCTGTCTGTCATAATTAAAACCGATTGGAAAACAGGATGGAATTTTTTGTGAAAATTGTCTCCAAAGATTTGTCCTTTTTTCATTAAAAGTGTTGAAATTTGCAAATTTTCAACAAGCTCTTGTTATAGTATTTCCTAGCATCCACAGCGCCAGAACTACAAGGCTTGTAGAGCCAACAATTCTAAAGAACGGAGAGATTGAAACTACACACTATCCATTCAGCTGAAATTTCTACTCAGAATTGTCAGCTATCAATTTTATCTTCCTCCATCACAAAAAGAATGATTTTTTTCCCCACTTGTTCATTTTAATAAAAATAATTCCATTTTATAATGGAAATTAGGCAACCTACAGGGTGTAGTTATCATAAGATAATCACACTCTGAGGTATTAGAGATTCTTGGATGTGCCCTGTACCTGATAATTATGCCAGGGATGTGATTATCTCATGATTACTATACTCCTGATATGCCTCATTGTTTAATTATAATAAAAGTAATGATCACCATTATTGTTTACAAATGATCACCTCTGTTTAAAAACTACATCAAAATTAAAAAAGAAGTCACAGTATCAATTTAGCTGTCTTATGCCATGAAGTGTCTTATGTTGTGCTAATGCATGTGATATACAGTATGAAACTGAAGTTATGTCAATATGACTTTGAAATCTGCCTAGCTACGAATGGCTACAGAAATGATTAACACATATGGTTGTGTGAGCTGAATTAATTGTAGGCCTCCACACAGGGATACAGCCAGGAAATTATTCACACTTGGTCAGAGGGATATTTTGGTTGGTTCAAGATGAGTGACATTCTCCCTGTGTATGATATTTTCTTAAAACTCTCAGGCCTATTATGCCACCCTCTTTTCCCTAAACATACCAACAAATACTTTCTTCTCCTCGCCCACTGCTCGTCAATTCAAAGATTTTAAATGATTGATTAGAAGGTGCCTGTTTGCCATTCTGAAGACTACATTCTAAATCTGACTTACGTCAAAGACAGAAGTGCCAGATTTCACCCAGAGGCTAAACAGTGATTTGAACAGGGTGGTAGGGCAATTTGGAATAGTTTACCAAGACAATTAACACAATCAACGGGATCATTTTTCAAGCATGAAGGACTAAGTCTTAGTTGCCTAACATGTATAGTTTCATTGACACGATAGTGACTATTTATGTGAACAAGATGTGCAGGAGTTAACCCAGAACATCATAACGTTCGCCATTACAAGTAGAAACACAGAGTTGGATCCTGCTTCCATTAAAGGTAGTTGCAAATTTTCCATTAATTTCAGTGAGAGCAGGCTAAGACACACAATTTTAATGCCAACTAGCTTCAAAACAATAAGGAACAAATCCTGCTCTTACCTATGTGGGTAATCCCGTTACCTCAGATGTGGCTATTCATGTGCGTAAAGTGAGCCAAGTTTGGTGTAATGAAGGAAAAGGTCAAGTGAAATTGTGGACCACTGAAGTCAATGGCAAAAGTCTCATTGACTACAACAGGGTCAGTTCTGTACATATAGAAGTACACAAGGTATTTGAGAGACTATTGCATTCTGTGGTGGATGCAGCCACGTTCTGCTTTCTCTCTCCTTCACCTCACCTTGACATTTTCCAACCGAGAATCACTGGTGGAACTCTGCTTTGTGTAACACACTCAACAAGCCATGTCTCACTGCATATATGTGACATCCTTTCCTTTGCAAAATGTATTCATTGCAGTATGTATCTATTATCTATTCTTTATGTCATTATCTATACAAAATTGTTACACAGACAAAATGATAAAAAATTAAAGCTGCTGCCCAGCAACAGTGAACATGGGTATGTGAAGCTTTCAGAGGGCACTAACTATGGTTCTGAGCTCCCGTAGTGTTGAAGTCTCTGAAAAAAATCATATCAGAGCTAAGGTGGGGAAGAAAAAACAAATGCTTAACAGAATATTGTGATTTTAATAATCTGATATTTCATGATCTGCCAGAGCTGGATTCTTCTGTTTTATACCAATGGAAAACTCACATTCACCACTGTCCATTGGTATAAAATATTTCTTTCTGGTCCTAGAGGTTGGTGGGATATTGGATTTTGATTGTCACTGTTTCCTCAATCCAGCAGTACATCCTGGACATTGGCTCAGGACTCAGTACACTAAGTGATGATTTTCAACCTGTGACATAAAAACTAATCTGGCACTCACTAAAACTCATGTCAAAACTCCCAATACCTGCCTTGGCAAAGTTCCATATTGTGTAATTCTCCCTCTCACGTGTGTATTTTTAACATATATTTGCTTAACCCAAGCAAGGAAGAACAATAAGCATGCCCTAATACAGCCATGCACTGGCCAATGACTACCTTTCATAGCATATGGAACCTCGTATGCCTATGATCATAGATGGGAACAAATTGGGTTAGGGGAGTTTATAAGGTTTATTTAGCACAGAAGGTTTATTTTCCAGAGAAGCTGACATACTTGTGTAACTCCTGCTCATGTTAGCACTACAAAACTGATTACTTCCTACTTTCCTAAGCATGACGTGATAAATACAGTCACCACACTTCACATATTTTGAGCAAGTAAAGTAATATGAAGATGCATTTCAATAATGCACAACTCGCAACTCTGTAAATAAGGCCCCGATCCTGAAAGCACTTAAAGCACATGAGTAACTAACTCATGTGAGTAGCCTCACTGAAGCAAATGGGGCTACTCACATCAGAAAAACTACTTGTGTGTAAGTGTTTTCAAGATTAGGGCCTAAATGTAGAGAAACAAAGTCAGCATTAGCTGAAATATCCAAGTACCTATTCAGACATTTTCATGATATCACAGAGGGAAAAATAGGAACTAGTGCAGACTAGTGCATTCGGGGCAGTCAGATAAAGGCCCTTCTAATATATAGAGATTATGATGTCACAAAAAGAAATGTTGGTCAATTCTAAATCCTTGAGGTTATTATCTATAGCTAACAATGATCTGGCAATGAGTAATGGCCTGATACATTAATACCCAATGAACGCATAGGGTTGTGCTCTAACACAAGAAGAAGTGAACTTCTGTTCTTATTGAAATAGATGTGGAGAGGGTACTCGCTGGTGAAATACAAGTCCCACACCAGGTGAAATCAACGGGTGGTCTACATTTTTGCAATGCTAAAAAAGCAAAAAAAAGTCAATTGGGGGAAAACGCCTGGCCATTTATCTTCTGCCTCGGGGCAGGAGCCCACTCATATTATCCAAATCAGTCTGGTTTTAATTTACCTTTCAAGCAACAAACATTTTTTTTTTGTTAAACCAGTTTGGCTGGACTCTATCTGAACAAGTTTTATAAAAAACAGACAAAGAGGTGGTCAGCTAGAAATTTTAAATAGTGTAGAGGCAACCCTCATCTTTGCTTTCCAACTGCAGTCAAAGCCCCTAGCAAGTATCACAGAAAACATAAAAAATAATTAAAGCGATGAGCTCTCCTCTGTTGATTTGCTCACTGTCACCATAGAGAAGTGTGGATGGAAAGGGAGCCTGAGATCTGACTGAGCAAACCCCTAACACGAGCTCTGGAAACATTGCTTTCTGACTATATTCCATGTACCCCACATGATACTTTGTGAGTTTCTCAGTCAATCCCTGATACTGTATTAGAATTCATTTTCTGCTACAGTGGCGTACCACCTTTCCTGTGTGCCAAACTGCCCACCGATGCTACATGATGGGCCAAGTTCCTGCCGGCTTTAACTCTATTAAAATAAGGGATTTTCAGACGTACAAGGGTTACTTTGACTCTAGCAAACCAACAGCACCCGCAGTACAAGCATTTGCATTGTCTGTATAGCATCAACCATAGGTCGCTTGTTAATATTCAAGTTCATATTCAAAGACGTAGCTCCATGAATGGCCAAAGTCAAAAGAAAGAATTCAGAATTCATATGGGGCCAGATCCAAAGTCCCATTGACTGCAGTGCACTTTTAATGAGACCCATGGTCACCTGGTCACTTTATTTTGATCTCATTTAAGGTTATAAACATTACCCAGATGGTGAAACCTAGCAAGCGCATCATTTCAACTATCCCTCTTCTCATTTTCCAACATCAGTATAGATATAATTGATCTCCCAAATCCAAGATAATGCTGAGTTTCACTAAGGTTTCTTTTATTCTAAGTCACCAGAGATTGGCATGCTTCCTTCGGAAAACATAGCCTCCATTGTGTTCCCTGCCATTGGCAAAATCTTGGTTTGCTCCTCCCAGGCAATCGGTCCATTGCTTTAAACCAACTGCCAGAGACAAACTGTGACCAAACACAAGAACATAGTGTTCTCTGTGGACACTGTATGATTGCAATGTCAGTGGCATAGCACAGGTAACAGCACTAGGCAATGGCACAAGTCACAAATGTTGATTGCATTATAGGGTTTCCTTCGGAAAGAAAACATCTAACTAAGCATGTTACAAATGTTAATATTGCATCACTCAACTCTCTACTAACATTTATTTTTAAATCTGAAATGTTTGACCATATGCAAACTGGAAACTGAATAAATTGTACAGGGTCCATATATATTCTCTCTGTCAATGGAAAAATTTAATGTTAAATAAAATAATTTTAGTAAAACAATTGTTTTGCATTGTGTTGAGATATTCTTGCCTTTTTAAAATTAAGGCATTATTAATTTTGGCTTTTTCCCCCTCAGATATAATATTTTGGCTCTGGTAATATAAATTATACTTGTCATTCTTCAGAGTAAATAGTCTATCAATGCTCAATAATAAATTAATCAGTCATCACAGAGGAGCACAATACTGTACACTGCACCGTTTGGACTGTTCTATCATAACTATTTAAATAGATATTAAAACTTCTACAATTTTCTAAAGTTGTATTAAAATGCAAGACGCCACAGTGGCAAAGGTGTATATTAAGCATATGCTATATGCTCAAAACTCAGTAATTTGTAAAATTTGTATCTGGATAATTACACAAAGCACAGCTGTTTTCTGGGTTAGCTAAGACACACTAGAAGGAATACTTTATGATTAAACGGTGTGGACTTTAAGGATGCCTGAGGTTAGACTTAACTGAATGGAGAGGGAGGAGAGAAAATGGGGGCAGAAGGGAAGAAAAATCAGCAATAAAATTAACACTACCAAACACCTAATGGAACTTTGTGATTTTGGAACACTGGGGTTTTTATTTTTTTTTAATCTGATAAACAACCAGAAGCATTGCCACCGTACTGTATAAGCACATTACAGATCCATTTCTCTAACTAGATCAGAACACTGAGTGTATAAAGCATGCCCAGTATCATTAGTGAATTTGGAAAGGATTTAAAATCCCTGTTAAAAGGGCACAGCACCAAAAGCATACATGCCCAATCTGAAACTGCAAACCCCAAAGGGACATTTATAACCACAGCATCTGCATTTTCCCAGAGAAACTTATGTCATTTTGACATCAGTTGGCTCTCCTGCCAGGCTTTCCCTCTAACTTCACTGCAGGTAGAGAAATAAATTGCCAAGTGATAGATTGTAAAGGGAGATCCCTGATTTGGATTCTCATTAGTGAATTAAAGAATGAAATAGCAATTTTCTTACCTTGAACTGACAGACGCAAGTCACACTGTCTCCAATTCTTAAACACTCCCCATCAAATTTACAGGTATTGGTGTCACAGAGAAAGAGATCATTTTCTCTGTCATCATAACCTCAAATGTAAACAGAAAAATACTATCAGCTTCAGTCTGGCAGGATATACAATACAGGATGATTGCTTTTTTAAACACACACAGCATCATAATCTTCTTGATGAAATAATACAGTCTGGATGTTCTGTCCTTCCCTGTTTTCACTTTTCTTCCACACCTCCACCCTCTTTATTCTATTAAGCAGACTCCAAATGCCTCAAAAGTTATCAAGTAACTGGTGTGTAATATGTTCTTTGGTTGTTTCAGCATATTCCCATGCAATAGCAGATCTTTGAGTCTAAAGTCTGAACTGGAATTTCTCCACACAATGCTGTAACAAAGCCCCAATAATAAAGATAAACAGGCTGTGTGTTTTCTGTGATTGTGTGTCTGATTCCAATGAAGATTGATCACCACCTCTACGGTAACAGCAGGGGTGTCAGGTTCTTCACAAGCTTCTCAGTGAACCTAGCTCTTTCCCTTCAGTTTCACAGACAAACAGATCTGGCTGAAAATTTAGCTTATGAATGCCAGCATGAATTTCAGATTTCACTAGTTGCCATCTCACTCTGAGAGTGGTAGTGAGTGAGGCATTAAACAAAACAGCTATATTACACTCCAAATCCATTAAGATTTAATCCCATTGATTTTCTTAAGGTCCTAGTGCTTTTAACCATATCACCGACTATTAAAAATGAAAAAAGTAAAAATCGTTTTTGCCAACCCATTATATAGGATACATATATTACCTTGAAGGTTGCTATTTTCTCAAAATCCTATTATAAACTCTAATTTCAGAAACACCTGAAATACCAGAGGCATAGCCCGGTGACCCAAATCTTATACTCACTGTAAAGTCAATGACTTTAAGGATCATTAATAATTGGGATCACCTTATTTTGAACCTTCAGGGTATTTTTTTACATAAGCAACTGACTTTAACCTATACACAGCACTTGTCTCCCAACCTGCAACACCCCCCCCCCACACACTCACATTGACATATTTAAACATACATCACTTTGTCACTGAAGAAGACCAAGCGATTTTGCTTCATCAGAAGCATCCTAATGGATCTGGAGATCTCTCTCCTTCTCTCTATATAAGAGCAGTGCTTCAAAAAGAAGGACTGAACGATCAGCTAGAAACAGAAAACCCACACCCACAGGCGCTGACAAACAGTGGTTATACTGAAAACACTGCACAAACGGAAAACACACTCCATGCAATGCACTATTATTATTGTATTAAGGGCTATGCTGATCAGACACAAAGCCAGCTCCCAGCTGACCTAAAAAGGTAAGAACTCCGGTACCCAGCCTCTTCCTTATTCAATTAGTACATTTCACCCGCACTCTGCCTGGAAAGCACCTTCCAGCGGGACTAAAATTGACCAGATAAAGAGGAAAAGCCTGTTTAATAGCAGCCCGCCGAAGAAATCGAGGAAAGAGGCGTTACTTCTTGATCACTTGCGGCTAGCCACTCTGCCCTTTAATCCTCTGAGCGCCCAGTGTGACAGCGGTAAACGTTTCCTCTGCTAAGTTCTCTCCAGAAACTATAGGGCTTTCAAAGTGAATACAATATAAAGAAAGACAGAAAAGCAAACAAAATCCCACGCCTTCACAATCGAAATGCCTGGAAGCGGCGCCAAGAAAAGGGACTTCGCCCAACAGGATTAGCCCTGCAGATTATCAGGAGTTGCTGTTACTTGGAAAGGCGACCTAGCACTGACTTTTTGCACTTTCTGCAAGGAATCAGCGTTTCTCAGACAGCCACAACGTGGTTTATTGCCTCCTCTCTCCTAACATTGTTTCTCTCCCGCTCACTGGCCTCACGTCTAATACGTTTTCATTTTTAAATGGCATTGCCCAGTGTGCGGGATCGTGTCCAGCCTGCAAACTCTGTGGACTGCACCGCTGGCAGGAAACCTCAAGCCGATGCTATTAGAGGACAGGGTGGGGAAGTCCTCGCCACATCCATGCACTTTCTGCCCTGCGCTCCAGTCACTCCGGGGCCGACGGACACGCACATTTAGACAGGGAGGGGTGGCGAAGTGCTCTGTCAGTCGCAGTCCGCGCCGCGACCGGCCGGGTCGGAGGTTTTAGGACGAGCCCTCCTTTGGGAAAGGACACAGAGGGAGGTGGCGGGGGGCGGAGGGGGATCTGCTTTGCAGCTTACCCGAGCAATTCCAGCCGGTGGGCGTTTGGCAGTCACTTAAGGAGGTAGGGAAAGCTGCAAGTTTCACCGGCCGGGCTATGACGAGTAACATCACCGGGAGCAGCAGCCAGCAGCAGCAATCGCCCAGTGTCCAGCTGCCGCCGCCGCACTGCCGAGGCGGGGAGGCGTCCCCAAGCACCATGACTTCTTAACTCAACTCCGCAGCGGCCGCGGCCGGCGGCTCCCCGAAGCGGAACGGTCTCGGGGCGGCGGGGGGGCAGGACGGGAGCCGGGGCCGCTCAGCATCCCGGGGGCGCCGGCCAGCGGCTGGTCCGCAAGAGGCGGCCGCGTCCCGGCATGGCGATCCCGAGAGTTTCACCGCAGCGGCGGCGCCAGCCGGCGGGTCTCCAGCGGCCGGGCTCAGCCCGAGGCGGGGCGGCGGCGGGCACGGCCGGGCGGGAGGGCGGCGGCGGCCGCTGCCATAGGGCTCGGGGCGGGGAGGGAGTCACGGCGCTCCGCAGCCCAGCGGCCGCCGCCTGCTCGCGCGCTCTGCCGCCCGCATCCCTCTGGCGCGGGGGAGCTAGCCGCGGCGGGTCCCTCCGCCCGCCGGGGTCACGTGGCGAAGGCAGCGCGGCCCCTGATTGGAGGAGCGGGATGCAGGTCCCCCGGCAGGGCGGGGCCGGCGGCAGAGGGATGCTGTGGCTGTTGCTGATGCTGCGGCGGCGGCGGCTCCGGACCGGACGGGGCGGCTCGGCGCTGGAACGGGCTGTGCTGAGCGGCCCGGCCGCCGCTGTGGATGCGGGGTCCCAGCCGGAGCCGCCCACGGGGGCGGGCCGCGCCGGGGTGGGCCAGGCGAGCGACGCCCCGCTCGGGGCTGGAGCAGCAGCTTCCCGGAGCGTCTCCGCCGCGGGCTCCAGCCTGGGCGCCCCGCCGCCGCGGGGGCAGACACGCGCGGCCTGCTCCCCCGCCCCGGCCCGCCAGCCTCACACACGCGTGCTCACGGCTGCAGCAGCCCCCCCGGCCTGGCGGGCTGAGTCGCGTGTGCGCATTGCACGCGCCAAGCACACGCGTGACGCTGACCGGCCGCTGCAGGCAGACGGAGCATCCCGGTCTCGGCTGAAGTTCTCAGCCGCTGCCCCCAAGGCTGATCCGTTCCCCGGGGGAGGGGCGGGCGGGCGCGGCGGATCTAAAGCGGGCAGACAGCCGCCGCGGCGAAGAGGAGGCGACCACAGGACAAGGAGCCGTCCCACCCCCAGCCCTGCCCAAAGGGCCGCAGCCGCGCATCTGGGCTTGTGGGGCGACAGCAGCGGCCCGGCTCGCTCCCGGGGCCGTACGCAGGGCTCTGCGAGCCCCGCACGTTTAAGGCCAAACTAGCGCTTGGCTGGGAGACCGCGAAACTCCGCGGGAGCTTTGTCTGCCCCGCAGGGCTGGCGGGATCCGCCCCGCCGCCTCTCTGCCCGCTCCCGGGCGGCATCCCTGCGAGCCAGGCAGGGACCCGGGGACTCGTCTTCCCCTCTGCTCCCACGGCGCCCGCATCCCACCCGGGAGTTACCCAGC
Source organism: Mesoclemmys tuberculata (assembly GCA_007922155.1). Lineage (NCBI taxonomy): Eukaryota > Metazoa > Chordata > Testudines > Chelidae > Mesoclemmys > Mesoclemmys tuberculata. The sequence continues at coordinate 25,649,797 of ML675620.1, read as the reverse complement.
CCCGTCGCGGTCCGCAGGCTCCGTGCAGCGCCCACTGGTTTCACGGCGCTGAGAGCCCCCCGTTTGTTCGGGTAGCGCCGCACTTACTCAGCGCCCGCTCCTAGCTCCGCAAAGGGGAGGTCGGGGCCCTGTGCTCTGCACCCGAGCGAGCGCTGTCTGACCATGGCAGACAGCGACCGACAAGGATGCTTCAAAATGCATCCACCCTTCCCAGCCACGCTCTTGCCCGGCTCCTGCCAGCTGTGAGCCCACAGCAGGCAAGGTCCCGCCAAGGAAGCCGGTTGGTCTCTGGTGGATAGGCGTGACGAGAGACCTGTCTTCCCCTAAACCTCCCAGGGAAAGATCCTGGGCTCACAGGCTCCCCGCCCTCGACAGTGAAAGTGCAGCTGTTCACGGGCTGGGCTGTGGCCTCTCGCTCCTCGTTCAGGGAGAGAGGCTCCATAAAAACACAGATCGATTCACCCAGACGGCATCAAAGAATCGTTTTCTAGACGCAGCAGCTGAATCCGTGAAGCAAAAGGACGAGCCATTAGCTAGAACTGGCATCCAGTAACGCAGAGGACAAGAAATCAAAGGGCTTCACGTGCTGTCTGCTGCAGCCCTTTTCACAGAAGTAATAACATAAATATGTTGTGAACGTGGATAAAGATTTAGAAACTCGGTCCCGGACAAGCTCGTTTTCTCTCTGCAGAAGGGCCGCTCTGTCAACTAATCAGGCTTATGAAAATAAACCATGCATTAAGCTAAATGAAAGGAAAGCCATTACAAAGTGTTTATGCAACAATTACCACGATGAAACAGAACCTCGCTGCTCTTCAGCGCCAGTCTCACAAAATAAAAGCTCATCGCGTCCTGCAACCTTTTAACGGTTTAAAGCGAATTCTCAGGCTAAGTAAATGCACACTAATCATAAATTCCTTCTTTACAGTCCCCTAGCTGTACAGTGAAACTCCAGCGGAGTTAATGGTCTTAAGGAGTCAGCAACTACAATTGCATCCATCATTCCCCCCTCCCACAGCCCTACATTATTAAACACTGCAAGAAATGTCACCTTACGTACAAATGCTGGGGATTTTATGTTGCTTTGCTTAAACACGGACGGGCTGTAACAATACCACCAAAGGGGAGAAAGTCTGAAACTGGCAAGCACCACCGTGTGGCAGGAGAACATCAGTCGCTGAATATTGCGTTGTTGAAGAAGTAAATGAATAAAGATTATTCACGTAAGTTTTCTCTTTAGCTAGCCGGCACCTCTGAAGAGGGGAGAGGTGGAATGATTTCCACACTCCTCCCAAGCAGGCTCAGAGCAGCAGCATCCAGCCCGAACCTTAATTTAACCAGCCACCAAAGCCCATGGCCAAAATTTTCGAAAGCGGGTGCCTTTAGCAGCTAAATAACTGGCCTGATTTTCAAGTACCCAGAAGCTCCCATTGACTTTCATGAGACCTACTACATGCCCAGCACTTTGTCAATCTGGCCAATTATTTTAAGGAAGGAGTTTAGGTCCCTATTTTTTAAAAAGACATCTTGACCTGAGTATTTGATGAAGCCGGCTTAAAGGGTCAGTTAGTGTTAAATAATAAGAATTCAAGTCATTTGTTTAGATGACATATAATACCCTCACAGGGGAACACCTGCAGGAGGGGGCCAGACAGCTCCAAGAGGCTCAAAGCATGGAATTTCCTCCTAATCTTCCCCATAGGGAGACGGAATTAAGGGCTGAAGAAAAGGCTGGGGCTGCAGATTCTCAACCCTGCTTATCCACAGGAAAGGGAAATTCCATTCCTGGGGAGAAGGAACTCCTCCACACTGGCCCTCTGCTTCTCCTGCTCCCAAAACACCTGCGGTTGCACTGTCATTGTCTGTCCAACCTGAGTCCAATTGCCTTGACGAGGATAAAAGATGTGTTGGTTAGGACACACTAGCTCACCCATTCTAACATTTAAAAGTCTGATTTAGACAAGGCAGTTGTGACTTTTAATGTGGTTGAGTTGAAAAATAGATGGGATCATATGCTTTAACTTCAATGGAGCTACTTGATTTAGAGCCAGAATCTGACCCTGCATCTCTTGTAGATTTTCCTTTCTCTTTTAATCCCTTGTGTTCTCTCTCTCTCTCTCTCTCTCTCTCCCCCCCCATTTCTGTATTCCTTTTTCCATTTAATTTCCTCTTCATCCCCTTCCTATGTTTTTCCCTCTAGTATTTATTGTTTATCAGTCACTGCAGTTGTAGAGCATGGAAGAAACACAGTCCATGCACTGAGGTGCTTACAGGCCTTTTTCTCTTTTTCCTCTTTAGCAATTTCTTACGAATTATAGACAAACAGGTACAATAATTTTCTCATATAGTACCTAGCTGCAACCCACTGATTGGCTAACCCTGTGCAGCCTTCCCTCCTTAAATATGATGTAGGTGGTATTATTTCTACTACTACAATGCGGAGTACAGTATAAGAAACTAGGTAGAATAGAATAAAATAGAATAGACACTGGCCAATCCCAGGAGGAAGGGAACATACAAATGATCTAAAGCCATCTTTTATCCTCCTCTCCTTGGCCCAGTCCTACACTGAGCACAGCTGTACTCGATTGGAGAACCTATCTTAGTGTGGGTGCTAGTACCCTTCAATTGTGTAGTGTTATTCTCTGTCTAGCTTCTCTTTTAATATGGTTTAATATATTAACTTTTGTACAACAAAAACAGAGAGCTTGATTTTTAACCACAGGATAAAATCATGCAGATATAATCTATCACTTTGGAGCACTAGCAGTAGCTTGTACTCTTGTGGTATTGCCATCCACCACAAATCATATCCAGCATTCCCAAGTTTAAAGAGAAAACCCAGCTTTGAACCGTTTAATCAAAAAAGCCAGTGGTTTTAGCCCTACATTTTTGTAATTCCCATGCCCCATCAGATGTATTAGAGCACATTTTATGAGCACGATATATGTCATATCCTTGCTGGAATATACTATACACATGGGCCTACTCTGATGCATAGTCAACAGGGTACTGTTCGTCTATATCTGATTCCACAGATTTTATAGTGCTTTCAGTTAACTCACAGATCTGAATGCAAAATATAGCAACCTTGGACATCACATGGATTTTTGATGTTCACAGAGGCTTCTTTGGGCTTTAATCCAATGAATAGATTACATTCATCTGCATGTCCCTCCCTTCCTCCCTTGACCAAAATCACACAGATTTCAATCTTCATTTCAAGTACTGAGTAATCCAAGCATATTTCATTGTCAGTTACTAAAATAAATCAAAAGTATTTTTCATGTAATTAACTGTTTAAGAACATGAAGTGGGAAAGAACAGCAAAAAATGAAAAAATCTTTTATATAAACATGGGAAGGCTCAGCATTTTCTGGCATGTGACATGCTTCTCAGCAGATTGTGTCAGCCTTTGATTTTTTGACTTTAGCATTCCATAACATCGCTGGCAAAAATCAGTCTTCTGATTTACTTTTCATTTCACTGAGTTTTATGGCAGATGCTAGGAAACAGAGCAAACCTAAGTGCAAAATGTTATAGTATGTACTCGTACAATATATAGCGCAGGCTGGGCTATATGAAATTGATGATAGGAACAATCACAACTAAGGCAATATTATTGCATGAAGTGTTGTAGCCATGTTGGTCCCAGGGTATTAGAGAAACAAGGTGGGTGGGGTAATATCTTTTACTGCGCCAACTTCTGTGAATATTATTGACATTTTACTTTTTGGTTATACATAAGTGGACTAAAATGTATGGATGCTAACAGTTTATGTAGAACAGTTTTGGAGTTTTAAAATGTCACTTTCTGGCAGGGTAGGCATCTTTTTTCCACAGGAACTCAATGTTATTCAATGTCATTCATTCCTGAAGAGCAGGGAAACCTCCTCAGAACAGGTAGAAATCCATAATTCTGCCTACAAAGGTTAACCAGCTCAGAAGTTCTCCCTTTTTTTGTTTGATTCACAAGAAACTTAGTTTCTACAAGCCTTACTGGTAGCAAACCGTCTCATACAATAACACTGGAAATCACTTTCTCCTCCCAGGACAGAAAATGGTACAATGGATTAAGTAACATGGGAGCTCTTAAAAGAATTATATATAGAAAGGAAAACTTCCAAATTTGGCTTTTATTTGTAGAGGTGTTTGACTGACAGGTCAACTGGTGTTGTATATTTGGCACTATATTGCTCCAGGTAGGACAGCTACAGAGATAGTTATAGAATGATGTCATTGCTGTTATGATGTCAATTTCCTGGCTCCGCATGGTGTATCTTCTGTCTGATACACTATGTTCTGTGTGTCATCTTTCCCTTACTTCCTGTTGCATTACCCCCCCCCATGCTTTGGCTCCCTTTCTCAGTGTTTTCTTGTAACACAAGAAGAAATGTAAGAATATTATTGTACAATATATTGAATATAGCTTTATTTAGTACTTACCTTTGATTATTAATCATTATTATTGTTATTTAATTGGGATTTTTAGAACTCTTTGTTCTTTATCATGAAATCAAAACATTTCCTCAAAAGAACAGACACAGTCAATGGCATTTTCACTGGTGCAGGGGAAACATTCATTCCATCAGCCAAAGCCCTTGGGATCTGGGATCTATGTGGGTGGGGAGTAAGGAGGAGACATTCACCCTCCACACGCTGAACCAGGGCCACTGAACCCCCACTATTCAGATAGAGTTTCTTATGAACTACCAGGTAGAATTTAAAGTTTTTGACTTGTGAAATCTTAAATGGCCTGGGACTTATCTGAAAGGCCATCCTTCTTCCCTTGTGACATACTGCCAAAGTTGTGGTCAGCAGAGGTGCCTAAGCTGGAGTCCCATTCATGTGAGAGCATGATGCTAGCTGATAGAGTGCAATGTCCCAGATCTTGAACCTAGGTCTGGGAGTCCCCAGACAGTTGCTGTATCCTGGCCTTGACCCAATGTCTGCTGAAACCTGGTAGGCTGATGAGCTAGTAGGACTGTCCCCTCAGCCAAGACACCACGCACAGGAACCCTGATTGGAGAATTGCCTGGCTCCACCCATTGGTCCTATTTAAGCCAGAAGCAGGCACAAAAAATTCGTTCAAGCAACAAGGTGATTTCCTGTTGTGGCTCCATTGGCTCCTGCTTGTGCTGCCTCCTGCAGTCAACTCTGTTCCTGATTCCTGCTCTGCTCCAGCCTCATCCCTGCCTTCGCTCCTCTTCCTACCGTGCTCCTGCTTCATGTTTGATCCTTGCCTCTACCCCAGTTCCAGCCCTTACACCTTGCCTCCAATCATCAGTTACAAGTCCCGGCTCCAGCCCCGGCCTCCAACGTCTGACCCTTGCTCTGGCTAGACCCTTGGCTCTGGCATTTCGTATCTGACCCTTGACTTCAATTCCTCGTTCTGACTCTGGCTTAAACCCTGGTTTTGGTAATTGGCAGTCGAATTGGGTGCTGATTTGTTTGGATTTGTTCCCCAGCCTGGATGCTTACTTCATCCACCTAACTCCTGCTCTGACTGCTGGGCCTTACCACCTAGAAGCTGGTCCATAACAGATAGCTCCACAGTTTTGGAACTCATTCCCCCCTTGTTCTGAAATAGTCCAGGTCTATAACCTTCAGGGCACACTGCAAGGAAGAACCGAGGGAGAGTACAAAGACTCAGGGAGATCACCTTGCTCCAGGATCTGCACCTGTAATGACTCAACAGTGCGGCTGACTGTTTGACTCACAGTTCATTCTTAATAATGTTCAGGAGACCAAATAACTGAACGTAACCACATTTATTGTCTAAAGAGAAAGCAATACAATACAAACAGGAGAAATACATACCCTCCTTCCAGGAAGCAAATTCTAACAGAATATTCACCTTACCCAGTCTGTGTGCTTTAAAGATATGAATTTCAGCTAGCAGAATTTATGGTGTGATTTTACACATTACAAAACTTTCTATATTTGACCAAAATCCAACCCACCACTTTGTCTCAGTTGCATAATTTGCTGCTTCGTACCTTCCTTATCTTTGTTTTGGATACTAGCATTCCAGATACTGATCTTTGAAGGTATCTCCTCAGCTTATACGGGGCGGAACATTAATCTATTTTTGTTTTTGGCAAGTTTCCTATTTTCCAATGCCAAAGCTGACTTCAGCTTTGCAAAATGTGTGATACTTGACATGGGTGAACCGAACTGGGGAAAAAGCATAATATATTACGTTAACATAAAGTCCCAACATACATACATAACTGTTGGGCATTTGTTAACAATGTATTATCTAATATATATATGTATATTATATTAATACCTTGAACCTGTTACCTATTAAACATAGCATATACTATGTTATAATATGCCTAACATATATGAATTGGCTAACACTTGAGAGTTTCTAGATAGATTTTAGAGGTATTGCTTTCAACCTATAAAGCCTGAAATGACCTGGAACTAGCCTACCTGAAAGCTTGCCTCTCTTCCTTTGAGACACTGCCCCAAGTTCCATCAGCAAAGCGAGCTGATGCTAGAATCTCCTCAATATAACAGAGAGGGGGTGGTCACTGTAATGGCCATTGGGCTCTGAATTGCCTTTCTGCCTCTGGTCTGAAATAATCTGAATTTGCTAACTTTTAGGACATGTTTGTGTCACCAGGCCTTTGAACTGGGTAGGCAGAGTATTTCATTTGTTTAATGCAGTGCCTAGAGCAAAGGACAGATGGAAGGATGGAATAGGTGAAAGTAAATACATTTACTGAAAATAAACGAACAAATAAAAGATATCCCAGCCTGTGGGCTGGAATAGCAGCCACAGCCACCCCACGCCAATTGCACTGAGTATGGGCGTACTGCATCTGTGTAAGAGCAAATCCAGAATCCCTCTTCTGACCTATTCCCTTAACTGTGGGGATTCCATCCATCCCCAAAATGTCCTTCTGTGTTGACGCATGCATTGTGGACATGGAGAGCCTTCCTGCAGCAGTCAGGGTGTATGCAGGCACCATTGCACAGCCACAAAGACACTGGCATCTGCCATATGTGAGTTTAACTGGGGCAAAGGGCATGGTGTTAGCCGTTGGCAATGGGACGAAGGCAAGGCATTTACAAATGCACATTTCAGTTCAGCTTAAATCTAGTCATGCCAAAATACATAGTTGCTTCACTTTAGTCAAACATTGTGATATGGACCAATCTTTCTCTTATGCCTGGATCCATTTATAAAATGAAAGGGCCACTAAGCTAACTGTGATTGCTATTGCTAATTTGTCATCTATGAAGATTAATTAAATTCAGAAAAATCTCTGGTCTTTGCTCAAAGAGGTGCTAAAATTCTTGATAAGGATGCTTTCAGGGATCTGATGGCAATATCCTTAGAATATTTATATATGTACAACCACCCACACAAACACACACACACAGATACAGAGTTTAGCTATTGTAAAACCAATTTGGACCTCACAGAAGAAAGAGGTTAAGGAGAGCTATAGTTCTGGCAAACTAATTATTCTGAATTTTTATCAGAGAAACTGAAAAAGGATGTTTTGTCAATACCAACATTGTAAGCAGCGAGCTTATTTCAAACTACAGAAACATAGAGGTGATGTTCAAAGGAAAACAGACTAATACATGTTTTCCTTTTTACATACAGCAGCAATAGCAAGCCATAAATACATTTTATTAAGCCTGGCTAAATTTTTATCTGTGCTGGAAACTATTGATTTTACTCAGACTCTATGTACGTATTTGGCTTCCCTTCAAATTGAAAAGAAAAAACCTCCAGAAAAGCACTGGTAAAAACAGAAAAACATTTCACTCCTTAAGCATGTAATTAATTTCTGATTCAAAATGTCATCATTTGTATGTGATAGGAAAGAATATTTTTTTATGATCAGTCAGGCAACGGTAACTGTTATTTAGCAGTGATTTGAAGGCATACAAACTGAAAACAGTATTTTAAAAAATGCAAAAGAAAAAACTTCACCACCCTAAACATGTGAGCCAAATGGTAACTTTGAAGAAAACCCCCCCCAAAACATTTATTTAACTTGCAAAGTAACTATATTCAGATAAGCCCAGAACTTGAATCATTACCAGAAAAAAAAAAGGTGCAGGGGAGCAATCGTTTTCACTTAAAGAAAGGCACTCTAACTTTAATTGCGCTATCTAAAAATTCATGCTCATGTTTTCTAAAGGTTACAAGACACAAAAATTGTCCACAGATCCATAAGTGCATGCAAATATGCCCAGGCACAAGCCACACATCACTATCCTGGTCACCAATTGCCCAACATCTGACAATAATGCAACTTTTTCACACCTATAGATGTCCATAGGGCCAAATCCTAGAAAATGGTGAGCGGGGAGACCAGGTACTGGGGAATCCCTGTAGAAACTAATGAGGACGGAATCATTCTCCTGTCAGCCAGCACAACCAATGTGTTTCCCTCTGTTGATGAAGATTGGCCAGCAGGACTGTGTCTTTGCAGATACACTGGGCCCACTCCTTCCCCAACCTACCCGTCTGCCTAGGTTCTTATGACGACACACATTGCTATGCTACCTGATCACCCTGTCCCAACCTTTTCTCCCTCGCTGGGGGGGCACAGAATTCCATGCAGGGGATGTAGATTTGTTTAGAGTGCCCAGATCCTGCTCCTCCTCCCATGTCCAGCAGTGGAACTAGTTCAGCTCGATGGGCCAGCCCTCTATTGCTACAGAGAGAGACAGGACATGGCCATAGCCTACTGCACAGAGTCAAAATGGCCTGCTTACACTTTTCTCAGCCCTCGCTATCTCTTTACAATATCTACGTGTGCACTTTTTCCCTCACAATCTATTACAATGTGGGAGCACGGTTATTGCTGAACTGGATTACTCCCATGAGTATAAATGGTAAGGCTCTGTTTATATCGGAGATTTATCCTGTTTTGGCCAGCCATTGGTATAGCTTTATCTGTGCAAGCCCCTAGCGTAGACAGAGTAAACTGCTGTAAACTGTGATGTACCTTTGTTTCAAGAAGATATAAGCTCCACTATGGCAAATAGCAGCTTTACCTGTGTACGTTAGAGATTTGCTCAGTGCAGCTGCACCACCAGCTGATCACTGATAACGATTAGTGGGACAAAGGCACAGTATCCTAAATCTATGGGCCCGATTCTTCTTCTATTAAGTCCATTTTGCATCGCTCAAGTGGTGCAAAGTGGACTTAAATCGGCCACTACACAAGGGATCTATCTGCTGTATGATCTCCTCGGCTAGCCACTCCCACCCCGAGCATAAGAGTGTAGGCAGGTGGGGCACAACAGAATGGCGCTCCATTGTAACTGATCTCTACTGGTGTAAGGTCTCTGTGGGACCTTATGCAGATGGTATAAATTAAAGCTGGTTCTCAACAGATTCAATTTATGCCAGTGCAGGATCTGCAACCAAATCCTTGCAGCATCGAAGTGAGAGATATCTATCTATAGGTAGGGTAGTTAGAAGATTAAGTGCCAGTAGTTGGTGCTCAGGAATATGTAGCATAATTCCTGGGTTTTGTAGGACCAATACAATTTCTTGTTGTATTCTGCGAATGGCTTCTTAAAGTGTAGCTCTTTATACAGAGCTTCTAACTCCTCCCTCTCCACTATGGCGCTTCAGCAAGATGGAGAATCCAGTCCTGTACATTTTGGAGCAGTGATTCCTTTCCCCCTAAGAGAGAGGGGAAAACATCATAAGAGAAAAGGACATTCTCTATCCAGACTCTCTTGAAAACTTCAAAGCTCCTAGCTAGGAGATGTCTGATAAGTCAAGGAGAAAATGCAAATGCTTCCAGTGAAGCATGTTGGAAATTCCCTTATAATTCTCTAAGGGAGAAAGGACTCTTAGCAGAATGGAAATAGCTCAGAGAAAACTTCAGCAGCTTCTCTGTTTCTGTGTGTGAAGGGGTATTACTAGTCCAGCAGGGTTATGTAGTTAATAATTTACATTTTCTAAAAAACTAACATTTTAGCTGTCTCTGTTTAGAGTTGATTTTCTCTAACTTATGAGCGTGTCCCCTTAGGTTTGTACTGAGTAAATCTGATGCTGATTGAAATGTTTTACAGTGGAATATTAGCCAAATAGATAATGGCATGCTGTATTTTTTTTTTTTTTTTTTTTGTATTTGACTAAAATAAAGTCCTTACTGCCATGCCAAAAACTTAAAGGCAAAAATCTCAGCATCAGTTTGGGCAGTGATTTATTTCCCAACCCCAAACTCTGTGAATTGAGGAAAGATAACAATAGTAAAAGCAATCAAATTCTTCCAGCTTTAATCACTTCTCAGGCATGGGAGAGGATCATTCCAGCATTTATTTTTACTCACAGCTGGCTATAGAGTATTCACTGGAAATTTTGCTTGAAAATTTATTTGATTTTAAATTAAATTTGCTTCTGGAGAGGCATCAAAAATGCCAATTTTTTAAAAGCACAGCATGTCTTGTGGCCTGGGCCTCCCAACTATGCCATGTTTTCCTGGTCAGCAACCCAGTCTATATTTATTACACTTCCTTCTAGCTCTTGGTTTAATAACGGGCAATGCTGAAGTGACTGATGACTAGATAATTAACCAAGGGAACTCTCTCTGTGTAAGAATATGTACTTATTAGATTAGAGAGAAAATGTAACTGTTATTTTCATAGGCTCTTTCCCTATAGGCACCTGACACATTCTGAGAGCAAAGCAGTGAGAAAATGTATTTGCTAAACTCTCACACACTCATCATTAGATCAATGATACCTTTTTCTCTCAATCTTGACTGATAAAGGCAGTTATAGAAGTAGAGTTGTGTATCTGCTACTCCCATTATAAAGGGGGGAAAGAGAAACTCTCATAATCTCAGTGTTTCTACAGGGTGATTAGAGGAGTACATACAATCGCATTGTCTCCAGGCATGCAATACCAAAGGAATGTATATGGCCGTTAGCTAAGGCAAAAGTGGTACCAGCAATCCTACAAGCAAGACTTTTCTCACACAGTACCAGAAATCTTACAATGAAGACTTTTCTCACCAGATATCCAGTTCTGAGTCCTTGTCTGACCCACACGTGTGGTGAGCTAATTACACAGTGTAGGAATTTGTTGTGAGTCAAATTTATTAACACAAGTGTCTTTTAATGTTTACACTGCACTTCAGTTGTCGATTGGTACTGCAGCTTCAGAAAACAGGAAATTCCAGCATTTGTTTTGAGAACAGCATCTCTTAACTACACTAAACCCAAAGCATTTTTTTTTAAATTTAAGTGATGGCTGCCTTAATAGCTTACTGCCTGAAATGTTCTTTGATATGGAGGCATAACGCTTTCAAACTGTGCACAATCAAATAGAAGAGGTCTGTTAAGGCTGTGTGCTGACACCAAACATTATTTGGAAGATAGAAAGGTGGTTAGCACCTTCTAAGCTCTACATAAACTGAAACAATCATAAGCTAAAACAATCTGGATTGGATACTACCATTGCATAAAAAGTTCTTTAATGTTATATGTCCTTATACTAGCGATTAGCACAGCAGTTTTAGGAAATGCAGGAAAACAATCAGAAATTCAAGGCTTTTCAATCTATGAAAGATTAATATTGGGTAACAGCAATATTGTCATTTAGTAACATTGGTAAATGCACGGCCATTGCTAGAGCATTTGGACCTAGGTAACTTTTTGTAGGAGAGGAAATGAGTGACCATCAAACAAATAATTTGGAGATTACCCTAATCTATTTTTAGTTATCAATGGTTCATATCTCTGGACTGGTTTAGGTCATAACAGATCTTATCTTAGTTTATCATTTTGTCTAATATGCCGTAGTCTTCTCACCTCATTCATGTGAGTAACTCTATTGACATCAATTGAATATGGCGAGCAAGATTTGCCTAAGAGACCAACAGCAATGCTTTTTCTCTTTAAATACCGTTGGATAGTCTCCTGTGCCTCCCCTCCAACACAGGTCAGATTGATTCCTCTCGTCTATAATCAGGGCTCCATTGTGCTAGACACAGCAAAATGTAACTGGTCAAACTATTGGGTATTCCCCCCCGCCACAGGAAGTTTGGAGAGAAAACTAAGAGTTCCATTTTCAATTTAATTTTCCTGGTTTTCTGAAATGAACTCTTTCATTTTGAATTGTCAGGGTTTATTTAGTTTTCCCCCCTCTCTCTAACTTTACTTTCTGTCCCTTTTTCCCTTGGAGAAAGGGGGCGGAGGAAATGAGAGAGCGTTTTAGAAAAAAATTTAAAAGTGACAAAGTAACACTATTTAAAAAAATTGTCCTTATGCTTTTGCAGTAGAAACAAGTTAAGCATCAGTAAATCTCTCCCTTCCTTCCCGAAGTTGCTGTCACTAACTTTTTTCTTCACAAAATTGTGAGACAAAGTGTTTTTCCCCCCTTACGCTCTCTAATGGCTCTAACACACAAATTAGGTAGCAGCATAACTACGCTGGTTAGAAGTAGTGATTTTTTTTTTAACTAAATGTATACTGCTACCACCCCTGTTGCAGACACAGTTAGAATGGCATAAAAATGTGTATAGCTTATTCCCCTTACAATTCACACTATGAGGGTAGCACCGCAAGCGCAACTTGTATGTGCATGCAAGCCGCAACTTAATCCTCCCGACCCCCCATTTCCAGAAGCCCAAAGAAGAACAGAGGGGAGACTAAAAATCTGAAAGTGGACTTTTTTTTGTTAAAAAAAAATTCTGAAACTTTTCAATTTTAAATGATTTTGAAAACTGAAAAATTTAGTCAAAAATAAAAAATTGACAAAAATATTGACCAGCCTTAGGGCTCACACATATACTGAAAGTTCAGTTGCTGTCCTTACAGTCTACACACATGCTGAGAGACATTCTGTGGGCAGAAACAAACAGAAGGAGGAGGACAATGCAACAGTGAAACATTCTATCATGACTCTATTTTTATGTCAAGCCATAAATGTGTGCTATAGAGTGCTTACGTTTAAAAAGAAATAATTCTGACCTAATTCACTCAGTAAGGCGTAAGTGAAAACGAAATAATGGAGTTCTCTATGTTTCACATAGTAAACAGGTAATCAAAAAGATGACTTTTGTATTTAGATAATTTTCATGTTTGTGTGTATATTCAGTAATTGTACCATTGTCATCATGTTTAGTCTTCCAAATGCATTAAATGTAGTAATTTAGATACAAATTAAATTAAAAAAAACTGTTGCTGAGAGTTTTGCATTGGTCTCCCTGTCCCTAGTGTAATGGTCTACTCCTTCTGCTCTTTGCATCTCCTTTCCAAACACATTCACATTTCCTGGACTGTCCTTTCCCACTTATTTTCACATGCTGCAGAATTGGTTGACGGATATTGGGGAGCCTTTTGAACTATTCTGCCAGTGCCATTTGGGATCATGGCAGTTATGTCTAGGGCTGCTTTGCCATTATAAAATGGAAGTCCTTAAAAAATTAACTGTTCCCTTATTCTATCTTCATGTCCTTTCTTAATTCATTCATCACTGCTTTGACGGTAACGCCTATTAAAAAAGGAGCTTTCTTAAAAACAGTGGTAATTCTACATTCTTAGGACTCTACGTTCCATTTAAGACAAACTTGTGCCCACTACTGTGGAATTTTATTTTGCTTTGGTGAATGGCACTGGCCTAGCTTTAACATTTTGGAAAATGTCTTCATATCTCACAAAAAGGTTATGCGACTGCTCAGTATATATCTGATCTTGCAACTCTTCCTTATTTGAATAACACCACTGGCTACAGTTGGCCCAGTCAGACTGGTATTGATAAAAGTATATGCATGAGGAATTGTTGCATGCTATTATTATTATTATTATTTTAAAATGCGTGTATTAAAGGTCCTCAAAACGGATGAGAAGTACAATTTCTGTAAAATACATAGACTAAAACAAATTACTGCTATACTATATATAGGGATGAAGCATGCAGATTAGATACATCAGCATTAGGTGAATGGGTCGGTTAAGGTTTTCTACTGTAGTTACAGGAGACTCTCTCTAATTCACCCTAAGTCCTGGGGTACCCATTATAGAATTTTTTTAAATTAGAAAGTAAGTGAAGAAACAGAAAAAAAATGTAATGAAGATATATACTGTATATTGTTTAGGAAAATTGTAATGATCATTCTTCATAATGGACTAGGTCACATTTTATACAAATAATGGCTCCATAGTAATATAGAGGAAATCACTACATCTCTCAGTTATTTGATCTTTGCTGAGAAGCAACGAAGAGTGTGACAGCTTGGCAAAGTGTAGATTAGCAAGGGTATTTAATATTAACATAGTAAAAGATACTTTATGTGAAGAAAATCATCCTGGGTCATCCCCCAGAAAGTAATCTTAGTAGCTCTCAGAATCATTACAATCATTGTCTCATCAATCTGAGCAGTACAGAACAACAGAAGTTGCATGGAATTTTAGTGAGACCATCTCTACATTGCTTGAAAAACTAAACTGAGCTAATCTGGTCTGCTAGTTTACCGTAACTACACTGCAAACTGTGGGCTATTAACGGAATCGCCATGGGTTTGTGGGCAAATGAAGGAAAAGCCACAAGCAGACTTTAAATTGTACAGAGAAAATCGTGTAACCCTCAAAGGGGACTCATGTAAATGGTCAGGCTTAGATTATTTTCCATGTGCGTATACACATATATGCTTGAGAATTTTGTAAAGATACATTGTGATTACTTTAGAGAAAAATGTAATAAGGCCCTCCTGTTCACCTCCACAGGCTTCACTCCCCTGGCACAAAGGACATATCACACCTTGCTTGTGTGCAGTCACCCATACTTCTTTATTTACAATGCATACAACTCATTCCCAGTTCCTGCCCCAGGCACTCTAGGGCTCAGGATTTTGCATCCAGCCTGGTCAGCAGGCTGCCTGCCTCACAGTCTTCTCCTGCCCTGCTTGGCCACCCTCCTTTCTGGTTTCCTGAGCTGGCCTATTTATCTCCCAGGGCCAGGTCACCAGCTGTTCCCCTTTTCCTTGTTAGGCCAGGGTCCTGATTCAGCTGAATCAGGGCTGCAGCTGTTACCTGCACTGTCATAGTTTCCTGGGCCAGGGCCGACAGAGGCAGGTGAGGAGGTTTTCACCCTCTGCTCTGTCATAGGTCCAAACTGAGATTTCTGGTAACCTTTTTAGGTTCTTATACAGGGTTTATTGTTAATAAGTGCATTACAATACAATAGTATTACAATTAATGTATATACTAAATTGGTAATTCAGTAATTCATTTTTTTTTTACCACAGATAAATATTCTCAGTATCACATGCTGGTGCACTCAATTTAAATTGGGTACAATTCAGAACGCACAACTTTCATACCACAATTCAGTGCACTTTTGTCTGTACAAAGGCCTCAATCCTGAGCTGCACTCCATCTCTCTGTCTGGAGTGACTCACGGTCGTGAGTGCCAACATCAAGGCAGACTGTCAAGAGGCAGGGCAGAGAGCTCACATTGGCGGTGTGTTTTATAATTAGATTTCGCCAACCCAGTTACAAGTTTGAACTCCTAAAGCACTATGACAGTCTTATCAGGGAGTTACAGATCATCCCCTTAGGCATACCAGTCTATCTTCTCACCCAGGCAAGCTGGACTTAGTCATTGCTGGTTGCTATACACCAAACAAATTCAGGTTGCTTCCCATCCCAAGAAATCAGTCACATACTTTAGGTCAATTTGTACCTTAGATCCCTCACCAAAGACAACCCTTGTAGCCAATGTTGTAATAAACTAACTAAAGATTTATGAACTAGGAAAAAGAAATGAGAAAGTTATTACAAGGTTAAAGTAGGCCAACATACATACACAAACAAGTTACAGTCTATTGTTTTAAAAGGTGACAGAGTGTGTATTACTGTGAGCTCTGAATGTCTTTCAGGACTAACCAAGGTTGACCTTGGGGATCTTTACTTCTGTTTCATAGCTCCAGCCCTGTGAAAGTCCAAAAAAGCAAAAGAGATGAAACATTTTCTTCATTGCTATTTTTATTTCCTTCTTTCAGAATTTAAGCTGAGGGGCCAAGCCCCTTTGCATGAAGTTTCATCATGGTGTGAGAGGGCAATTAAAGTCTTTGTATTGTGATAATCCAGAATGGGTCATTTAGTTTTGATAGCCCTTCTTGATGGGCAGGAGCTGCTGATTGGATTCACAGCTTCAGAGCAAACATTTTGTACGGTTATAAAGCAAGAACTTAAATATTACCTTATAGCATGTGATAAAGCTATTGTAAGTGAGATGAACGCATTCAGCAATTTACAAGCATTTCATAAAGTTTAAACACCGAGCACATGGTTATCAATCCAATACCCATTTTACCCACTCTCATACAAGGGTGAAACAGACTGGTTTCCAGCAATGAATTTGTCAGTGCTCGGCTGAGGCCTAAAACCTTGGCAAGAGCTGGCACCTGGTCTGCCAGCCTCATACACCTAAAGAAGTGTGAGATGTTTGTGGAGCAGATATGCTCCAGGACTATTCTAAACTATGTCCAGTTAGGGATTAGCAGGACCCAGAGTGCTCCAGTCATGTCAACTCCCCAGCCCCTAGAAATGTCTAGGGGTTCCAGGGAAGTTGACATACGAGCTGGGTATGATAGCTTTATACCAGTTTTACACGACATGGGGCATACATACAATGTATATGTTATGCATGCATGTATGTCAAGGCTAGGGGACACTGGCTGAACGTTCCTTTTTTGGGCAATCAGTGGGGATTCTAGTTTTCCATGATAACAACCGCAATATTCTCCGATAAAGAAAACCCATAAAAACCCACATTTTTCTGCGATTAAAACAAAATACTGAACTTTAGTTTCCCTAGGCAGCTGGGGCTGACAGCCCGAGCTCTCCTGCATTCTAAAATAAGGGATAGAAAACTCTTTACCAATTCTCCTGCTTAGCCCAATTTTAGATTATCCGATCTGGCCCTGGTCCCAATTAGATCGGATAAACGGGGTTCCACTGTAAATTTAAAGTGCACTCAAAAATCAACCACAAGAGGGGGAGGTTGCATGCATTGAATAAGTGACACTGGTACTTTCAGTAAAATTTAGTTTATATGCATATATATATGTGTATATATATATATATATTTTGGTTTGTTTTCATAAAATGTAAAAACTTAAAGATTCTCTGTAAAAATTCAAATTCCTCATTTTTCTGTGGCAAATGGATTTCCAGGATCCCTGGTGATCAGCTTCAGTTTCCCTTTTCTCCAGTTTTTATAGCATCTGGCAGTTTTATTTTCTCATGTCTTATTTCAGAGGCCTGTCCTGACCAGAAAGCTTCTCCTTAACTGCTTCCTTCCAGCTAATTGTAAGTGTGCTATCACTCAGGGAAGGACTAGATGAACAGCTCCTAGCTGCAAAGCCTACTCAGAAAAGGAGAAACATTTAAAGAGACAGTATCTTCAAGAGATTCAATATATTTCCAAAAGCAACCTATATTCTTAACACTGCAATTTTTCTCTGGTCCTGCAATTTTAATCTACATTCAGTCAAGGCAGGAAGTTACACTGTGCGTGTGTATTTTTCTTGGGTCTTACTTGCTAGAGAAAAAAATTGCAGAATTTAACAAGTTCACACAAATCACTCAGCAAAATGTCACATGGAGAAAAAAGCTCTCTGTGTGGGCAACCATGTATTCAAAACCAAAGGCAGAAGGCTAGAGACTCTGGTTCCGGATGCTGAGGACTGGAGCAGAGGGTACCAAATGTGGGCAGATTGCATATCTCCTGCTGCAGAGCCCTCCCCCTGCTACAGACACTCCAATGTGTTTCTCTCTCTCTCATTTTCTGGGATGGGATGCAAAAGCAGTATATGAGTGCTGCTACCACATGTAAGATTTTCCTCATCTCTCTCTCACACACACAGATCCACAGACACAAATACTTGATTCCGCTGACACACTCATGTTTTTACTCCTGATTTTCTAAAAAAGAAGTTTTGCATTTATTAATTGGTATAAATTCTGCCTGGAGGCTGGACTGTCCCTTTATCACACTTCACTCCCTCAACGCCTCCAGAAATCATCTCCCTGCCAAAGAAGAAGAGGTCTTAAACGCCAATGATTGAACAAGGAGAATTCCACTTCATTTCTGTTCTCTCCCTGTGCTGCATATTGATTATTCAATGGATGACTGTATCATTTTATCTCAAGGATGTATATTGCATCTTGAGGACATATACTGCAGATCCCTTTCAAATCAAACCTTGGAGAAAAGTACTGTTGTGCAGAGGATCATCAACGATGACGGTGGTGCTGTGATATTGCCCAATTACTCCCTCTTCTGCCTCTTAAAAGCAGGTTGTAATCAGATGATTACTCATGATTATTCATATCTGAGTAGCTGTACTTCACAGAAAATATGCTGACAGTCCAGCAGACTTTAAAAGAATAGAATGGTCCTGGGGGGAAAAAAACTTATGAATACAGAGAGCCAGGTTCCCAACTGTGTTACACCAACATAACTCCATTTACATCAGCATCAAACTTGTCTGCTGCAAAGGAGAGTCTGGCCCATGACCAGCAAAGGATTGGGTGTGCCATGTGGCAAAGCCACATTGTTTTAGTAGCATAGCTGCAGAACGCAGACCTATCAGTTACCTGCTCAGGGAGACTTTTACACGGTTTAGTTCACACTTGGGAATTGTACATTCTTGGATGCGGTCTTGCAAGCAGGTAAAAGGCTGTTTTGTGAAAAATGGCTAAATGTTCTAAGCAAATCGATGCACAATTGTTAGATATGGTGATATGCATCCCAGCTGAAGAGGTGGCATTTTGGTTAACCTCATCTCAGAGCACAGGTTCTCAGATAAAATTCTCTTCTTTCCATGCGCTGTGCTAATGGCATCTGTGTTTTTTGTCTTCAAAAAACCCGACTATGGTTGTTTTGAGCACCCTGCAGCTGCCATTGGCAGCAGCTATTTTATGTGACTCAGCTGGAGAGCATCTGCTAGTTAGAGCCCTTCCCTTTGGCCAAAGAGTGCTCACCAGAGCCTTAGTTTGGCTTCAGAAGACAGGTATGCTTGTAGGAGGTGCTGTGCAGTTATTGGGTATCCATAAGAAGTAGCTAGAAGGCCCTTTTCAAGCAGCCGGAATGGGCCTTTTGGAGGATATTAATTTCCTAGCTGATTGGATTAATTTTCCTGATTGATATGGCTGATTTTGGATCAGGTCCAGGCCTGTAAGTTTGATGTCAGTCATAAGGAGGTCTTGAAAAATTTTTTGAAAGAGAAACTAGTTAAGGACGTTGAGGTTAACAGTAGTTGGTTAATGGTAGTTGGGACAAAATACAACATGGTTTTACAAAAGGTAGATCGTGCCAGACCAACCTGATTTCCTTCTTTGAGAAGATAACAGATTTCTCAGACAAAGGGAATGCAGTGGATCTAATTTACCTAGATTTCAATAAGGCATTTGGTATGGTCCTACAGGGGGAATTATTATTGAATTGGAAAAGATGGGGATTAATATGAAAATTGAAATATGGATAAGAAACTGGTTAAAGGGGAGACTACAATGGGTCATACTGAAAAGTGAACTGTCAAGCTGGAGGGAGATTACTAATGGAGGTCTTTAGGGCCTGGTCTTGGGGCCAGTCTTATTTAACCTTTTTATTACTGACCTTGGCACAAAAAGTGGGAGCGTGTTAATAAAGTGTGCAGATGGCTCAAAGTTGAGAGGTATGCCAATACAGAGAAGGACTGGTTTATAGCGAAAAATGTTGTTATTAGTCTCTCAGTGCATGACCTTGCACTTTCCACTATTAAATGTCATCCTATTTCTATTACCCCAGTTTACAAGATCATACAAGAAGATCTGGATGACCTATAAACTGAGAATGCATCAGTTGAAATGATGTAGGAGGAAAAGGACCTGAGCGGATTGGTTGATCACAGGATGACTATGAGTTGCCAATGTGATGTGGCCATGACAAAAGCCAATGCAGTCCTAGGATACATCAGGGGAGGTGTTTCCAATAGAGATAGGGAGGTGTTAGTACCATTGTACAAGGCACTGGTGAGACCTCATCAGGAATACTGTGTGAAGTTCTGGGCCCCCATGTTTAAGAAAAGTGAATTCAAACTGTAACAGGTGCAGAGAAGGGTTACTAGGATGATCCACAGAATATAAAACCTGCCTTATGAGAGGAGATCCAAAGAGCTTGGCTTGTTTAGCCTAACCAAAAGAAGGCCGAGGGGAGATACGATTGCTGTCTAGAAATACATCAGAGGGAGAAATACCAGTGGGGGAAAGGAATTATTTAAGTTCAGTGCCAATTTGGACACAAGAGCTAATGGATATAAACTGGCCATCTGGAAGTTTAGACTTGAAATTAGACAAAGGTTTCTAACCATCAAGGGAGTGAAGTTCTGGAACAGCCTTCCAAGGGGAGCAGTAGGGGCAAAAACCTAACTGGCTTCAAGGCTCAGCTTGATACATTTATGGAGGGGATGGTATGATGGGACAGCCTAATTTGACAATTAACTGATCTTTGACTACTAATGATAAATATGCCTAATGGCTTGTGAAGGGATGTTAGATGGGGTGGATTATGAATTACTACAAAGAATTCTTTCTGGGTGTCTGGCTGGTGAATTTTGCTCACATGCTCAGGGTTTAGATGATCGCCATATTTGGAGTTGGGAAGGAATTTTCTCCCAGGACAGATTGGCAGAAACCCTGCGGCTTTTTCACCTTCCTCAGCAGCATGGGGCACGGGTCACTTGCTGGTGGATTCTCTGAACCTTAAAGTCTCTTAAGTATTTGAGGACTTCAGTAACTCAGTCATTGGTTAGGGGTCTATAACAGGAGTGGGTAGGTGGGGTTCTGTAGCCTGCGTTGTGCAGTAGATCAGATTAGATGATCATAATGGTCCCTTCTGACCTTAAAGTCTATGAGTCTATAAGATCTGTTCCATGGTCTATGCTCAGAAAGCCTGTGCGTTGTGGCTTTGTGTGTGGGCTTTGTGTGTGGACATTCAGAAAATGTGAAAGCATTAGACCAAAAGTACACTGTACACTGCATGCTAAGTGAAAACAATTATTTCAGTGCGTCATGTCCCTCCAGGAATATACAACACCCTACAGACTCTCTTGGTTTTCCCTGATTTCTTAGCATTAAGGAATTTTTAAAAATCCCTAAAAGTCTGTGCCACAGGAGGTATGCAAAGCCATAATAACAAAAGTTATCTAAATATTCATTATACCAAGGGAGCAGGAAACATTTTAAACTGTTAATTGCGTTAAGCTGCTGTACACTGAAGCCAACACGTGTACTGTTTCAGTCTCCCACTGTGTTAAGAAATGGGACCAGCAATTAAGATAATATGACAAAAGCAGCACATATATCGGTATATTCATCACAAAGTTCCTATGGCCAGATCAACTCTTTCCACAGGAAGATAAACCAACCACAGAAAAGACTGTGTGAGGGGGGAGCCAGGTAAGAAAGGAACATTCCAGGAGGTTTTACTTGTAGAATTTCTTTAGGATATTATGGTTCTGATTCAAAACATGGGCTGAGAATCAGGCCATGTATCAGAAGGTGGGTTTATCCTCCTCCTCTAGCCCCCACAGTACGGGCAAGGGCTTTGGCTCCCAAGATTTTCAAGTCTTGGGAGAATGTGCTGGAGGTCAAAGCCATCCACACTGAAACTGATTCCGTACTGGCTCCAGGCCCCCTCCCTTCCTCTGCCATTTCTTCTCCTCCCTTCCAGCTGCCTGGCCGCATTGCTCTAACGGAGGCACCGTGCAAAGCACAGCCTCCAATGCTGCCAATCTGGCAGGGGAAACATATTGATGGGTGTGGAGGGTTCTGGTTGTTTTCTTGATGTATTCCTACTGCTCCATGTCAGAGTAGCAATGAGGAAAGGAATTCTAACCAGTAATCCTCTGCTAGGCGGAGGGTTTTTTAGCTATAGTATTTCCTCTGTAATGACAGAGAAGTCTTGGTGTTGTGGACTGATGAACTCGTGCTGATAGTTTAAAATTAGTTGTCCTTTCAGATTTATTTTTATTTTTTAGCATATTTTGATTGTATTCTCCACATCAAACACCGAGGCTCTGCTACCCCACCAAAACAGATGCCTCTTTGGGGGATGAAACAACAGCTGAGAATATTCTAGAAAAGGTCTGGAAGACAATCTTTTGACAAGTCAAACAGAGATGGTGCTGGTGATTGGTTGTAACACCAGCTCTGAACTACCACCACACCTGGAAGTCTGCATTGGGTTTGGTTTGATAAAATATGAACCAAAAGGCTAAGAATTATTTAACTTTTACAATTGTTCTTATTATGTAAAATCTATATTACAGAAGGGCCTAGAAGCCTTAGTTAGGATCAGGGCCCCATTGTTCTAAGCCCTATTCAAACACATCCAAAGACATGGCCCCTACCTCTCAGAAAAGGTTTTGTTTTACTGTTTGAACATAGTACATTTAGCACGTTGTTCAGTGCATTACTGGAAGGTGTTCAGATACTACAGTGATGAGAGCAGTATAAGAACTTACAAAGAACAGAATTGAAAACTTCCATAATATTAGATGAAATACCTATAGTCTGAACCTTATGTATAAGGTGGAATCCACCTGGGGGACCGCAGGAGGAGGGGCTCAAGAGAAGGTCTTCTCCATTACTTAGCCCCCTTGTGGGGCTACATGGGTGGAGGACATGAAGGTGTACCAGTCATTCAGAGTGATTTCCTGACATAGCACATTTAGGATTTATGTCCCTTACATGCTATGGCAGGAGGGTCTGTGATGGCTCTCAATAAGTCAGTGGTTTGGGACGATTTGGGAGCAATTACATGGACCAGTCGCTCTATGCATTACAGAATGGCTGTTGCTACTATGTCACCCCATTGATTGGCATGGTAGAAGTGATATGGCTAGATTGTTCATTCCTCCTGAACCGTGCTTAGTGCCCAACACTAAGATGAATTTTGCCCATAGATTTTCATGCTCCACCCACAATCTGCATAGTGGTAGATAGACAAGGGCTTCAGGACAATTTCATATAGCCACTCCTTATGGGTTATGTATTGGTTAGGATGCTAATTTCTAGATGCTGTCTCTCTCTTTATGAAATTTATATATGAAAATGCTATTCCAACGTTCATATAGAACTTGCATGCTATACAAATAAAACATTTTGAATCTCTCTTATTTTGTCTTAAAAGTCCCCAAATACGTGCAACATTATGAATGTAATGCCAGCTGCTTTCATAGTAACAGAAATATAATTGTGCTGGGCAACCAGACTTTTCCAACTTGAACAATGGAATTATGTAGGTATTATTACTGTCTTATGGTCCCTGCTGTTACACTGCTAACACATCACTGTTTTGTGTGTGCTGTTAAAGGAAATGTTTTGTTCTGGGCACAGACAAATGAAGATGCATACTCCCTCCATTCCTCTAGCCATGACAAGGCTTACATGAGGGAGGACCTGGTCTCCTACCCCGTTTCTTTTCAATCAGTTGTTTATTCCTGATACAGATCAGTCCCCCCCTTATAATACTACCATATGTGCTGTCTTCAAGTGCTTCACCACACTAAGAGCTGGGGACACCTGGAATGATACAGAGCTCTACAGAGGTTAGTACTGAAATATAATCAAGAGCACTGCAAGCTGGAGCTTCCTCACATATGCTAAGAACATCACTTAACCTTCCTAGAGCGTCTGACAGACAGAAAAGTACAGCTCCCCAGCCTACATGGTGGCTCAAGATGCAAACAAATTTAATAAAAGTTAGTGGTAATAAATGTTACCAAGGCAGAAAATTCAAATGTCTGTCCTGTTTTCATTGCAATTCTATCTGTGAACTTTAAGTATCTGGGGGGGTGGGGGTGGGGGGAATTACTATTTTAAAATTGCCTAGATTTGTATCATATTTTCAAAGGACATTTCAGAGTGGCACCCTTTCTCATGTATGTGCTAAGAGTAGAGATGGATCCACATTGTAAAAGTTAATCCAGTGGGTTTGGATTTTGGATTTTGGATCCAGTGGGTTTGGTTTCTGTAAAACCACAACAGAAAAGGCTGGCAAAGTTACATAGGATAACATCAAAAGCTAGAAAAACGAACCAGCAAGGTAGCTATAGAGAGCAGCCACAAAGTTTGATATTACCAATGACAAGTGTTCAAAAATCATGAGTAATACTCCACAGACCCACACATCATGTGGACGGACCACATCATAAGACTATAAAAAAATGTATTCTTTTTATTTTCCTCCTGCTTTTCTTAAGCCTTTAGGGGCACTTAGGTCATTTTTTCAAGCATCTCTTCACATCCACAAGAGACTCTGGTAAAATACATTTTTAAAATTAAAGCCAAGATTGTCATGTAACCCCAGGACTCCTGGAGCCGTAGCTTTAAGAAAAGCAATAAATATAATGAGTCTTATGATAAAATTGCACGAGTTGGCAACACTGAAATTTTTAATCAGAATATGTACATCTCCAAAGTGGGAGGATGTTCAGGTGTAAGACTTGCTGACCAGGCTCAGATCAAACAATGGCACCAAGAAGACGACTGAACGACAAAAATGTGAATTTGACAAGTTTTTGGACAGTTTGTTTACTGAAAAATGCAGTTTCAGACTGACCAAAACTCTACAAATTTGGGTTGATTTTGGTGAGTAACTCTGATTGAAAACAAATTATTTTTTTCCTTGAAAAAGTCCAAATATTTTATTTTGACATT
This sequence comes from Mesoclemmys tuberculata, assembly GCA_007922155.1. NCBI lineage: Eukaryota > Metazoa > Chordata > Testudines > Chelidae > Mesoclemmys > Mesoclemmys tuberculata. The sequence goes on along the minus strand of ML675620.1, from coordinate 25,625,089 downwards.
TTAGAGATGAAATGTTTCGATCTTTTATTTTAAACTGAGATTTCATTTTGACATTTAGATAAATTTATTAAAAAATACAAACAGATCAGAAACAAAATTTAAAAACTAAAAAAAAAAATCATTTCAGGTCCGACAGAACATTTTATCCACCAAATAAAAACAAACAAACCAGTTATTAATTGCTCATGTCTGAAGCATCAAAACCTGAGTGTGTAACTATTTAATTTCCCATTATCTTAACCTTTGTCCCTTCCCCCTGTGTTTGTTTATCACCTTCACTGCTTAACACATTTAAATTTGAATGATGAGAGCTCCAGAGCAGGGACTGTATCTTTACTTTGTGCGTGCATATGTGATAAGCCTGGTGCACTTTTGGGCACTCATATGGAAATAACCAGCATCTCCCAATGTTATGTATAGCTTTACATTGTAAAAGTAATTGTAGGCATGCAATTGTAATTGTAGGCATACAGTAATTGTAGGCATAATATTTGCCCAACAGAATGCAACGGAGAAGGATTTCACAGACAAGTCAGAGGTGAGCACTTATTTTTAAGAGCTGGTAATGGTTTATTTAATTCTCCATGGTCACGTATTATAAAACAGCAATTTAAACAGTTCAGTAATGATACAGAGTTTGTAAACCAATTTCTGATGGGGTACAAGTAAGAGGAAAATTAAATGAAATTGGAAACTTGGAACATTCAGATTTAGAGATCTCCTTTGGAGCTGATAATACACAAATTGTTCAGATGAAATTTATTAGTTCTGTGTTCGCTGGATCACATGAAGTTGCCTGTAAAACCACAACAGAAAAGGCTGGCAAAGTTACATAGGATTACATCAAAAGCTAGAAAAACGAACCAGCAAGATAGCAAATATAATCATTCAACACGCTCTTATGAGTATTTTATATTTAATTCAAAGGCTTCTTTTCAGTCATGAGAAGTACACAAGAACTAAGCTTGTGGGACATGAAAGAGTTTTTAATGTCTTTATTCATTCCACACAGTAAAAGCCATGGTTCATACTGGACTCTCAGTGGACACAGATAAATTACTTTACTCTGTTTCTACAGAAGGGATGTTGTTTTATTAACAAATATACTTCAAAGACCATTCCATTTAGCTTCTAGATATTAAAAAATGGTGGATGTATTGATAAGACAAGTGTGTTTACTGCCCAGGAAGCTATCTTTATGGAAGTTATTGCACATTACCAAGCTGAATTTTTGTAGACATAGAGTCTGATTCAAAGCCCATTGAAGTTGCTGGAAGTTGTCCCACTGAGTTACATGAGTTTTGGATCAGGCTCGTAATTAGTAGTCTAGGAGTCAGTTCCTTAGCAGATTATCTGCATAATTCTATTGGCTTCAGTGGAACTATGCCAATTTATGCCATCTGAGGATCTAGCCCAGCATCTCTTAGGCAACAATGAGATATATTTCACTGTGTATATAAGCATAGGCATATAAGCACCCTGGAGAGTCCAAGTTACATCATAATCATAATACAGGAGACTTTTCTGAGATTTCATTACAGTAAGGCCGGCTGTGGGAGGGAAGAGGTGAACAAAAAAGAACTTTCAGGACATGCATACTTGTCAACAGAAATGTCAACATTAACAAACAGAAGCCTCCAATAAATCGCATCTTGAACTTAAGTAGCCAGCTTTCATCTCCCCTAGTCCCTGTCTGAAGAAAACAGCAAGCCAAGATGTATAAAACTTTCTCTTTTAACAACCAAATAAGTTACTACAATGTAACTCCTTTCCCCATTATGTCAGCTTGAAATGCAATCTTTAGAATGCCCTCTTTTATCAGTTTATCATAAGAAGAATAAAGGCCTAAATAGTGAACCCACAGCGGCAGTGACTACTCCATCACTGAGCTGTAAGAGACAATACTGGTACTGTACAGATTTTGTTCTCAGATTCATGCTGTTTGTTTCTAATGCTGAAATACCAGAAAACCTGTATGGGATGACTTCACTTCTCATTCAACAGAATCCTAGACCCCTTCCATTCAGAATGCATGCTTGAAAAATGCTACTTAATACTGATGGTACAAAGCACTTTGAAAGTAAAGCTGGATAAAATGAATTCTTTTATTTATCCCTCCTAACTGGAGACTCAAGAATAAGGGTACCGCTATTTTGAAATATCTTGGAAGACAAAATCTTTTCATACAGTATATAAAAGAATTGAAGCTAGGAAGCTAGACCCACTTCTATATATAAATACTCTAAGATCTCTTCTGTGTCTCCTGGCAGATCAGGAGGGTTGCATAGCATGTTCTTGCTCTAAGACCCTCGAAGCACAGCTGAGTGGCAGCAATATTCTAAAGACTACTGAGGTGACACAGACGAGATGCAGCAGAGATAGCATGAAGATTTTATTTTTGTATTTTTTTAAAAAGGAAAGATTTCAAGTGTGAAATGGTAAACGCTGTGTGAAGAAAGGAAGCAGTATTCTAAAGAGAAAGTGCAATTACCTGAATGTTTAGGATATGCACACTGAACACATAAAGATGGAGAGTCATGATCCATCAAAATTTCTGCCCCTCCCAACTTTTCCCCCCTTCTAGGTGTTTTCCACTAACTCTTCTCTCTCCAGTCCAGCACAGAACATCCCTTCCCAGAGTCCAGACCGTTGCCTTTTCCAGAGATGGTCTTGGGAGTTCCCGCAGTGACCTTATTCTTTTGCCCCACATCCCCTCTGTCTGTTCTCCTTCCTTGTGTCTTTCCTCATTCGGGCTGGGCGAGCAGCAGACTTTCCCTTCACTGTTGCCTTTGTGTGATCATAAGAGGAGGAGGAGGAGGAGGAGGAGGAGGGAGAAAGCCAGGAGGGCTTGGGTCTTTTCCCAGAGTGAGCCAGAAGATTACATACTCATCTTTGCCCTGCTAGCTATGCCTAAGAACACCTAGCATACTCAGACAGGGCTGGCCCCAAAGACCCCAGGTTAAATTTAACTGTCCTGCAAATTCCCCACAGCCCTACATGCAGAGCTGCAAGAATCATGAGTTCCAAAAGCTCGATTTGCCCCTCTTCATTCCAGTTTGCTTCCCATCTCAGCCCAAAGATAAAGCAAATCTCTCATTGTATTGCAAGTGCCTTTTCTGGCTCAGGTGAAGGTTATGGCAAATATTTTCTCAGGTACTTCTAATACAATTAGCCACATGAACTCTTTCATACTAATGGGGATTTGTCAAGTAATCCCAAAGGAATTACGCCATGATTTCACAGTTATAGCCCTGAACCTGCAGGGAGAACCCCATAGTGGGCACCCATGCAAAGCCTCTATGGGGGGTCCAGGGTCGGTGCAAAGATCTATCTACATAATTTCCATTGCAGGATTTCCTATAGCAAAAGATACGTGACTTCCACAATGCGAGTCTGTAATAAATAAATAAATAAAATACTGAAAGCCAAAAAACCCCACTTTGTGACCCAGAAAAGAGTGAGAAATCACAGACTTTTGAACATACAGGGACAACAGTTCACGCACTGAGGGCAAAAGGAAAAAATGAATCGTGGTGTTAATCATTTTTCTCTTACACGTTCAGAAAGTCTGCAGCAGTAGCAAAAGTACTGTTTTTCCCTATTCCAATTAAATGAGACTAATGTTCTATTCCAGTAATTTTCTACCAGGGTGCACCTTTGGTTTCCTGTAAACTATAAATTCATAAGAATGGGCCCCCACAAGCCAACATGAGACGAAATCATTTTCAGGATTTACGGGTGCATGTCATTTTCAAAAAATTCCTGCAAATCATCCGCACAGCAGAGCAGGCTGCAAGCAATTAGTCAGAAAAAAAAATCTCACATCCCTAGGTGGTTGTTTGGGGTGCATAAAGTAAAGTGGAGAAAAGGAAACAAACGTTGTAAAGCGAGGCTTTCTCCATATAACAGTCCAGAGACGAGAACTGCAAACATGCATGTGTGATGCTGAAGGGAGTAAATGTTTGTTCGGTATCTTAGAAATACCATGAAGAAAACTATCTATCTCTGTGAAAATTTTCTCTGCAACACTGCCAAAGCCCATGTCAGTTTAGATTATCAACTGCATGAGTGCTAGACATGCATGCTAAAGTTGCACGTGCCCTGTGCAGCTGTAGGTTCTTTCAAAACATTTCCAAGTAGTGTTCACAAATCCTCAGTCCTTCCTCATTCCCGTTTCACATCCATTTGCGTGCTCCACTTCCAGACCTATGAAAAAGATCTCTCAAACTGGGAATAGCTGACTAATAATTATTTCAAGGACGACACAGGAAAATCAAGTGGCTTGAGATTTCCATTTAATCCACATCCCATTTCCTGTCTGATTTCCATGAGAGTAAATGCAGACTGTGGCTTTTCATTTATGTGCCAAAGTGCTTTTAAATTCATTATTGATGCTGTTTTAGTAAATTGGGATCCTGTCCTCCAAAAGCCTTTAGCTTTTGGGGGGATGAGGAGGCACTTGGTTATTAAATACTTTTTCTGTGTGTGACAAAAGTAAATACAGGGCCTTATCACCATTCCATTCTTTTTTCTTTTTGGGAGGGAACTGAAGGAGTCTGAAACTACTGCCAGAAGAGAGAGGGGTATTTTCACTCCAACCTCACAGATGCCCCTGTATGCAAAGCCGATGAGGCTAGGGTCATGTGAATCTGAATCCTCTGGAGATTTTCCTCACATAAATGAATTCTAACTCACTTATGCAGGTTCCTAAATTGTGCTGGCAAATGTCCTTAGAGGAATGAGATTCTTTGAAATCTGGAACTTTAATCTCATGGGCCAGGGTCCTGGTCTCAACTATGCCAGCTGGTAATGGCCTCAAGGAGCTGTCCAGCACATGGAGACAGCCTATATTCAGCTGTCTAGCCCCAGCCCTCCCTGTGCTGGAGAAATTCTCAGGTGGCCAGATCTGGATAATTTCTGGCTCCTTTGCATTGCCTGCAGTCATATTATCTTTTCTGTGGAACTCTACTCCAGAGATTGTGAGAGCATCCTGGTATCATGGCCCCCATGAAACCTGAGAACTATAGATCTGGGGCTGTGGGGGGCCAGAGCCAGTGCAGAAGCATGGGTGCACAGTGGACACGGCCTCCTACAGATCCCTGGGGAAATTTGGGGGCAGTCCCATGTCCTGTTCCAATGGGAAGGCAACATTTCCTGATGGAACAACTGGGGAGGAACTCCACAGGGGAACCCATGCAGAGATCTCCTCTCCTAAGCCTCCTTATAAGGGTTTTACTTTGGGGGTTTATCAAGATGAGGAAAAGGAACTGGAGGTTAGATATGGGGTAGCTAATACCTGTTAGGTAACCCTGACCTATTCCCTAACATAGAGATAGAGTAACACATATTACCTCAGTTTAACTAGTTGATATCCACCCCAGCATCCCTCTAGGATGGATCTCAACCAGCCAAATAGAAATTAAAGGCATCAACCCATGTCTACATTAAAGAAATAAAGTAAAGAGTAGCTAAAACATGTTAGCTAATCTGACCAGTTTTCTTAATCCAAACAAGCCCTTGGAGGGGATGATTCCAGCCACTGTTCTTTTGCCTTTCCTCTCTCCAGCTGCAAATGCTTCAATTTAAAATAAAAATACTTATCTCCCATGGTCCACACTTGCCAAGCAGGAGATCCTCACCTCTGTTCTTGTTTTGGGGGGCATGATTTAATATAAGGCTTTTCAAAGTAAAAATCAGTTTCTTCCTTCCAACCCAGCTGCAGATTCTGAATCTAATTTTTTTTGACCTAGGATTCATAATCCACAGGTGTTTAAAGTTGAAATAAAGTGTGGGCTTCCCCTTCTAGCTTCAGATTTGTATCCCTAACCCACCAGCTGAGCCAAGATATTCCTTCATAGTTTTATATGTAAAATGATCTTTTATCTTTGCTCTCTCATGTAGATTCCCACACCCCGCAGCCTGGCTGGATGAAATAATTTCAGAGGAAAGACCAACCTCTTTTTGTAAGGACTGTCAATCCTTTACCCAAATTTAATTGAATATTTCAAAGATGGATTGGATCAGAGCACTCCACCTGGGTGGGCACTCACTGATGATGTCAAGCTGTCTCTGCTCACATCAAGCTGAAGCAATCAGATACCTTCAGTTGAGAGAGGCAAGCTGTGATGCATGGGGAGATTTATGGGTGGAAAGTAGTGATGGAACAGCTTCTAAAGGGTTGGATAAACATCCTAAAGTTTGGAAGCTGTTGGTCTGGAGAATGGGCTAGAAATCTAACAATAAAATTCTCTCTCAATTTTCTGCAGGATCATGGTATAGCCATTTCCAGGTCAAAACCTGGCAGTGCAGAAAAATAGATAAATATGTATATTTATATATTTTTAAATTGTGAGCTTCTTCTTTCAAACTTCCAAAAAGTTTCAGTTCAAGGTTCAAATCAATTCTTACTTGGTTTATTCATCCCCAAGTGAAAAATTGTTGTAAAAAGATACAGATGCTGTGAGATCCTTGAATGAAAGGAGCTCTTGAAATGCAAAAGTACTTAATTATTATTATTATTTTTAATATGAGCCCTTAGAAAGTTGAAATGCCAGATGCACCTCATTATAGCTTTAGGACCCTGTTCTGTTATTATATGCATTCATATGCCTCAGAGTAGAATTTGATCCATAGTTCACAGAATTTCCCATCACCATGTACACAAAGGTTGTGAATTTATCATACATATCAAAATGTGAGGCTTTTCCTAGGGAACTTAGCCTGAAAGCTCTATGAACTTTGTAATATATTCAACTGACCAAGACAATGTAAGTTACATGAATACAAAGAAAATGGATGTTTATCTTCCCATTCACTATTTCTTTTTAATCTAGTTATCAGATAAGTATAACCTTAAATTTTGTTGGTTTAATGATTTTCCTAAACATCTCTCTTTTTTTTTATTTGAATTGATTTCTGTACAAATAGTATTAGCAAGGGGCACTGTGTACTGCAAAGAAAAGACTTAAAGTGTGCTTCTTTGTTTCTCTGAAAAGCAGGTTTTTGATGGAAAGATTGCAGGGAGAATGGCTGTCTGAATTTGAGAACTCGCTCTAGGCTGTTGCACATAAATTCTGAAACTAAATATTGGTGCATATCAGCTCCAGAAGCAGCAGACCATAGACAAACAACATTAAAAGTGCTGTCATGTGAAAGTGCCTGACACTAACTGCAAGCCCACACCAAACAAAGAAGCCTTTTCTCAAAAGCAAGACAGCTGAGGAACGTTACTAAGACATCTCAATGTAAGAGGTTATTTTTGTTTCTTTCAATCACTAGTTTGTTCTAGCTGGCAATGATAATTTGAAGCTAATTATTTCCATCTCTTGGCCAAAACAGAATCCCCTGCAATTTATTGATAACTCCTATCTTATGCCCACGCCTTAATCAATTTAGAGACTTTACTTCCCATCAGAATTAGTTGTTCATGCTTGACAAATATTCTCTTATCTCGATTTTCCTTGGGAAAACAATCATGTCCACAAAACTTCCAGTCTTTATATTCACAAATAAAGTTGAATAATTATGTTGCCTTTTTTGGCATAAATGGGAGCAAGACAAGACTTCTTTTTCTTTAAATTCTCCACCCCCCAGACTCCCCATTGTGGCATTAGTCTGAATGTTCAACTTAATTAATTAGGCTTTTGATTCTCGAGAGTAATCTACGGTTGTCTGGAGAAAAAAACTGGAAAAATGTCTGAAAAACGACTGTGTACTTAATTATCACAGAAAGTACTGGAACAGTAGCCAATGCACTGAGTGAGGACTGACTCTCGTCACGTGACAGTGGTATTGATCTTTGGTAACTGTGACCATATATAGTGACTGAGGCTGATTCTTTCTTGCCCTGCACCTTGGGTAGCCATTATGTCAGCACAACTGGATTGTAAGGGTCAGAATGGTAGAACCCCCCTTGGATTACTGGTAAATGACTGCACAAGCTTCAGAGCAACAGAAAATCAAGGCCACTTTCTCTAACCAGCACACTGTGTGGCACATACTTACTGCAGGCACTAGAGCAATGTTTGCAATATGTCCTTAACTGTTTATCCTCATAACTGGTTTTTGGTAAGGCACTGGACAATGACTTGGGAGCTCTGGGTTAAAGTCCTGGGTCTGCCACACATTTCATGTGTGAACTTTGGCCAAGATACTTAATGTATCCGGGCCTCCACTCCCCAGCCGTAAAAAGGTGATAATATTATCTTTATTGATCAGTTTAGATGGTACAATCTTTGGACAGTGTCTGTCTGACTGTTCCCAGGTGTTTTATGGGATCTAGCACAATGAAGCCTCAACCTCTGCTGGTGCCTCTAGGTGCTACGGTAATATTAATAATAATAAAATAAATTAACTAGTCACATGGCTGGCATAGGCTTCAGGCAGTGAAACCGTTGGGGTTACAAGCTTCCACATCAGGGATCTGATGTACAGGCTGGCTTTCATTGATGTTAAGGAAAAAACGTGACCATTTTGAAGCTAATATATGGTTATTGCTGCTGTATAATGAAGTTACACAGATATACTTTTTTCCTGTGTTGATTATTATCTACATAGGAAAAAATATCAAGGGATGCTGTGTTATGTATTGTTCAAATGACTTCACTGTACATTATTCTTACGTGCGTAATACATACATACAGTGAAGTTGTAGTGTGTACTGATGCCAGTGTAGAAGTGACCAAACTCAGCCTTGATGTAAGTATGCATGAGTCCCATAGGCTGCATTTAGAATTTACTCCATTCCTGAATTTGACCATATGCTTAAAAACGATGGACTTAACTGAAACTACAGTTTGGCACATGCAACTTTAGTGATCTTAATGTAGGCCTGCTCTGGCACCTATTGAAGTCAATGGGAATCTCTCCGTTGATTTCAACGGGTGCTGGATCAGGCCGTAAGAACAGAATTTGGCCTACCACCATTTATTTTCTTGTTCATCTTGTAGGCACATAAGGTACATTCGGGATATTTTTTTTCCATATGTGATAGCCAAGTTTTAAATCTATTTTTAAAACTTCTTTACTTCCAACTAGTCTGATGGCAGAATTATGACACGTTTTAAGGGTCAAGTTCTAATAAAGCCCTGTTAAAATTCAGTTGTGACACAGTCATCCTTTAGTGTAGCAAAGGATTAGGTTGTGACAAAGATAATAATTGTGTTTACTTTTGCTTCTGGACAAATGTTACCCTATATTATTTCAGTCTCATTGCATGGTGTAGTCATGCCCTACATTAGGATGAGCTGGTGGAGCTCCATGTGACATAAGGTGTCACAGCACAACATTATATAGCAGCAGAAAATGGGAAAAGCATTTTGTGCTCAACAAAATCAATAGCTGCTTATGGTGCTGAGAACAAAACTCCTGTTGGATCCCCTATCTTTAACACTGATTAACAAGCGAAGGAAAATCAAGAGAGAAGGTGCTGATGGTTTATAATTCCACCTCCCAGCAGAAGGATGGCCTATGAAAAACCTCAAACATTGAGTGAAGACCTGAGAACTAGCTTCAAATGGGTGAGAGCTTAGGCCCCCCAACACTGTGATAATGGCCCATAAAATGCCTGATCTTGCCACTACTGGAGTCCATTTTTATTTGAAGATTGTTCAGAATGTCTTCTCTGCTAAATGATAGCCTTCACACACATTGCTGGAAGAATACAGCAGTATAATAGAGTTCCAACAGTAGCTGTTAATGTGACATGAAATTTCAAAGACCCTTCATAACGCCATTCCAGTATGCTTCATTTTTCTACAGTTGCCTCTTTCCTTGAAATTATCTCTAGTTACTTAACCCTCCCTCCCCTGCCCAGCAGAAATAGCCCATTAGAGGCTCTCCTTCATTTTTTCCCCTGGAGATCCTTGCCATCTCAGTCCAAATCTGTTCTTCGGTAATGATTGTCATCTAACTGACCTAATTTAACCCAAAAGCTAAAGAGTGCACACACAGCTACAACATACTGTAAGTACACATGGAAAAAAGTGCACCATGAAACCAAGAGGTTAATACACTGATCTGAACCCAAGAGCTGTGGGTTCAGCTCCTTCTTCTGCTACACATTTCCTGTGTGATCTTAGTCAAGTCATTTAAGCTCTTTGCATCTCAGTTCCTCATGTGTGAAATGGGATTAATAATGCTTCCTTTCTGCCACTTGTCAACTATTTTGTCTATTTAGCTTGTAAACCCTTTGGGACACAGACTATCTTATACTATGCGTATGTAGATCATGGGCCTCTAACATTGGTTAGGGTCATAGGTGATATTATAATACAAACAACAAGAAAAACAGCATGCAAGAATTCTGACATACAGATGCAAACTACTTGCCATTTGGGTTACAGCCCACAAAAGCTTATGCCTACAGAAATAAAATTTGTTAGTCTTTAACTTTTGTTAGTCTTTAAAGCGCTCTCGTTGTTTTTGCTGTATACAGACTAACACAGCTACCCCTCTGGAACTTTTGTTATACAGGAAGTCTATCCACAAAGAAGATTGCAAATAGTTTTCAAGGATGTGCTGGCTGATCTTTCACAAAATAATGTGCCTCAGAAGGGGAATGGAAAAGTCATACTTAGCAGTGATGGAAGTTGTATGTTATATTCCATTCAAACTTGTAGACAGTGACTCTATTTATGACAGGCTCCTGGGTGCCTTGTGCTTAAGGATGCTAAAGAAAGAAGAAATTAATCTCAGGGATAACATCCATACTGCTGCCTCCAAATTTGATTTCATTCCTGAAAGTCTCTAAGGAGTTTTGTGCCATTTTAATAAAAATAAAGGGAATATGCTGGAAGAAATATATATGTACATACTATATAAAAGTGCAGCAGTCATATTATAGCTTGGAAAGTCAGACAATTTGCAAATATAAGGGGATTTGCAGGTAATAAAAAAAGAAATGCATTCAAAAGCATAATTTTAAAACACTTCACACACGCTCTCCCAATCATTTCACCTTCACTGCTGTTACCAAGAGATTTCAAAATACTTGCATCTAAACTTGTTTTCTAAGATGCAGTCTGTCTGTGACATTGAATATTTCACCACATGTATGTAAACCTTCAGTTGAAAAAATAAGTACAATCACCATGAAATGACTTATCATGCAGAACATCACACAGACATAAATTGACCTCGGTTGGTTTTCTCCACCAGTCACAGGAAATGTTTAGTTCTATATCAATCCTTTTCTCTTCCTGGGCTCAAGGGCTTCCCAGCACAGTGGCACTTTCAGGGCTGCATCATCGCAAAGAATATACATATCGGTCCTTGAGTTTCTGGTGTCCATCTCTCTATATATCTAGGGCACGGTTATCAGAGGTGCTGAGCACTCACAACTCTGTTCACTTAAATGGGAGCTTCGAATGCTCACCACTCTCAACTTCTAAGTCCCAATGTATTGTCCTGAGATCAGAGATCAAAGGGATGCAAAGCTCCCACTGAGCTACAACCCTTTTGATTCTCAAAGCCAGGGGCTTACTGAGGGGGAAGTGGGATGGGGCATGCCCCTAGGCACCAGCCTGGGGAGGGGCACCAGCCATGCCCTCCTTGGAGGAGCCGCCCCCTGTCCCAGGCTGCCAGGGTGTCCTCCCTGCCCCTCCGCCCCTGCACTGGGTGCCAGGAAGGAGCTGCGGGGACCAGAGCCCATCACAGCCCCCACCTGCTGCTGGGCAACCCCCTGCTGCCCCCACAGCTGGGGGGGGGAGAGTGGGAAACAGGCCCACAGACACTCCCCTGCTGCTCACACTGTTGCTGCCACCGACCGGGGAGAGTGGGATATGGGCCTGCAGATCCCCCACCCCACCATGGGGCACTGCTGCTGATGCTGGGGAGAGGGGGACAGTGGGACATGGGCCCACAGATTCCCCTCTGTGGGGTGCTGCTGCTGATGGGTGGGGGGAGGACGGGGAGAAGGACACGGGCCCTCAGACCTATCCCCCCCTTCCCGTGGAGTGCTGCCACCATCAGGGAAGGGGAGAGTGGGACATGTGCCCACAGACCCCCCTCCCATGGAGCACTGCTGAGGGGGGCAGTGTAGGTATGATCCCAGGGCGCTGGAGACCCATGGCACACCACTGCTCAAAGCTTCTTGACGGGGTCTGCAGCTCTGTCTCATTAAACGTTCATTGTGGCGGCAGCGGATATTTGCATGTTAGCCAGCCAGGAGCTCCACATGGCCTTCTTTGGAAGCCCAGTGGCCTTCAATGAAGCTGATTTCCTACCTATCTACAATACCAGCCTTCCTGCTTCTCCTTCTCTCAATGCCTCACCTTCTCCACGGAACCATGCTCCTCTTCCATCTGTTCCCCACAGCTCACCCATTTATCATTGATTTCTCCTACAGCCCCCAGCCCTGAATTTACACAAAACATGGGAATGAGGAGTAGCATTTTTTCCATTCCTCTTAGGCCAACGCACTTAAAACAAGCCAGCATCCCTTAAAATCATGTCTCCTCCTGCTCAGCCCGCGTCTATCATGGCCTTGTGCAACTTTTCTGGAGCGCACTTATTGTTCTTTGGCACTGTAGCTCTAATCAGAAAAAACCTTTTTGCAGAAGCTAGAAATAAATAGAATTAACTGTGCTCAGCCTCAGGAAGAAGAGTCGATAGCTTCATGAAAATGTGCATGTGAAACATGGAGAAGTGTCTAGATCTGGGGTTTAAAAAGACAAGGACCAACTGCAATGTCCCTGCTCTGGAACTTGTTTCGTCCGTTTGCTCGATTGCTTATATACTGCAGTGTCCATTGGCCGAATTATTTGGAACAGACAAACTTGGAAGGTTAGGGGGACAGCTGTGGGGGTTTGTGATTATGACTGATTTCTGCTCTTAGTAGAGGGAAGACAATCTGTTTGGACATTGATTATATAACTGTCATTATGAATGTTAATGTATTGTAAAGGCATCTAGAGGATTATGGGGTGCCTATCATCAAAATAAACCGGAGACAGCTTTCAAACCATTCGTGTGCTGTGTGTGTTTGTAAGGATTTTATTTTTTTTAAAAAGATTTTAAAACCCTATTACTGCTTTGCACTCCAGTAGAGATGTATTGGATCTTTGAGGAACACATTCTTTGTATAGCTCTCTCTGTCTCTGTGTGTATATTCAAACAAGTAAGGTAAGTTTCTTGCCTTACTTAATTTCCTCTCTCCCTCTCACTCCATCACACTTTCATTAAGTAACAGTTTGATTTATTATTGTTATTATTTTTGTTAAAGACAGTTTATAGTTCATCACTAGATCAAGGGCAGCAGCATCTAGCAATTTACCTTTCAACCTAATCTCAATTCACAAGTGATTTTTCTTATTAAAAAGGCAAACTTCTTTCAGCAGTAGTCTATTGTTATGGCATATGGACCCATTAGTGGTGTAAATTTATCTCTGAATATGGCATATAAGATGCATTACCATCCATTAAGATCAGGTATAGCAAAATATTAACAGCTACTGTTGGATCACTATTTCACTACAGAACCCTTACGGTAATGCTTTGAACCTAGTTTCCCCTGGTAAATGGCAGCCATTTTGAACACTGTACAATTAAAAATTGTAGAGCTTTAAAACATAAGCCATGTGCTAAATATTAGCACCAACATTTAGTACTATTTTGCAAGGTCCAGCCCAATTAAAATCCATAAATTACATGCCTTAGAAGGATGGCAGTTGCTTTTACATTGAACAATTTTAAAAAAAACAAACCCAGAGATCTTTTATAGCTTTTGGTAATACTTTGGTGATTCCATAGGACCTGTGCTTCAAGGGAGAGAGAGGAAGGGCAGGGAGTCCTAAAAACAAAGCTGAAACACAGGGTTAGCATGTAAAGGGCCCCAGTGTCTGGGAGATTCCATGGGCCTTAGAGTCATCAAATACTCTGTTTGTTTTATTGGCTGAGGCAAATGCCTCTCCTCCCAATGGAAACACCCGGGACAAAGTTTGTGAAGAAAACTTCAAAGAAATTGTCCTTCTCCTGTTCCTTCTGCAGTGCTTTCCATGGGAGCATGTAAGCTGGCCTCAGTATTTTTGTTGTGACTGAAATAGTTATAGAAGATTCAGTTGTTCATTTAAACTACATGTTTTCAAGTTCATGTTTTTGGTAAAATCAAAGCATATAGTAGATTTTATTTTGCTCTTCAGAAATTGCATAAATGCTCTGCCAAATGCCCCAGTTTCCTTTGACAAATTTTAAGATGGGCTGGTAAAATGTGAGATGATGGTGGTTCTTTGACTGGCTACAGCTAGTTCATGTGGTCAGGAAGGTGAGCAAAAAATTTTAAACTCATTTGTTTCCCCTGGAATTGATGACATGTGTGTGTTCTCCCTGAGTCAGCCAGGAAAAATGAAATCTACTGCCTGTAGCTGGGAGAAACTAGAGATTTTAAAGGTAGAACAGTTTTCCTATGCAGAATCTACACACAGCCTTATCATTCTCCCATTGAAGAATATGGGAGTTTTGCCAAATGGACATCAACAAGAGCAGGACCCAGCCCACAATAAGGAATTTCTCTGTCTAAAAGTGATTTAGTGCAATGGTAAGTCTTCCTCAAACTGTCAAGTTAAGTATGGTTAAAAAAACTCAGTAGTTTTACTCAATTGTACTAGCAAAGAAATCCCTACACTGAGTAAACCTGTTCACTTTCCATTAATTGCTTTGGAAATCATGCCACTATTCGTTAGCTTTTTTACCTTGGTTTGCAAGTAAATATGAGATTTAATGTCCCAGATTGCCAGAGGCAAAATGGCTCAGCATTGAGGTGTATTGCTTCCCAATTGGAACTGCTAAATAGTTTGTCTTTCTAGCCACAGGGTCAACCAGTGGAATGGCATTGATGTCAGTGCCAGAGAAAACCATTTGTTCATGCTGCAGCTCAGATGTTGTGATGGATGTTCAGGGAGTTCAGGGATGACAAAGGGAAGCCCCATGAATTTCATATTCATGAATACCTTTTGGTTTTCTGTCTTTCCAGCATGGCGAAAGCCACCGAAGAACTGGCTACATTCTATGCTGGTATCACTCTATAGTGCTGGACAATGGCATATCTAGTAGGAGATTTCAAAGGCAGTAATTTGTAGTTTGGCATAAAAATCAATGGGAGATAGGTGCTTAACTACAATTTGTGCCTTCAAAAGTCACCCCAATGGGGACTATTCTAGAGAATACCATGCTTTTGCTTAGGTTAGAATATTGTATTTTGCCTGACAGAGCTGGCAAGTCCCAGTGTGTAATGGCAGTATGAATAATGTCAAGACAAATGATTATTTTCAGTGTGTTATGCATGCTGGGAAAGAAACACAGACACAGGATGCCAGAAAGCGATGGAGGTAAAACAGGGAGAAGGCAACTGGTAAAAACCTCAGTACAAATGAACCTCTAAAAAGAGATCAAGGTGGGTAGACTAACTTTTTCACTTAAAAAGTTTTTTAAACAAATTTTTTTTGGGTCAAATCATTATCTGATTGACACCCTATGTAGCTGCAGTTACTTCTGGGGAGCTGCACAAAGGCAGAACTTGGTCCCTCTCTTGAAGGTAACTAACTTGAAGGTTAGCTGAGTGACTGCCAGCTTGTGATCCTGATGCCATGAATTTTGTAAAAGATGTCTAAGATACATATTGTAGCAACTACCCTTCCTGGGGTTATTCAAGTTCAATTTGGGTTTTGCTTGTGCATGGAAAAAGGTGTCACAAATATGTATTAAACTGCTCTGTGCATGTTTGAATGGGCTCTATAAAGCAGGCAATGGAACAAGCTAATTGCTCAGTCATATTTTGAAATTATCTTGTGAGCCTGGAGAGCCCATAGGGAAAAATAGGCCACTGTTAGTGACACCGATTTCAAGTTTGAACGACCTTGCTAGCTGGGTGCTTATCAAGTGGAACAAAATCAAACATCCTCTTTACTGTTTGTATGATTGCCAAGCATTTATCTGGGACTACTTCTTTAAACTCAGTTAGCAGGCAGGATCACAATAGGATTCCAAAGACCTGTTACCATGCATTGTCTGTATTTCATGACTGGGTTTACATCTGTAGCAAGGTCCTTCCCAAACCTCTGAACTCTCTCTTCACTGGCTGATCTATTTCAATCCAGAGAAATTGCAGAGTCACTAGACTGAACCAGAAGAAAATTTGATTTCTATTGTCCTGCACCCTGTTCAGGCTTCTCAATGTGGCACTTTTCTACAAACAAACAAACAAACCCAGCCAAACCAAAAACCCAGGAAGAACTAAGATCCAGCAAAGCCTCTCCTCTTCCCAGAGACTTTTCTGGGTGGGACACGCCCCAGAGAGTGACCAGAAGAATGCAAAACCCTCCAAAATCTTTGTCACTATGTTTTGGGGAGTGGGGGTGAATTCCTCCTGGACTTTAAAGTTGGTGATCGATTATAAAGAAATCTGTTTGAGCAAGAACTATAGTACTTTTTAATACTTCACAATATCTGTGGTGTCCAATTAAATGGCGGACACAGATGGACTGAACTGCATGCCAATAGCCTCTATGCTCTATGTGAGGTTAATGCTTACATAAGCTTTTTGTGCTATTGGCTTGAAATTTATATAAACCCACATTTTTGTCCATTCATGCTAATAGATGTTTCCGCCACATAGTATATCAGCACATCAGTAGGCTGACTTGTCATTTTGTGCAACCTGCTGTTAATCAATACAAAGTAATATGGTATCATACTTGGCATGCTTTAAGAAATACCTATTTTTACTGTAAAATGTATGTATATGTTGACAGGATATGTATTCTGGCACATTACCAGAACATCTGCTGCAATCCAAAATATAGATTTCTTGCATTCTATTGCAGTTTTAACGTATGTAATGAATATTTAATGAATACAATTTAATTATTTTGATTTATTGAAAGAGCTTATCCCAAGCTCTAGATGCCTGTATATTATTTATTGAAAAATATCCATACAGCTTCTAATGAATCAATTTCCAACGAACTTCCAGAATACCATAGTTCAGGACTCCCTTTCCCAACCCATTTACATCCGAAGCAATGCATCCATCAGAAAATGAGAGACCACAAGCAGGGCTTACAGTATACTCTGAGGGTTACACATGTCTGCACCCTATTGGAACAAAGGGGAAACCTGAGTTCCAGTGTCGAGCACCCTTCACTGAAAACACCCAGTCCAATCCTTTTCAAACCAGAAAGTGGTCAGATGATCACAACTAACAAACAAAGAGAGGTGACTTCAAGATAGGTTCTGAACCATTTTAGAATTTTGTAGGTCAAAACCAACACCTTAACATTAACCTAGATGTAAACCAGTGCAAATTTGCTGCCTTAATGACACATTCCACACTCACTAAATATTCCATGCCAGATCCTCAGCTAGTGTAAATTGGTGTAAAACTTGAAAAGCTGTACAAATTTACACCAGCTAAAGATCTGACTCCCAAAATCTTCAACATGTAGCACCAAATAGAACACACAACATAAGTTCAGTCTCAGGGTCACAGATAACTATGGTGGGGTCTGAATCTACATACATCTAAATAGCCCTGTTATTCAAGGTCTCTCAATAGCCTTTGCAAGTAATGAGTTAAATACAAGCACTACTATGATGCTGTAGTAGCTTCTACATGATCAACCATTGCTCAACCATTCAACATAAGAACTTTTTCTTATAAAGAGAAAGAAATGTTGACTAGGCCAAGACTTTGCTTAGTGTTCCTCTAGACAGCTAAAAGAGTGACATCTTTCATAGATAGAAAAGAGAATGCTAATGTCCAATTCAAAAAAATTCCACGCACCCACATCAGTAATGCAGTGAGTCAGATGTCAGGTCTCCAAGGCTAAAAGAGGAAGGCTGGTCCAGTGGTTAGGGCACCAGACTCGTAGAGCTGGGTGCAGAAAGGTAATTCCATTTCACAGAGGATTTCAATATTTTAAAATTTGGATCGTTATAATTCAAAAAGAAAAACAAACATTTCAAGACTCTCAGTGAAAGGGTATAGATCGCCAGCCTTGAAGCAGTCTGCCTGATGGGCAGCTCCAAAGCCACTGAGCCTAGAAACCCTGAGGCCCCCAGTGCCAGGAACCATGGAAGCCCAGGCTCCCTAGAAGTCCTCCACGTGTGGTGCAGAGGAGCTGCAGAGATGAGTTGAGGAAAGGGTTTCATCTGAATTTTTCTGGCCATCTCGATAGTTTGTGACCTGGGAGACCGGGTACAAGCTCCTGCTCTGCCACAGATTTCCAGTGTGATCTCAGGCAAGTCACTTAGGTTCAGATTTTTAAAGGTATTTACACACTTAAAAATACAGAAAAGTGCATAGTGGGATTTTCAAAAGCAGCTAGGCACCTAATTCCCATTGACTTCAATGTGAAAAATCCACTACTCACCTATCTGTGTCTTTAGGTGCCTAGAGATCTTTAAAACCTTAACCTCTTTGTACTTCAGTCCCCATCTGTAAAATGGGGATAATACTTCCCTGCGTTACAGAAGTGTTGGGAGAACAAATATGAGTGTGAATCACTCCTATACGATGAGGAGGAGGCACATATAGGTAAATGGATGGAAGTCCTGATACGGGGTTCGCTACAACGCCTTTCTGACCCAGAAGCGAGCCATACCTACTGACTAGTGAGGTAATGTGCATTATGTATTGGATGCATCTTCCCTGCACTGTCGTGTTTGAACCACCTCCAACTCCCCAGCAGCTATACTGGCATCTTTCACTTTACTAGAGAGACAGACCTGCATTCTGGGCAGATACTTGATTCACAAAATGAGAAGGTATAAAATTAGCAAGAATGTGCTTTACCAGATAAACAAAATAACTGGTTTGCTCCTTGCACAGGAAGGGAAAGGTGAGAAGAGCACCTAGCACATCTGATCGTTGATAGGGGCAAAACTGGTTAATGCTAACAATTTATTATTGTGTCCATCACAGTCAATTTCAGCATGCAGTGTTTTTCTTTGTTTGGCCAAGACGACGTGACTCTTAACACGGATTGACCGGTCAGCACCGCTCAAGGCAGTTAAACGTAAGATGTTATCAATGGAAACAAAGAGCTAGTCTTTTATTTTTATAGATGGTGGGAGCAACTTGTTACTATGGCAATGTTACTTTTTCATATTTTGAGGCAGTAGTTGAGAGGGGCTGGCAACCTCTAAAATTTACCAATGACACTGTGGGGAGAAAATAAAGTTGAATATTAGCTTTTTTGTTCAACAACATCTTCAAATTTTGGAAAATATCTTAGTGTATCATGTAGGTGGTTATATACATTGTTGCATAGGTGGGTGATGCAAGGAGTATGCTAATTATAAAAGTTCATTACCAAAAATAGTAACTGAACACAATTGGAAAGCCAGTTCTCAAGACATAATGCAAAACTTCATTCATAGATATTTCACATCGGTTTAAGAACACTGCAGAAAATATTTACACTGATAAACATTATTATTTTTATTTGCAATTGTTTGAGAATGTTTTTACAGATTTTAAAGTGCAATTCTGCTCTGAAGAGTGACTGATAAAGATGAAAACTTCATGTTGACTGCAATGTTGGGCTTACACATGTGCTTAATCACCCTTTTGGAATATGGCTCATTTCCTGAACTGGGGCCTTACTGAAAAAGATGGGGAAGCACAATCAGCGCAATAAGGCATGGTCATTCATCTCAAACAAACAACTGTTTCCATCAGGTAGTGCAACAGGTTTCATTTTAAACATGGATCTCAAGAGGCTGCAAATGAGCCTTTCGTCATCTGCTACACAATGTGAACATAGGGAAAGTGGATGGACACTCGAGGGCATTGGAACTGAAATCCCTCTCTAGGGGAAACACAGGTTCCATTGTAGGGAAAGTCCAACGGGCAAAGAGTTTGAAAATAGTATTCAAGAGGAGCCAGCTCCACTGGTATGATCTGGAACATAGAATTTGCCACACTGGTTAGGAGCAGTCATCCATTCAGTCCAATATCTTGTTTCAGACAGCAGCCTGTTCCAGTAGAGTCAACAGAAGAAATCCAGCAGTAGGCAGTTCTGAGATAACCTGCTCCCAGGGAAACCCTGCAATAGTTAGAAGTTAGTTTATGCCCCAAAATTTTATATCCCTTCTAAAGATCCTTTACAAATATATTTTACGTGCACACACAGAGAGACTATTGTAACTCTAGGTATTCCTGTTATTCTTTTAAGTACTTCATTCTTTATTGAATCCTGCTTAATTCTTAACCACAATGATATCCCGTAGGAATGAGTATCAGCGTTTAACTGGGCACTATGTGGGGAAAAATATTTCCTTTTTTCAATTTTGACTTTGCCATGTTTCAGTTTCAATGAATGTCCCCTTATTCTCTCTCTCCAGAGAATTTTCTCCTCGGTTTATTTGTACTCTCCATGCTTTGTGGAATGGGAGTAAAAACTTTCTGGAAAACAACAAATCAAGATTTTTTTACAGTTCAAGGAAGCTGGTCCAAGGCAAACAAGATTGCTTGCAATGTTGGCCATGAAAACCACATACATTGTGAATTACCCATCTGCAGGCTTGGAATTGGAACAATGCAGACCTCATATTTGAACTGATGTTACCCTTTAATGTGCTTTCCAGCAAACCGTTCATAAAATTCATGACTGCAGCTGATCCTAGTTACTGTGTTGCTTTTTGCACATTTGTCTTGGAAAGGCTATTTCACAACTTTATGAAACTGCGCCTGGAAGAATAATGCTTGACCTAAACAAGCTAAGGACCTTATGTTCCCATCCTCAGCTATATGTGAAGCAATGGTCAAATAGTCAATTACATGTCACTGAAAGCATATGGGCAGTTTTCCAATTTTTCCTTTTCCAAAGCATGTATCCTGAGAAAACAGACAGTTCTGTAGAATTAGATTGGCTACATTTGAAAGAAGTGGGAGTTATGCCATTAATTTCAATTTGAACATGGTTAGACCTAAAATATAGAGCTGGACGAACTTAGATAGACCCTTATTTCTGATGTCTAGCTATTCCCCCAGTCATTACCTGCTTCTCCCATCTACTATGTTTCCTCCGAGAAATTGTGTGATTGGGGATTTAGATACTTAAAATTTTACCTACCTCTGGTAAATGGAGGTTTGTTTGATTTTGGGTCAAACCCAAAAATGAATGGATTCTTATTGCTGATGGAAAGTGACTGGCAGCCCTAGAGGCCGCAATCCTCTCTTTATCCACAGAACAAATACATCAGAATCAACAGCAGTGCAAGCTTTTCCACAGTGCCCTTCAAATCTAGTAGCTGCAGGGCAGCATCAGGGTAGGGGGGAGGATGTTCTTGTGGTTAAAACACAGGACAGGGGGTCATAAGATCTGGATTCTGTTCCCAGCTCTGTGTGACCATAGACAAATCACTTCACTCTTCTGTGCTTCAGTTTTCTCATTTATAAAACTGGGATAGTACTTACTCCCCTAGGACCATGGGGAGGTTTACTTACTGTTTGCAAATTGCTTTCAGATCCTCAGAGAGCAGGCAATATGCAACTACAAAGCATGTTATACTTGTGTTTCCACATCTATTTAGTACTGGAGCCTTTCTGTGAGGACTGGCAGCAAAGGGGTCTTAACTGAATGGGTATTTAACCTGACATGGACAGCTGTCTGCTAGAAACTGCATTCAGCCTACACTATGATTTTGAAAATGACTGTTCACCTGAGGAAGGAGTTGTACCATCAGAAAAGGCTTACCTTTCAAGTCCCTGCCCTGTTTTCACTGCACTAAACACCACATAATAAAGGATGGCATTTATATCAACACATCATGCTTTGTACACACAGCACTAATCTGAAGCAAAAAAGGGATGTGCCATTGAAATCATGCTGGTAGAAAACCTAATTTCTAAGCTTCTCTTAGACTCTGGAATAAATGAGTAGTGTGAGGGTTGTAGAAGGATAAATGGGTTATGAGAAGAGGAATGTGTTCACAACATTGTTTCATCCGCTTTTCAAAGACAGGTTTACCACAGCACTTCTACTGTAGAGAGACAGAGATAAAGGATGTTCTCATAAATAAAGTGAGAGACGCCATGCCATTGTCTTCCTACTCATCACACCTGCTTCTCATCACATATGAAGTCAAGTGCATCTCACGACTAAAAATGTCTTCTGAGAACATCAGGAAATGCAAAATAGTCTCCTGACTTAAAAACAACAGTCACAATGGTAACATTAGAAGAACCAATCGCTACATCATGTGCAAAGTTTACACATCATTTGGAAAGCTGAGATCCTTTTTCATCCTCCCAGTGTGTGACAGGTGGATCCAAACTAATTCAATTTGCCTCTAGATTTGCAAAAGAATATTTCCATGATGAAAATTCAGATGTCAGGGAAAATTCTTTACTGTATTAGGAAGTGAGACAGCTGCTATGGTGAGCTTTGGCAAGAAGTAATGTTCTGTAATTGAAATATCCAACCTCCAGTTTGTACCTATTCAAAGCATATCTTCAGCTCTGGTAAAATTGTTAAAGACAGAAGCTTCTTAGGTCGTAGAGCCAGCACTGGATGCCTTGGTTTTCTATATATGGAACATTTCTGGCCCTCAAACATACAGTTCACAGAATGAGACCAACCAGGGAGATAGAAGAGACAACTGTGTTTATTCAGAGTGAAAAGATGAATCTCATTCACCTTTCTCTGCACTATTCCTTCCAAATCTAGATATTGGCTGCATATTTGGATCAAATACACACTGCATTGCCTGTTTTGCAGATGTACACAGTTGTTTGAAATTTGTGAGTCTGTCATTTTTTTTGCTTTGCATCTTCAAGACCTGAAGCATCCTTTAGTTACAATTCCAATCCTCAACAACCACATTCCCAGTCTTTTTAAGTCTGAAGAATTTATTCAAAATTTTACTCTGAAATGTGCCTGTTACTGTTTGCTTGTAGAAAGATTGTGTGTGTGTGCTTGCACTGGAACATCGAGAATCTTTCAGTCCCTGCTAATCTGACAAACAATGTCTATTAAGATGTTTAGAGGAGGAACAGAACAAAAAAACCAAAAACAAAAACAAAAAAATTGGAAGCATTCAAGGCTTCCCCTGTACATTTCATAGACTGTAAACAAAGTTTCATCTGATTCAGGCAGGCAACCGTAATTGATGCAATTATAGTTCAACTCGCTGTGAAAAACCTGAGGAAGCTTTCAGGTTTATGCTTCTTGTATTCTGTGTTACCCATGGCATTTTCCACTTGAAATAATATCATTTTCTCTT
The DNA here is from genome assembly GCA_007922155.1 of Mesoclemmys tuberculata. Taxonomy (NCBI): domain Eukaryota; kingdom Metazoa; phylum Chordata; order Testudines; family Chelidae; genus Mesoclemmys; species Mesoclemmys tuberculata. The sequence goes on along the minus strand of ML675620.1, from coordinate 25,601,866 downwards.
CCTTTTTATTTTATATTATTTATGGTAGATAGCTGGGATGCAAAGCCAGGTGGCTTTGTGCTTAGGAGCATGGCTTGATTAGTCTGCAATTCAGAAACTACATCCAAGAAACTTGTAGCCTCCCATACAGCAACAAATAAATCCAGCAGAGAAAACATAAAACAAATAAGATAATATAGCACCCAGCAGTCTTTGTAAAAGGTAAGTTATAGATTTCAGTGAAATACGACACAAACCTAAAAAAATGTAATGTCGTATTGCTCATGAACACAAAAGGTTTGTACCTACACAGTTCCCAGGTTAAATAATGTAAACTATACAGAACATATTTGTCAGACTTCTGACTCATTAACACCCTGGACTAATTCCTAATTCTAGAGGTAAGATATCAGATCAATAAGCAAAGACTTATAGAAGGCTTGTTTGTTGGCAGATTTGGTGCATCAGTGTGCATTTCTAGCAAACTTCATAGCGTGACTGGATGTAACTTTCTCTGGTTTGGATAAAATAGCATATGTTCTCTCTAACCTAAATGGGTTGGTTTGGATCAATTTTACCTCCAGAGGAGTGAAGCTAAGGGAAGACGTTTCCATGATAGACTTTTGCAACAGGAGAGATTTTTATGGGCAAGTCACTTTTTCACCCTATGCAAAGAGTCCAACAGTTGAATCAGATCATACTTTGTCATCGCTGACATTTCAATATCCTTTTATTTATCTCCAATCTCCTTCCCTACTGCATTTACCTCGTGCAGATATACAAGCAGTGAAATACTGTACAGAAGTCTGAGCGTATTTACTTAAAGCTTTTGCTTTCCATACAAAAAAATAAGAATTGGTTACTGAGCATAAACTATCTGACAGAGATCTTGAGATTACAGGATCCATGACATTCACTATCTTCTCTACTATAAAACTGCTGTCTATTCCATTTTTTAATGCTACTTCTATCACCTCTTCCTCATTGTAAACTATCTTCACCGTCAATGATACTTAGTTTTACCTTTTAATTCACACTTAATCACTTATCAATTTATGATTGATAGCATCACTCCACCAATACTTTAGGTTTGTGTACCCCTGTTCATCTCAGAATCACAAAATGTCATAAAGACAAACTAAAGTCACACAACACTCCTGTGAGGTCTTATCCTGTTTTGCAGATTGAGAAACTGAGCCGCAGAGATGAAGTGACTTGTTCACTTCACAATCAGTGGCTAAGCTGTGTACAGAAATTAGGTCTTATTCCTGTCCAGAACTAACCGCTAGGAATTGCCTCCCAATCTCATTTACATGGTAACTCACTGTTCTGCAGAGCACATGGAGACACTCAATTCACTTCCACCTTCTGGCATTTGAAAAAAGAACATTAGCTTTCATATTAAAGAAAGACACAAAATACATGTAATTCAAAGCATTAATTCAATATCTGGGAAATGCTCAGGCTGTATAGTTAGATGCTGAATTCTGTTAGGTATGAGGGATTTAACTGAAGATGTTTCTTTCTGACCAAAGCTAGGGGAATTCTATAGGTGGAATTTATAGCATCCCTGATTATTTAGGTTGCCTGACATTTCCCATTATAAGAGTCAGTTTTCAGTTGCTTATAATGGCCTGAGACCTCACAGGGTCCTAGAGCTCAGCTTGCAGGCCGAGCCGGAAATCTACACAGTAATGAAATAGCTCCTTAGGTCAAGCCCCATGAACCCAAGTCAGCTGGCACAGGGCAACCACAGAAGTCTACTTGCAGTGTAGACATACCCATAGAGCATGGAATAGAACTCAAGATTCCTGAGTGTCAGCATTCCTCTACTGTCAGTAAGTATCTGTGAAATCCACTGGCAGAGCAAGGCCCAGGCCCTGTGGGAAAACAACTCTGTGATCATGTCAATTAAAGACTGTATCATGACACATACACACAAGGAGGCTGAATTAAGGTTGTGCAGGAGACCATAATTCTGGCATTTGCTAACATTTAAGTACTTGACTTTGAATCTTATTGTTCTTTTCATGGAGAGGTTTCGGTTGTAGACATTTTAAATATAATTCAGTATAAGACAGCACAGTAATTGCACCTGCAGATCCCAATTAGTTATAGTTTCCCCAAGCTTGACAGAGAGAAATGGGGAACAAAAGGCCCCCAGGCATAGCAAGGAAAAGGAAAGGTAGAACTGGCTAAAAAATTTCAACAAACCTTTTCTCTGGTTGAAAAAATGCCATTTTGTCAAAATTGATATAATCCCATTAAACATTTCAGTTTAGATAAAATTGTATTTTTCAACCAGAAAAAAAAGATTTGTCAATTCTTCCCCCCCCAGAAATCTACATATGATCAGCTTAGGACTGGTTTCTCTACCGCTCTTTAGCATCTTCTTGGGAGTCCAATAGTGACTGTTTTGCAAGGACCTGTGAAGAAATTAAGATGCAGAAACCAGAGGCTGGTATGGGCCACTTTGTCTCTTCCTAAGTTTCCCAGCCCCTAAAGCATGCTGCTCCCTATATGTGTCCAGACCACTCTGCAGACTAGTGCAGATGGACATGGGGCATGGCCTTGCCTCTATACCTCATACCCTCTGGGACAACGTACCCTTGTGGACACATATTGGGAGCAGTCTGCTCACTTAAACAGGGCCATAGCCTCCCTCTCCAGAGCACCCCCACAAAAGTCAGTCAGTATCTAGCCCCACGTTTTCCAGTTCAGAATCAGCTACAGTCCCTCAAATAATTCGTTCTACTTGTTAACTAATCGCATTATTAATATCATGTTACTGGGGGTAGTTTCTTCCCCACTCCAGGAGTTAGTGCCTGGTTTATGTTCAAACTGTTTCCACCTCACTGCTCACCCCCTTTTCAAGATCATTAATAAATGCACTAAATAAGCATCTTAGCACACATCCTTGAGGAGTGAATGTTCTTATTAACCTCCATCCACATTGACTACTGACCGTTTCTATTATTTATGTTCTGTCTTTTAAAGAGTTTCTAAACTGTAACTGCATTTTGTTCTTTCCCCAGGACTACCAGTTTCTTTAAGAACCTCTTATCAAAGCCTTTATCAAAGGCTTATTATACCTGTTTTCCCTTATCTACTAGGAGGTAGACAGTATAATCCTGTTTCTCCAAATGGTTTAGTGACCATACATTTGAGGGGTTAAGATTTGGTGGGAGAAGTGACTGAGCCATAGGCCCTCATATCAGGGAGCAAAAGGAGTCAGATACAGTAAAAAGTCACATGACTAAAAGAAGCCATTGCAACAGTTTTCAGCTAGTTTCATTGCTGTGGAAACTATTTCTTTAGTATTTGTACAGGATGTTCAATGTGCCTTCCTTTGGACCTAGTTCCTAGGCAGGTAATAATGCAGTGATAGCGTGAAGGGAAGGGGTGGAGAGGGCAAATTGAACAAACAACTTACATTCTTACATGCTCAGTGCTGAAGTGACACCTTTCTCCTTTCCCCAGTCCTGGCACTGGAGAGGACCACCCATATGCTAGGGCAATCACAGGCTGCTCTAATTTCCACCACCCAGTATGGTCTTATCAGCCTAGTATCTTCATCTGCTGCACTGAGAGCTTTACACCACTGGGTGCCCCAATGTTAAGAGACTCACTAGCTGCCCTTTTAGGGCAGCTTTAAGTCACTTTTATACTACTGAGATGACATAAGGAGACTTAGTCTGCGCCAAGAATCTGGCCAGGTTTCACCTCTCTTCCCAGATCAGATCTACAGATGCCCAAATAGGTTTAATTATTTTTGTCATTGCAGCTCATTCTTCCCCACATATTGTCTGAACAGGTTTCCTTTCACATGTTATATCTCCTCTTCCTACATGCTCTCTTGCCTCCACTTACCTCTCTCTATTGTTTGCTTTCCACCATAGACTCCATTCCTTCTTAATACTATTATTTAACATGTTCGTATGTAAAGGCCTACCAAGAATGGGGTCCCATTGTGTTAGGCACTGTCCAGAGTAGTAGAGGTCTCCACCCCAAAGAGCTTACAATCTAAATAGACAAGACAGAGACAGGGTAGGGAAAGGGATGTAACAGAATGTGATGGCAGGCTGCTCTAGTTTATGACAGCTGCTAAGGGCCTCAAGAAGCCTGGATGGGTCCTAGATATTGCCAGGGCACACTATCCCTAGCACACATCCCCCTTTTCACTACTCCAAAGGGTGGGGATGTAAGATCCTTTATGCTGATTCTGTGCCCTATATTGCTGTATCTTTTTGTGAGCAGTTATAAAGATTTTAATGCCACAAAATGCAGGGGAGACTCTGAGGCAAAGTCTTTGTGGAACAAAAGAGATTTTTCAGGCCTCATATGATTGTTTATCGGCATCAGCAATACAACAAAAACAAAGCCAGTTTTAAAAGATGTACAATTTGTGACAGTTTGGGAAATCTGGATAATCCAGCTGCTGTCAAAAGTGGCAGTGACAGCTTGATCAGAAGACATTTTTAAATTTTTGATGGCCCGCGTTTCTTTTTTCATGATGTAATGAGGCAGCAAGTCATTGAAGGTTAGCATCACTTCATAATGGGATACACCAGAAAATGTTCAAAGTTTCATAACTAGTATTCGAATCACTCTGTGCAAATTCTTTCAAATATTCCCTTTCACAACTCTTTAAAAAGTTAAAGGGATGGTATTTAGAGAAAATCTAATCAATATGTACAACAAACTTCAGCCTCTGATGAGCTACCACACAAGGGAAGTAAATTTTGAGCTATCTTGAAATCTGGTCAACCTAGACAATTGTTATGAATTCTGGGGACGAAATCCTGGCCCCACTGAAGTCAATGGGAGTTTTGCCACTGACTTCAATAGGGCTAATATTTTGTTCTGGATGCATGTATGTTCATATGCACACGTGTCAGAAATCTCTACTGAATGAATTCATCACTGCTCAGATACGTGTCAGACTTTATACTGCTAAAGAAACTCAAGAAGCTGGGTCCCACGTGTTTGAAGAAAGAAGATTTAGTGTTCTAACTTTGCCTTAGCCATAAAGATTCAAGTAGACATGCTGTGCTGCATAATGAACCACCTTGAAATCCTAGGTGGCCACATGTGTTATTTTGTACATTCCGTTCCATTATTAAAAGCAGGCTTTTAAAAATGTGTGTGACAATTATTTTTAAACACTTTTTATTAAGAGTGAAATATGACCTGGCCTGCTGCCACAGATGGCTACAGGGGGCACTGTGCATAACACCTCTGGAGGTATAAATGGTCCGGATATGTTTTTAATGAAATGGAAATTCATTTCTTTCAGTGATGGAATTGCATAATAGCCTAACAGTGTACAATCCTTAATGTAGCTTGTAAAGGGTTGTTAAAGGCAAGTTTGACTGTAGTGAAACTACCTCTTCTATGCCTGAATTGTTTAACTATGATCAACTACTTTGAATGCTTAGTCATCGTTCTTGATTGCATTGCTACTTATCGAACTTAAGTGTGTGCTTAAGTGCTCTGCTGAACTGGGGCCTTAAAGCACATGCTTAAGTTGATTGCTATTCAGCAAAGCACTTAAGAAAATATTTAGCTTTAAGCACATGCTTTAGTGCTTTGCTGAATACAGGTGGCCTACTGAACCTAGGGTGTAATCAAAGAATCATATAAATGTAGGGCTAGCAGCGACCTCAAGAGGTCAATCCCCGAGGCTGAGGCAGGATGATCAAGTATACCTAAAACATCCCTGACAGATGTTTGTCTTAAGTTGTTCTTAAAACATCTAGTGACGGGGATTTCACAACCTTTCTTGGTAACTTATTCCAGTGTTTAATTATTCTTATATTTAGAAAGTTTTTCCTATGATCTAACCTAAATCTCCCTTGCTCCAGCCTCCTTTACTTCTTATTCTATCTTCAGTCAACATGGAGAACTATTGATCACAGTCCTCTGGATAACTCAACATATTTGAAAATTATCAGGTCCCTCTTTTGTTTTCTTGTCTCAACATTAAACACAACCAGTTTTTTAACCTTTCCTCACAGGTCAGGTTTTTCAACTTTTTATCATTTTTGTTGCTCTCCTCTGGACTTTCTCGGCAATTTGTCTACAACTTTCTGAAAGTGCAGTGCCCACAGTTGGAGACATTACTCCAACTGAGGCCTCACCCGTGCTGAGTAGAGTAAAATAGCTACCTCCTTTGTCTTACATATGACACTCCTGTTAAGAATATTTACCTTCTCTGCAACTCCATCACATTGTTGGCTCATATTCACTTTGTGATCCACTATAACTCCCAGATCCTTTTAAGGAGTACTACCTCCTAACCAGTTATTCCCCATTTTGTAGGTGTGCGATTGATTTTTCCTTTCCCCATGTAGTATTTTGCCTTGTCTTTACTGAATTTCAACTTGCTGATTTCAGATCAAATCTCTAGATTTATCAAGGTCATTTTGAATTCTAATTCTGTCTTCTGAAGTGCTTGAAACCCCTCCCAGGTTGTCATCCACAAATTTTATAAGTATATACTCTGCTTCATTATCCAAGGTATTTATGAAAATACTGAATAGTACAAGACTTAGGGCAGAGCCCCACGGGACCTCACTGGATACATCTTCCCAGTTTGAGCGTGAACCTGCAGCAGGTTCGCACAGGCCTTCTGCTCCCACAAACCACACTAAGATCGCAGCTTCCTACTCCCACTAATGCTCTTTATTCACAGGCTTTTCCCACCACCAACTATTTACAAGTACAGTCCAGGCTGAGTGGCCACACAGTCTCAGCCCCTCACTCAGGGCTTCAGTTCTCAGCCAGCACCCTGTCACAGAACCCTTTCTAATTACTTTTTGAGCATGATCTTTCAACTGGTTGTGCACCCACAGTAACTTTATCTAGCCCACAATTCCCCAGTTTGCTTCTGAGTATGTCCTGTCATGTGGGACAATGTTAACAACCTTTCTAAAATCAAGACATACATGTCTACTGATTCCCTGCCATCTGCTAGGCCAGTAAGGTGTACATTCTGCTACCTAATGAAAAGGTTCCCATAACAACTATTTATTTATTTAACAATTTATCTGACTCTCGAAAAATTACAACTCCGTTTAAGGCCAAAATCTTCCTTTAAATATATAGAGAAAAGAATTGCGTTAATTTGAACTATACACTCATCTTCAGGAAACATTAGACTCCTAACGCCTACTTTAACACATCTCTGTACATTTTACAGTATAACTGGGATTAATTTCAGTAAAGTACTACTGGTATAAATATTCTCCAGGGGTTTTGTTTGCTTTTTTAAAACGTTATTCAGAAAAAAGAAAGTGCAACCATTCCATTATCTTTCTAAATAACCAGTTATTCAAATCATCTTTGTGTTTCTAACCGTAGAATTGAAATAAATGTACAATTGAGCGCTATCATGGCCTGAAAATGCCACTTAGTTCACCTATATTTTGTAGTACTTACTCCCTACCAGATTCCACTAATTCCCAAAACAAATTTCAATTTGGGGTCCCCATCTTTCTCGCTGTAGTGCCAGCTGGATACAGTTTTTAATTTTGCTTCTTGTTCTAAACTGGCCAGTCCTGACTTTTCTTGGTCTATGCTGACCTCCAAAGTGGTCAACAGTTCTATATATACCACTATCTTTTGTGGTCAAAATTAAAAACAAACTCAAAGACTGAGCACTGTTCACACACTTTGGAAAATACAAATGAACAATATATATTTGCAGAAATAAGGACCAAGCTGAGAACAGAAAAAAAGGCAAATTTGTCAGATAATTTATTTGTAATGAATAATTTTGAGACACTCTAGTTCTCTAGGGGAACGATATTTTGATTGATAATTTCTCCTATTCCCTGGGACTATCTGGTTGCAATCGATAGGATACCTAATAGTTGATATTCCTGGGACGTGCTAGTCATTATATTTGTAGAGAGCCAGATTCTCTTCTGACCTAGCAGTAGATAAATTACTGTTGACTGCACCCTACTTGTGTATCCTTTAACAATTACTTTTTATGCAGAGCTCCAAGGCCCAGGTGTTGAGGAGATCTTTTTGTGAACCCAGATAAAAAAAATCCTGCACTTGGCTTATATTACTTGAGATAAGCAAACTATTCAGAGAAATAAGTTAACTCAGGTTTAACTTGTTTTTCTAAATGCAGATGTGTCTATGGGATGTAGTCATTATTTGAAATTAATCACATATTAAGAAATTCCTCCGCCCTTTGGAGGGACCAAGAACAGTTTGCTACAAATATTCATCCCTAGACATTCTGAATCAAGCTATGAATGATTAGAAGTTACATGTCTTTTTTTTGTTACCCAAGTGGATAAGCAAAAATCTCAACTCTTGTGTGCATATTACAAATAGTGGTAGTCAGATTGTTGTTTGCTTGTTCCAGGGCTCCATTAAGGGGATTCTTATCTGCCTGCATTGATCATCTTCCCATCTTATTTAAAATGTGCCACTATTGGCTTGATTGCTCAAGTGAGTCACTTCAAATTCAGCTTTTAGGAGAATAAAACTCTTATCACTTATAGAAAACAAACACAAAAGGGCAAATTTGAATTCAGAAGCATGTTTGTTTTACATTTGGGCAAATATATATAGGGGATTTTTCCTCAGCAGCAGTCATCCAACATAAGTATTTATATTTTACGTCAATATGTAGAATCATGGCCCCATCACACAAGTTTCTGCATGCATTTTCATCTTAAAAAATAATGAATAGATATTAAACAATCCTGCCATCAACAGGCAATACAGATTTCAGGAACTGAATGAATACAGACACCAAACTTCCCTCTTAGGCGTGCTGGGGTTTTACCCTGTGTAAGGGCTTGCTGCTGTCCATATTATACCCATTCCGTAGTGTGGCAAGGTGGGGCGGGGGGGGGGGGGGGGGGAGAGATATTCTGCCCTCGTGGGTCTCGCGCTCTCCCGGCCTGGCCGGTGGTGCAGCTGGGGAAGGGTCAAGGGAGGGGCTGGGACCCGCTCTGCCCCTGTGTACTGCTACCTTCCCTTCGGGGTAGTCCGTGGTCTGCTCCCTGCTTCCCCAGCCAGGTGTTCTGCCCTCCGGGGCTGCGGTAGCAACCGTGGAAGCTGCAAGCCTCTGTAGGCTGCAGGCCACAGGCTGCAGCCTGCCAGCTCCAAGCCACCAACTCCAACTGCAGGCTTTCGAGCTCCAAACCTCCAAACCGTAAAACCGTAAACTCCATCCTCCACACCTCCTCTCTCCAAACTCCAGAACCCACACTGCCTGCCTGCCCCCCTGCAGGCTTTTAAGTGTTTGGGGGCGGGGCTCCTTAATTGGCTCCAGGTGTCCTAATTGCCTAATCAGCCCCAGCTGAATTACCCAGGGAATAGGGCTTTGTTGAGCCTGGGGCTAATATACATGCCTTCTAATACTTTCTCATAGCCGTCTGGCCTGACCCTGTCACAGTAGGTAGACCCTTTCATTTTCCAGTACCATTTCAACCACCATTCCTTCTACAGGCCACATCCGCAGTTGGTGAAAGTCACCGTAACTCTGCTGGTTTGGATTTTCTAAGTAATTTCCAGCCCCTCTACACCACTCAGGAAATTGGCTGCAATTGGATAGCAAAGAATTTTCCCGTTGACAGTCAGCACTGCTGGTGCAGATGTGTTGGCCCTAAGTGCTGCTTCTCTGACCCTTCTCCCCTGCTGTTTGTGTGAGTGTGAGAGTGCGCAAGGGGCGGGGCTGGGGGTGGGGGGGAGACATGGGGCTGTACTTTGCCCAGCAACTTGGCATTGGCAGAGTGTCCATTAACTATCTCAAATTGTGGCATAATTTCAAATCTGTCTTTCAGCAGTTTAAAGTTGCGTCAGGCCACAAGGAGAGAATCTAGCTCTCTGATTTTAGTGAAGCTACACTAGTTTTCACCTGTTGGGGATCTGACTTTACATTCTCCTTTAAAATTAAAAAATGCTCACAGTGAGGAATATGAAGTGAAGAGAGTACCATTATAGGGTCTAGTCCTGCAGTCCTTTACTCAGGTGACTAGTCCTTACTCATGAGTCACCCCACTGAAACCCACACTTGAGTAAGAGTTTACAGTGTTACGTCCCTTAGGTAGTAATTGTAAGTTATAAAATTGTGTTTTTTCCTTTCCTCTTTTAAAAAGCCTGTAAAAGCAGGTAACAAAGATATTCATTTTCTCCTACAACCACTACAAACTATCCTATCTTTTCTAAAACAATTCCACTTTCCATTGTTGGAAGTTTCTTTTGCTATAGTCTGTACTTAATTCACTGGATGTAATTAAAAAAAAAAACTGATTCTTATCTATCATAGTAACTCACTCAGTGCTGGGGTCTTCTGAATTTCAAATTTACTCTGTGTCTAAATAATGGAACTTCATTTCAGAAAGTCAGGTTCTGGAAACATTAATTAACAAGAATTCCACAAAGCCTCAAAATATTTTTAATACTGACCGCCTTTGACCAAAGTCATTCTTCCTCTAAAAATGGAAGATTTAAATCAACATCTTTCTACCATATCTTTGCACACGCTTGGTCTGATGTATAGACTGTTTCTAAAAAGCTTGAAGAAATTTAATTTTTCCAGCTAGTTAAATTTGAAAGGGACCAAATACTTGACTGTTTTGCCTTCTTTCTTTTTTAAACCTGTGCGTTGTCTTCTTCATTTTCAGATGGATCACTATTTCTGGAACAAATGATTCTATCTCCTCACAGATGAAACTCTTTCAAATTGCTTTTCCTACTGAGTACTTCCAAAGGTCATGAATTAAATAAAAAGACCATTTCAGGTTTTAAGTTAGTTCTCCGCCAATCATGAACAACTCAGGCAAATAAACACGAAACAAATCATTAAAAACAACAGTGGGTCATTCCATTTTAATTCTGGGGGCACAATCAGCTATCCTACTGTCATCCTGACAAATCATCCAAGTGGATGTGTTTTATTATAGAAGTGGTTTTCAACCTTTTTTCATTTGTGGACCCTCAAAAAATTTCAATTGGAGCTGAGGAGTTCTTTGAAAATCTTAGTCTGTGTAGCCACAAGGTCCACTGCTCTACGGTAATGACAACCTTTCACGGACCCCTTAGACATAATCCATGGACTCCCAGGGGTCCACAGACCACAGGTATTATAGTATTTGAACATACCGCCCCGTCACTGTCGTCTCTTATTCCCCATCATCTCCAAAAAGGTTAGAAGCTGCACAGCAGGAGATAATGCTACAATGAGCAGCATTAGGGACCTGATCCAAAAGCCCACTGAAGCGAATGGGAAGATTCCTATTGAATTCAAGGGACTTTGGATTGTTCCCTAATGCACCACAGAAATTTCCTGCTGAAAATACTCAAAGTAGACAGGGCATTGTGCTGCCCAGCCTGCCTGCTTCTTGAGACTCCCTAAGCTCAGGGATACCCAGCTATGTTACGTTCTTGGGGGCGTGGAGGAGGGAGTATGTCACAAAGCACATTGCACCTGCTTTCCTGCTCTTTTGATACCCCTCTGCATCGCAAGGCAGAGGGAAGCATCTGGCTCTAGGATAGCATGTGACATAACAGAAGTCTCATTCTTGTCTTTTTGGCAAGGAAGTAAGATTAGGTGCTTCAACACCACATTAAGCAAGGAAAAGTGAAGCAGCAAGCAAGCAATTTCTAACGATACATGCCACACGGGTGCTAGTCTCATACTAATTTAAACATCAGATGAAACCCCAAGTTGTCACTAACTAAATTTATTAGCCATTTGCATTTCAGGCTTTTAAAAATAAAGCAGACACAAATCAAAATGCAGGATGCCCCCAGTGATTTCTATTCCCTAATTACCCTGATAACTTGCACGATTAGTGCTATGTTTTGTATGGCAGTATTGGATGGAACAGAATGAGGCTTTATTTACTTCAGAAGGGCTCTGGATGTGATTAGCAGGAGTGCATAAATGTACATTAGCACACATTAATGTGACAACTAATCTAGGCCGTGGACAGAAACAATATATATTGTATTTTTCCAGTATGTTTCTATTGGAAAATTTCTTCTACAAGTGCCTCTGAGGTACTTATTTTAATTTTCCTGTTGCAATTTGTAATTACCATCAGACTGATATGTCTGTTATTCTAAATAAATTGCTTTACTGGCAAAAATATGCCCTCTTTGTAAGCAGATTATATTACTGCCATGCAGTACACTATGAAGAAGATTTCACAACAAACTAGCAGTTAACTCTTTGCCTCAGGTTTGCAATTCATTATTTAAAGTGTTCTGTTTGTCCATCAGTATTTTTTTTCTGGGGCCCCGATCCTGCAAAGTTTTGCATGGAGGAGGCCTGTGGCCCCCATTTGGAGCCCTGCAGAAGTCAAAGGGGCGGTACACTAGTGCAGGAGTCTGCTCGTACAAAACACATCTCAGCATTAGGGCCTTAGAGGTCAAACTCAAGCACAGCAGGCCCCCTAACACTGGCTGGGTCCTTTAGGCATGGTGGTTACATAAATATTGCTAAATCATCAGTACAAATGTTTACCCTGTGCCAATAGCAAATACAAAAGAAGTCCCCTACAAAGGGCAAAAGGTAACATTGTCTCCTAAGAATTTGTACACAGTCTTGTGACCATAGATTATTATTTTCTTCTTAGAGTGTCTGTGCTTAGAACCTTGAGCCTAGACTGAGCAGATTCACCAGGGAGCATTTATGAGAGGAATCCTGCCTGCTCCAGGCTCTGGAGTGTCTGCATAGCTGCTTCTGAGGGGATATGTAAGCCTCATGGCTGAAGTGGCCTATGTTGCACCTTTCTGTACCCTTCACACCTTCCGGGGGTTGGTGGTTGGAAGAGGAGCATCTGCAAAGCCTTTGATCAGTCTCTCTCAACAAGGGAAAGAGGGGAAGGGGAATGATAGTATTACACCTGTACAATGCCACCCCTTTATTGGCCCCTGTATGATTCTCATATTCAGGCCACTCCATAATGAGCAGAACTGCACCTGTTCTGCACCCTTCTGTGGAAGGGGTTGGGTGTGGCCTAATTGTGCTTGATCCTGTACAAAATGAACCATCACACAAACCACAAAGGTCTTACAATCTCAGGTCCCAGTCCTGCAGTATGACGCAATCAGACGAAGAAGAGAAAGTAATTAATTTCAGACCTTCATTCCAGGCAGTCTGAAGACTTTGGCAGACACTGCTTCATCGGTTTGCCCTTGCCTCATGTTAGGAAGGTTTTCGTTTGCAGCTACAAGAAGTGCAATTTTGGATTCCACAAGGGGTGGGTTTCCATAGCTGTGAAACCACAGTGCACATGAGGATCCACCCCCTTGTTGCTATTAGAACACGTGGATTTTGGAGAATTGATTTACTCCTGTCTTTTGAAGCAGATGCTGGAGTGATAGTTGAGGTCTGAGGAAGCATGGCTTGGAATGTGCTTGTTTCTAATAAATTTACAGGCTTTTTACACATATAAGAACCAAATCCTTAGCTGATGTAAAGCAGTGCAGCTCCACTCCTGTCCTGAGGGGAGAGACCTGTGCCTTTCACACTGCCATGGTTTTGGTGAGCAGTCTTGAGAAGGCCACCTATGGCCTCATTTTCAGAGCTGAGCTATGGAAGTTGTGGGTCCTCAGCACTTCTGAAAAATCAGATCATTAGTCCCTCTGTGTTTCCTTATGTATATGAATAATATTACTTACCTCCCTTCCTGGCCGGTGTGTTGTGAAGATCAGTTTGCTAGTGTCTATGAAGTGCTTTGAACATGGTAAACTCTACATAAGAGCCAAGTATTCTTATGAAATTCAATAAATAACTTTGTTTTGGTGTTTGTTCTACAGCCCTGAAGTGCCTGGCAATGCTATCTTGTAACTTGCTGGTTTCTATTTAGCGCTGGGAGCATTCTCTCTTGGTCCCAGAGTTTCCATGTATAAAGTATGTCAGTTGAACGAGTCTGATGTAAAAAGAAAACAGAACTTAAAACTCTGAAAAATGAAAGATAAATCTTGACCAAATGACAAGATATGCTGAAATTTTACTGCTTATACAAATCAGATTGACAAGTTCCTTTTCCTGCCTTACCTCTGTAGCAATAGAACACACATTCTTCTTAATTTAGTGTTAGTGAGACATACTGTATTACGGCTTCTCTGATTCATTCTCCTCGCCTCTTGTTAATCAGGCTTCTTTCCTGGAAGCCAAATGGATGAAGCCCAGAATCTGTGGGATTTGAAAGATTGCAAATCCCTCATTCCACTGAGAATCTGACCATGTCAAAATGCTGCCTTGTTTACCCTTAACTGAGTAATTTCATGAAGGAATGCACCGATACAAGATCACAAGAAGGCATTATAAATGCTTTGTTTACTATATGCGTTGTAAGTTATTTGACTAAGGCAACATGAAGAAAGGATGCACATGACAGTGAAAGGGAAAAGCAAGCACAAAAAATACAAGATAGACTTTTCTTTTAAAGAGAACAGCTGGCCTTTATGTGCAAGATGTTGAAGACGTTACATGCTTTATATTCCAAGGTATGTGCTAATCAAAAGAGCAAGAAACATTTGGCATTCCCTTTTATAGTAATAGGATGAAAACACCTCACCTGCTGTCTCCAGAGTTGGATAGTGGCACTAAAGATAGAGTCATACAATTTCATACTGTCAGGGGATGGTGCTCTACAGTATCTATCATTTAGCTTTTGATTCCTTTCCAAGAGTGAAGTGTCAGTGGCTCCAGTCAAGTGTAACCATTTCCTACATCTTATAACAGTTCCTGAAATGATAATTACTGAATCTCACATTATTTCAATGCTTTTCATTTAAAAGTACCCCCAAACCACTTTATAAATGGGTAAGCTATGGGCCTGATCCAAAGCTCACCGAAGTCAGTGGAGTTAATGCAGTATTTTATTTTGTATATTACATATATGGGAAAAAGTGCTTGTTCAGAGTTAAGATTGAGGTTGACTTTTGCACAGTTAAGGCCTTCAGACAACTTCACTTTGCCCTGTAGTGACACAATAAGAGGGAAATTAATGTATCTACAAACCAGTTTAACCTAATATAGGATTACAAACACCAAAATGACTTAATTATTCTCATATGATTATTGCATGGTGTCAATACAAGCCAGAGTTGAGGTTGTTGGTGTGCTCTAACTGTGCATTTCCATAAGTTCATGTTTGGTTTTCATTTACATTTAACCTTTACTCTGAGTTTCTGGGTTTAAACACACTGGGTTTGGGGATAATTGAAACATTCCTGAAACATATTTTACACAAAATTACTTAATTCAACATATATAATAAAGAGCTAAGATGGAGAGTTACTTTTAAAAGTCCAGCATTCTCCCTATTCATAGCCCAGATTCTTATTAGTGTTCTAGAGTTGGACATTAACATGACAGAAGTGTATAAAAGATTAACAAGCAACTTCAAAGAATTCTTGGTGACTAAATGAAATCCGTCATTATGGCCTCTCTCTTTCCTTGTTTTGCATTCAGCCTCACTTTCTCCAGGTCACAATGAGAAGCTCTTGACAGATGATGGGTTCATGACCAGCCAACTGTGTGGGCCAACTGTCTTCAGCAGCACAAGTGGGGAGGTGAGACAGAGAAGAATTAGATTAGGAATCAGGGAAGCAATTGACATTGAATAAGTCAGGGAAAAAGCTCCCTTAAGTTTGCCACAGAACATAAAGAAATAGTACCATACAATGTAGAAGTTCCTTATGATCTGTAGCTAGTGCAGACCTAATCCACCCAATGTTTATTCCTAAATGATTGTGCTTGTAAAATCTCTCTCTAATCTTCCTTTTAGTAACTACTACTAAAATGTACATAGATTCATGCGGGAGGTATTAAAGTGAATTGTAGTGCTTGTGAAATATGCTGGATTGGGAGCCCAGTAGACTAAAGCCCCCTCTCATGGTCAGAGCAGGTGTCAGCTCCCGCATAAACAGGCTTGACTCTGTTGTGGAAAGGTCTTCTCTCTGAGGACTAAGAGGATAGTTCATTCTCCATTCCCATTAATTTCATAGCCTGTCTGCCTGCATGGGTTCCAGTTAAAGCCAGATGAACTGGTGAAATCTGTCCAGTAGTAATTTGACTTAAAACATTAACTTATTTCACAGAAAAAGTCATATACAGCACTAGCGACCTCTAGCCATTGCCAGGCTATTCTGAACTGCTGACCTAAAGATGAGACCCTGTACTCAGTTATAGTTCCACTCAGTCTCAGTGAAAGTACAAACAGCCATTTATTTTTGACTGACACTGAAGTATAGAGGCAGTTTTTTCTTTAAGGAAACTCCTTTTCACACAAACCTGAAGGCTAGTTGGAGAACCCTTACACTTCTGGTTTTTTACAAGGGTACTTCCTAGTTTGCTTAAGTAACTCTGTGATCTTACTCCTGTTATCATCCACCAACCTCTCCACTTCCTTCCTATTGTTCTTTACATTCTCTTGGTGAATCTGATCTTAAAGTAGGCCCAGATTTGACAAAGATGAATTAAGTTGACAGGAAAGCTCCCTTGTCGGCTTAGAGAGTCTACACTGGAGAGCTTGCTGCTGCGCCAACGTAAAAGGCTACGTCAGCTGATGTCAGCAAAATGTATGTCTATCAGGGGACATAATATTACATTATATATGCATCACGTTCCACCCCCTGAATGACATAAATTACACTGACATAAGCGCTCATGTGCAGAGGCTTCTGCTGCTTGTGGAGGTGGGTTTTTTATACCGACAGGAGAGCTCTAGGCATAGAGCAATGCTACAGACATGGCTTTACACACATACTTCGCTTCGTGCACTGGGGTACCCCAGTTACACCCTGCCTCACAGAAGAGAAAGTTAAATGTGTTTTAAATCTTTGCAGGAGCAGGGCCTTGGATTGTAAGGTGTTGGGGCAGAAACAGCGTTTGCTCATGTCAATGTTACAAGTGACTGAAGAACTAAAACGAACACCAGAAAAGTAGAGGTAGTATTAAAGCTCCCAAACAATATTTAAAGATAGACAAGTTCCCGCAAATCACTTTAAATATTTTCATGGGCAAAACCATGGAAAAATGGCTTCAGGAAATGGATGGCACTAATGAAATACAACAATACTGATGTTTCAGACTATGCTTTTTCCAGTGAAGTAAAAGCACTCAGTGGGACTGAGGGTTAAGAAAGGCAGCTGGTGGTGGGGAGAGGGAGAGCTAGATGAAATAAAGTTATAGTTTTTAATTTCTCCCCAAACACTTCCAATTCCCAAGCTGCCATGTGTGGCCCTTCCCACCACTTTAAATTCATTGTCTAGTGGAAAAGCTTAAATGGCAGCTGTTCAATAGCCCACATCTGACAACTATGAAAGAAAAGGAATTAAAATCGGTTGCTGGGCAACAAATCACTGGTGAAACCAAGCTTGGCTTCTGAGGCTAAGGGGTGTGTGTCTAAAGCTAGCTAACTTAAAAAAAATTATGTAAGTTTTAACCCCTATCGTATTCCCCCTATCATACTAGGAACTACATTTCATAGAGAAAGGCTATGCTGCATAAATACCCATGAGACTGACTTTTTAAAAGGAAAATCAAATGAATTATAAAATGAATGAGCAACAGCCTGATATCAATAAACCACTCTGGGATGTGCATTATGGTAGGCAAGTGGTGCAGTTCTCAAGGCATGTACCAGTAGCCTACTCATGTATGCTCTGTGGTGGCCTATTGCTATATTTTAAATCTTTAGAAAACCCTATTTGATAACAAGAGCATGTTCTAATGCAAGTGCATTTATTGCTCTATCGTATATGCACACGTAGAATAAAAGATACAGATTCTTAGATACTCTCCTTTTGAGAGCCGTGAGGACAGAATTTTGCCCTGTACCTTACAATGCATCCTTATGCATACAGATATTGCCAAATTAATACACATCTTTTGCTGTTTAAATGCTACATGTTAGTGTTTACAGTAGGGCATAATAGGATTAACATTTTTCTTTCCCTCTTTTCCTCCCCTTTTGTACTGCTTTAGAGGCTAGTGATTCAGAAGCAGAGGCACCAACTTGGCATTCTTACCCCAGACTTGGTTGGATTGTGGATATGTGATGCAAAAGTATTTGTGTTGCTGTTTGCTTGTATCCTGGCTAAGGTGTCTGATTCATAGCTAGGCCAAAAGCGAAGAAAAATGCTATGCTTTTTATACCTGATGACTGTTTGTAAATATAGACCTTGAAGAGAATAATTCAAATTATCGTTGATTTTGCCAATGATGAGGATAAAAGAACCCTAAAGATTAAGGTGTGGTTAGAAGCATAAGATCCTTGCTGTTTGGCTCACTTCCCATCCTGAGTAATTGTCAGTTGGGAGGTGCGACCACTTGTTTTTTCTCTTTCATGATACACAAAATACCATCATCATATCTCAACTGCCACCTTTCCCATTGTATTATTTTAATGCAGCCTTGCCTATGCGATTGCTCTTATGATGTTATGCTTATTAGATCATACTTCACCACCTACAGAACAAAATCTACTGACTAAAGGAGTCAGAGTCCTTTTATGTAAACCTTTAGAGTTGATAATGACTTTACAGTTACCCACAGTTACCTCCTTTGTTCCATTACAACTTAATAATATGACTAAAGAGCATGTCTCCAATTTTCAGATAATTAGAACAACTAGGTGTAAAAGCTTTTTAGAAAATGACTGTGCACTGCAGAGTATTTACTTCACAGCACAGAGGCATTTTTTATTTAAAGGAGATACTCTACAATATTGTTTTCTTGGTTAACTTTTCAAAGTAACACCTTTATTCTCTGCTCAATGCAATAAATATATTACTAATATTTACACAGTAAGATATATCAGGACAACAATAGATTTTAGATGAGCTTAGATTACGTTTGAGATGATCCATTTGTCCAAAAAAAAAAAAAAAATCCAAAAAATAACTCCCCTCTTTCCCCCAAACAACAACAAAACCTCACCTTATTTATAATTGTCCAAAGAAGAAAAATCATGGCATTGGTAACTATCAAACAATACGTACAAGAGCTATATGTTAGAAAATTACAGAAACTAGTGGAGCACCAACTTTACACTTCTTTACATTATCATGCAACTTGAATAAAAATCCAAGTGTTAACAACCGAGTACCAATATTTAAATTAGGCTAACATATAAGGTGGATAGAAAAGCAATCCGGCTGCAACAGATCTCATGTGGCTCTCTTCTTCCAGACTTTTACACCAAACCCAATTTAAGTGCTCTGCTGAATTGCGGCCAGAGTGCTTAGCACCTCGCAGGATGAGGCCTACCAAAAATGCCATAGGAACTTAGTATGGCAGATCAGAGAGGACCTCTTTTTCAAGTGTGGTATGAATTATCCACACCATCCCTCAGGAGTCTGCTTGGGAGTATGAAGGATTGAGTGACTCTGCCTGATTTAAATATATGGTTCTAGAGCATCTAGATACTGAAAGCTATCTCCTACAGCTACAGCTCCTAGAAAACTTCCAGGTTACCACATCGAGGGTAGAAAATATCACATGAAACTTCACAACAATAAAAGAGATGAAAGAAAAGATATATGAACACAGAGAATTTGTTTTGCTGTATCTCCCGTGTAATGCAAACTCTGAATGATACAGCAGGTGTTTTTCTTTGCACTAAATGCTTACAAATAGTGCAGTTAATTAACTTGTAAATTATCTCATTATCAGATATGGGAAGTAGTTTCTTTAAACTAAATGGTGATTAATTAGAAGTACTGGGCAGAATAAGTGAAGCAAAATGGATCCTCTATCAAAAATTTGCCTAAATTCCCACAGCTCTTATGAAACTGGAATAATTTTATTAGTCAATTTTGAGTAATCAGGCTTATATTATTAACCAGGCCATTACAATCTTCAGGGGAAAATTCTGCCCCAATGTGTAGCCCCTATGATAGGATTGCCTGACATGCAAAGCCCTGATTCAGGATAGCACTTAAATGTGTCCTTAGCTTTAAGCATGTGTTTAAATGCTTTCCTGAATAGGAACGGACTTAACAACAGGTTTAAATGCTCTCCTGATTTAGAGACTAGATTGTGAAAAAGTCTTTTTTAATATTTACATATTTATTAGGAATTATTGTAAGCAAATCAAAATGCAGAAAAAACAACTGTATCAGTAGATTACTCACTGAAACGGGATTATTTTGGAAGTAGTTATCTGTATCAGGGTGAGGTCTCCTGACACGTACTATTACATTGAAACTTCCTTGGGTTATACAAAGATATTAACTGTCACCAACGGCACTTGGTGAAGCTAGGTTATCCTGCATCCTGTATTATAATAGATATAAAAAAGACAAGAACAAGATAATCAAAATCCGAAAAATAAGGCTACTGGGAAAGAAGATTCAAATAGGCTAGTTTAACAATGTACTCAGAAGGGAAGGAATAAAATGGTCAAGCATTATAAATCATTGCAAGCAACCGTAATGTCAGGACCAGAGACAATTTAGAAATAATCCATCAACTGATCAGGAAATTTGTTTGCTTCCTATGAGAAGTATGCCCTGTCTGAAATTCAGCCAAAACTTATATATAAAATGCTATAAATAACTTCATAAAGTTGATGTTATTTTTCAATGCAACATACCAAACTCTTTTCAGATCATTCAAAATACCAATGTATCTTGCCATTCAAATTTTATTTTAATTGTCTTTATCAGTTGTGAAAAGGAAATCAATTACATTGTCAATATTTTGAACATACAGAGATGCTAATGTTGGACCTATAAGTAGGTCCTCTAAACAATTATGTGACATGTCTAAAGAAAACTCTCTCTCGTTTCATTGAGATGAGACCAACTGGATACTTTGCCCAAAAGCTTCTCTTTGTGATCAATGACAGATTAAAACAATCCATCAATATATTTGATATAGAAATGTTGTTGAGAGAAGCATAGAATCATATGAATGCCATCTTTTAGATCTCAGAGGCAAAAGAAAAAGTGAACCATCTGTTACACTTTTGACTCTGAGGAAGGAAAATAAACCTTTGAAAGGAGGTTAGTTGGCATTCCAAAAGAAAAGGTTTTTTTTAACAACGATGAAGAATCTGGATGATTAGGTGTGCAAATATAGGACAAAAGGCAACTAGCTATAATTTCAAAATAACATTTTTGTTTGTGACTGGGGTAGCGAGGGTGGCAATGGGAGACAACCAACAAGAACAAAACTCTTTGTCCAAAGCAAGGCATGCACTGCTGATAGGGAAATTTACAATCAACATTTCAGAAGGGAGTGTAATAATCTCCTCAGAGGGGATATCTGTGTACATAAATTTACATGAGGATTCATGATTTGGACAGGCTAACAGTTTAAGATCAAAAGAACCACAGACATGAGGACAGTAGACCTTAAGGGTGACTTGCAAAGGGGAAAAATTGGGTCTATGCATTTTTTGGAATCTTTATGATTTATATATATATATACATATATATATAAAAATGACAGAATACATGTTTGTTTTTTACATTAGTACTTCAGGTCTTGTCTGCTCTAGAACCCTATGATGACTGAAGAACTAGGAAAATGATGACATTTCAACAGTTAAGAAAGTGAAAGATGACCAACAGTGTAAGAAATCTTAAGTTAGATCATTTACCACTCTTTTTTTATTAGCATTTATATAGCTACAGTTTAGATAAAGGACATGTTTCATAAAGATTCAACATTCCTTTCCCTGACTTAGGTCTGAAAGCTCACAACACACATCCTCTGGGACCCTAAAGAAATCCTCTAGCAAAATTAGGAAAGTACAGAGATGATATTCCTGCATGGACTGCAGTTATAATAGGCCAAGGGAGGCCTGCTGTGCCCCTCTATCCCTCTTTCACGAGTCACTTCCCACACCTGCTGCATCCCTCCTCTCCTCCACACTCTACCTTCTCTTCCGCGAGATGCCCCACATCCACCGCTTGCCATATCCTGCACCCCCCTCTCCTGCCAACCACTCGCCACGCATCTCCCCTCCCCTCACACTCCAGCACCTTCTCCACAAGACGCCCGCACCCTTCCTCGCAGCTAACTGCATCCCTCCGATGGTGGGGGGGAGGGGGCACGAGCAGGGGAGGGGATAGATGAACGGTCACAAGACGCACAATTTTAAATCCTATGGGAATACATATTATACAACAAGTGGAATGAAAAACATTTTCCATCCAACTATCTAAGTCACTGGAATGACAATGAAAATGTATAATCTACATATTTATTGCTTCTAACCTAAGACTGTACCCAGTCAAATTGTATGTGGCTGCATGGGTTCTGGGGGGGTCAAGAATCTAAGATTAAAATGAAGAGTGACAGCTGACAAGTAATATCCCCTAGACCAGGAGCAGGCCTGTGTATTTTGGGAGGCTGATAAACCTCTGCAGTCTGGCAGAAATGGCCTCCATTTGGCCTTGGATAGAGTCCCTAGAGAAAACATCTACAATGTTAAACTGTCATAACTCAGCAGAGCTGATTCCATAGTTCTTTAGATGAGTATTTAAGTTCCCTCTTCATTTCAAAGAAAGAACAGACAAGAGCAAGCAAAGACCACACAAGGGCTGGTCCAGGCTTGTTGAACGGTTATGATATAGGATGGAAGCTTGATTTTAATGTAAGTCATGCAAACCAAAGCAGCAAACCAAACCCTCACCACAACCAGCTCAGCACACACACATTACGACGTCATGACAAGTCTCCTGATGTTTCCTTGTATACTGATTGTCGACTTCCATACAAAAGCAGAGTGTCCTTAGAAACATTTTATTATGGAGTACATATGCCACTGTGCAATGAATAAACTGGCCAAATCTGTCCAATATAGAACTGCTGGAGTCTATTTATGTTACACTGAGGAACTCAAGGAAAAAAGTTTATCTACTCCATCAGTAAGGCTGGAAAATATAGTCTTAAGGAGAGTTCATAACAGTGCAATTAAAAGTCCATTTACAGCTATTACCAGTATTGCCATATCAAGAGTCAGAACTGCATCTCTACAGCCACTGACTAAGGTACTGTAAATTATCCAAGTGACCAGCTAAAAAGCTGAAATTTAAAATCTCCCAATCCCTTTAGATTCAGTCTCTTTAACAACTTTGCAAGAATAATTGCAGCTCCCTTTCCCAGCTACAGTAAATCATTCCCTCAGGCAGGATATCTTATTGCAAGTCAGGGAAGAAACTAAATCCTCCCAAGTTGGTCCTGAACAATGTCTTAGAGGGTCTGATGATTATATTTTAGAAATTTTTTCATTTAAAAATTCCATCAGGTTTTTAAAGTTAAGTCCAGAGACTTAATAGGGCACTTGGAGTTATTAGAGGCTTTGTCAATAGATGTTCTGGATATCGTACTACCTTTCATGTTATTCTAGAAGATAGTTAAACTCATTGTTTAAAGTCCAAATGCTTTTGGAGATTGATGTCTTGTGCAAACTTAAATCTTTAAACACATTTCAAAGGAAGATTCACTTTGAGATCCAAACAGATTTAGCATCCAGTTTTTTCCAAACACAACTTACTTGAAAAGACAGATCTAAAATAAATGACTTTATTACACCAATGAAAACCATTTCAAGAAATTCTTAACGCGTCTGCCAGTTGTATCGGCTAAATCAGCTATTTCTAGTTT
Source organism: Mesoclemmys tuberculata (assembly GCA_007922155.1). NCBI lineage: Eukaryota > Metazoa > Chordata > Testudines > Chelidae > Mesoclemmys > Mesoclemmys tuberculata. The sequence goes on along the minus strand of ML675620.1, from coordinate 25,578,276 downwards.
GTCCTCAGTATAATTTAAAATGATACTAAATTACTTGGATTACTTACAATTCAAGTAATTAAATACTCTCAGGTTTAGATTCTTCACCAAAACCAGACTGACTCATCGTTTACGTAAATCATTGGAGAATCACCTCTCAAAGAGAAAGTTGCTATCTTTAAAAGGCAATATTATCTAGCTGATTTCCTGTTTTAATTGACAAGCATAGTTAGGTCCTTTAGAAGTTTTGGTCCAGATCTTTAGGTATGTCTGGGCTCTGCCCAGGGCATGTGAAAAGTTTATTTATCATGCAGTCTCTCAGTTCCCAGGGCTGCATCATCCAGATTCAGCCCCTAGAGTAAATTAGAGCAGTCTTGAGATGGCTTTAGTTCATGCTGGCTTGTAATGGAACCCCTGTGGGCCATTGAGAAGGTGGAGAACATGGGAATGTTCTATGCATTCCAGACACCTCCTCCCACCTCTTAGGATTGGACTCTTGTGCAGCTAGTCAGTCAGGAAGAATTTAAAGCAAAGTCTAAGTAATCGCAATTCAATAAAATAGAATAAAAAGTGGAATATATTAGAAAGAGGTTCCTGGAAATCAAGAGTCCATCTCCCATAAAATTTGGTCATTTATAGCATGGTACCTCTGAGGTGGCATCAGCATCTGCTCTGGCTGGGGAGGGAGGAGACAACTTTTAAACCACGCACTGTGGGAGTGGGCTGCTGTTAGGGCCTTTAGGAGGCAGCAGCATGAACACTAAAATGAAAACATGCCAATCAGATCCTACAATCCTGACACAGGAAATGCTTATTGGCTCCCATCAATGCATAGGATCTGCATGGTCAGGCTCTGTGGTTTTAAAGCTATGGAATCATTGATTCATTGTCATGGAAACAATTGTAACCTTGATATGATGGAATCAAACAATACAATGGGCCAAAGTCTGTGATCCTTGGGCACTTGTCTTAATTGAAGACTGCATAATTTAGTTCAATATAATTTATAGAGGGTCAGATACACAGCTGGTGTAAAGCAATATTGCTCCCTTGAAATCAGGGAAGCTATGCTTACTAGCTCTAGAGGAACATCTGGTCCTTAGTGCCCATGCTACAGACAGCATTACACAATCGTTTGCAAAAGACAAGGAAAAAAGTTATTTTATGCTGTACAGTGCTGAAGGACATGACACATTTTACACAGGGAGACCAGTGCAATTTGTTTTCACTACTCTTGCTTTCCCCTAGCAATTATTTGGGCAATTCACTCGAATAAAAGTATCAGCATAGACATGTGACCTTTGTCAATTGCTAGGAGCAGATAATTAACCCATGCAAACATGTTGTCTCTCTGGCATGCTCAAGCCAAGAAAGAAACAAAAGAAAGCAAAACAAACCTCTGAAGGAGCAAATATTTCTGTGGATTTTGGATGACACCAACTTTATCAATAGATTGACATAAAGAGAGTTGGGCCAATTACTGTCAAGATCACCAGCATCAAGAGGTGTCAGAGACCCTGAATTTGCAATGAGCTCTGCATAATCAGGTCTCCACACCCATATTTAACTCATGGCAGGATTAGAGCATTAAAGGGGCAGGAGCTCAACCACCTGTCTTTGTAGAGTAGTTGGCAAACATGGGAAGCAGTAACCAGCCAAAGAAGGATTACATGATGGGCTAATTAAAAAAGAGACATAGCATTTTGGTGCCATGTCTTTGGACCCACAGAGAAATATTGTAAATTCAAGTTAAACATATTCTGTGTGAAAATGCCACTAGTACTCAGTGCAGTTTAAATGCCTATGAGCATAGGAGAATGGGATTTATTTCTATTTTTTAATCATCTCCTCAATGTATTAAAGCCAAAATGAGAGCCTTTCCTTATATGCTGGCAAGCCAATTTGTAATTAAATAATTCTTGATGTTTTTATGTTGGTCTTTCTGCTTACAATTTTGAGAACAAAATACACTCCACTTTAATTAAAAACACAAACCTTTTTATTTAGTGTTGTAATAAGTTGGCATTATGACAAGATGGAATATAATGGAGCTGCAGGCTAAGGTAATGTATCCTTGCAAATAGTGTTATAAAAGGAAAACATAATATGAATGGAGTATGGCAGGAGAAAAAGATTAAGGATGAAACGAAGGACCTCACAATAAGAACTTTTTCCCCTTGGAATTCAACAGTGGTCTCAAATACAGTAGTTTATGTCAGAATAATTACTACAATAACCAACGTACTTGTCTATACCATGCTTTAAAATATGTTTGCTACTCACATTATGCTTAGAAGAGAAGTTTCAAACTTTGACATCTCAAATGTCCCATCTATCATTTTTAAACAGTTCAGAAATCCAACTACCCAACTACTGTTTGATTCAGAAGTACCTCTACTGTTATGAAACAGGTTACTTCTCTTAGCCTTCAAGATTACTTGAAAGATAATGCTGTCTCTCTGCCTATTTGCTACAGAATGGCATCTTGTGGGGGGGACAAGTTGGGGAAATGGCCACAGGCAGAGTCACATGGTGCATGTGGAGCCTCTGCAGTCCTTGGGGAAACAGGTACTTGCTCCACATATGCTGGCATGGAGGGGAGCACTGGTGCTGGCCATGAGAAGGATTGGTGGAGCCATCTCCCTGCAGGCCTATTGGCCACAGAGGAGCAGAAACCACCATTCTAGTCCATTAACGGGAGTAGTGCATAGGGCACCAGTGTAGGATTTGAGACACCTGGTTCAATTCCCTATCCTGTCACAGACTTCCTGTGGGACGGCATGTAGTTTATCTCTATCTCACAGGTGTGTTGTGAGGCTAAATTAGTATCTGAGCACTTCACAGTCTTTAAGGGGGGACATATGACTGTCTTAGAGGCCTGTGGGGGGGATGCACTGCAGAACTTCAGCATCCCCCTGGATTTTGAAAGAGATTTTGTCTCCCCATCCTCCACACAGGGTATCTGCTTAAGTTCAGTCACTTGTCCTATTCAAAATAATGTCCTGTGAAGGGCTAAACATGCTGATGTACTCTGAAAAGTGACTGTGAAAATGGCCCTACTTATTTACGAGATCTGGTTCTTATGTGTATTCAGTATCATACCTGGAGACTCTAGTGACAAAAATAATTTTCTACTCTTTAATCCTATTAGCCCTGCAGAGTCAATACAGCTAAGCATGAGCTAGATTCAATTCTTTCTTGTCATAATCAAGAGAATTGTTGACTGAGTTCTGTTCAGAGACACCTGTGCACCCCACTGAAAAAAGAATCAGAGGCCATAATTTGGCCTGCTGATGATGATGCATGAAAAAGAAAAAACCCAGCTTGATTCAGAGCTTTAGTTGAATTTGCAAGGCTGCTAGTCAGAAAAAAGAAAAACATGTTTTACTACTGAACCGAGCACATTAGATCTGGAAATCACTGAGACACAATAAACATGGAACCCCATGATGCCATTTTTACAGTCACTTTTCAGAGGGGAACTGCATTGATGTAACGAGCATACATTAAACCCTCAATAAAAAAAGTTAATTAAGAAAATGAGAAATGTTCTTTACTCAGAATAACTATTCTCGCATTTTGAAGAGTACAGAATGTACAGTAAATCTAGCTTGGTAGGAAAGGTTTAGTGGTGCTTTGGTTAAATAGATGACAGAGTTCTGTTTCAGTAGCACTTAAGACAGATTCCAAACACTCAGTAAAAGAAAATATGAAATAAAATGAAAAAAGTATATAAAACACTGGTAGGTCATAAAAAACTGGTACACAGATGTGGAGGAATGGCACACAATTCACAAAATGGAATCAGATACTTGCTATTAAAATAGGTAATTTACCAGGAATGTTAGCAGGACTAAAGTACTATACAATTTCTTTCATCCGTTACTGAAAAGTTTGAAAAGAATAAAAGACTTTCTTTATGACTGCATAGATTGAGAAGTTTTAAACCACAGTTTCAAATTCAAACATTTCAGTAACCATAGTTTCCCAATTTTCCTCTTTGATTCATCCAAGGAAGAAATAATGGTGGTACCATAGGGAAGGGAGTCAGTAAATAAGGCCATCAAAGAGGGAACAATAAAGAAGAACACTGAAGAAGAGTTCAACAGATAAAACTGTACATGTCTGTGCCTGAGTCATAAGGCTACATAGAAGGAAAGTTAAAGATTAAAAGAGTGTTTGTCACAAGCAGATGAACATAAAAGGAGGAAGTAATCAAAGAGACAGGTCTGCTTGTATAATTAAATAGGGAAAGAGAGTGAACCTCTAAAATATATAAAGAAACAACCTTTGTGGAGGCTCATAATTACAGGAAAGAGGTAGTAGCTTTTGCCAAACAAACAGAAAAAAACGGAGGGGTGAGGATCTGAGACTTAGTGCCTTTGGAAGCATAGTTTAATGCACATTAAATATACCACATCTATTTCAAGAATAACATTCATGTTAACGTTTTAGTCTTATCAGCCAAAATTTCACCTCTAACACAAGCAATGTGGAGCAGGAAAAAGGGTTGTTTTGTGGGACTTTGACCTCTAGATTTTTCAAGGGAGAGGAAGGAGGTGAGGAGAAGGTTGTCACATAGCATCTGGATGCCATAGGGAGTTATTTGCTATTCCAAGAGTTGGCTAGACACTCAACTCCTTTATCTTTTGCAGACAGCACCTGAAGGCTAGCTCTGCAACAGGAGGAACAGTGTTCTTAAAACATGGCTGCTGCATATCTCAATAGATGCTTCTCACCAGTGCCCTCCTCTCAGCTGGGGAAGCACAATCCGCCAAATTCTGTAGCCTCCTTGATGGGTTTGGCTTGAGATTTCCTTGAATTGCTTGTTGCCATCATTCATGGCAGGGATTAAATAGGATTTTGGAAACAGTTTGTATCCCCTACACAAAGGCAGATATGGGGTGTGTCGGTGTAGACGTGTCCTTAGACTTGGCAGGAACCACTAGATGGTGTATCTAAAAACATGGAGTCTTGCAGGTAACCATGTAGAATACTGTGGCTTGAGGAGCAGAGACAGAAGCCTTGGTCTCCCAGAGACTATTCTGTAGGTTTGTTGACTACATATATGTGGGAAAAGGCAGCCTTGAGCCAGGTTACAGAGACATCCCCTCTCACCTTAGGAACCAAAATAAACCCGGTGTATTTGTCCAAGTGTTTATACACTTTATGATGTAGTTACTGCATGGGTTATGTCCTGGGCAATTCTGTTCTGAATCTATCTTTTCTTGCAAATCTGAGACTGGAAGAGAACTCTGCTCTGTATCTATTTAAAAGGACTGCAGCCTAATGCTGAAAGCTGGACCTTTTCTATGACACCATCTTAGGCCTTAGTATCAACTGTCTCCCTTCATCCAAGTTGGAACAAAGAATAAGGAGGAAGTTATGCTTTCCAGAGAGGCTAGAGACCTAGGCTTTCTTGGACTCACTGCATTCCTTGGATTTTATATTCCTTTTTCTTGGCTTTGTAGTTGGGAGAATAGGCAGAGTGCACAAGCATATTCTGTAGGAAAATAATTATGCACTAAGGCGACATGGGAGAAGACAGGGGCTCTTGAGGGCTGAGCTGTAGAAGTGGGAAAACCCCCATTTTACCCCTCTTCATGAGACTGGACATGCTCCCCTTTTACTCTAAGATCATTCTCTGCACAAGACAGAGTTGTAATTGGCAGTCTGAAAAGGACATGGATGGTACTTACCTTTAGGGTGAAGAGGGGTATGTCTATACTGACGGTGGCAAAGTCGCCGCCTCCAGATTGATCTTTCTGGATTGATTGAGAGGTCAGTGTAGACCAGCTCAATTGATCAGGAAGTCGACTGAGTAAAACCACCTCTTAAGTAGCATAGCAATACTGGGCAATACTCCTCCACGTGTGAAAGGAAATGTAGCTGAGCGAGGTAGCATGGCTAACACTGGACAGAGAAATCAGCATCCCCCACTGAAAGGAAGGGGCTTTAATTTGATTTGTTTCTTTCTTGTTAGCCACTTGAAAGGTGGTGGGGGTGAGGGTGGGGAGAATAACAGCTGTTCCCTCACTTTCCAGCTGGATCCAAAGGGAAGGTGAATGAATCTGTCAGCTCCATCCTCATATTGGCTGCCATTAGACCCTAGGCAGCTCACCTCTGGCTAATCTAAGGCAAGGGTTGCAGCAATAAGAAATCATCAGGGACTGGCGCAATATGGGGAATTCTACTTTCAACAGCAAAGCCCTGCAGGCAGAAGTCTGATATAGGGTGACCATATTTCCCCAAAGGGAAAACAGGACACTGCATGGGGCCTGCCTGAGCCCTCCCCACCATCCCCAAACATGGGGCCTCCCCCAGCTACCCATCCCTGCCACCCACCTGCACAGGGCTAGGCCAGGCTGAGCCTGTCGCTTGAGCCCTCCCTCCCATGGGATCAGTTGTCAAAAAATGGGACAAATGGCCAGTTTTGCCAAAAAAGTTGGGACAGCCAGAACTGGGCTTAAAAAAAAGACTGTCCCAGCTAAAATGGTATGTCTGACACAGTCTGACATTGACTTCAGGCAGGGTGGAATGATAAGTCTTCCATATTTTAATAAAGTAAATACAAATCACCCCATCCTTCAGAAGCAGGAGTCACAGACTCTGGATACATTCTGCAATCTGAGAATGCTAGTGATCAGTGCAATGAGGAAAGGCAGGTGTTCATCCACCCAGCTCACATTCAGTGCCTGTTACAGTGGACATACTCAGAAGCCACCTAACTCCACACAAAACTGGGATGGGAGTGGGGGGAAGGAGCTCCCTTATAATTTTTAGGGTACTCACCTGGGATGTGGGCTACAACACAGCTCACGTACCCCCTCTGCGTGATGAGAAGGCATCTGAACAGGATTCTGCCCTCTCTCAGGTGAGTACTCTGCCCGTGGGGGCTATGGAAGCTTCTCACTCTTTTCTGGCTCAATTAATATTTAATTAAAGTGGAACAACGTCAAGAGAAGAGAATAAGGAAGGCTCACATCAGACTCACTTGAGAAGTAGCAGATCACTGTTCAAATCCCTTCTCCTCATTCGGGAGGGGGGGATCTTGAACCAGAGATCTTACACATCCCAGGCAAGTGTGTTAATCTCCGGTTCATGGATCGCTCCGGGGCACAGGAGGGAAATAGGCACCTAGAGTGAGATATAAGGGTGCATGCTCTGAGGCAGAAACATAGGTGCCTATTGAATTTTTACTGCAAAAATTGAGTTTAGGAATTTAGAGGATTAGGCAGCAGCCAAGAGGGGGTTTTGTGGATTGTGGTGGCACCTTAAAACAGGACTTCAGTACCTAAATGTGGGGGTTAAATGTTTTAAATATCTGTACGGAGCTGGGCCTTAGAGTTTATTCGAGGGCTTAAGTAGGAATAAAGTGGAATTTGAGGCTTGTGTTGATCCTTTACTCAGGGGGTGTATTTAGCTCATAAAGAGAAGCATATGGAACCTTTCCTCTACCCGTTACCTCAGTGACTTGAGCCCAGCTGAGGACTTAATGGATTCTCATGCACTCTCTCAGATAGTAATGAAAAGAAAAACTGAGATCGCAGTTTTACTGGATATTGTCTCATTCAGTACATTAAAATGCATATTACATTAAAAATAAATAAAGGAAACTTCAGCATCCACAGCTGTCAATCTGGCACCTTTTGCCTCTTACTGACATTAGCGCGAGTCTCACAGCTCTAGGGAACTGAATTTCTGAGTTGAGATCTGCCATGTGGATCTAAGAGGAGAATTTTGCCTTTAGTCACAGCAAGTGCATAAGCAAATAGAGAAACATTTTTCATCAGTTTGTTCTCTGGGATCCTGAAGACAAAGCAGCTTCATTCTGAACAAGAAACTCACTGTGGGCTGGGTGCAAAAAAAAAAGAGGAACAATTAAAAGAAAGCGTCTATTGCCCAAACTTTAGACAGAAGCAACTTTGATAAATAATTCATGCAAGAAATCTTGAGAAGTGCACGAGAGATGGCAAATGAGATGCCCCTCTTGAGAATGTCTCCTACTGGGGCAAGAGCACAGATGACTTCCTGGTGTGAGAGAGGTTAAGATGAAAATTTTAAGGTAGAAGAAAATTCATAAAGGAAGCTAGAAGTTGTTGGTCTGTGCCATCATCATTAAGTATTTGCATACTTGACTGCAGCCACTATTAAGCAATGTGCCAAGTACCATACTGCTTTACATAATGGATGTGGGGAAAAAAGTCACACACCAAAAGTGATGGAACACATTAATAAGAGTTTGCACAGCGTGTGTCCTTCATGCAGCATGTGGTGACAAATATCCATACAGTTACAAACGACGTGATATTACATTGCTTAGTCCTTCGAGATCATCATGCCAATTATCTGTCTATCATTCATTTTGAGAGTTGGTGGTGTGTGTGCTTCGAGTACTCTTCACAGAAGGTCACAGCCAGTGAAGTCTCCTTACCAAACAATCTCCTGTCTTGGATTTTGAGTGGTTTGCTTTTAAAGGTTTTATTGTACCTCATTTCAGAAGCAGTTCCAGTGAGATTCAGAAAGGTTTCTAGGATACAGATCTTCCATTAAAGTTCTTGTTCTGCTTGCTTCGATAGCTCTTCTCTGCTCACATTTCTGTTTACACTTCCTGAAATTTTTTGCACTAATAATTTTTGTCTTTAATCTTATCTCCTGTTGCTTTTAAGGTCTTGGCGCTCTACTGATCCCTACACTAGAGAGTACCAGTTACAAAGCACTATCATGCTATTCCTCCTCTGATGCTTAATAAGTAATAATATGCTCTTTTATTTATTATTTTCATAATAGAAAGTCAGTTAACTGATAGTTTAACAGAAGGCCACACTTTATCAATCACAGCACTTGAGTAATGGGGAAAGTCTGGTTAAAAACATTTTGCCCGTGTCGTCTTTTCTCTCTAACGTATTTGCTACCCTGAATATGGTTTTGATAAGTTAAACAATAACAGAAGCACTCATGAAGAAAGATGCTACTCCATGTGAGCAAAGGTGTCGGAATCTGGCCTGTTGCAAACAACAAAAGTCTTTGATAGTATGCTAATATCAGAGAAATAATTTTGGCAGCTTTTGTTTTTATGCACTGTCCGGTTAATCGCACTGAACTTTGGGCCTTTCTCCATCTAATTGCCTATGGTCATTTACTTATAAATATCAATTCCATTGCTTTAGGTCATCAGGATGTAAGAGCCAGTCTATTAACCTAGCTAGGCGACGACTAACGAAAGTTGATCAACCACTTCAAGGGGGGGAAGGGAAGATATTTCTACTAGTACTGTTTTCATCTCCTTTTTCCCATTGTTAACAATAGGGAATCAAGCAGAAGATGTGCTAAACTGAGTCATTATGTCTATCTTTTCTACAAAAATGGGGGTCAGGGCTACTGAAGGTTACAAGATTTCATTAGTGGATGTTTTGGCTTATCTAACTGGTTGAACAGAGAGAGGAAAGAAGCAAACTGCTCAGATAAACAGAGATGCATGTGTGGTTAGAATGAAAGCTCTAAGGACTTGTCTAGACTAGGAAAATAGGTGAAGCTTTATTATGTTTTAAAATATCATTTAGTACTTAACGTGTTAGCTTGTCATTGTCAATCTTATGCTCTTCCCTCATTGTTTAGAATAACAAAACACGTGCAGGTCACAGAAGCAACTCTTTAATCTGAATGCAGAGGCTTTATATACTGAATAGATTATTCCTAGTTAGTTGCGAGAACAGCAAATACGGTAGTTTCCAACACATCCACTTGTCTCCCTTCAGTAACTCCCTATGAATCTTTGTTAAATTAATTTTTGAGATACTTGAAGTATTCCTATATACAGTAACCTGTCTTTTACTGTTATAATTTCCTTTTGGCTTGCATGTGCTGCTCCCTATAATTAAAAGTCTAAATCATATGGTGTATTTTGCTGTATTAAAAAACCACAATCCACTTTTCATTTGCTTTTTACTTATTGGGTGAACCAGTCAATCACTAAGGCTATAATACACAAAGATCAAAGCCTACTGAGCCCCCTGCTGAATAACGGCATCATTACACACACTCAAACAACACAATTTAGGTTAAGAGAAAATTCAGGCCATATAAAAGGTCCCAGTAATAAAAAAAGACTTTCACCTGACAATTTATATCAATTTGATGGTAATCTATGATTAACCATTTAGCAAACATATAAGGATGTGCTGAATAGAAAAAATGTCCATATTCTTATTTTTATTAGGCACCAATTTAATCTGTCTGCCATTTGTATGAATAAATTAAGGATGACAGACTGATTTGGATGAACTGCAAACCCATCTGACCTTTGCCTACAACTCAGGCTGTAGTAGAACCAAACAGTGTAGTTATATTTTAAGAAATAAGATAACATTCTGATTCTACTGGTATCTCGGAAGGATGTTAAACAGCAGCTAAAGTTAGACATTTTTTAAATCCATAGGTCCAGATAACTTGTATCCAGGAGTTTTAAAAGAAATGACTGAGGAGCTAGCTGGACTGTTAATGTTGATTTTTAATAAGTCCTGAAACACTGAAGAAGTTCCAGAAGATGGGAAGAAAGCTAATGTTGTGGCAATTTTTAACTTGGTAAATGGGATGACCTGTCAATCTGATATTAATCCTGGGCAAGCAAATTGAGTGGTTGATATGGGACTCTAATAAAGATTAAAGGAGGGTCATATAATTAATGCCAATCAACATGGTAGCAATGAAAAAGTTTTGGGGGGCATGGTGGATAACCGGCTGAACATGAGGTCCCAGTGGGGTGCTGCAGCCAAAAGAGCGAATGTGATCCTTGGATTCACAAAATCTTGAATCAGAACAGAAAGTTATTTGACCTCTATTTCGCACTGGCAAGAATTTTGCTGGAATACAGTGTCCAGTTCTGGTGTCCACTATTAAAAAAAGGTGCTAATAAACTAGAGAGGGGTTCAGAGAAGAGCCATGAGAATGATTAAAGGATTAGAAAAGCATGCCGTATAGGGATGGACTCTAGGAGCTCAATCTATTTAATTTAATAAAGAGAGGTTTAAGGGGAGATTTGATTACAGTCTGTAAGTACCTACATGGAAAACAAATTCTTGATATGAGCTCCTCAATTTGTAGAGAAAGGTAGAAACACAATCCAATGCCTGGAAGCTGAAGCTAAACAAATTCAGACTGGAAATAAGGGGTATATTTTTAACAGTGAGGATAATTAATCATTGGAAGAATGTACCAAGCGCTGTGGATTTGCATCACTATTATTTGTTAGATCTAGATCTAGATTGGAAGTTTATCTAAAAGACCATAAAAACATAAGGCTGGAAAGGACCGCGAGAAGTCATCCAATCCAGATCCCCACACTGGGGCAGGACAAAGTAAACCTAGACCATCCCTGACAGATGTTTGTACAACTTGTTTTTAAAAGCTACCAATGATGAGGACTCCCTGAACTCCCTTGGAAGCTAGTTCCATAGTTTCACTACTTTTGTAATTAGAAAGCTTTTTTCCAATGTCTAACCTAAATCTCCCCTTCTGCAGATTAAGCCCATTACTTCTTATATGATCTAGGAATTATTTTGAGGAAGTTCTATGGCCTGTGTTATACAGGAGGTCAGACTAGATGATCGCAATGGTCCCTTCTATTCTTGGACTCTATGAATCTATCAATATGTACGACCACTGTCTCCCATTCCCACACTTTCATGAAACAAAAATAACTTCTGCAGCTCATGTTCTTTCAACCCTGGCTGGAATATGCAATTCAGAAAGAAAGCTGCCCAATTTATTTAGGCATTTAAAAGAGAAGCAGGAAACACTATATTTGTTTCAGATGAATTAAATGAGAAAAGTCTGTATTTCTTATGATCATTATGGGAATGCTGTCATGCACTTTTAAACAGCAGGCAGCTTTGGAGGAAATTGGAATTCTGAATGGAAATTAAATAATTCTACCAAGAAATGCTCTTTTCTGCCCTTGCAAGGGCAGCCTGGAAACTGAAGAGCAGGATATTATGGAAGTTATTGTGCAAATAATTGCTAGCTCCAGTAGTTACCATTTTATTACTCCTGTACAATGCAATACAATTTAATTTTATAATGCATCCTTCATACAAATAGCTCACTATGCACAGAAGTTATGTTATACCAATGGATTACAATGTAAAATGTTACAATAGGAGGATGGAAGCATAAATGGAGACAGATGATTAAATGAGTAAGGTAGAAGGGTGGCATGTTAATAGTGACCGGTGATTTAAGGGGCCCAACTGGCAGCTACCTGTCATAGACAGCATAGGAGAAGAGGGAGATCTTAACTTTTGTGATGTATATTTAAATTGGATGGTGAGTCAGTGAGCTGGGCACACTGTCTACGGAGGGAGACTGTTGCAGATAACTGGAGCAGTGGCATCAAAGAATAAACTTCAAAGAGAAGAGTAGGGAGCAGTGGACTGAAAGGAGGCTATAGCTGGCAGAGTAGAGGATTCAAGCAGAGGATACAGGGAGAAGTGAAGACATGGCAATAGGCAGAGAGGAAGTCTGAAAAGACTTGACGATTAAGCAAGTCACTTTTGTAGTGGAAAGTAGATTGTAAACAAGGGGGAGAGGGTGTGACAAGGTGTGTCTTTCAAGATCAAGGTCACGCGATTACATTTGCTGCAGTGCTCTCAAGAGCCAGGATATAAGTGACTTCAGGAGGCCACAGAGGAAAGAATAAGGTGTCTCAGTAATCAAGGCATGAAATTAAAAGTAGTTGAATGTAGAATTCAAAAGAACAGGCTTTGTTTTTGGGATCATACAACATTCACAGATCCTCAGAATCACGTCTGGGACAATCGCATTGCAACGCTGCATTGTGCCATGAATGACTACACTTTGATGCACTACCCTGTATCACTGTCATGATACAATATTATGATGTCACAATACTGTGTCCCTCTGCCACTTTCTGCGTTTGACCCAGTCTCAGTTGAAATGACAGCAACAGAGTGCAGTGTTATGTGAAGTGAAAATGTCATTTGGGCTTGAGGACGCCTCCAAGTTTATGGACCTGAAATGTGAGGGGGGAGTCAGTATTGAGAAGGAGGTTATATGAGCCAGACACATGATTGCAAGCAGCCCTCTTCAATGACACAACAGCTGAATGAAACATTTGTCCCATCTTTCACGCTGGTCCATAATGTAAAAGATTTTCAAAAGTGATTTTGATTTTGGGTGCTGAGCACCCACCCCCTAAAAATCAGGCTCCTTCAAGGCATACAAAGTAGGACACTTAAAAAATGGATGTAGCCAATATCACTAGGCTCTTTTGAGAATCTTGACCTGTGCTTCTCAGTGCATGGAGAAAAAGAATATTCAGGATGATTTAAAAAAAAAAAAAAAAAGGACAAATTAATATCGATAACAGTGCAGTCCTTACTCAGGCAAAGCTTCCATTTATTTCAGCTGCAATTTTGCCAGATAAAGGACTGTGAGATTTGACCTAAGACAAATATGTAAAGATCAGAATTCATTCTTTCCCTTCATATTTCTTTTTAGAAGCTAAAATGTGCACTTAATATATTAATTCGTACCTGTTCTTTAAGAAGCTGCATCCATTTGGTATCCAAATTCCAAATGATGTGACAGTTGCTGTGGCAACAACATTTTCCCCTTTCAACAGCTAAATGAGTAAGAGCATAATATCCACATACAGTAAATTGTCAGCAGGTAAGTTACGGTTGTCCTGGGGCCGAAGTAATTTACAAACTCTGTTCTCAAAAGTTCCTTATTTATATTTTTATACATTACTTCAAGGTACATCTGAAGTATAAATTTCTGGCCATCCTTTTGACAGGCTTTGTTCTCTTATAGTATTATTGATCCCTGTTGTTGACTAAATGAAGAGTAATTACTGACCACGTCAGTGGAGGTTAAGGGAGGCAAAAAGAAATGAGAAATAAGGAACATTCTCAAATCAAATCCAACTGAATGCTTATTGGAATATAAAGATAATTTTAGATATATTAATTTAAGCCGATCACTGGTAACAGAGCATTAAGATTGCAAATAAATGTAGCATTTCGTGAAACCTTTAAAAACATTCCTCCTCTCCTCTCCCGAAAGAGAACAGAGCCATGAAAATTCTAGAAGGTTCCAGATGATTGGGTTTTAACAGCAACTCATGTTTAAAGGAGCTAGAAATCTTCACTGAATAAAAACACATTCTGACTGTTAAGTTTGCTCTTTGCAAAGTGACGCAAAAATCATCTAAGAGGAAAGAAAAAAAAGAGAATGGCAACTGTATTTATTCTATTTCCATAAGCGTAATCTCACTCCACAGCAGATGTGACAATTTACTGCCAAAGTAAGTTCATCACACAATTAGCAATGTGACTGGGAAGCTTATTGTCTGCCATAATGGTTTTCTCACTATTAACCATCAATAATTAGTGACATCCGCTATTCATATGGTCAGACACTACAAAGACAACTCCACACAAATCTTCCCCCACCTGCAAAGAAAGGGCTCTGCACAGCACTGAGGAATTCAAATGGAATAAGAACAATGAGATGAATTGCAAAGAGGAAGCACTTTGTAAAGAATTCTGATCCAAGTTATTTTTTCATTTGTCTCAGACATACTGTGGATCAGGTCTTCAGGTGGTGTAAATCAGCATATCTACATGGACTCCAGTGCATATATAGATCAGCTGAAGATCTCTCACAGAATGTCTACATTTTGGTTACTGGTACTTTTATGAGAGCTGTTACTTTATTGTTGCAGTAACGACTTTACTATAAAAAATGTTTATTGCCCCTTGTAACACCATTTCATAAATATCACTAGCACAATGCTTTTGAATAAATTCAAGATATTCTATGAAAACCACATAAAGCAATGATAAAAAATCTCCAAACTGTTCCTTAAAATGACAAAATATAGTTTCAAATAATTCTCATTGCAGCAACAGACAACCACTTGCTCTTTGTAACCTGGGGAATACCATTCTTTCCTATGACAGTTACACACTCTATCCATTAGAACTTTTTTTCCCCAAAGCAGTTTATAGCTTCTTTACTCAGTAAGTTTAGGAAGTGTCCTGTCAGAGCTGTGTTTTGGGGGTAGGTATTGCTAATCACTGAGAGAGTTGCTTTCTTGTAATACTGAACAAGGAACTTTGTCATCCCTATATTTATTCTTCTCTTTGCTTCCTCTTCAGAGCTTCTGCCTAGAACAGTGGTGTCCAACCTTTTTAGCCTAAGGGCCAAACACACTGTTTTCAGAAAATAAAAAGGCCACAATCAATACTTTGAGGCAGATTCCCTGACCCATTCTGCTACATTTATGCCACTCAGGTAGTGCAAAACGAGCACAATTCACTTGCAAATCCCTTGCTAGAAATACCACTGATGTTGGGGAGTTCCCACCTGCTGTAGAACCAGTGTATTTGGCTCATGTGCTTCCCTTCCCCTGACTTCTAGTGGAAGGAGCACACTGAAGATGGGGAAAGAAGGATGGGTAGTTCACACTATACTTCTGCTACCACTGGAGCAAGCCAGAGAAGCTTGGAGTTGCTCTAAGTTGCACCAGGACAGAGAATCAGGGAGTCCTAATTTCTCAGTTGTTTCCATCTGAAACAGCTGCAAGAAGGAAGGAAGGGAGACCAGCTGCTTAGAGAAGCTCTCCCACCTCACAACAAGCCCCCTTATGCCTCTCCTTCATGATGAGACCGATTAAAACACTTAAGTTTAGAAATTCCAGGATGCTGTTCAGGTAGCACATTCTTTATGTATAATCAAACACAAATTTTCTTTTTAATGACAGGTATCCAAGAGGGCCATAGTTTGTAGCCTTCAGAACAAGCAGTTCATGGGTAACAGGTTGGTCCCACCTGGCTTAAACATTAGGTGTCATTTTTCAGGAAGTTCCTGGTTTAAACTCTCACATACTAGATCATCTTCTGTGTTCTTTCTCCCTACTTCCACGTTCACAACGCTTCACAGAGGACCTTTTTAAAGGCTGCCACTCTTTTCCCCCCAGGCCTCTGCATGCTTTGGTAAAAGCATATACGTTTATGTATTTCATTCCTTTTTGGAATGAATGCTCATCAAACATTTAAGAACAACGTCATGGTTACCTTATCTCCTCCTTCAGTGAAGACAAATGGTTTCTGAATATTTTCTGAATCACTCCGCGTTGCATAAACTAATGAGCTGACCATCTCGCTACTTTATTTGTTAACCTTAATTGAGGTTCAGAATCTGGTGAATTGCTCATTCCACTCAAGTCATTCAGGGGGATCACCAAATTGATAATATCCTGGGGGGGTTGAATTTCTGCTGGATTGTGTCCCTCTTATTTACACAGGTTTGTAACAGTATAGTAACTGTAATCAGAGAATGATCATTCTCTTCTAACCCTGAACAGGAAACTTTATTAGAATAAAGAATGCAGTATTCCTCTCAGCTTCCCCCCATATTGCTCTATTCTTTTGCTTCAATCCAGAGCTTCTTTCTATAACTTATCCGGTGCCCCGTCTGCCTGTCTTTTTACTGAAATTTTAAAGAAACAGTGTGCATATCCTCACAGACTCTTAACAATTAATGGTGTATAATGCGTCCATCTGAGAGAAAAACTCCTCATGACATCTCCATAAACATTTCATATTGCTTATAGCAGTAAGTGCTCTAGGAAGTTTGCATGAGCTGCTCCCTCATGGGCAGAAATAAGCCTGCTTCATAGTTTTCAACACTGTATTGCCTTGGGATTTAGTGCAGCAGACATACATTTTAAAGTTACATAAAATTAATTTTTTATGCCATTGAAGGAAATTGGCTTTGTAATTAAATGTATTTTCACTTGCTAAGTAACATTCAGGACCAAAAAAAATTGCTTGTATTTGCATTTTAAAGTTTGAAAATAAAAACCATGTATTATTGTACTTGAGAACCATGGTAAAATTATTTTCCAAAGAATGATGTATATTGGTACTGTTTGTAGGTAATTAGTAAGCTTTATAATTAAGATATGCGTTTCCTTCCCCCTCCATGCCTCCTAATATTCTAATTTGTTTATAGAAAAGGAATTAATAATCTAAAGATAATACCCATAAATCAGAGGCAGATATATATATTGATCACTTTTGAATGCAAGAAGTAGAATATCATGCAATAATAAATTACCAGAGCTGATGTGATGGCTGTGTTATGCATGAAAAGTGTGTCTTTTGCTCCTTCAGATTTTGTATGCTTACTCCATATTTTTGCATTCCTCCTACTGCAGGGATCAGAGTGTGAAAAATTCCTTTGGCAGAAGAGTTGAGTGCATTAACAATACAACGATTGGGAAAAAAGCAGGAAGAAAGGCACCCTCTCTTATCACGTTCAAGACATTGTTAGGTGAAAGTTAACCTTTAAACAATATTCACATGTATTCACATTCATATTAATTCCAGGCTTCAATTTCCATCTTTTTTTAAGCAGCTGAATTACATCACAGAAGCTTGAGATGGAAAAAGACCTTTTGGTCAACTAGTTTGCTAGTATAGCAACTAGAAATGGACAGGAAATGATTTTCCTGTTCCATAGATATTTTTGACGTTCCAATTTTTTTCCCTGTTCCACATTCAGCAAAACCTGAGACCTTTTTTCCTTCCTCCCCCCAAAAAACAAGAGATTGTGCACCAACTATCCCCAAACAGCTTAGTCCAGTGTTAGGACACTCCCCTGGGATTGGGGATTTCCAAGATCAAGACCCTTATCTGCCTGACACAGAACCATTCCTGCATCATGCAGAACAAGGACCTGGATCTGGATCTCTGACATCTAAGTCATGTGTCCCAGCCACTAGCTATTCTGGGATGAGTGGTGCACGCTTGATATCTTTCAGGTCCAGGATGGAATTTCTGTTCAGAGAGAGAGAGCGCAAATGAGAGTGAGGGGCCTCACTAAGGCTGCTCATGATACTGTGCACAAACTATGGCAGTAGTTGCAGGTCAAGCCCATGGTTCTCTATCCAACAATGAAAAAAACACTACAAAGTATAAAAAAATAACCTCAACAGAATCTGAAATCAATACCTTTGAAATGTAACGCAGACTCTTCATTCATTGCAGTAAATCAAAATTTGGTCTTCACAAAAACCAGAGGTATTCGTGAGGACGTTTGAGCCTATGCTTTCATTCATTTATGGCATATCGTCTTCCTCTAGAGATCAGTTGTGTTCATTAATCCATAAACAAGATCTACATGCATGCTATATTTCATGAAAATCAGTGTATTGCATGTCTTGCTTGTAAAAAGTCAGAATATATTTGCCATACATTTCTACCTAACTAGGGAACCCTTGATAGTGGTTTTGCATGTGGTGACAGTGTTTAATTCCCTCCTGCACAAAAAATGTATGTTTCACATTTAGCATTAGCAGGACAATACTCTGTGTCCTGTCAAGGCTTTGATTCTTCACCATTGAAATCAGAGAGAGCTTTGCAATTGACATCAGAGGGCACAGAACCAGACTGCAAGTGTTTACTTCTGTATAGCTAACAACGGTACAGTCGTACTCAGTCTAACCCAGCTCTGAGTCACTATTATAGGAATCTATTCTGGGAATGCAGCATGAGCCTGATCTAGTGGATAAAGCCTGGATTCAGGAGAACAGTGAGTCTGCCACTGACCTGCCACCTGACCCAGGACAAGGCACTAAATCAGTCTGTGCCTCTGTCTTTCCCTCCTTTTGTCTCATGTCTGCTCCAATTGAAAACTCTTCCCGGAAGAGACTCTCTCACCACATGCGCAGCTGAGACCTCTAGAGGTACCTCAACACAGCAAGGAGTGAAGCTCCTCATCTGGGTTGACAGACTTGGATTGGCAGGACTCATGCTAGCACTCTAAAAATAGATGTCTCAGCAGCACTTTGAAGTTGTGGCTCAGGTTGGAGTTTGGGATCTGAGGCCTAGGAAGGAGGTGGATCTAGGACTACTTGGATATAACATATATTATATACATGAATTGTAATTCTCAACCCCGGGGGTGAGGGAGGAACAAACCACTCCCCCCTCGAAAAAGAGCCAAGATGGCATAACATCACCAGAAGGTATGTGTGTATGCATGTAACACGTCTTTCATTTTACTGTCATGAATAAATGAATGATATTTCCTGTCATATGCTCCAGAAAAGTTATTTTGGATAACAAGTTTCTATTCCTTTAAATTCACTTACACATGCTGTTAAAGAAGATAAAACCAACTGTATCAGTTTTGTGTATTCCAGAAATATGAGATGCTAAGACAACCGCTATACATAACTTTTTAGAGTTTTCCCAAGTTTTGAGGTGCCTCCTATCTTTTGACATTTCAGAATGCTGGTCTGAAGAGAACGGGTACAGCTTTTGCTGACTTACTAAACATGAACAGTGCTAGATTAGCTACACACCTCATTACACGTCACTATTTGGTTCGTGGACTGAAAGTTATCCATTCTAACTTATCCATTTTTCTACCGTTGTTTACTAAATCAGAGATCTAAAGAGAAAATCTAGTATCCAGAAGTGCTGTGAAACTGGCTATCTTTCGACTGGAGAGAAAAAAAAGGGGGGAGGGGTTATTTTGAGATTGAGAAAGCTAAAATCCTAGTGGAAATAAGGCACAAGCCCCTTTTAACTGAAGGTGGACTTCAACTAGCTATATGAAGAGAGAAGCTATCTTGTACAAGTGTGAATGTTAAAGACTGCAAATTATTTCAGGTATCTTAGGTTGACATGAATTAAAATTAACATTTTTTTCTTCATGTCTTTTTCTGATGGCATAATGTCACTTAATGCTGTGTATCAACTACAGATACTTTCAGTAAAAGCATTCCTCTCTATGGGAGGTTTTTCAGCATCGATAGTAGTCACCCAGGAGATCTAAGGATATAGGAGACCACCAACTATCCTTGGTGTAGAGGTTGCAGCCAAGTATTGAAGAATATAAATATAACCAACTTTTGGATATCTACAGTTTGATTTCTGTAGCCTTGATTACAGGTTGAAGAAAGCTGAATCAGACAAGGCAGTTGTATAAATTTGTTTATGAAGTCAGAATTTTTTAAACATAATGAGGCTTTTTTTTTTTTAAAGAAACATTGGCACCTGAGTTGTAGTCACAAAAAGTACATGTGCACATGCACTTCTATATGCAAAGTGCATAATTGCATATGCAAATAATTTGCATATAAATACATTTGAGTAAATATGTTTTTATGTATAGAGGCCTTGGGCCAGCTTTCTGAAAATGGGGGCTTGGACATGTACCACAGCCGCAAATCAAAAGTGAAACCTCCTTTCTGATGACAAATCCAAAACAACAACAAATACCAATTTGAGTACTATTAGTAAAGATATACTCATTAAAATTCTTTCAGTGTCATAGACTATCAAATGTACATTGAAGTATCATAGCACTAATTGATTTCTATAGTCCAGCTGTGGCTCACTCAATGTTTTTTTTTTTTTTAAACCTTTACTGGAAAAATGTGGGAATCAATTGTAGAGGAACACAAGAAAAGTAATCACTTGTTTCTAATTTGAAATGATAATTAAAATTTTCCCTCTGAAGTGCCTTAAAACGGTATTTTCACTTCTCTCTTGCTGTCCAAGTCTGTATCTTTCTGCTAAATTAGACTGGTTTATTGTGCGTTACATGGTAAGATTTTTTTTTTTTAAATGCTCTAGGGCCTTATCCAAAGCCCACTCAAATAAATGGAAAGGCACACGCTGACTTCAATGCACTTGGGGATAACTCTCCTGTCACTGGAAGAATACAACTGCTTGTGATTTCTGGTTGACATGTTTGTTAAAGTTGATAAAATTGCACCCAAACTGTAGTGAACATACCATGCTTTGGGCATTCATTCATTTCAATAAATACAACAGCCCTTGGCTCAAATCTTTAAAAAGTGGAGTCTTGACTCTGAAGATCTGTTCACATAATAAATTGCTTGTGCTACATTTAATCCAAGAAAGCTTTTTTAGCTCTGAATCCATGAAAATGATGTCAGATTTAAGCTATATCTAGACTGGCGTGCACTAGAGTACTGGACCGTGTGCATGCTCATGTATACTTCCCCTACCCATGACATGTGTCCACTTTATGTTGTGCTGGACAAGGGTATAATGCTGTGTACATGTGTATACCCACATATATGCTGCCACTGTTACCTGACATTAGTAATACCATTTCAGGTGTGGTAGCCCAGGATTCAGTGCATCATAGGCAGATGCTGTAGGAACCACTTTGAGTGCCATTGTTACTGTCCTCCACCTTCGTGGATGGCAGCCCCTGATCATGTTGTCCCTCACTTTTATTTCCTGAAAAATGGGTGGAAGACATGGAGTGATGGGATGATGATTGGTTATGCTCCTGCTCCACATTGCAGGACAAAATGTTTATGTGGTTCAGTAGGTGATCAGTGAGATGATGAGAACCATTTAAGTAGAACTTCCTGACATGTTGAGGACAGCTGGCCTTGAGGGTCAATGACAATTCATTCAGCTCACATGTTACAGATTTGGTGAATGTCGGTATTTTCATGGTATGCCCTTGAGTGGACCATCACTTCTGGAGCCAGAGAATCAGCACAGTGTGGTTGGATCGCATTGTCTTGGAAACCTGGGATGACCAGCAGCAATGGCTTCGGAACTTCTGAATGAGGAAACAGAACTTCCTGGAGGAGCTTACACCAATGTTCAGCACCAGAACCCTTCATTCAGGGAAGCCATACCAGTTCAGAAGCAAACTTCCATTTGTGGAAGTTGGTTACCCCAGGCTGCTATAGATCCATTGCAAGCCACTTTGGGGTTCGAAAATCCACTGGAAGGGTCGTGGTTGAGCGGGCTTGTGAGGTAATTAACATTGTGATTTATCCCCAGGTGAGTGTCCTAAGAAAATTTCCCAAAATAATAGCTGGATTTGAGAGGATGGGTGTCAAATAGTGCAGGGACCACTGATGGCATTCACCTCCCATTGTTTGCCCTCCACAAGAGTGTGTGAATTGGAAAGGTTACTATTCCATCATTCTACAATGGACCATGGAGAGACTGGGAAGATTCATGATGCCAGGGTGCTGAGGAGATCAGGATTATACTTGAAAGAGGAAGAAGGGAATTTATTCCCCAAACGTGATATTATTCTGTGTCTGTGCCAATTCTTATTTTGAGGTACCTGCATATCCAGTCCTGACTTGCCTCATGAAACTGTACCCTGACATCAATGACCCTATAAAAAAGAATTCAGTTACAAGATCAATAGCTGCAGAATGGTCATGGAGTGTGGGTTTGGTAGGCTGAAAGCTCATTGGCACTGCCTACGCACCCGTCTGGATGCCCCTGAACACTCCAGAATGTTTGTGAGGTGAAAGGGGAGGGTTCTGTCCAGAGTAGGCTCAGAACAAGTCTGGTTTACAAACTCTGTACAGGCAGCCAGATCCCACCCACATCCACAGTGGTGCTGGCTCCCAGTGGGAAAGGGAAATCCACACATGCATGGATCTTGGAAAAGCAGGGAGGCAGAGAACAGCATGTGCCTGTGCTAAGGGACGCTGTCATACCCTGTACAGTTGCTGGAAATGCCCTTGAGGAAATATTGTACATACTTGTGGGGCAGCATAGCTTTTGAACTTTTTGTTTCCCGCTAGCTCAAGGTCATTAGCCCTTTGTTCTTGTGACATTGCACACATCACAGACAATTATAAAGGGCATTTCTTCTGGGTTATCCTCTAGGATTGGGTTTTTGCTGTGGAGTTGTAATGTGATCATTGTGCAATGTTTTTGTCTTCTCCATTCACACTGGTTTACAAACCTCTTATCAGGAGCACTCAATCTTTCCTAACAACCTTATCAACATTTGCTTCAGGGGCCTGTGGGAGGGGGATTGCAGCCATTCTGTTTTTGATTGTTCATGTCAGCAGTGCTAATTGTGTTTAGGGGATGTTATGGAGCAGTAATCCCTACTACAGTTGAAACTGGTTATGGTTTTGGGCAGGGGTTGGGAGAGGATGGCAGGGACATTTAAGGGCAGACACTGTCATTGTCTGTCTTATTATGGGAATTGTGTTTCAATTTTCTGCATATGAACTAAGCCATTAAAAAAACGGATCACTTATCCTGTTTCTGTGTTTAGACTTCTGCTGTTTGTAAACAAGTGGCTCTTTCTGTGAGCACATACTGTACTTCCCGTATCCCTCCTCTGTATCCTTGGGACTTTGAATAATTTTGAACCGGAGTTGGGTGAGGTGGAGACAGACAGGAAAGTGTTTGTAGTATCATGGCACCAGACATTTATACATCATTCAATTTAATGTGCTGTGAATTGTGGGGTTCAATCCCAAGTCTAAAAACAACTGCAGTTCACCATAGGACTCAGCAGAAGACAGACCCTAAAATCATTCAGACTCCATTTCAATGAGCCTGTCCATTAGGGAATGCTTCCATTCCTTAAGGCATGCCTCCTGCTCCATGAACTCATTAATCAAAATCTCTTCCTGATGAAGAGCCAGCTCCTCTTATGCCCTGAGGAATTCAATTGCACCTGGTTTCTCCTGTCCATCCCTACAAGCAAGTTCTCCATGATCCATTTCTGTCTGCCTCTGCTATCTAGGATGTGGCTCCAGTCTTCCTGTCAGAATGGTTTTCCTCTTGGGAGCCAAAGGTCCCAGCCATTCAGAGAGAAGAATTGCATTATATATTTTTTCTTTGGAAGAAGCCTAGAAATCCCCCCACATAATGTAACTTTGCTATAGAAGGCACAATTTTGATACTTTTCACCATTCCAGGAATGCCATTGCTAGGCTATTGTTGGTTCTCAGACAACTTTTTCAGCCCTTACAGAAGGAACAGAAGTTAGTAATGGTAAGAAAATTGTACTAACATTTTTAAAAATATAAAACATTCACAGGGTTTCAATGCAGTGGGGGTTGATGGCAGTTCCTTCCAGGGGCTACATTACTAGTTTGCAATTTCTTCTTTAAAGACTGGCCAACATTTGAAGGACACAGCAGTTTTCAAAATACCAGAATGGAAAAGAGAAGTAGCTTTCAAGTCCCATGGAAGAGATAGGGCAATCTATGCCAGAGAGATGTTTCTGTTTTTAGTCAGCCCTATACTTTTGGCTGAATGATGGGGTTTGTCCAGCTATGAATATGGACCGTGCAGATTTTCCTTGCCATTGAACCTCAAGACCCAGCTACTATACCAGAAATTTGCTAAAATATGCTTACAGGATTGGGAAGGAATTAAACTGGAAATTGGTTAGATTCCTCACGTAGCATACTGAGTTCACATGTAAAGTGAGATGTGAACCACAAATATCACCTATCCCACTGCCTGGTTTCACAAAAATTCCTGCCCTCATGCCTAGCTAACAATGGTGAAATGGACAAGGAAAAAAAGAAACACCACAACTGTATTTGGTTCCCTCAAGTTTGAGCTCAATACCACAAGATCCTCATCTCTCCACTGGAAAGGGACGCCGCACAGTGCTTATCCAATTGTCAGACCCATAGGCGGAGTTTGACTGCTTAATTTTTGTTTTTTTTGGGGTGGGTGAGAAGAGAAGGAGCCCGACGTGACCCGCCAGAGAAAATGACGTTGGCAGTGGTGAATCTCACCTCATCATTGGGATTATTCTTGGGCTGCAACGTGGATGCAGCCACTGCCTCTGGGAGCTTGCGGAGCAGCAGCGGCACAGGGAACGTGCCTTGCAGTGGTGGGGGGGAGCTGCGGGACGTGGGCGGCAGTGGTGGCTATCAAGAGCAGTGCTCCGACTAGAGATGGAAGCATCTGTGCAAAGTGTGGAGCATGGAGCTGGACTGGCTCTGTCCCCTGCTCTGCCAGCAGTGCCAGGCCCCCCATCTGCAGTAGCCTCCCCCTGCCTCCATTCCCCTCCTAAGGGCCTCCCCATCCACAACATCTGCCTGGGGCTGAGGCAGACCACTGCCCGGCCCTCCTCTCAGCCCGGCACTCCTCACCCAGCAGGGGGACATGGCTCCGTCATCAAAAGTTTGGGGGGGCATTGCCCCCCATTCACCCGCCAAACTCCGCAATGGCCAGACCAGGTTCTTATCTCACCCCCATTTCCCCTGACTCATGCAGCATAGCTCAGGGCAGGAGAGGCCAGTCACCAGGGACAAGGATGATAATTTTGTAATCTTTCCATGGAGAAAGGACTGCTGTGACTAACTTTTTCACAGCTGTGTTGTGTTCCCTTCCTCTTCCTGGACCTAACCCCCCCCCCTCCGCTATCCCTTCCCTCCCTACCTGTATCACAGGGCTCCCATTTGTTGGGGAGACAGTCAGATCGGGGGTGGGAGAAGCAGTAAAGCTGTTTAATCTTTCAAGGGACAAAACACAGCTGTTACTAACTTTAGACATCAATCTCTAAGTATTGTACAACTGTCC